>BSBN01001906.1:0-701852 GCA_027924645.1 Cunninghamia lanceolata | reverse complement strand
AATCCCTTTCTCCTCCGACAAGCTTTCCGTGGCGTTGAAGAAGCTCAACATAACGCCAGATTCCGACACGGGTCTGGCTATGAAGGAGACTTTACTAGCATGCGAACGTCCTGCTTTGGAGGGCGAAACCAAATTCTGCGCAACATCGTTGGAGTCTATGATTGACTACTTCACGTCGAAGCTGGGAAGCAATCGCGTAACCGTGCTGGCGACGAATGTTCCAAAGACGTCAAAATCCGTGACGCGGGAATATACCATCACGGGAGTGCGATATGAGAGCAGAGCGGGGGAGAATTCTATGCTGTATTACTGCCACAGTGCAGAATATGCGTACGCGGTGTATTACTGCCACGAATTGCAAGGCTCCAGCGCCGCAAAAGTTTGGGTGAAGGGCGAAGATGGCAGCAGTGTGGAAGCGGTTGCGATGTGCCACGCGGACACGAGCACCTGGAACCCCAACAACGTGTCATTCCAAGTGTTGAACGTGACACCTGGTGGCGCGCCTGTCTGCCATATCGTTCCTCATGGCCACGTTTTGTGGCTACCAGCCATCTAAGATCCACGCGGCTTCTTATATAGAATAGAATAGCTTTTAACGTCCACAAGGCTAAAAATAGCCTATGAGACAGAATAGAATATAATATAATATTGTATATATTATTGGAAGTGTATAGAATAGCTTTTAACGTCCACAAGGCTAAAAATAGCCTATGAGACAGAATAGAATAGAATATAATATTGTATATATTATTGGGAGTGTAGGGATTAGTGGGACATGCTTATCAAGTTTGTTGTGAGGAAAAGTAGTCCTCTATCATTTAGCACTTTGCATATGTACGGTTATTATATTTATAGACAATAAAAGTGATTACTAGCACTTGCACCCTTTGGAGGTTCAAGGGATACGCCGATAGGAAATTTGATGTAAGATGGGCAAATTTAACCATTAAAATTATAAACATTTTTTATAGTTCATTATTATAGCACAAGGATGATACAATATTTATAGACATAATATTCCATGGTATTTTGTCGTGATTGTAGACTTCAAATAAAATTTGAATGAATGTGTGTTGTTTATGAGTTTATGCTTCCATTGTGTTGCCTGATAAGGTTCCCTACTTATGACTTCATCACTAGACCTTTGCTCCACATTCCTCTATGAGAAACACCTTTCATTCACGTATATCTAGTGTCTTCTACCATTACCTCCTACAATACAAATATTCATTGCCTCTTCCTAAGACTACTTGAAATGATTATCCTAAAATTTATATATTAGCATGCCTCTAACCATCTGTATCACATGTAGTATGAGTAAGATACATCATTTCCCAACTATGATGACCATTGTTTGTCCATTTCCGTATACACATGGGCCTCAAATGCAACCTCAACTAATGCCCCAACTACCTAAACACACACATAGAAATCAATTGACCATACTTTTCCTCTACTCTTCTCACATAAGAAACACTTGTTAGAGGTATAAAATCAGTTGTTGAATGATTGTGAATACCTACTTCCCACATATTAGTCAAGAGGTAAGAAACAAAACAACATAAATCCACTAGATTGTTGCTCCTCATCAAATATAGGAATACCATACTACATGAACACAACATTGAACATGAAAGATAAACTTGTAACAGTCATACCAAACTAAAAAATGAAAAGACGTCTACTCTAACTAAAACTATCACCCAAGTAGTATACCTAATCTTTGAGAAAGAATTTGACAAAAGATGGAAAATTATCCTCTATCCTTTAGTAGGTCCACATGTATTTCTTGCTTTTGTCTTTATCCACCACAAAATTAAACATGGGATGAAAATTACATTTCTTTCCTACTAGTAATCATGAACATTTAAAAATTCTTCACAAATATAGATGTTTTTTAGTGTGAAAAGGACTTATTGGTAGGAATCTTGTGACAAATATTTCCTTGAGACAATTTTTCAAAATTAAACTATTGTAAATGAAGCCATTCTTTTTAGAAATAGCTGGTAAAAATGGCAAATTGGTGATTAATTCTCACCTTGGTTGTAGTCCACGTCAGCACCACACCTCTAGAGACTTGTGTTTGAAGCCATGTGTCAAAACTAGGGACAAAATCAGGTTTGGTTTCACTACTCTATCGTGCAAGCTCAAAAGACACAACTATAGAAAGTTTCACTACCATTGAAGGTGAAATGATAGTAATTTCATTGTGCTTAAAACGTTTATTAAAAAATAAAATGATACCTTCATTCGAAGGTCGTAATGAGTGAGCCTTCGAACAAAGGTGTTTCTCAATGTTTTAATGCCCATTCCACTTCAAAAATCTAATTTCCCAAGTTTGGGACTCACTATTATGTGTTCACCCAGAATTTAGATTATAAATTTGGTTCCCTTTCATAAAACTTAGGTATATTAGGATTTGATTGTAGTTTTTTAAAAGGGGTGTTTTAGGGTCATTAGGAATTAATTTATTATTATTGTCCTTCTCATAATAAACTAACAACACTAATTAAATTAACGAGTATCTCTGTTTTTCTCTAGATTTATATCATTGATATTATTATTCTAATTATAATATCTTACTACACGCACACATGCATGCATACATAGATGGGCATGTGCAAAAAGATGGGGGACCAAAAAGTGGCCAAAACCACTTTTTGGTCCCAACAAGATATAATGTGAGTGTGTTATAATGCACTTACGTTATAATGTGCTTCCATTATAATGTGAGCAAATTAAGGCTTGATAGTTACCAAGCCTAGGCTCAATCACTACCTAGCCATAACGTGCTCATGTTATTTCTTTATAGAAATAAAAACCAAGCTTGTCAAATTATCCTTCTCCTTTATTTGAAATCTACTTATAATTTTTATGATAAAAGAAAATTAAGCAACCAATAAGAAAGAGTGTTAAGGTATTAATATGGTAAAGTAACAAGACAGTTTGGAATTTAAGTCCATGTTAGACATACACTAGTACTATAGTCAATACTAGAAGAAAAAAGCATCAAATAGAGATGGAGAGATAACTAGATAGAGAGATAGACAAGTGGAGAGGGAGAAGGAAAGATAGAGATAGAGAGAGGGAGAAATAGAGAGAGTGAGAGAGGATAGAGAGATATAGGGATAGTCTCTTTCTACCTATCCTCTATCTCTCTATCTCTATCTCTCTATCCTCCCTTTATCTCTCTATCCTTCCTATATCTAGTTATCTATTTTTATCTCTCTCCCTCTTTTCTCTATCTCTATCTCCCTCTCTCTATCTCTCTCACTACCTCTCTCTATCACTACCACTCAATATCTCTCTCCCCATCTCTCCATCTCTTCATCTCTTTCTCTCTTTATATCTCTCCCTATATCCCTATCTCTCCCTCTCTACCTCTCTCTCTCTCTCTATCTCTATATTTTTCCCTCTCTCTATCTCCCTCACTCTCTATCTCCCTATCTCTCCACTCTCTCTCTATCTCTGTCACTATCTCCTTCTCTATCT
Organism: Cunninghamia lanceolata; assembly: GCA_027924645.1. Taxonomy (NCBI): domain Eukaryota; kingdom Viridiplantae; phylum Streptophyta; class Pinopsida; order Cupressales; family Cupressaceae; genus Cunninghamia; species Cunninghamia lanceolata. The sequence goes on along the minus strand of BSBN01001906.1, from coordinate 698,360 downwards.
CTCTCACTCTATCTATCCCTTTCTCTATCTCAGCCTTCTTCTCTCTCTTCCTCTCCCTCTTTCTATCTCTCTGTCCCTCCCTCTATCTATCTTTATCTCTCCAGTCAAATCATGCCACATACATCTCGACCAAGCACAATAGATTAGCATTAAACACATATCTTGATTGACACACAATTATAGAGAAAGGTTGCACTTGCAAGAATATGAATTCCACTTAGGATCAATAAATAGGTATATGAATAGGGGAGAAGATGAAATGGTGGATATACAAGTCAATTAAATTAAGACCAAGGGTGCATATCAGGTCTATTAAATCAACTTTTCGCTGATGCTTGTAGGTTTCAACAATGATTGTACATGCTCATAAATGAAAGTAGGTCAACCTAAGGGACTCTATAAGATTCTCCCACTCTTTTTCCAAGGGAAATTTTATCTTCTAGAAGTGTCTTAAGTGGCACTCTAGTTCAATGGTGCATTCATAGGATACCTCATATGCTTGAGCCATAGATATTTGTAAAAGGGCCTCTAGCTCAATCAATGTCTTGAAAACTAATTGAAGCTCTTTGATAAAATGAGCTAAGGACCATATGTTGAATATAGTTTATTCTTGGCTCTTCTCATTTATAAGGCTTAGATGATGTGACCTCCATTTGGCCTTGCAGTATGATCTTCACAAGACCTTGATGTGGTCAAGGGAAGCCACTAACTATTTGAGCTCTTTAATTTGGTCCTTTAACCTCTTGACCTCCTCCTTTGATTCTTCTATTATATTCTTTAGCTCAGCCTCTTTTTCTCTTAGGCCCTTGATTATCTAGGCCTAGGTGTTCACTTGATTATTTAGCTTCACTAGCTCATAATCTTGGCTAGAGGATTTTTCCTTTAGTGATCCTATTTCAATATCCTTGACACTAGTTTTATCCTTTTCATGTCTCAATTATACCTCCAAGTTTTCCACTTGCTTTGATAATGCATTCTTGGTGGTTGTCTTAGTTACCATCTAGCTTTTCCCTACTGCCAACTTTATTCTTGCTTTAGTCAATTTTGTTTTAACCTCTAGGAGTTGTTTTTTGGTTGCTTCTACCTATGTATCTTCAATGGCTTGCTCTACAATTGGAGTGACCTAGCCTTCTAATGCTTTATTTTCACTTCAAATGCTTTAAGTATGTATAGGATTTCAATGTCTGAAGCACTTTCTGTTTAGATTTTCTAACTCTCTCTCTCTCTCTAAAGCCTTTTCAACAAATCCATTTTGTGCATATCCTACAATCATGGCATTCCATGAGACCAGATTTCTTTGAGGTGTTCTATCAAACAATTCATGTTACTTGTCTATGCTTGCACATTTTGCATACATGTCTCATAGGGTAGTTGCAAATACAACATCTAAAACAATTCCCATATCCCTGATGTTTTGATGGATGTTCATACCCTATTCCAAAGATCTCATTTTGGCATAGGCAAGGAGGATGTTGGCAAAGGTTGAGGAATTTGGCTTTACAATAGCCAATTGCATTTGCTTGAAAGTTTATAAATCCTTTTCAGCAAATTCATTTTGTGCATATCCTGCAATCATGGCATTTCCATGAGATCACATTTCTTTGAGGCATTATGTCATGTGCCTTGTCTATCCTTCCACATTTTGAATTCATGTCTCCTAGGGAAGTTTCAAAATTCCCATATCCTTCATCCTTTGATGGATGGCCATACTCTATTCCAAAGATCCCATTTGGCATAGATAGGGAGGATACTGGTAAAGGTTGTGGAATTTGGCTTTATGCCCACCAATTGCATTTGTTTGAAATCTTCCAAAGCCTTTTCAACAAATCCATTTTGTTCATATCCTGCAAGCATTGCATTCCATGAGACCAGATCTCTTTGGGGTGTTCTGCCAAATAGTTCATGTGCCTTTTCTATGCTTCCATATTTTTCATTCATGTCTCCTAGGGAAGTTACAACTACAACATCTAACAAAATTCACATATCCTTGATGTTTTGATGGATGTCCATACCCTATTCCAAAGATCTCATTTTGGCACAAGTAGGGAGGGTGTTGACAAAGGTTGAGGAATTTGTCTTTACACCCACTAATTGCATTTACTTAAAATTTTCTAAAGCCTTTTTAACAAATCCATTTTGTGCATATCCTGCAACCATTTCATTCCATGAGACCACATCTCTTTGAGGTGTTCTTCTAAACAATTCTTGTGCCTTTTCTATGCTTCCATATTTTGCATTCATATCTCCTAGGGAATTTGCAACTACAACATCTGACAAAATTCCCATATCCTTGATGTTTTGATGGATGTCCATACCTTGTTCGAAAGATCTCATTTTGGCACAGGCAGGGAGGGTGCTAGCAAAGTTTGAGGAATTTGGCTTTACACCCACCATTTGCATTTACTTGAAAGTTTCTAAAGCCTTTTCAACAAATCCATTTTGTTCATATCTTGCAATCATTCCATACCAAGCACATCTTGTAATCATTATATATCTTGCAATCATTGCCTTGTCTATGCTTCCACATTTTGCATTCATGTCTCCTAGGGCAATTGCAACTACAACATATGACAAAATTCCCATATCCTTCATGCTTTGATGGATGGTCATACCGTATTCCAAAGATCCCATTTGGCACATGCAGGGAGGATACTAGAAAAGGTTGTGGAATTTGGCTTTACACCCACCAATTGCATTTGCTTGAAAGTAAATCCTTTTCAAAAAATCTATTTTTTGCATATCCTACAATCATTGCATTCCATTAGACCAAACCTCTTTGAGGTGTTCTACCAAATAGTTCATGTGCCTTTTCTATGCTTCCACAGTTTGCATTCATGTCTCCTAAGGAAGTTGCAACTACAACGTCTGACAAAATTTCCATATCCTTGATGTTTTGATGGATGTCCATACCCTATTCCAAAGGTCTCATTTTGGCACAAGCAGGGAGGGTGCTGGCAAAGATTGAGGAATTTGGGTTTACACCCACCAATTGCATTTACTTAAAATTTTCTAAAGCCTTTTCAACAAATCCATTTTGTGCATATCCTATAATCATTGCATTCCATGAGACCACATCTCTTTAAGGTGTTCTTTTGAACAATTCATGTGACTTTTATATGCTTCCACATTTTGCATTCAAGTCTCCTAGGGTATTTGCAACTACAGCATCTCACAAAATTCCCATATCCTTGATGTTTTGATGGATGTCCATACCTTGTTCCAAAGATCTCATTTTGGCACAGGCAGGGAGGGTGTTGGCAAAGGTTGAGGAATTTGGCTTTACCCTTGCCAATTGCATTTACTTGAAAGTTTCTAAAGCCTTTTCAACAAATCAATTTTGTGCATATCTTGCAATCATTGCATTCCATGAGACTACTACATGCCATGGAGGTATGTTTAGTTTGTTGAAGCCATTTGTATGTATGCTTAGTATGCTTAGTATGTAGGTATGCTTAGGAATTACAAACAAATAGTAACACCATGCTAAAATGTGCATGAGTTTCTAAAGAGATAGGGAGAGAGAGACAGGGAGAGAGAGGGGGGGATTGAGAGAGAGAGGGGGGGGGGAAGATTGAGAGGTATAGAGAGAGGGAGAGTTATAGAGAGATAGAGGGGAGAGAGGTGGTGATTTAGATAGGGAGAGATGGATATATATATATATAGAGAGAGAGAGAGAGAGAGAGAAGATGGGAGAGAGAAGATGGGAGATAAAGACTTAGGGATAGAGAGGGAGATAGAGAGGGGGAAAGAGGCAGGGGTGAGATATAGAGAGAGGGATACATAGAGAGAGATAGAGGGGAGATAGAGAGAGAAAGAGATGGGGGATGGGGGAGATAGAGAGATAGGGATAGAAAGGGAGAGATGGAGAGAGAGAGAGGGAGCGATGGGGGAGAGGGGAGATAAAGAGATATGAATAGAGAGGGAGAGGTCGAGAGGGGGCAAGAGACAGGGGGAGAGGGACAGAGATAGGGGAGATTGAGAGATATAGAGAGAGGGAAAGATAGAGAGGAGAGAGAGGTGGGGATATAGATAGGGAAGGATAGATAGAGAGGGAGACGGAGAGAGAGGAGAGAGATATAGAGAGGGGATATAAAGAGATAGAGAGATGGGGGAGATGGGAGATAGAGAGATAGGGATAGAGAGGGTGAGATAGAGAGGGGGAAAGAGATATGGGAGAGACACATGGAGAGAGAGTGGGAGACCAAGAGATATATAGAGAAGGGGAGCTAGAGAGGGGGAAAGAGATAGGGGAGAGAGATAGGAAGAGATAGAGAGAGGGGGAGATTGAGAGATAGAGAGAAATGAAGAGATAGAGAGAGGGGGAGTGGAGATAGAGCGACAAGGATATATAAGGAGAGATAGAGAGGGGGAGAGAGGGGGAGTGATGGGGGAAAGGAGAGATAGAGAGGGGAGATAGAGAGATAGAAATATAAAGAGAGAGAGGGAGAGATAGAGAGAGGGGGAGATAGAGCCCGAAAGAGAGGAGATAGAGAGATAGGTATAAAGAGGGAGAGATAGATAGGGGAAAGAGATAAGGAGAGAGACAGGGAGAGAGGGAGAGAGGGGGAGATTGAGATATAGATAGATATATATATAGAGAGAGAGAGAGAGACAGAGAGATGGAGATAAAGATAGAGAGATAGAGATAGATATATCTAGAGAGGATGAGAGAGAGGGAGATAGAGATATATTCCTCCTCATCATCACCTAATAATATAGCAATTGTCTCTTCTTAGACATGAGGCTACTATAAAGGGAAAGAAGATGGAGGAGTGACATTAATTTTGTAAAGCATATTAACTAAACATCCAAAAAATTTCAATAGATATAAAACACACTTGCATTATAACACGGGCGCATTTTTGTCTTCTTTGGGAAATTCCAACCCTAAGGGTTGGATTTGCCTTAGGCATTGCTGCAGGAGCACCTATCACACGGTGGCCTCCATGAGGCATTTAAGTTCATGTTCTGTTTTAAAATAGGTTTTGTGTTATAATAAGGTCTATTCGACCAATGCATGTCATTTCTGTTTGTACCTAGACCTAGAACAAACTTTGTAAGTCCCAAGTACTTAGTTTGCATTTGTCAAATTGTTAGTGGTTAGACGGTTGGTTTCCCAGCCGCTTGGAATCAATTAGTTTTCTCCCAGTCGCTTGGAATGGGTTGGTGTTCCTCTGGCGAGTTTATAAAACCAGGGAAATGAACAAGATCAGAGATATTGTAATCAGATCGAAGAGGAGATTAAATGTAATTGTGCATTGTCTTAAGGAGAAATCAAACTATTTTGTGTCATCAATTTGTTTTCCATTCTCTATAATTACAAATTACATAGCTATAGATTTCTTTTCCTTTTTGTACTTCTATTGTTGCAAAATGTCGATGTGAAGCATTCCACTGGTGAGATTTCTGTCAAAATTAGTGGAATGGCTTTATTGTACAACATTTGTTTGTTTCCTATTTTGTTTCATTGTTCGGCGGTGCAGATGTTCTAGATGGAGGAGTGTGCACAGTAGGAGGCCTAGCATCTCCATGTGCTAGGGTTTGATTAGAGGAGTTGGAGCTGATATTAGTGAGACAAAGGCCATTGACGAAACATTTCTCGCTCAGAGCGACAAAGATAGTCTGTCCGAAGGGAGGTTCGAGCCGTTGAACGGAAGTCGCGGCCTAAGATTTAGATCAGGGTGACAAAGCACATCAGCTAGAAGTTTTGCATGCTTGCCGATGCATAGGGTCTCACTGAAGATAACACATATTGACATATCAGGGGAATGTATATTGAGAATGTATCTTTCATCAGATACAAACGGTGACTAGTCGTAATGGTGAATCAAGGTATAGAAACTTTAGTCCACCAGTAATGGAAAGTCACGCCAAGCATATACTAAGTTAGTGTATCGATGTATCAGCAATAGGTTGTAAGTGTTCACTAATGGTAAAGGTCAAAGCAATGAGAGTTTGGTGACAGTTGAACTAACTGTCAGCCTGAGCAAAAAGGGAGTAAGTCTTACCGACTGAGGCTCCCCATCATATTGGTATCAAAGCCAAGTTAAAGCTCTAGGTGGAGGTGTTGTGTATTTGATTTCTATCATTGAGAAGGTAGATGAAGAGTTGCTCATGCCATCTAGTTGTGAGAAGGAATAGGATTCCTATAGTTTGTGGGTAGATGATGATGAGGACTATCAAGACCTTTCACCAATAGAGATTTGACTGGAAGAGGGTGTAGAGTGAGTCCACTGTGAGAGAGAGTGGTAGTGCATCTCTAGGATCTGTTGTTGGATGAGAGGAATGGGTCTGTAGCAGTGTGTAGGATGAACATCTGATTAAGCATTGTGTTGTAGTCAAATTGAGGATTTGTAGCAGTGTTGGCGTCTGTCAATGTTTATGTCAGACAGAGAGAGCAAAGGAGAGGCTATCGATATGCCTCCAAAGGGGATGACCACCGAAGTGGTCAAGAAATTTAAAGAGATGGAAGAGATGATCAAAACTGGAGTCAGGGAAGCACTCCAAGAAGAATTGAAAGTAATGAAGATAGGCAAAAGGATAGAGGAAGATTCAGATGAAGAAGAAGAGAAAGAGGAAGAAGCAGAAGAACAAGAAGAGGCAAAGATACTAGCTAAACAAAAGCAATTCCTGGAAGCCATCAAGGCAATTGGCAAGGATTCTTTGGAAGCTCGGATAGACATCCCCATGTTCAGTGGAAAGATGAATGCTGAGGAAGTTATGGAGTGGATTGAGGCTCTGAATAACTACTTCGAATACAAGGAAGTTCTGAAAGTAAGAGGGTTAAGTTTGCAAAAACTAAACTCAAAGGTGTTGCCCTTACATGGTGGAATTACACCCAAGGAGAGAGGGTAAAGAATGAGAAAAGTATAATCTCTTCATGGAGCAGAATGCTGGAGAAGATCAAGCCCCAGTTCCTTCCATCTGACTACCAGGTGCAGATTTATGGGAAGATGCAGAACCTTAAGCAAAAAGATATGGATGTGGCTACTTACACCGAGGAGTTTCACAAATACACTCTTTGTTGTGGGTACATGGAGGATGAAAAAGCCAAGGTAGCAAGGTATCTAAATGGTCTAAGGATCAATATTCAAGATGAGATAAGTTTATTTACCCCTGAAACTATGGAAAAATGCTTTCAAGTAGCATTAAGAGCTGAAGAGGAAAGGTGAGCAGCAGAGTAGAGGAAGAGGTGACAAATTTTAGAGGCAATTTTGGAGGAAGAAGTCCTAACCAAAGGCCTAGTGGTGAGTCTGGCCAAGAAGAGCAAGTTGGAGACTCAAGTAGCAGAGAAAGCCACCAAGGAAGAAGGCCAAATGAATGAGGTGGGACAAATGGATCAGACAGAGGATCCACGTTCTGCAATATGAGATGTTATAACTGTAATCAGATAGAACACCCAGCCTATAAGTGTCTAGAGAAGGCCTCAACTTCTCATGGTAATGAGAGAAGAACCACATTGACTCAAGAGGATGCAGGGATTGTGACATCTCCTAAAGTGAATTTGACATCAGAAGTGGGAGAAAATCTAATGGTCAAGAGGATGTTGCTCAAAGAACTAGTGCATACTGAACCATCACAGAGGAGAGCTCTTTTCAGGATCAATTGCAAAAGCAAAGGTAAAATATGCAAGGTAGTCATAGATTCTAGTTCAACAGATAATATGGTGTCTAGGGAAATGGTGGATAAATTGAACATAGAAAGGTTTCCTCATCAAACTCCTTACAGAGCATCTTGGGTAAGTGATAGTCAATCACTTTTGGTAAGTGAACAAGTATATGTCGATTTTCAGATTGGAGAATATAAGGAGCAAATTTTATGTGACATTTTGCCCATGGAGTGTTGTCACTTACTTTTAGGTAGGCCATGGAAATTTGATAGGCAAGCATTATATGATGGATATGCTAACACATAAACCATCAAGAAAGATGGAAAGACTTTTGTGATGACACCATCGCAGGAGGATGCTGAAGCAAAGAAGGCATCCAAGATCATTTTGGTGGGTAAGAAAGAGTTTGTGAAGATGCATGAAGAAGAGACAAGGAAAGTTGAGGATACCTCAAGGAGTGGGGTTGCCAAAGATCATAGTTTGAAGGTGATTTTAGTTTTGAATGATGGAGATCAGATGGTAACATCTAATATGGATCAGCAGAAGGTCAAAGAGCAGGTCTGCAAGCAACCATAGGTTGATTGGAAAGAAGAGAATGCTACCATAGTAGGGACCATTGTTTGTCCTCTAGAGCCAACAAGAGTTGGAAGGCCAACATATTCTACCATAGCAGCAATACCAGAAGTATCAAACAAGATTTTGAATGCAGGTGTTTAGGTAGTTCTGACAGTAAGCAATCATGGCATACAACATCCAAGTTTGGTTGCAAGCACTCACTCATGGCAAGGTGTGAGTAGAGCCTACAATGCTAGGCATGAGATTTTGATTCCATGGAAGCAAGTTGCTATCCAAAGATCATGGGGAAGGCATGAGGCAGCAAAGAGTAATGGTGGAGCTTAACACAAAATCAACTCATGGGACATGAGTTCTTTTCTAGGTGGGGTGTATGGCTCAGGAGCACCTATCACAAGGTGGCCTCCATGAGGCATTTAGGTTCATGTTCTATTTTAAAATACATTTTGTGTTATAATAAGGTCTATTCGACCAATGCATGTCATTTCTATTTGTACCTAGACCTAGAACAAACTTTGTAAGTCCCAAGTACTTAGTTTGCATTTATCAAATTGTTAGTGGTTAGACGGTTGGTCTCCTAGCCACTTGGAATCAGTTAGTTTTCTCCCAGCCGCTTGGAATCAGTCTCCCAACTGCTTGGAATGGGTTGGTGTTCCTCTGGCGAGTTTATAAAACCAGGAAAATGAACAAGATCAGAGATATTGTAATCAGATCAAAGAGGAGATTGAATGTAATTGTGCATTGTGTTAAGGAGAAATCAAACTATTCTGTGTTGTCAATTTATTTTCCATTCTCTATAATTACAAATTGCACAGTTGTAGATTTCTTTTCCTTTCTGTACTTCCGTTGTTGCAAAATGTCGATGTGAAGCATTCCACTGGTGAGATTTCTGTTGAAATCAGTGGAATGGCTTCATTGTACAATATTTGTTTGTTTCTTATTTTGTTTCATTGTTCAGTGGTGCAGATGTTCCAGATCGAGGAGTGTGCACAGTAGGTAGCCTAGCATCTCCATGTACTAGGGTTTGATTGGAGGAGTTGGAGTTGATATCAGTGAGACAGAGGCCATCGATGAAACATTTCTCGCTCAGAGCAACAAGGATAGTCTGGTCGAAGGGAGGTTCGAGTCACTGAATAGAAGTCGCAGCCTAAGATTTAGATCAAGGTGACAAAGCACATCAGCCAGAAGTTATGCGTACTTACCGATGCATAGGGTCTCATCGAAGATAACACATATCAGCATATCAGGAGAATGTATATTGAGAATGTATCTTTCGTCAGATACAAACGGTGACATGTCGTAATGGTAAATCAGGGTATAGAAACTTTAGTCCACCGGTAATAGCAAGTCATACCAAGCATATACTAAGTTAGTGTATCGGTGTATCGGCAGCAGGTTGTAAGTGTTTGTTGATGGTAAAGGTCACAACAATGAGAGTTTGGTGATGGTTGAACTGATTGTCAGTCCAAGCGAAGAGGGAGTAAGTCTTACCAACTGAGGCTCCCCATCAGGCATCCAACCCAAAGGGTTGGAATTTCCTTGGGCATCCAACCCAAAGGGTTGGACTTGAATTTTGAATACAAAAGATGTGTTTTTAACAAAACATAGAAAATCAACAAAATCCTAAGCATTCTTTTCATCAAGTTTACATGTTTTTCAATGTTAATACAAAAAATATCCAGGATGATTTCAAGTGTTTATTGATTTCAGAAAAAAAGTGGCCACTTATGACCCCTTTTGGTCCCCCATTTCCATGCACATACATAAACATTAGGGTGGTCAATCATGTTGAATTGTAAACATGTTATTATAATGAGTAAATAAAAAAATTAGTCCCTTCTTGCATATGAGGTTATGGGCATTATTAAGGGGTTTTTTTTGGACTTTGTGTTCAATCTAAAAGGTGTTAATTTTATATATTAAATTCATGTTTTAGTGATTAGATGATTAGAATTTAGATAGTGAAGTGATTGTCAAGTGGCTGAGAAATGCAGTTGAAGCAAATGGTGTTATGAGCTATATTTGTAATCATTCATGATGCATTCTCACATAATAAACAATTTATGTTCATTTATCTAATTTGCAATAAAGAAATATGTTTTTTCTTTTAGTTTTATTTTTATCCTAGTTTCAAACACCCAAAGATAGTACAAATAGATAAGAAAGAGTTTTTTGTCATTAATATAACACCCTACCACGTAAGCAAACAAATTTCACACTTCGGTTGGCTCATAACAGTTAATAGGACAAATTCAACAAAGAGGCAATTTTAAATTAGAATTTTAAAGTTTAGAGTCTAGTTGGCTCATAACAGCTAATAGGACAAATTTAACAAACAGGCAATTTTAAATTACAATTTTTAAAGTTTAGAGTCCACAATATATATAGAAAGAAAGTGATGTTGATTTGAGATATTGAAATGGTATGAAAAACCCTGCAATAAAAATAGAACATAGAAAAAAAGTGATGTGATTTGAGATATTGAAATGGTGTCAAAAGTCCCACAATGAAAATAGTGATGTGATTTAGTAGATTATCAAAAGCCCCACAATAAAAGTAGGATGAAAACAAAGAGACAATTTTAAATTAGAATTTTTAAAGCTTAGAATCAAAGAAAGTGATGTTGATTTGAGATATTGAAATGGTATCAAGAATACATTCTACTTAAATATCATCCATTTCAATGCTAAAATAGGCAATAGCAATTTTACAACTCATTCACAATAAGAACTGCATATATTTGTCCTATTAACCTTTGACTGTTGAAATGGATGATATTTAAAAATAACCATGCATCTTTGCTATGGGTCCATCCACTATGGCGGCTTCAACTAATTGAGGCAAAGATCACTATTTATATGGACGAAATCCTCCTTCACTTGGTATCTCTGAACCACTGGAACTTGCTGTGGGCGGGACTGGCTGTCTTTCACAAGATGGGGATTTTAACTAGTTTGATTGTTCTTATTGTATGCTTTTTTTTAAGAAACTTCACTTAGTTTGTAATTGATTTGACTCGAATCGTGTAATTTTACTTTGCTAGGTTTGCTTCTGAGTTTTTGTTGTTTCAAATTGACAGTCAATAGTGGCTAGCGAAGCCACCAATTTGCAGGGTGAATGTGTATCTCCGAGTATAGCATTTTAACGAGAAGCTGCCCACGACAGCCATTCCAGAAACTCTGCGGGAACTTATCTCAGCTGATGATGAGAAATTGGTGTTGAACGTGGGCAACGGAGGAGTGAGCCTGAACGCGGGGATGTCTCCAAGGAAAGCTGGGACGCGAAAAGGCGTTGGGGTGTCTGTGCCACATGGACACAAGCACCTGGAACCCCAACCACGTGGCATTCCAGGTGTTGAACGTCAAACCTGGTGGCGCCTCTGTCTGCCATATCGCTGCTCATGGCCACTTTTTGTGGCTACCAGCCAGCTAAGATGCACGCCGCTTGCTATATATACTAGCAGTTGCACAGAATTTATGCATAACGAAGTAGTCAATAGGGTAAAATGTTACATAAGTTTATTTTAAATAAGAATAAGAGTAATGATCATGCCACAGTAATGGGGTTTTGGTTTTTTTTCTGGTCAACGACTCACATTCAAACAGCTAGGGAAAATTCATTAGAAACATAAAGCTAGACACAAAGTAGGAAAAGATAGAGCAGAGCATTGCCTCAATTCATACAATTTTATAGTTAGGTATTGATTATGAGCTTTTTTAATAGTTTTATGTTGTATATCAATTTGATATATTTGTCATTTGATTAAAAATGTTTGTTCTTTTTTAAAACTACTTGCATCATATGACTATAAACACTATTGACAGAATGATTTGATTTTAAAACTACTTGCATCAGTTAAAACACCAAAGCTTTATTAAACTTCAGAGTTGTATCTCTTATCAGTCCCTCTCACGCCAGCATGACTATAGCAATCGATATTGATTTAGAATTAGTGAGGGCAAGATGAACCAATTGCATTTTGAATTTTAGTTAAGGTTGAGCATTGTGGATATGGATTTGACATGTCACTTTCATTCATTGCATAGGTTTTTAATTTTTTTGGTGTGCACCTTATGATGATTTTCACAAGACTTATAAGACAAAATGAAGGTCAAGCAACAGGAATTATTCTCATTAATCTAATTATTCTCTTAATTTTAGTACCATATTTAGGAATAGCATTGCAGTGTACATCTTGAAGATTTTGGTGCATCTAAAAATTGAATTTCAAGGATACATGAACAAATGGACGAAGTCTTTTACATTTTAAACAGACTCTTGGAAAGGGTCTGGTGATTACTAACTTTGTAATAGGATGTCATAGGTTTGATTGGCATGGCTTCCAGTGCCCTTTTTAAGGTATTTCTTGCATTAAGCTAGATACCAGCTTAAAAATAAATAAACGAGATTATAGGTGGTAAGCAGCGGCAGCTAATTCCCAACTTGTTGGTCTTAAAAAAAATCCGCATTGTTTTTACCTATGTCACAAGGTTTGAGTTCGTGTTCAAGTTTGGCAATAATAAAACTTAGATTGAGTTCGTCAAAAAATAAAAAATAAAAAATTTGTGACTATATTCGACTAATATAAATTTGTATATATATATATATATATATATATATATATATATATATATATATGGATAAGCAGCTGCTAGTATGACAACAAATATATTATAGATAATAAGAGAACCAAGTACATATCATGCTACATGAGTGATTATATCATAATAGAAAGTGATGTATTAGTTGCTATGCCAAAGGGTCCTCAACCCTTCTGCCAACTCCACAGCTCGTTCCATTTGGGCAGGAGATAGAAGATCTCTATACTGGCTGATTATGTATGCAAAGGTCTCCATGTTATTTCTATAGATGCCTCACCTATAGACCGCCATCCCCTGACTAGTCACACTATTTTTTCTATTAACCACCGCAGCATCAAAGATCCCAACCATCAGCTTGTATTTTGGGTGTTTGTTGAAGTTGGAGATTGTTGTAGAAGTTGCCACATACATGTGGTCCTTGACATAGCTATTCACCATGACCTTACCATTGTTCTTTCATCCCAGGATGAGGACAGTATTCATTAGAAATTCCTCATAGAGAAAATCATCATGGATATGCCCTCCGTTGAAGACATTGGATCTGATTACTTTAAAAATGGATTTCGCAATCTCCTCCGAGTCAGCCTTGAAGAGCCATTGGATCTGGTCAATTGGGAATTCTACAGCATCCTCCTCATGTTCATCGCTTCCCTCCTCTTCCTCACCACCTTCCTCTTCATTCTCCCCTTCATAAGCCTTCGAATTCATTTCTTCCTCCGACACGTCTCCTTCCTCTTGTTGCCCAGCCTAACATTTACACACACATTCAATGCTCATTCAATTTACCATTATTTCAAGCATGCTCTATTGAGTCGAGAACTCCCACTATTAATAAACAAATAGGATGAGCAGATCACTATGTCCGCACCCATGTGAAGAGTCTGTCACTTGATCTTAGGAGGATGGTGAATATTTCCTTGGGTTCAGAATTACATGATGAAGTCGATCAATTATTTGGAGTTTTCCTTAGCAACATTCTAAATAGTAATGAAGTCATTTCCTTCCATTCAAAACATTGCACCAAATCTTCTCTCTAATTCCCTAAGTCTATACTTGGTAATTTACTTATGTCCTCTCACACAGTAGAAATTGAGAGGTTTTTGGCGTGCCAAGGCGCCAAAAGGAGTAACCGCCCCTTAATGGACTTGTTTTGGGGGTGTCTTGGACACATCCCCGCCTGAACCCCTTAGGAAATCTGACAGCTTGATTTTTTGGATGCACTTGTCCCTGATTTGGATGTAGATCCCTTCGAAAGAGTAGGCCTAGACCTAGGTGTCGCTGAGCCCCGCAATGTCAAGTCATCTAGAGTTTCATTCTTCCTTTCATGATGTGTTGGGGGCTATGAACCTGGGAAGTCATGGTGACAGCTAAGCCATCATTTGTATCCTCATTTTCTAGGACAAAGTAATCCTCCCTTCTGTCATCTTATTTGCTTTTTGTAGGAAGACCTCTTTCCGTGTTTGCTATCGATAGCGGCTTTGGATTTGGTTCTGGTGGGTATGGCTTGAAGATGGGTTTCCCTGAGAGATCATTGTTGTCTTTCAACATCCTTTCATTCTCCATTGTAACAGAAGGGGTCGCCATGGAGGATTCAAATTTCTTTTTCAAGCAAAAAAACCACTTCTCTTGAACTTCTAATTTTTGGCTCCTTGAGTAATTCCCTGAGGGTGAGGTAATTGATTTTGGGAACTGTTTGATCACAGCCATTTGAATTCTAGCATAGAGATAAGAATTGTTGTCCAACAGGGTTAAGTCTATGTCTGTTACAGTTCCTAAAGATCAACCAATCTTTAGTAGGCATTCCTCCGATCAGAATTCGAGTGGAAGGTTATAGAGCTTCATCCACTTAGGTTCGTCATAGGGTTCAAATTTAGTCGGGTCGAAGTTTGGAACCCATTTTCACATGTAGAGGGGTGCTCCATTTCTAAACCAACTATCGGTTTCAGAGATGAAGATTGCCACAAAGAAACCTCTGGGGAAAAACTTCAGAACACATCTGATTTGCCAAATTTCGTCGACCTAGTTACTCACTTGCTTTCAGCTAAGCTTCGGTCCAATAAATCATCCAATGATTATCGTATCCTTCAGCATATCAATATCATCTGCACACTCCATTTTAACACTGATCTGTAATTCGCCATTTGAGAAATCATCTGAACAATTCTCCTTCACCTGGCCAATCGAAAGAACGCCATCCATATTCGCTCTTTATAAATTTTTAAATAATTTAAATATAAAGATAAATCCATTAAATTATAAAAATAAATAAGCATTAGTAAATATATTAAAAAATTTATATTAAATATATTAAGAATTAAAGATCTAAATTAAATATTTTAAATTAGAATTTATTGGAATTAAACAAAGAGGCAATTTTAAATTAGAATTTTTAAATTTTAGAGTCCACAATAAATATAGAAAGAAAGTGATTTTGATTTGAGATATTGAAATGGCATCAAGAATACATTCTACTTAAATATCATCCACTTCAATGCTAAAAGAGTCAATAGAAATTTTACAACTCATTCATAATACGAATTGTAAATAGTTGTCCTATTAACCTTTGACTATTATGCATCTATGCTATGGGTGCATCCACTATGGTGGCTTCAAATAGTTGAGGCAAAGCTCCCTATTTATATGGATGAAGTCCTCCTTCACTCGGTATCTCTGAACTTACTATCTTTCACAAGATGGGGATTTTAACTAGTTTGATTGTTCTTATTGTATGCTTTTTAAAAAAAAATCACATAGTTTGTAATTGATTTGACTTGAATCATGTAATTTTACTTTTCTAGCTTTTCTTCTGAGTTTTTATTGTTTTAAATTGACAGTCAGTAGTGGCTAGTGAAGCCGCCAATTTGCAGGGTGAATGTGTATCTCCGAGTATAGCGTACTGGCATGAGAAGTTGCCCACGACAACCATTCCAAAAACTCTATGGGAATGCATCTTAGGTGATGATGAGAAATTGGCGTTGAACATGGGCAACGGAGGACTGAGCCTGAATGTGGTGATGCCTCCAAGGAAAGCTTAGAATTTCTTATATGTACATATATAAATTACACACACGTGTACATATACATACACATATTTTATTATTATTTTAAATTTACAAGATGTGATTCACATGATCATTTAAAGATTATATTATTTAGTATTATTTCTTATACGCACATATGTATATTAATGTGGTTATGGATAGAGGATGCAATGAAAGATTATCTGATCATGCAGATAAACAACACACATATGAACTTAATCAAACAACAATATGATCTTTATTCATTCATAGTCAAAGTTGTATTACAATTTGACACAATGGGTTTTAACATACCAGGTCATAGCTATTTTATTATAATGTGAGAATTATAGAATTCAAATGATATCACAATACAATCCAATGTTGAGCTCTCAAAACTTGAACTAACAAACTTGACTACCTTTAAATGATCATGATAAATGTTTATATAGCAGTTCCTAGCCTTATGAGTGATCTTAGTCAACGATAAGTAGGTGCAAAACTTGATGCCAAGTGTAAGGTGTAGTTGGCCAAAACATGTGAATTAATATTTGAGAATGAACATGGTGATGATGGATTCATGGAACTCAATGCAGTTCATAGCATAAGCCCTACTCAATGCAATGAATATGGAAACGTATTCTTATGTTGCCACATGCTTCAAAAAGTTGCTACAAATTAAGAATAGTGAAATTGGATATCTTCATGTTATGTTGGTAGTGAGTCTAGAAATGAATATTTATGCCTTTGTGATGATCAAAATCGCATGAGAATTGGACTTGTCATTGAAGGATTAATGATGAATGTGTATTCCCAATCACGAAGTGAAATATGCATGTGTGGAGAAATGTAGTAGGATTTGCAATGATTAGTAATGACTAGAATGTTATTTGAAACCTACAAACAAACCAAAACAAGAAAAAGAATTTTTTTTTAGTGTTGCAAGATTGCTCTTACACTTTGGGATGCTTCTACATCAAACATTTGAGCTAATTTAAAAAGTGAGTGCCTCACATTTGGGTTGCTAGAGGAAAACCAAGGTAGTCTACCCCAGCCTTAGAAATCCAAGATGAGTCTTCTTTAGACCTTCCTTTCCACTTAACCAACTACTCTTCATACTATTTATTCCTAGTGCTTCTTCCAATTCTACTACCCAAAATCTTCTTAATCTCTTATTTTTGCTATTATGGTAGCTAATTATTCCATTGTACTACCAAGTTACTCTCCCCAAACTCTCTTTCATAATACTAATATAGATTTGTGACATTGAATATGGGTGATATACATAATCCTTCTAGTAACCCCACTTCCTATGCATTTCTTGAATCAAATCTTTTGACAATTCTACAAAGACCAAACTTCTTCATTTTCAACTTATTATATGTCCCAACATGGAATTTTCTTTTCTGAGATATACCATTCCTTCATCTCCATCCACAAACTCCTTATATCAACTATTCTCATCTACTCCTTGTACCTGACATTCATCTTCTCCAAGTGACTCATTATTTCTATATATGCATTTCCTTCATATTGTTTGCAAATTTTCTACTTCCGCCCTTGTCTTTCCTTTATGTTTGATATCCTTCAACTCTAATACATTTCTTGGACTATTTTCATATGCAACCACAAATGGTGTTTTCTTTGTAGTCCTATTTATTAAATTATTTTATGCAAACTTTGCTTGCACTAATACAATATCCTAGTTTCCTATCTTCTCTCCAACCAAACACCTCAACAAATTCCTTAAACCCTTGTTTACATCTTTTGTCTACCCATCAATTTATGGGTGATATGTTGAACTAAACTTCAAATCTATTTTCGTCTTCTTCCACAAAGTCTTCCAAAAGTAACCAAAAAACTTATCATCTCTATCTAAAATAATATTCCTTAGTAACCCATGTAATCTCACAACTTCTCTAAAAATATATTAGCTATATGTACCACATCATTAGTTTTCTTGTATGGAATGGAATGCATCATCTTAGAAAATATATCCACAACTACAAATATTGAACCATGTCCTCTCTTTATTCTTGGTAATCCCAATATGAAACCATACAAATATCTTCCCAAGGATTCTCAAGAATTGATAATGGCTAATACAAACCAACATTTTGATTACTCCCCTTTGCTACTTGACAAATTCTACAACTCTGAACAAATTTCCTTATATCCCTAGATATATTTGAGGCTAAAAATAGTTTTCACTTACCAATGCCACTTTATTATCTATGCCAAAATATTTCGCGAAATTGCCATCATAATTTTCCTTGATTAAATTATCCTTCATTCAGCTTCTAGGAATACATAACTAATTACCCTTGAACAACATATCATTTTTAATCAAATAAGCATGCCACGTACTTCTATCCACACCTCCATGCTTCTACAAAATTTAGATCAACTTCATACAAATGCTTCAACTCATCAAATCCAAGTACCTCTATTCTCATGTTTGTCAGCAAGTTTTATCTCCTACTCAATGCATAATCAACCTTATTTGATTTTCCATTCCTATGCTTCAACACAAAAGTATAATTTGGCTATCACATTCTTGTCCTTGACCAATCGAATCAATCCAAACATCCAGGGCTTGAAATTTCTAGCATTCTACTTACCTACCATTCTGCTTAACAGGGCAATAATGTATTGCACCTCTGGGCAGAAGTCATATTTGTAGAGGTTGTGTGGCATCTTGGCCATAGCCTTAACCTTGTTGGCGGGGTCCTTCCAGGATGCAAAGATTATCTTCCTACAATCATTGACGCTACTGGTGTACTCTGCCTTTAATGCAGCTAAATCTATTTCAAACATGTTCCAGACCGTGGGCAATTTAAAAGCCTCGATAATCCCCCTCATGGAGAAGTCAGCATATACTCGCCCCTAGCTCTTGACTATAATGTTTGTTGCATTATATTTGTTGGCACACTCCATAACTAACTCTAGTGCATCCACCACATATGGGAATCCCGTAGTGTTGAACATTCTACAGCATAGGGTTGCTGTCATTTGACAGGATCTATGCCCTGAAGGCATCTAGATCTGTGTCTCCACAATGCATATTGCGTGCATACCCAAATTTGGCACATACATCACTAGGAACAAGGAACACATCTTGTTTGAACTCTACATCTCAGCAGTCTATTCATTTTTGTGACGTTCATGCCCTATGGAGTATAGATATCCATAATTAGTTCTAGGGTTTAGAAGTTAATCGGGAAGATTAGCTTAAAGCTCACTATCCAATTAGGAATTGATTATAATTCACATGTGAATATGAATTCACCCATGGAATTACCTTCATAATGGAAGATTTTACCTTTAGACTATGTAAAAACATATTGTAATAGTAAAAATGGAGGATAGGGTTTTTTGTATACATACCTGCAAGTTAAAATCTCAACCTTAATGTAGATGCGGATATGAATACTGTTTAGCTATGTACACCATTTACATTCTCTGTAACATCATTCTCCAGTCGCTCTATCCTTTAATCGCTTTTAGCTCTATGCAATCTTAGCTCAAATGCTTTTGATAATCGATAATGCTGAATGAATTTACCTTTTATCCTTAAAAATCATCAACTAGGGCATATTAATTATTTTTCTATGGTTAGATAAGGCTTTATCATTTAGGCGCGAGAGAAATCAACAACTATCAAAAGGCATGTGTTTAAATTTAAAAGACCAACAACACTTATGTATGGCATTAAATGCAGGAAGGGATCGAGACATGGATATTCAAAATTTGAATATCTAGTTCAAAATGTCCATTTGACTTTGACCAGACGTGAGGATGAATATCCTGGCTCGAAATGTTCAAGTGACATCAGCAAAAGTCCTGGTCAAATGTCGTTGACTAGAGAAATAGGTACTGAGATCTCCCTTGCTTTCAAAAGGTCATGATATGTGAAATATCCATTACAAAATGTCTCTTGCGAAAGATCCCGTTGAAAAGTCAATGGTTGAACATGTAGAGCGATATGCTCAATCAAGATGTAGATCTTGATATTTGTATGGATATGGATATTGGACCTAGATATGGATATTTTCAAGTGTTAAATATCCGATCGAAATATCCATTTGAAAAGTCAACATCTTGAGTACTGGGAACATGGACATGGACATGGATATTCAACACTTAATATCTTCTTCCAAATATCCAGTGCGAAATATCCATGAATTAGAAGTTTAGCAATGGGAAAAAATTTGACTGTTATCACGGGAGTGGATATGGAAATTCACGCAGATTTGGATATTTGACAATTAATTATATCATGTACAAATGTCCTATCTAGTTGATGTTTTCACAATTTGTCATGATGAATTTGATGGTTTCAAAGGGACATGGATATGGATACTTTGATAAGAGGTTATATCCATCCACCAAGCGATCATTGATTTAACACAATTTAAGGATGGTTTCGGGTCCGAATCTATGGTTCATGCCTTTAAGTGTTGGTATAAAGACTAGATACAACGATAGACATGGACATGGATATTAAGAATGGGCATGATATTTATGTTGTAATATCCATATCCCTTTGACCAGGATATCCAATTGACGAGCACTTTGAACAGGAATAACTTTCTCGTTTTGAGGAATTTCAACATGATGCAAAAGGCAAAGTTTCTTAAAATTTGATTCTCTATCCATTCACAACCTTCACCTATGAATATTCTAGACTTGATTTTCTAGCCATGGATCATGTCATGACATTTTACGATACCACCCAAAAAAGGAAAGCAAACAAGCAAGACAAAAGTAAAAAGTTGGGTCCCTATTTTGCTAAGGCAACATGAGGCATGTTGTGAGACCACACAACACTTCCTCTTCCAAGCTAATCTCCCCAATGTTGCCTGGACTCTTGTGTTTTTGGATGTAATTTGTCTCCTGTGTGAGTGTGAACTACCCTTTGGCTTAAAAATATATGTAAGGAGTAAACCGAAGTAAACCCCCTTTAGGATGTTTTAAAATTACTTAGCATTTACATTGTTTCTTTATTGACATAATTGTACTTAGGAACAAATCGCAGAATCATATAAAGGTAAACGTGTTTTGAACGACTCTCTAAAGTATTGCTTTAGTTTAAATGGTTTCTTAAATTCTTAGGGAATAGGCTCTCTATTGACATTTATTACTCTTCTTAATTAGTAGACTTACTCTAAGCCCTTATTACTAGCATGGTTTTGTGAGGCATCACTTTTATAAAAATTTTTGGTTAAAGATCTTTCTTTTCTCTTTAAATATAATGGTTTCTAATCTCAACGATAGTGTTTATCACTTGGTCCGTAGGAATGGAATAAGTTATTTTTAGTTGATGGGTATTTTGGTATGATTTCATTTTATGTGGTTATTACATGGTCACTATATGCTAACTTGGATTTAGCAACATTATGTAATGTCTATTAAGATCGCATGGCTAAATATATATGTTTAGTTATACAATTGTTCAAAAACCACAAAGCTTGGCATAATTGTTACTTGCTCTCTAAAGGAGTTGATGAAGTTAAATCTTAAAGGCATAGCTTTTATCTTGGTAGATTTGTATGGTTTAGGCAATCATGTAGGTGTCTTCTGATTAATTAGTAAGTAAATTAGAAGACAGAGGTTTTAGTTACTGAACTAAATAGATTTTAGATTAAATGTTTTTTAACCTAAGAACATTATGTTAGTAGAATGTTTAGTTAGGTAGGAAATTGAATCTTCTAGTCAAGTCATATTGATATGCATATTGAAATTACTATTGTACTTGTAAAGAATTGGAGAAAGATAGCTTTCTGGCCATGTGAAAATTCTTGTGAAAGCTAAGTCTACACCTTTTATACTTTACAAATTTTGCAAGATCCTAAGTCATTGAATTTGGATAGAATCTCCTCTTAGATGAATTGTGATCCTTTAACTCTATAATGATCATTTATCTCTATTATATGATCTTGAATCTCTGATATGTATGGATAATGTGATGACGATATGTTTAGAGCCTAGTAATTAATGTGGAAACTTAGGAACCTTTACTCATGTGAATTAGATCTTTTCCCCAACTACAAAATAAGGAAACTTGTGATATCTTTGAGTGATAGATTTATTAAGTTGTTGGAACTCGTACACTAATAAAACAAAGTAATGTGGAACATATGTTTAGATTAAGAAAGAAATCCATGTATCTTTATATAGGTCTAAGGTGCAAATGAAAACTAGCCCAATTTGGTGTAGTGCTATCAATGATGATTAACTCAACCTTTGTGCATAGATGTGTTTTTATATGGAATGACAATGGAAATTTTGATAGCAAGATGGAATCTTGGATTTTGAAATAAGACTATCGTCTGTTTAAAAACTTGTCTTTCGAATGATGTATTTTCTATGATTGATCATTGTTAAAGGCATCTTGGATGATGTATAGTGTAATTGCAATTATGCATTTTATACATCTGTTATTTTCTATAATTAGAGTTAGAGAAAGAGCATGGACGGGTGCTAAATATGGAGCAACAGAGAAGGGTAGGTTCCTTCTTGAACCTACCTAGCTGAACATAGCCGAAAAAGATGTTTTGGCCAAAGCTTGTCAGTCAAATTAGTAATAGTTACTATTTGACATTTTATTTCTCTCTCTGTCATATCATGATATAAGATCAGTATATGCATTTGACGCATGTTATAGAGATGATAGATATATCATGCTGCACTAGATTCCTTCACACATGTTGACTTCAGTTTGCTAGACCCCTCGCAAAGGGTCGAGATTCTCCATTCAGGAGTAAGACCAGGGAGGTGTAAGCCTTGTGGCTAGGCGGTAAATCGCCTTAATTATGCTCTCTCTCTGCCAGATTCAGTATCGAAGATATGGTATGGTATTGAAGACATTATATGGGCGATGTTCTTTTGTTGAGCCTATATGGCTAGATATTGTAAAGGCATAGTCCTTTTTAGTAAGCTATTTTGTTAGCTGATGTATTGAATCATATTTGATTATATTGATGAAAGTATTGTTGGCAAGTTATATTATTTATGAGAAAATTTATTTCTTCCCTTTTTCCGCACTATTTTATGTGAATACTATTATTTTATTCTATCTATTTGAGTGGTTCTTACACAAGTACTTTTCAATGTGAAGGTATTGACGCATTGCACCATAAAAATTATTCTGCAAATGAATTCGATTTGAATTGTATTTATAATAATTTGGGCGGTAGCTGAATGATGACCCAGTAGTATTTGTCAAAATGAAATAAATCCGTCGTGATAAACCAGTCCAGTAGGCTCATTTTGCAAACATGTACAATATTGCACCGTTAAAGATTAGGTAATGTTATTAAAAACAAAAGAAAATTTTGCATGTGAATGATCTGATAATGCCTCACTTAAAAATAAGTAAGTCGCAAAAATGCCAAGTCAACTGAATGATGTAATGAAATTGAACCTATGCGTTAGAAACAATGATCGGAGCCAAAATTCACAGTTTTAGAGACAATTGAATTTAGAAGCTTTGGCGATGACTTTGACAGCAACAGGTTAGCCTTTAAGCTCGCCTTTTCGAGCCTTACCATAGAAGGTGTGGCCAAAAGGATTGTGGCCGACCTCGTGGCTCAATTCATACTTGGACGTAAAATTATTATTGTAACCAAAACTCTTATCCAGCAATCGCTCTTTTTCCGCCCTGTCCTCCTGTATAGGACCGTCCTTTGGCTGCTTTGGTGCCCCCTGCCCCTTAGCCAGAGGACAAAATTGAGGAAAAAAAAAAGCAAAAATCTGTGTAAATAGGCCAACAATAAAGATATTGAAATGTGAAGTCAGTTTTATTTATTCTAATAGTGACGAGCAGTGGACAACGAGTACCTAGCTAGTGCCACGTGTACACCACATAAAATTGTGCGTTTTTATGCATGAAAATTTATCTTTAGATTTGATTTGTTTCTTGCATGTGTTTTTTCATGATTATTTAAGTTAGTGGAGCTTGAATGCCAAACCATGAGAAAAAGCTTTTGTAACTGCAAATTTTCTTCTGAAAATAAAATTGAAAGATCTTTGTTTGTGGTTTTTTCCTGGTAGGTTTTCCACATAAATCTGTGTCGATTTTGTACTTTTTATTGCTATGTTATTTCAATTCTGCACTGCTTATTTTTCTAACAAAAAACAGAGAGTACAAGATAACAGAGCAGAAGAGAAGAAAAACAAAGAAGAGAAGACAAACAAAGAATAGAAGGAACCAAAAAAATAAGTCTTGAACTGAATTGATGGTGCCGTGATATTTTTTGTTCTCTTTCGTTTGGTTGTCAGAACAGCATGCCACAAGTAACGAATTTGAAGCCCAGATAATAATATCATCACGCGCTCCGAGTTCATAAAGATCTGCCAATTTGGACAAACTTTTGGCGTAAAAAGAAACAACTTTCTTCTGGTTATGTAGTCGTTGCCCGTTGGAAATTAAAGAGACTAAATTTAGCCAAGAGGGGGCCCGTTTGGAGAAAAAAAAAAGTTGGCCGCAAACGTGGAAGTTTGGAACAGTCTGTCTCGTCAGATGGGTCGACGAATTTCTATTTCCACCATTCTTAACTACGCTCTAACTATGAATCTACCAAACTCTTTTATGTTTCCCTGTGTTTTACTTTCTGTTTTCTAATGTGGCTATATTTAAGTGGAGTGCGTGGGTCAAACCAGTACGCCAACTATCCGCTAAAATTCTTTGGCAATTTAACGGAATTCAAATGTGACAGATTTAACGTCAAATAGGTAGTTTGTTTATGAGAGAAACAAACTATTTCGCTCCTCCGAGATCCTAGTTATTCTTTGTTAGTATCAAGATAACTGTGTGTATCTCACACAGGGCCTAAATTTGATGGCCGTATGACCAAATTTAGTTATTTTAGTCTTAAAATACAATTAAAATTATAGCAAGACTGTATCACTTGAAAGGGAAGATTTCACCTAAACTGTCAAAATTTCTATGTAATTATTCATAAATATATATATTAATCTAGATATATTTTTCTTAAAATAGGTAGGCTTTAATATTTGAAAGGCGACTTCAAATAGATGACCTTCACAAAAAAATTGCTTGACAGGCGAGGTCGACCACCAAATTTAAGCCTGGATCCCACAGTCCCACTTGATTTATGATTTATGACACCAGTACATGGAACCCTAATCATGTGGCATTCCAAGTGTTGAATGTGAAGCCTGGTGCCGCTTCTCTCTGCCATTTCATGCCCCAAGGCCACCTTTTGTAGCTGCCACCCAACTAAGACACGACTTGCTCAAGTATAGTTGCTATAATAGGGAATCGAAATGCATGTTAATGGAAAGTGTTCTAAAATTTTCTTATAAAATTAAATAATTTTTAGAAATTGAAAAATATTCTCTAGAATGAGATAATATGATAATATTTTAAGGATTGAATTATGTAGATGTATATTTTATTTAAACAAGTCTTCTTTATTGTTAAGTGAAAACAATTTTGGTGAATTTTGGACAAGTTGATTGAAACATTACAAGAAAACGTAATTTTTATAAACCTTTCATTTATTTAATGAAAATCAAATATAATTTATCAATTTTACTAAGGAAAAATGAGTCTTGTCTTAATTTTTCCTAAAAATGCTTGAAGGTCCAAGATTTCGAAACAAATGTGTTAATACACAAAAAAACAATCTTTGACAACAAACACACAAATCTTTGGCAACAAAAGTTCTCACTCAAATTCTAGTCAATTAATGATAGTTAGGCTTAGTTCTACTAATCAACCCATTTGGGAATGCAAAGCAAGGCCATTTCTACTAATCAACCCATGAATCTACAAGTAAAGAAATGCCATAAGCCTACCATAAAGTGCTCATGTCATAAAAGACAATACACTTACAGGGCTAATGAACCATATCAATAATCAAGCACAAAGAATCAAAGCTAAAAATTATTATACTTTCACATTTCTTCGAAAAAAAAGGAACCATACCCAAAATATAGAGGAGGGTATTTTATAAGGTGGAAACCCCACATCTACTTGGAGTAAGCATAGAAACCACAAAATGCCATTGGAACAAGAAAATTGAATAAGAGAAAAGCAGAAAACAAGTTTGTAATTACTTGGAAGGCCTTGGAAATGACATGATCATGGTAGGAAATGTGGCTTCGACATTTGCAATAGTTATATGAGCAAGGGCCCATGGATTTTTCCATGTAGACAACTCTAAGTTAGGTAAGTGTGAGAAGAAGCACCATTCAATGAAGAGGGTAAGTGTAGAAATTTGGGTGGCCAAAAAGTGACCAAACTTTCATAATTCTTCAAAACACACTTGCATTTTCAAAAACATAATGTATGTGCATTATAATGTGCATGCATTCTAGCTTATACACATTCCAATTTTGACCAATCAAATGTTACCCTTAAGCTTTGAAAATTGTTGAATTTACTAATTCTAGGGGTTGGACATTCAATTTAGATGCCAAACATATGTTTTACAAAACGCATATAAAAAATAAAATAAATGTCCAATATGATCTCCATCAAATTTAAGTATTTTAAGATAAAATTCCAAAAAAAAACCCATTACGACATAAATCTCTGCCTTATCTTTCTAACCATGTATTTTTTTTTAATAATCTTAATATATTAAGTCTTGACTCTAATTAGTTTTACTAGTGTCTTCATTTTTCACTAAAAACACATGTATTATTTTTCTGTAATTTTTTATTATCTTATTTAAATTTAAAAAAGAAATTACATTTTCACATTCTACATTTTATTCTACACACATTGAAAAAAAGTTTAGATTTTTTATCACTTTTCTCAAAATTAGGGGGAGCACACTCAATTTTCTTTTGAAAATTAGTAAAAAATAATATATTCATTAAAAATTAAGAAAAAATTATCTAGACTAATACATGATTTGAGCTAACTTTCCATGAATGGATTTGCAAAATAATTAGTGAAACTCAAAAAGTGGGAGGAGATCATGTGATGTTCTATATTTTTGGGTTAAAAATATGACTACTTTGTGCTCTCAAAATTTGACCCTCTTAATCTCCACCAATTTTTTTAAATTAATAGTTTAGCAACTAGAATCTGAGCACTAGTATTCTTGTTATTATCGCATCATCAGATTCTAAGCATATGTATTCCATTGAATTACACATTGAAGTTCAACTTTTATTGATTTTAGGGAAAAGTGACCACTTTTGACCCCCTTTTGGCCTTTTTCCATGCACTTACCCAAAATTGCAACCAATAGACATGCTTCTTGTTGGGATTGATCATTAGATTAGTGACATCCAAAGGATACTACTTGAGGACAAACAACACTATATTATAAGCATCCATGACTATAGGGTGTGTAGGAAAATCCCTATTGATGAAGTGTCTATATAAGGTACCACTCTAACTTTAGACACCAACAACTATTGTAGTAGTGCACACGACAGGAATTGTGAGAACCTATGAAGGGCTTTGAGCAATGGGGGCTCCTTTGCTAAGAAAAATTCCATGTATGCTTTGAGAAGTTATGAACTATTGTCTCTTATGCTGGTAAGCATACAATGAAAAAATGTATCTTTATCTTTCTCACTAGTTTAGGCATTGGTTGCTTTCTATGGGAAAGGAGGAAGGGAAATGCTAAGGAAAAATGTTTCATGAGGCTAATTAGAATATTTTTTTAGAGTTCCATGAAACCCAACATTGATGTAATGTGGTTTATAATACAAAAGATCAAAGATGCAATCCTCAATTTTAGTGCTAAAAATGTTATTAGATAGAGTGGTTTCAATATTGTGTATAAGGGAGTCCTTCCTAAATTCATAAAATAATGTGGAGATTAATTATAGGAGTAGGCACCAAAATCTAGTAGTTTTGGGAGGCTTTGTGTTGCCAATGATGACATTAAAGGGAAGAAACAATTTCTAATTTATGACTACATGGTTAATGACAGCCTTAATGAGCGTATTCTTGAACAAAGGAATAAAAAAAGAGCCCCTCTGACTTCATAGTACTGGTTTAGAACATTGCCATTGGGACAACTAAAGGATTGTGTTACTAGGCTAGGCACAACTAAAAGATTGTGTTACTAGGTGTGTAGTTAGCAATTTATCATAAAAGATATCAAAGCCACTAACATTTTTCTTGATGATAAAATGAAAATGGTTGTAGTTGTTTAATATATGTATTCACTAACTCACAACTATTGATTTGGGGTGGCTAAGAAATTCAAATCCTTAACCACTTGTTAGGTCTGATGGAATGTAAATGCTTTTGTCTTTGTCCTAGCATAAGACCACTTTCCTAGTGCCAATTTATTTTTAACAACATGAGAGAAATATTCAAGAACGTTTTGGATTTGATGCTCACACTAAAATATTGTAACTAAATATATTATATGTGGGATAGGGTCTAGGACATGCTTTTTAAGTTCATTGTAGGTTCCTTAATCACTAGAGAGTTTCTAGGAGTATTCAAGGTTGGCAATTGGAAAGAGATCTTGCTTCTCATTCTCATCTTTAGTTTGTGGATGATATTTCCTTAATGGGTGTTGATTCTATTCAAGAGGCTATCAGTTTCATAAAATCTTTGGATATCTATTTGGTTGCATCAGGTCAACATATTAATGAAGATAAGTCAAATATTTATTTCTTTAATGCTCCTTTGGCTATTCAATAATAAATTGATTTTATTTTGTAGTTTAAAATTGGGTAACTTCCTTTGGATTATCTTGGTATTCCCTTGTCAATTGGGCTTCCTAATTTCCTTCAGTGGAAGATGATTATTGACAAGTTTAGAATGCGAGTTAATCACTGGATTTTTATGTGGTTATCTTTTGTAGGGAATCTTACTTTTCTAAAATTAGTGTCACAAGCTCTCCTTGTCTATAAATTTTTGGTACTACTTTCTACTCCTAAAAGTTTTCTAAAGTAGTTTGATTCTTTCTTGAAAGTTTCTCTGGGCAAAATTTGGATTCTCATAAGTGGAGTCTTATTAGTTGGGATTGGGTTTGTAGACCTAAGCAATATGGGGGTCTTGGTCTTCAGCACTCTGAGTTTAATAGCCAATCTTTGGCTACTAAGCTTTTTTGGAGATAGTGTAAGCAACAGGATCAACCATGGGAAAAACTTCTATGCTACAAATATTTACATGGTGTTGCTATGGATGAGGTTCCAAGAATGAGTTTGGTTGGAAAATGCTCTATGATTTGGAATACTCTCAAGAAGGGAGCATCACTAGTTAAGCGGGGCCTTTTTTGGATTGTTAATTTTGACCACAATGCTCTTTTTTAGATATCGACTCTTGGGATCTTTAGCTACTGATTCTCAACTTTTTTCCTCATCTTCTCCCTTTGAGTAAGGTTTTTCTAGATGTTAGTTGGTTTAAAGTTTCAAATTTCAAAGCCTCTCATTTGGTTGGGAAATCCCTGATATATTATTAGAAGGATTTAAATAGTTGGCCTTTGGGGGTTGATTCAAATGCTCAAGCTACCCTATCTTCTATTCTAGTAGATTGATCATGTTTTTCTCCAGAGGAGGTAGATTCTCTTGCCTGGGGCTATGATCCTAAAGGGGTTTATTTGGTGTCTTGTGGGTACTAGGTTTTATAACAGGAAAGATCTGGGTATAGGGATTTCCCTTGGTGGAAAAAGATATAGAATAATTATTTTTGGCCGAAGTGTATTTTTTTGTCTGGCTTCTTTCTCAAAATAAATGTCTTGCTTGGGACAACATAAGAAAGTGAGGATTCCAAGGACCATCCAAATGTGTTCTCTATGGGGTTAATGAGGAGTGTGTGGCTCATCTTTTCTTCTAGTGTTCCTTCTCTATGGGCCTTTAGAGGTAGTAGTGGCACCTTTGGAATCAACTTATTGTTCATGCTAATTCCTTGTTAGATTTTTGGACTATCTTGGGGCATCCTCCTACTTTGGCATACTTCCTTTTGGTAGCCTAGGATATTGGTCTTGTTTTTATTCTTTGACAAATTTAGTTGGAGAGAAATCGTAGGATCTTCCAAGGCTATCAGACTCCTATTGGGTATGTATAGAAAAATATTCTTCACTCGGTTAGAGAAGCTTTGATGGATAAGTGCTCTATGAATGAGTGTAACATCCCAATTAGAATATTAAATATCCTAAAACATAATTAAGCAAAAGCTTACACAATTTTTTTTCTTAAAATATAATCAAAGATATTACATCTATAATTTCAAGTACAATACATATATTTAGAAGAATATTTGCTTTACATGCAACTAATAAAATTCTAGATTGGTCCTATTTCTTACGACTTAAAATTTTACCAATATCATATACAAAATAAGAAATGTGTTCTTGTTCACAAGTCTTTGGCAGTCAACTGTAAGAGAGAGAACATCACCCTGGTGCTTTTCCTCCAACCATAGACCAACGGTCCCCTGTACATCTTCCTTTCTGGAACTGGCCCTTCCATTCACAAGGGTAATAGATAATGTGAATCAACTAATTCATTATGCCATCTGAAAACTAGTGATGTGTCCTAGTTAATATAATCAGGTTTACAACTCTAGTCTAGCTCTAGTTATGTATGACCCAATCTGATTGTTCAGCTAACTAGTACATGTGAACTGATAATGCAAGCAAAGGCTTTTGCATTACTTTGGCCAAAGTTTCATAAAATATATATAGTCGTATGTTCACTCACTCTTTTCTCGACTTGGAGACATCACTCTTATTTCTTAATTTATATCATAATAAATAGTTCTTTCAACTTGATTATACCATATTGGTTTTAAGTCTTAATAATATCCTTATATACTAGTCATTTTGACAAGTCAAAGGTGAGAACTTAGGTGATTATAAAACAAACATTGAGTCCCTCTTTGCATCCTTGCAATCACGGGTCTATGACATCTTGTCATCTACTCAATGACCTACCTACCTAATCTCAAGCTGATGTAATTCTTCTACATATGCAAGATTCTAATACTTACGTCAAATAATTTTATGATTAAAGACTCTATCTATCTTAATCTAGAACATAATCATTTGAATCACAATCCATCTAAGATTTGACTATAATTTCATATACCAATAACTTGAATTCACCTTCTCATGAATATCAAAAAGATAAGATAATATCAAATAATCTATAGCATAACTTTCTATTGTCATAGTGAATTTATCCCTTAGCAATCATGTGGCTATCCTTAGCCTAAAATAGAATTGAAGATCATTTCTCTATAAAACCAAATTACATATAATTTAAATATCTCTAGAATAGTTTTCTAAAACAACTCATTCTACAATATATGCTTCGCAAGTACGACCTTCACTTGGTCTCTTTCTCACTTAAGTTACATTAGCTCAATAATAAAGATTCTAGGCACAATTGTACCTCTCTTAAGCATAGTTGACCTCTTAAAAGGGGCTTAATCAACCTCTCTTATAACTCAGTCAACTTCTACTTAAGAGACAATCAGCCTATGAACATTACATTTGGCCATTTGATAACTCATTCAGCCTAAGAACAATGCATTTGGCCTCTGATTACACATAAGGATTAAAAATATATACTCGACCTATTGTCATCACATATGGCCTATCATTAATGTAATTGACCTATGTCAACACATATGGCCTTTCCTTGATATATTCAGCCTTCTGCATTAAACATTTCCAGCAAATACTTATACACAGTCAACCTATTGAATACACAGCCGAATTATTGTAAGCACACAGTTAGCTTACTAAAAACACAATCAACTTACTAAAAACATAGTGGTTATCATATGAACAATGTATATCTTTGCATACATCACCATTATACATCACCGTTAATCTATTAAAGTACACACAGTTGGTCTGGAAAACATATTTGATCTGTATATCTTATGGATATAAACACAGTAGATAAGAATAATAATATAAGCAATCTAAGATTGCATATGGTAGTAACCTTACTTGGTTTTCAAAAGACTCTATGGCCAATATATCCATGGCTCTACATAGCCTATCAAGCTTCTTTATCAATGCAGAGATATAGGCATCGAAAAAAATAAGTGTAAGGTTCTCTATTGCACAGAGATAACAATCTATTTGACCTCTCTAAGCATATTCAACCAATCTATGGTTACTTAAGTACAAAGTAAGACCACTGCCATACATAATATAAACACTATTATCTCATCTCTAATGCTTACTAAACTAGATAAACATAAAATTATCTTAGAGGCTTTATCATAGTCTTCCATGAAAGATAGACTTGCCTAAATAATAGTTCAGTCCATGCCTTTGAACCTCTTGATGTCTCGTCCACTCCTACAGCTACTGAGCTCCTTTTTATTCGTCTTGTTTCATCTTCTCTTTCTCTCGGTCTCCCTTCCTAATAAACCCCTCTCGCCACTTGATGGCTCATAACCAAAAATAATGGTACTATCCATCATTTACTCCACTCCCGCGAGTTTAATAAGCAGGTTATGTGGAGATTATGGAGAAAGTGGAGCAACTGCTCCTTTCTTCCCACTCTCCAAGCATATAGGGGTTACAATATGAAGGAATAAAAGAGAATTAAAAACCTCCATAACATATTCTTGGATAACAATAATATTAGTTATAATAATATTAATTATTATTATTATTATAATACACTGATCTAATAGATGTCGTTACTACGAACTCTCTAATGCTTACCATGCTTAATCATAAATGCATTCATCAACGAAGAATTCTCGCACATCTATAATGATCTTGACAATAAAATTAAATAGGTTTAATCAATTTATAAACATCGACTTGACATCTAAAGTCATACACAAAGTTTTATCTGATGACGAAAAAGGATTTAACCTTCGTCTTAATGATGACCTCAAAAGACAAGAATGATATGATCTCTCTACTAAATATGTGTGTGTGAGTCTCAGATGGCATAAGGATCATTGCATTCACGTGATCTAGCATCCTCTCCATGGTGATACTCTCTCTCCTCTTATTAGAGGGGAAAAGCAACATTGTTCCTGCATCCACCTCAGTTATATGGTAGTAGTTATTCTATTACATCATGTTAACCACATTTTTAATAATGACATCATAAACAATTATTTCTAGCATATTAATATAAAGCAAAAATGTATTTTTCTATTTTTTTAACTATAATCATAATATTTTCTCTAACTATCTGTCTTCACAAAAAATAATGAAAATAAATACATTAGTTTTAAAAATAGGGTGTGACATATCTACCCCGTTAGAGATCATCGTCCTCGATGATTATGTCCAAGCCAAAAAAAATACTTCAAACATGTTCTTATACATTATGCTATTTAAAAAGATGTGGAAATTTTTGATAAATATCATTATAATCCTCCCAAGTAGCATTTTCCTCCAAATACTAGTCCCACTAGACTTTGCATTAAGTAACCTCTATGTTATGCAGGCAGAGCTTGCATACCTTGAGAACTTTGAGAGGCTCAATCATGACCACTCCTAGACCTCTTGTACCTAAAGAGAATTCTCTTCAAGTATATGATTAGATCCTGATATATATTTCTTCAAATATGATACATGAAAAATATCATGCAATCTAGCAAGGGCTGGTGATAGAGCTATCTTGTAAGCAACTGGTTTAACCACTTCTAGGACTTCAAAAGGTCCAACATATCTAGGTGCTAGTTTGGAAGACTTCCCAAACTTAATTGGGCTCTTATGTGGTTTGACTCTTAAGATAACTTTATCTCCTACTAAAAATTGTTGGGGTATTCACTTGGCATCAGCATAACTTTTTTGTCTATCATTTTCTTCTGCTAATCTCTTCCTGATCAGCTTTACTTGCTCTTCCATGATTTTTGAAACCATTTCTAGCCCAAGGCTAATCCTATCTTCTAGCTTATCCCAACTATAGGAGTTTGACACTTCCTACCATTCAATGCTTCAAATGGAGCCATTTTTATTGCAGAATGATAAGAATTATTATATGCAAATTCAACTAGTGGAAGATACTCTTCCCACTTATACTGTTGATCCATGCAATACATCCTCAACAAATCCTCCAGTATTTGATTTACTCTCTCAATTTGTCCATCCATTTCAGGATGATAAGCTAAGCTTATATTCAATTGTGTTCCCAAATCCAAGAACAAAGTTTTCCAAAATCTTGAAGTTATCCCAGCATCTCTATCTGAAATTATCTTTTCTGGACTTCCATGTAATCTGAAGACTTCTTGCATAAACTTCTTGGCTAAGATGGGTGCTTCATCTATGAGATTACTAGGTATAAAATGAGCTACCTTAGAAAGTTTATCTACTACTACAAGAATAACATCATGCTTATAGCGGGACATAGGTAATCCTTGGACAAAATCCATACTAATAACCTGCCATTTCCATTCAAGTATGTTACGAGGATACAAAAGTCCTCCTAGGTGTTGGTGTTCAATCTTAACTCACTGACACTCTAGGCGTCCTGCCACAAATATTGCAACATCATTCTTCATTACCTTCCAAAAATAATAGGGTTTCACATTAGCTAACAACTTTGTCACTCTAGGGTGACCTAAATAAGGTGTAGAATGAGCTTCTTTCCACACAACTCTTCTCAAATCTCCTTGATTCAGATCATAAATTTGGTTATTGAATCTCAATAACCCGTCAGGTTCAAAATAAAATCCTTCATACCTTGTATCTTGAGGATTTTCTGTTAGAGATTTTAAAATTTTCTCATAATATTCATCACCAGTCAAATTTTTCAATATCTAAGCTCTAAAATTAGAGCGCATTGATACTATTGTGGATATGTGCCTCCTTCTACTCAAGGCATCAACCACTCACTTTTCCTTAACTTTGATATAGTTAACCTCAAAATCTGATGCAAGAGCATCCAGTGGTGTAAGGGCAATCTTGCATCACCCAAAAAGATGTTGATTCAAAATCATTGAATTTGTTTTCATTTCTTTCCATAATTAGTGTTTTTGGTTCCATAATCACTTGAATAATGATGTAGAACTTTTAGTTTTTCCAAACTTCTATTTTTGGAAAGTTTGCATTTGGCCACAGATGGAAGTGGAAATTTATAGCAAGATTCGTAAATGAAATATAAGACCTATGGCGAAGGAATCAGGAAAAGATCATTTGTGAGATGAGAGATATTAAAGTTTCTATTTCCCAAAAAACCCCTGAAAATTATTCAAATTCAAGTTTGAGGCACTAAACGGCCCCGTACGGCCCCGAAAATGGGTAGAACTAGTATAGAGGGTTATTAGCACATAGATAACTCCATGATCTTTCCAACGCTTCAGACAATACATCAATCAGACACCTGGATAAAAAGTTATGGCTCCCAAAAGTTGACCTATTTTTGGAGGGAGATGCAAATTTTAAAATTTAGTTGGTGGCCGCCAAAAAGGGCTATTTATGACCATATTTTGGAATCCTTTGGGGTAGTAGAGATAAGGGGGAAAGTATAGAGTCAAGATTAGGTAGGAAAATAGAAATCTTAGCTGATTTGGGGTTACAAAAGCTAGAAGATTCTAGAGTCTTAAGATAGGGTGTTGTAATGTGTTACAGCCTATAGAGGATTCATCCTCTGATTGTATTTGAGATTCTGTAATGTAATGAGTTGTCCAAATCAATAAAAGAACATTCTATTTATGTGTGCAATTTCTACTATTATGTGTTTTATTATTTACCCCTTTATCAAGTGGTATTAGAGCAAGGGTTCCTGAGTGTGTAGACAGATCACCAACCATGAGGCAGTTTGCACCAGGACCTAAGGTTGTGGGTTTGCTATAGAGATCAAGATGCCTCCACAAAGAAACTATGCTAGGAGAAATACTTTAATGAAAGAGGGTTTTAAAGCCTTGCAAAGGCAAATCGATGCATTGAAAGAGGAGCTGTGAAGAGGGTTTGAGATGAGAACAAGAGAAGAAAGGGAAGTTGAAGCTGAAGAAGACCTATTTGAGGAAGAACAAGAAGTTGCAAGAGATTCTGTAGAAGTTAGGTTGTTGAGGGCCATTTCAAAGATCGAAAAGAGGCCCAGGATCAAAGTTTCTACCTATTCTGGAGATTTGAATCAAGAACAGCTTATTGATTGGATCAATGACATGGATGAATATTTCAAGTATGAAGATGTGGAGGACCCAAATTGGGTCAAGTTTGCAAAAACAAAGTTGAAGGGCCATGCTAGTATTTGGTGGAAGGAGGTCCAATTAGAGAGAAATAGAAGAGGAAAAGGAAAGATCACCAGATGGGATTGGATGGTGGACAAACTAAAGAAGTATTTCATTCGTGTGGACTATGAGATGGAGTGTTGAAGAAGTTGCAAGGATTGAAGCAAGGTAACAAGTCTGTCAAGGAGTATATAGAAGATTTTTATAAGATTACTATCAGGACAGGCCATGTAGAGGCCAACAAGGTGAAGGTAGCCCATTACATTAATGGGTTGAGGCCAAGTATTCAAGAGGAGTTGAACCTGATCAGAATGACCACCATAGAAGATGCAGACCAGTTTTCCCTAAAGGTGGAAGAGAAGCTAAATAAATGATTTTAAAGCAAGCAAAGAGGAAGAGGTCAAGGTGAAAGGACTGGTGGAAGATCCAATGGAGGTTGAAATGAAGATCAAAAGAAAAGTGAAGAAGCTGGCACTAGTCAAAATCAGAGAGAAGATAATGCCTACTGCCCTCATGACCAAAATAATGGTGAGCAAAGAGGAAGAGGAAGAGGCCGACCTAGGCAAGGACTTGGAAGAAGAGGTTTCAGAGGAACTTGTTTCCAATGTGGAGAAGAAGGGCATCAAGCATACGAGTGTCCACAACATCAAGGAAGGACGAATAGAAGACCTGAAGGTAATGCACAAATTGCATATGTAGATGAAGATGCATAGTCTGCGCATTCTAAAGATGTTGAAAGGGGAGAAACCCTAGTTGTCAGAAGAACCTTGTTGAATGAGGAGAAATAACCAGATCATAGGAAGAGTTTATTCTGCACAAGGTGCAAATGTGAAGGTAAGTGTTGTGATATTATTATTCACAGTGGAAGCACTAACAACCTTGTTTTAGAGGAGATGGTTAACAAGTTGAAGTTGACGAGGAGAAGGCATCCACATCCATATTAGATTGCATGGTTATAGAAGGACCATAGAGTTTTGGTCAATGAACAGTGTTTAGTCAAGTCCAAGATTGGGGACTACCATGATGAGGTGCTATGACATCATACCGATGGATGCATGTCATATGTTGTTGGGGAGGCCATGGCAATATGATAGGTGCGTTGTCCATGATGGCCATGCAAATACCTATTCATTGACAAAGGATGGAGTTCATCATAAGTTGAAGCCCTTGAAGGAGGTGGAAGAAAAAGGTATGTAGTACTACCAGAATTTGTTTGGTAGATGGTAGGAAATTTTTGGAGGGTATGAAGCATGAGCATCATGGCTTTGCATTGATTCCTAAGATTAGTCAAGAGAAATGTGAGGATGTACCAGTAGAAGTATAAGATCTATTGGAAGAATTTTAGGACATTGTCTCTGATAATGTACTAGAAGGTTTACCACTAGTGAGGAAAATAAGTCCTCAAATGGATTTGATACCAAGAGCTAGTTTGCTGAATAAGGTATCCCACATAATGACTCATGCAGAGAATGAAGGGCTAAACAAACAATTTCAGGAGTTTTTAAGGGACTAATAAGAGAGAGCCTAAGTCCATGTGCAGTACCTACAGTACTAGTGCCAAAGAAAGATGGAGACTGGACAATATGTACAGATTCCTAAGCCATCAACAAGATCATGATCAAGTATAGATTTCCATTGCCTACAATGAATGACATAATGGATTATTTGAGTGGAGCCAAGTACTTTACGAACATTGATATGAAGAGTGAGTATCACTAGATCTAAATCAGAGGAGATGAATGGAAGATAGCCTTCAAGACAAAGGAAGGTTTGTATAAGTGGTTAGTTATGCTATTTGGGCTAGCCAATGTACCAAGCACATTCATGCGACTCATGAACAAGGTATTGAGAGAGTTTTTGGGAAGTTTTGTTATTGTTTATTTAGATGACATTTTGATTTTCAGTAATACTTGGGATGAGCACCTGATACATATCAGAAGGGTTCTAGAAAAGCTAAGGGAGGAGAAGTTGTTGATTAATCTGAAGAAATGTAGTTTTACAAAGGAGTTGGTATACCTGGGATTTGTTGTCTTAAAGGAATGTCTAAAGATGAATCCATAAAAAGTAATGGCTATGATTGAATGGCCTATGCCAAGGAGTGCTACAGATGCATGATCTTTTCATGGTTTGACAAGTTTTTACAGAAAATTTATTAAGAATTTTAGTAGCATTTGTGTACCCCTAACTGAGACAATGAAAGGGGATAAAAAAGAGTTTAAATGGACTACAGAAGCAAACATGATTTTTGATACATTGAAGCAGAAAGTCACAGAGCAACCTATTTTGGTACTTCCATATTTCAATAAGGTATTTCAAGTAGATTGTGATGCTAGTGGTAGTGCTATAGGAGTTGTTTTGAGCCAAGAAGCTAAGCCCATTGCCTATTTCAGTGAAAAGCTTAATGATGTCAAGAAAACGTATTCTATTATGATCTAGAGTTTTATGCTATAGTTCAGGCTTTGAAGAAATGGAGACATTATTTGTTGCCAAAAAAGTTTATTTTATATATTGATCATTAGGCTTTGTAATATCTTAATAGTCAAGGAATGTTAAATCAAAGGCACTTAAAATAGGTTGAGTTTTTGTAGAGTTATACTTTTGTTTTGAAGCACAGGAGTGGGAAGTCCAACAGAGTTGCAGATGTCTTGAGCAAAAGGCAAAATTTGTTGATGAAAATGAAGATAGAGGTTGTTGGGTTTGATGAGCTCAAAAGTTTGTATCTTGAAGATCTAGATTTTGCGAAGGCTTGGAAAGCTTGTTTGGAACCTGTTACTTTAGACAGGACAAAGTGGTTGGATTTCATAATCCAAGATGGCATGTTGTTTAGAGGAAGCTAGTTGTGCATTTCAAGGAGCTCCATGAGAGAGAACCTGATTAAGGAGAAGCATAGTGGACGATTGGTTGGACACTTTGGTCGAGATAAGACCATTTCTATTGTTGGTGAACATTATTATTAACCATAACTGCAACAGGATATGAGGAAATTTGTATAGAGTTGTAGAGTGTGTCAGATGGCAAAAGGAACAAGTTAGAATACAGGGCTATATCAGCCATTACCTATATCAGAGAAGCCATGGGATGATATTAGTGTAGATTTTGTTCTTGGTTTATCAAGGACACAGAGAGGACATGATTCCTTTTTTTTGGTGGTGGACAGATTTTTGATGATGCAAGAGCATCCAGTGGTGTAAGCGCAATCTTGCATCACCCAAAAAAAAGATGTGATTCAAAATTTTTGATATTCTTTCCATTTCTTTTCAAAATTTGTGGTTCTGGTTCCATAATTTCTTGAATAATAATGTAGAACTTTTAGTTTTTCCAAACTGCTAAAAATAGCAACATGTTATTTTTAGAAAGTTTGCTTTTGGGCACAGATTGAAGTGAAAATATACAGCAAGCTTCATAACTAAAAAATAAGACCTTTGGCAAAGGAATCACGCAAAGATCATTTGAGAGCTGAAAGATATTAAAGTTTATGTTTCCTGAAAAATGCCTAAAAATTATTCAAACTCAGGTTTGAGGCACTAAACAGCCCTATACAGGCCCAAAAATGGTTGGAAGTGGTAAAGTAGGTTCCTAGCACGTAGAGCACTTTGCAAGCTTTCTGATGCATAAAATGGTTCATCAATCAGACACCCAGATCAAAAGTTATGGCTCCCGGAAGTTGACCTATTTTTGGAGGGAGATGCAAATTTTAAAATTAGGTTGTTGGCCGCCAAAAAGGCTATTAATAACCATTTTTAGGAACCCTGGGTAGTAGTAGAGTTAAGAGGGAGCGTAAAGTCAAGAATAGGTGGAAAAATAGAAACCCTAGCTGATTTGGGGTTACAGAAGGCAAATGATTCTAGAGTCTTGCGAGAGGAAGCTGTAATGTGTTGCAGCATGTGGAGGGTTGATTCCTCTAATTTTATTTGAGCTTCTGTAATGTAATAAGTTTTCTAAATCAATAAAAAAAATTCTATTTTCTGTGTGCAATTTCTGTTGTTGTGTGTTTTATGATTTGCCCCCTTCATCACTCGAAGATGGTACATTTCATTCCTTGTAAGAAGACTAATGATGTTATTCATATTGTAAAGTTATTTTTCAAGGAGGTGGTGAGACTACATGGTCTACCTAAGAGCATAGTTTCAAATCAAGATACCAAGTTTGTTGGTTATTTCTAGAGGACATTGTGGAAGAAGCTAAAGTCAGATTTGAAGTTCAGTTCTGCACACCATCCACAGACTAATGGACAAACATAGGTGGTGAATAGGAGTTTGGGTAACCTACTACGATGCTTGGTAGGAGATAAGCCCAAGGGATGGGATTTGATTTTACCATAGGTAGAATTTGCTTACAACAATTCTATCAATAGGAGCACATGTAAATCACCATTCCAGATTGTATATGAGAGTAGTCCAAGAAATGCTTTAGAGCTAAGTAAGATGGACAAGAGAGAAAAGATAGGTGCCAAAGTTGAAGACTTTACAAAGCACTTGAAGAATTTGCGTGAAGTGGTGAGAAAGCATATTAATAAGATGAATATTTAGTACAAGGCTAAGGTAGATTAGAAGAGGATATATAAGGAGTTCCAGGAAGAAGATGAAGTCATGGTTCACTTGAGAAAATAAAGGTTCCTAATTGGAACATATAATAAGTTGAAAATTAAAAAATTTGGACCATGCAGGCTTCTGAAGAAACATGACTCAGGAAATGCATATGAGGTAGAGCTGCCGAGTGGGATCAATATTTCCCCTATGTTCAACATTGCTAATTTAACAGAATATCATGAAGGTGGCACAAAGGGTGGACTAACGGAAGAACAGTGGAGTATTCTGGCATCTACTTCAACAAAGGAGATAGAAGAGATCTTGGATAGTTGTGTGGGAAGAAGTACTCAGAATAGGCAATATTAAGAATATCTAGTGAAATGGAAAGGAAGGCCTATTGAATATTCTTCTTGGTTGTCTAAGGCAGAGGTTGACCGTTTGGGTTTTCCTCAAACAAACACCTAAGATGTGATAGGGTCAATTCTCAAATTACCCTAGGTGTCTGATGTAGGAGCATCTAGTGGTGTAAGTGTTGGCAAGAGACACTATATGGATTCATGGTTGTTGTCATTGATGGCAACAAAGGTCATCCCACATATCCGCAAGTCATGATGTGTCTCTACCGGAAGTCAGAATAAAGAATGTTGTGGTCCGGTGAACAAGAACAGAGCATGTGGCAAGGTCCGACAGATTGATCCGGATCTCTCAGAGGAAGTGTCTTGGTGCAGTGCGGATTTGGGGAAGTCAAGAGGACTACCTTGAGTGGTATATTCCAAGGATTTAGCCTCCGGTGATGGACAAGGAGAAAGATATGAATAGTTGAGTACCGGATTCCTGAGAGACAGTGAAAACAGAGGAAGAACTGGCTGACAGAGTATCAGACTACTTTCCGGATGTGTTACTATTGATGATAGAGGTTGTGAAGGCATGAATCATGTTTGGCCAACATGATTAATGATATCTACAAGTATATGCTTGATCCGCATTGCTTGGTGAGGAAGGATTCAGCCGACAGAACAAGAGTTTGTAAGAAACTAGACTGTTCCGGATGCCGACTAGAAAGGTGATGAAATTACTTGTGCGGATATATATAGAGGATGGATTTAGTTGTGAAGGGTGTGATGGTGTGAAGATATATGCGAATAAGTCCAGAACAGAGCAGAAGTAGCAAAAAGGATCCGGTATGTGAAAGATAGCAGAACAAAGAACAGAGGAAAGATGAAGTGCAGCAGATCAGTGTACTGAGCCTAACCGGAACTGAACTCCAGCATATGCAGATGCTTCCAATCAGTTCAAGACTGTGATTCTTATCACTTTGTAGACAGTGTGTCTTCTTGTAGGCAGTGGGCCTCTTGTGAGCAGTGTGCTCGGGCAGTGAGCCCTAATTGGCAAGTGCCATTTTTGTAATCTCCTATTCTTCTAACAGAGAATAATTTTGGGTTAATCACCTCGTGGTTTTCTCCCTTAACAGGGTTTCCACGTCAAAAATACTGTGTTATGTGTTTCTTATTTCATGTTAATGTTTTAGTGTTTGATTCAATGCTGCATCAATTAATAAGAAAGTTCAATAAGGGAAATAATTAGGATAACTGATTCACCCCCCCCCCCTCTCAGTTATCAACAATTGGTATCAGAGCTAAGTTCCTCCTAATAGAGCCTAACAGCTTGAGGAAGATCTGGGATTTCAAATGGATGCATATGGTTTAAGGGAGCAACTCAAGACTGCTCTTGAGGATCTTGAACAGTCAAATTCTGAAGTCAGTGAATTAAAGGAAAGACTCAAACAGGCTGATGAATTCATAAGAGAATTAAAAGACAAATTAAGTCTCTCTATGAAAAAGAGAAAGGAGCTACTCCAACAGTTGGCAAGACAAAGTGAAGAAAGCAATACAAATGAAGAATTGACTGAGCAAACCAAGTTATGTGAAAAGTTATCTAAAGAAGTCATTATGTTAAGACATGAAATGGAATCAGGAACTATAAAGTTTACCCAAGAGATTGAAGAAAAAAGAAAGGCTGAAGACAATCTAAGACATTCTCTTAAAGAAAAATCAGAAGAATGCCACCAGATGGACAGGATTATCAGACATCTTGAATCTGATCTTGAAGATGCCAAAGATAATGAAGAAAAACTTGAGGATCAAATTGTCTCTCTCAAAAGAGACCTTCAAACAGCAAATGAATATAAAGAGAAATTCAAGATAAGTTCTGCTCAACTTGAAGTTCTTCTTGGAAGTCAAAAGAGGACAGATGACAAGTATGGTTTGGGATATGAGAAAGGAGAAAGCTCCGGATCCGGTCAGAAGAATCTTGGATCAGAAAATCCAAGGAGCAGGCCTAGAAGACCTCCGGTAAGACAGCCAAATGCTCAAAGATATCCATCCTTCAATGGATACTGCCACAGCTGCAACCACTTTGGTCACAAAGCTAATCAGTGCAGAATGAGAATGAATCAGATTAATTCATCCTTCTCCGGACAGTGCTTCAACTGCAAAAGGTATGGACACAAATCCCATGAATGCAGAATTATGCAAGTAAACAAATCATTCAAAGGTAGATGCTTTACATGCAATAGAGTAGGTCATATGGCTAATCAATGCAGATCAAGAGGATATCAGTCAAATATGCAAAGAAATGTTATTTGCCAAATCTGCAATAGGTCCGGTCATAATGCTAAAGTCTGTAGAAACAAGTATCAGGACAAAAGAGGTCTGGTGTATAATCAGAATCAAGACAAGGGTAAACAAAAGATGAATGCGGATGAAGTTAGGAATCAGATGAGCAAGATTTGGGTGAAGAAAAGTTCAGAGAATGTAGAGGTTGGATCCGCACCAGACTCTGGTGCTGATATTTCTTCCGGAAATTAAAAAGTGAGCTCAGGCTCAGGGGGAGACTCAAAGAAAATCCTGTTCCCCCAGCCAAACAAGTGGTGCCGGATGTGGC
Organism: Cunninghamia lanceolata; assembly: GCA_027924645.1. Lineage (NCBI taxonomy): Eukaryota > Viridiplantae > Streptophyta > Pinopsida > Cupressales > Cupressaceae > Cunninghamia > Cunninghamia lanceolata. The sequence continues at coordinate 654,975 of BSBN01001906.1, read as the reverse complement.
ACAAGATGCAGATTAAAGGGTTTGTAGATATGAGTCTTGAGATGCTTCAGTCAAGTTTTCAGAGGTCCGCATGGAGTTATGAAGAAGCTGTGATCGATCAAATAAGACCTGTTCAGGGAGATGCTCCGGTATGACAAAGGATTACAAAAAGGTCCGGAGAGATCCGGAAGTGCACTATCTTGTTCTGCGGATTGGACAGAGTGTCTGGGATGTTCTTGTAATATGTTACCTCGATTTATTCATGATTGAAAGATCCGGATGATATTCGCAGATCAGGACTAATCCGGGATACTCCAAGCTATCCAGACAAGGCAAACTGGAATAATGTAGGTGAAGCATTTATTGCAGACAGATATTAGGGTTCGCGGAGCAATATAAGGGATTTCTCAAAAGTCATTTGCTCATTCTGCACTCAAGAAGAAGCGAATAGTGGAGCTCTGCAACAAGATTCATCAAGCACACCAAGGATCTCCTGCCGAAGTCATTGCATAAAGAAATCAATCCAATCACTCCGTGCAAATCGAAGGCGCATAAGGTATTCTCCGTTTTTCATTACCTCACTGCAAATCTTTGAAGAATGGCTACTCCAAATATAGTTAAGATCTCTGATAGACCTCGCCCCTCATTCAAGAAACATCCTTACAAATCATTGGAGGTAGATCCACTAGGAGCCTTCTCTAGTGTTCCTCATGGTATATTGCATACGGAAGATATTAGGGTTTACATCCATGCGAATCTTGAAGACTTTGGAGAAACAAAACTGATGGATATCTATCACAAAAAATTGATAGATGACTCCTTTGAGATCAAACCTCAGTATAAAGCCATCCAGGACAAACACTTTGCACAGTGCATTCATTTCCCCTATTTTGAAGAAGATGAATGGGTCCGATATGTACTAAGTAGAGTACATGACAACTTCCTATGGTTGAACAAGCCCTTCAAGATCACCAAGGACGCAATTAGGGCTGTAACCGGTCTGCACTCATCCGGTGGATTACCTGTTCTCAAATCTGTCAAAAATCAGACAGTCAGTGATGCAACCGGATCCAAGTTTGACAATAGAGCTATGACAGTTGATGATATCATTGAACCGGATGTCAAATTTGCAGCTATGATAATTGGTTACAAAATCTATCACTCCAGTAGGGAAAATTCAGTACCGGGAACTGCAATCTACACAGCCTATCAGATGTTGAAGGAGAATGCAGACTATGACTTGTGCGAACTTCTAGTAAACCAACTCTTTGAAAATCTGCAGAAGATTAAGAAGGACAAGAAAAACTCCTTCAAATATGGCAATCTGATCCTTTGTCTCTTCTTTTACTACATGAATGAGCTTCCCAGATCCAGTGGATGGATATGGCAGAATGACAGACCGGTTGCCATTCAAATCAGAGACTATTTGCATGAACTTGGGGATGCAAAAGCAAGAAATACAGCTCTATGGGGTTACTTCAAGAACTTCCAAAGCATGATGCATGCAAGAGAAAGAATACCCCAATCCCTTGTTGAAAAATACAAAGACACAGTATGCTTCATGGTAGAAACAGATCAGTGTCTGATGGAGGCAGTGGAGCCAAGGACTGTCTGGATCATGCCCATGGGGTATGAAGTGGATGAACAGATAGTAGAGCTGCATGTTCAACACATGCTAAGCCAGCCCAAAGATCCCAAGGCAGAAAGGTTCGGAACCTTTGAGGAACTAAGTGTAAAGTTACATGTAGAACTCAGGGAACCGGAGATAAAGAGGAAGGTAAGAAAAGAAGTTGAGCATATTGCTCAAGGCCTAGGCATCTCAAAAGAGGCACTTGATGCCAGCCGGGAAAAGAGGAGGAAGGCTGAGGAAGAAGAGAAAAGTAAAGAAAGTGTTCCGGTTGAAACTCCCACCCGGACCAGATCATCAAAAAGATCTGCACCTCCCTCAACCAAAAGTTCAAAACCGGAAGTCCAGGCATCCGGTAAGAGATCCAAGACAAAAGCCACAAGGGCTTATGGAAGCCAAAAGGATGAAGAGGAAACAGAGTCAGATGAGGGAGTAAAAGAAATAAAGAAACAGAAGAAGAAAGGATCCGGTAAACCCTCCACAGGCCAAGACAAGGATGAAATGGCGGAGGTATCTGTTGAAAAGCCCACTCTGTCTCTAGAGAATGTAATCAAGTCGGTCACGGTGGATGGAAACCTTCAACCAATGACTGAATCTTATGATGACTTCAGTGAGGCTGACCAAAAGACTCTTCAGGAAGCCACAGTCAAATATCTGAACATATACAATAAGGCTTTCATTGAGATCATATCTCTTATTCCTAAAAGCCTAGAAAAGGAATTAGAAGTAAGAAAGAACAATGCTCATGCAAAAGATCTTGAGATCCGGGAGCAGATAGCTATTCAGCTATATCCTCAAATTGATCCCAAGACAATGAACATAATCTTCAAGGACTGCAAAGATGAGTTCAGAAGTAAAGCCAGGATGAATCAACTCATGCTTGGTGAGACTGACAAAGTGGCCCAAGAAACAGAAGAGATCCTCCGGAAGGCCTTCAAAAGGTTCAATCTTCCTGTTGTAGAGGACTTAGGTGCAGAAACAGCTGCGGATTTGGAATCATCTGTTCCGGAAGAAGTGGGCCCTAAACATACAAGCATCTCTCCTCCGGTTTCCCCTACAGTCTCCGGATCCAAAGAAGAAGAGCAATTACAGGAGAAGGAAGCAGTGGTGAAAGACAAAGAGGTTGACAGTTCCAAGACTGCAGAAGAAAAGAAACATCTGTCTCCGGCAAGAGACACTGCACAAACTGTTCAACAATTTTTGAGCAAAGAAACTTTAGAGATTGATGAACCGGAGCTTCTAAAAGGCCCATTCGACTTTGACTCTCTCTCTCCGGTACAAACAATGAAGATAGCTTCATTTGCAAATGCCAAGGCAAATGAAAAACTCCTGAAGTCTCATATGGAAGACTGTGAGTTGATAGAGGCTGCTTCCAGAGTACTTGTAAAGATTATGCCATCAATCCAGATAGATCCGACAGCCTCCTCTTCCGGTAATCTAAAAACCTTAGTCAGCAGTGTTGATACACATTTTGATTCTCTAGAAAAATCAGCTGAAGAAAAGGTCCGGAAGGAATTTTTGGATAAAAGATTTTTAGAAATATTAGAATTAATCTCTAAGGATAGAAAGATTGTGAGCATTGGAATAAAGAGCTTAGAGAATGCTCTTAAGGATGGCGGTGACATCTACAAATTTTGTATATCCTGGTCAAAGGCAACAGCAGCAATTGACAAGAAAATAAAAGAGGAACAGGACAAGCTACAAAGCTTATCTCAAAGTTTTGATCCTCTCTCTTCCTCCATAATAAATCAAGAATGTCAGACTATTGCAGTCTTGAATGAAATAAAGAATCTTGAGAAGGAAAGGAAGAATATCACCAACCGGATGGGAGAACTTAGAAGGATTATAATCCCTAAGTTGGAAACTATGCATGAGGCCATCAGTGATGCTCAGACCACCGCCCAAACAAAAGATCTGACAGATCTCAAGCGGGCAGAAGCTTTTGCATTTTTGTTAAGTGGTCACATTTCAATTTTGGATAGAATGAAGCAAAGTTGGGCTACAGAAATGATCCAATTGCAGACATCCTTTGCAGACATTCTTCAGTATATGTGAGTATGTAAATATGCGGCTATATATAGAAAATTTTTGAAAATTTTGGTGTGCGGACCCTACCCTTTGCCATTGATGTCAAAGGGGGAGTGAGGAGCAGTGAAAAATAAGGAATCCAACTAAGGGGGAGTTCTGGAAATTGTATATAAAGACAGAGCATCAGCAAAGGGGGAGCATAGTGAAAACACTTAGTCATTTTTCACTAAGTGTTGCCATCAATGCCAAAGGGGGAGATTGTTGGCAAGAGACACTATATGGATTCATGGTTGTTGTCATTGATGGCAACAAAGGTCATCCCACATATCCGCAAGTCATGATGTGTCTCTACCGGAAGTCAGAATAAAGAATGTTGTGGTCCGGTGAACAAGAACAGAGCATGTGGCAAGGTCCGACAGATTGATCCGGATCTCTCAGAGGAAGTGTCTTGGTGCAGTGCGGATTTGGGGAAGTCAAGAGGACTACCTTGAGTGGTATATTCCAAGGATTTAGCCTCCGGTGATGGACAAGGAGAAAGATATGAATAGTTGAGTACCGGATTCCTGAGAGACAGTGAAAACAGAGGAAGAACTGACTGACAGAGTATCAGACTACTTTCCAGATGTGTTACTATTGATGATAGAGGTTGTGAAGGCATGAATCATGTTTGGCCGACATGATTAATGATATCTACAAGTATATGCTTGATCCGCATTGCTTGGTGAGGAAGGATTCAGCCGACAGAACAAGAGTTTGTAAGAAACTAGACTGTTCCGGATGCCGACTAGAAAGGTGATGAAATTACTTGTGCGGATATATATAGAGGATGGATTTAGTTGTGAAGGGTGTGATGGTGTGAAGATATATGCGAATAAGTCCAGAACAGAGCAGAAGTAGCAAAAAGGATCCGGTATGTGAAAGATAGCAGAACAAAGAACAGAGGAAAGATGAAGTGCAGCAGATCAGTGTACTGAGCCTAACCGGAACTGAACTCCAGCATATGCAGATGCTTCCAATCAGTTCAAGACTGTGATTCTTATCACTTTGTAGACAGTGTGTCTTCTTGTAGGCAGTGGGCCTCTTGTGAGCAGTGTGCTCGGGCAGTGAGCCCTAATTGGCAAGTGCCATTTTTGTAATCTCCTATTCTTCTAACAGAGAATAATTTTGGGTTAATCACCCCGTGGTTTTCTCCCTTAACAGGGTTTCGACGTCAAAAATACTGTGTTATGTGTTTCTTATTTCATGTTAATGTTTTAGTGTTTGATTCAATGCTGCATCAATTAATAAGAAAGTTCAATAAGGGAAATAATTAGGATAACTGATTCACCCCCCCCTCTCAGTTATCAACAGTAAGGGCAATCTTGCATCACCCAAAAAGATGTTGATTCAAAATCATTGAAGTTGTTTTCATTTCTTTCCATAATCAGTGTTTCTAGTTCCTTAATTGCTTGAATAATGATGTAGAACTTTTAATTTTTCAAATTGCTATTTTTGGAAAGTTTGCATTTGGGCACGGATGGAAGTAAAAATTTATAGGAAGCTTTATATATGAAATATAAGACCTTTGGTGAAGGAATCAAGCAAAGATCATTTGTGAACTGAAAGATATTAAAATTTCTATTTCCCAAAAACCCTTGAAAATTATTCAAATTTAAGTTTGAGGCACTAAATGGCCCCGTAACGCCCAAAAAAAGGGAGGAACTAAAAAATAAAGTCCTTATCATGTAGAGCACTCCGCGAGATTTCTAACGCTTCAAACAATGCATCAATCAGACCCCTGAATCAAAAGTTATGGCTCTCGAAAGTTGACCTATTTTTGGAGAGAGATGCAAATTTCAAAATTTGGTTGGTGGCTGCCAAAAAGGGCTATTTATGACCATATTTGGGAATCCTTTGGGGTAGTAGAGATAAGGGGAAAAGTGTAGAGTCAAGAATAAGTGGGAAAATAGAAACCCTAGCTGATTTGGGGTTACATAAGGCAAAAGATTATAGAGTCTTGAGATAGGGTGTTGTAATGTGTTGCAGCCTGTAGAGGATTCATCCTCTAATTGTATTTGAGCTTCTGTAATGTAACGAGTTGTCCAAATCAATAAAAAAACATTCTATTTTTTGTGTGTAATTTCTACTATTGTGTGTTTTATGATTTACCCCCTTTATCAAAATCATAGTCAAAAATAAGCTCTAACCATCTTCTTTTTCGGGCATTAAGGTTAGGTTGCATGAAGATATACTTCAAACCTTGATTATCAGATTTTAGTTCAAATTGTTTTCCCAACAAATAATGCCTCTATGTTGAAGAGAATGCACAATTGCACTAATTCTAAATCATGTGGGGTATAATTTTTCTCATGAGGTCACAATTTCCTGGACTCACAAGCCACAACTTGATTGTCTTGCATGAGCAGTCCTCCTAACCCTTCTCCTAAAGCATCAATCACAACAACAAAATGACCCTCTAGGTCTGGCACTTTAAGAATTGGTGTTGAAGTCAATTTCCTTTTAAGAAAATTAAATGCTTCTTTACACTTGTCAAACCATTCAAATCTCCTTCCCTTTCTCTGCATGGAAGTAATAGGATGAGCAATTCTAGAAAAGTTTGAAACAAACTTTTTGTAATACCCTGCTGATCCCATAAAACTATGTACTTCATGTATGTTCTTAGGATTATGCCACTCCAAAGGAGTCTTTGTCTTTGATGGATCTACAACAATTCCTTTAGTTGATATAATATGACCCAAGTAGTGCACCTCTTTCTAAAAGAAGGTACATTTGGATAGTTTTCCATAAAGTTTATGCTCCATGAGTTATTGCAGAACTATCTTCAAATGCTGATGGTGTTCCTCCTCATACAAGAGTAGATTAAAATATCATCTAAAAAGACCAGAACAAATTTATCTAGACAGTCTCTAAAAACATTATTCATCAAATTCATACATGTTGGTGGGGCATTAGTTAAACCAAAAGGTAAGATTATGAACTCAAAATGCCCATACCTTGTTCGAAAGGTTGTCTTGTGAATATCTTCTTCCTTTAATTGCAATCGATGATAACCTGTCATAAGGTCAATTTTGGAAAATACAGCTATATCATGAATTTGATCAAAAATATCATCTATGCATGATAAAGGATACTTGTTCTTGATCATTGCTTTATTAAGCATACAATAATCTATACAAAGATGCAGAGTGCCATGTTTCTTCTTAACAAAAATCACTGGCACTCCTCAAGGTGACACATTAGGTCTAATCGCTCCTTTTTGTAATAATTCATGTAGTTGAGCTTTTAACTCCATCAACTTATTAGTAGCCATTCAATAAGGTGTTTTGGACACTGGTTCGAAACCAAGAATAACATCTATTGCAAATTCAAAAACTCTTTTTGGGGGCAAACCTGGAAGGTCTTCTAGAAACACATCCTAAAAATCATGTAGAAAGGGGTACATTTCAAAAGAATTTTTCTTAGGTTCCTTCTTCTCTTCATCTTTCACCTCCATTTTAACTACAAACATTTAACATCTTTTTTGTTTCTCTTTTCAATTGCATCATGGAAATTTGCCTGATTTTCATTTCTCACTAAAAACCTTGGATAAGGACAATAGTTTCGTCATCATCAAGACACTCTACTGTATTGGAAATACATTCAACTTTTTCCTTATGTTGAGATAATCATTTCATCCCTAAAATGGTATCATAAGATCTTAGAGGTGCCACATAAAGGTTAACCTCTCTGGAAAAAGTAGGTAGGGTTAATTTGGCTTCAAACAAAAATTGCTCTACCTAAGCTCTTGACTGGTCTGCAAACTCTAGATTGTCCATGAATTTTCCATGAAACCATCTTTCCTAGATATTTTATCAAGTATTCTAGGGTTCACAAAATTTTTAGTTGCTCCTATGTCTATAAGAATAGAAATTGGGGTTCCAACCTGATACTCATGTTGATGACTATCAAGAGCAGCATGAATCCTTTGCTGAAAAGCCATTTGTTGTGAAGGTAAAGGTTTTCCTCCATAAGAATTGTCTTGACTCATCATGGAACACTGGTTGGCATAATGATCTCCTCCACATGTGAAACACCCTCTAGGAGGACCTCTCTTACTAGATGATCAATTGGTTCTATCATCATTCCTTTTAGAGTTGACATCCCTGGATTCATTTCTATTGAATCTAGAACTTTTGCCATAGTTTCTCTCTTTTGATTCTTGATTCCTATTCCTCTTTTTGAAGGATGCTGAGGGACGACTCTAGCCAAATTTCTTTTGAGATCTTTCTTGATACATAGAGATAGATTTGAGCTTTTTCTCTTGCTTAATGGCTTTCTCAAAAACTTGATCCATGGTTGCAGGGCCATAAACATCCACTTCTCCACCAATCTAAGCATTCAAGCCCATAATAAAATTATTTATTCTAAATCTCTCATCTTTGTGATATTAAGGCACATACTTCAATAATCTAGTGAATTTATTGCAATACTCAGTGACAGTCATAACTCCTTGACACAAATTTTGAAAATCTATTAATTTATGGTCAAAGTAAAGTTGGTGCAACCACCTTTTCCTAAATATAACCACAAATTGATCCCGAGTTAAACTCAAGGAACTCAATCCTGATTTTATTTTCTTATTCATCCACCACATGGCTGCTTCTCTAGCTAACTGCTATGCTCCCTATACAACCTTGGTGATCTCTGAATAATTTCTTATTGTAAGGAAGCTAAGGTAGCAGAACAACTTCCTACACTAATCTTAAGAGGAGGATAATCCAAAACTTTATAGATCTTTAATAGTTATAGAAACTTAAATAGAAATAAACATAGATATCATGCATACCACAACACATTGATTTACATGGGGAAAACCCTTTCAGGAGAAAAACCCCACATTCTAAAAGCCAACCAATATATTATTCAGAAATCACAAAGATTACAATATATACTTGCAGAGAATACTTTTCACAGGAGTATCACCACCAGAGATCCAAAGACAACACGACTGCTATCAGACTCTCAAAATACATCACGACACCACAGCCGTAATACAACACCATCATATAATAGGGTTACCTTCTAGGCCAAGACAAGCCAACAAAATATCTACCATTAGATCTAAAACCTACTAATGAACGGTCCAGATTTGCAATATATCATTAATTTAATGTATGTCAGTCATTTAACATTTTTTGTTAACAAAAAAATGTTAACACGCATCCCACTCCACCCCATGCTCCCATTGTATATTACACCTATCGATGTAACTAGGAAATGTATATAAATATACATATAGATCCTATCAATAATAAACCTTGTATAATTGCAAAGTTGAGACACATTTTCCCAAGAAATATCCCACTTGTCGAACACCTTGCAAGAGCAACAGGAGGGAGTAAATATTGTCTCTTAATTGGTAGGGGCCAAAAGGCCCATAGTCTCTGAACACCATCTAAACTTTTTTGTTCTCACGGGCTTAGTTAAAGAATCAACAACATTCATCAAAGTCTCTACCTTATCCAGCTTCACCCTACCATCTTTGACCATATCTCTAACAAAATGATACTATACATCAATGTGCTTGGTCCTGGCATGAAATGTTAGGTTCTTAGCTAGACAGATCACACTCTGACTATCGCAATAAATTGTCACTGCACCTTGTTTTATTCCAATATTTGAACGCAGTCTCTTAAGCCAAATGGCTTCTTTGCAAGCATGAGTAGCTGTTATATACTCAGCTTCAGTAGTGGACAAAGCAACCACAACCTATCACTTACTCATCCAATTAATTGCACCACCAAATAAAGTAAACATATAAGCACTAGTGGATCGTCTACTATCAATATCACCTGCCCAATATGAATCCACATAACCATGAATATCAATGGAAATATCATCTTTAGTCAAATTACTATGATAACACAAGGAATACTTTGAGGTACCGCACAAACATCTAAAGACTCTTTTAACTACATCCCAATGAACTCTACTAGGATTAGACATATATCTGGAAAGAACTCCCACTACTTAGGCAATGTCTAGTCTAGAAAACTTCCAACTACACTCTGGTAAGACACTCTGCTCATCTCTTCCATCTTTGATGGAGATGTTGGATAATCTAAAATAGATAACTTTGTTCCAAATGAAAAGGGACCACACAATGGTCTACAGTCTTGCATGTTAAACCTCTGTAAAATTGAATTGACATACTAAATGGCCAAGCCATAGCTTTTTGTGCACTCTATCTCTTCTAATTTCCATCCCAAGAATGTGTCTAGCTGTACCAAGGTATTTCATTTCAAATTTAGAAGCAAGTTGAGATTTCGGTTTTGAAATCATACCTTTCCCTTTACCAATAAATAACATGTCAACATATAATTCAATAAATAGGAAATGATCACCATAATTTTTATAATAAACACAATGATATGATTTAGAATGCTCAAATCCCAAACTCAACACATATGTAGCAAATTTCCGGTACCACATCCTAGGACTCTATTTTAGGCCATACAAAGATTTCTTCAATTTGCAAACCAAATTACCATTACCTTTTACCACGTAGTGCTCTAGATGTGTCATATAAATATCCACCTCCAAATCACCATGAAGGAAAGCATTTTTCACATCCATTTGCTCAACATCTAAATCATAAGCAGTAGCAATAGAAAGAAAATATCTAATGAATGTCATTTTTGCAACAAGAGAAAATATCTCACCATAATCAACACCCTCAACTTGAGAGTAACCTTTCACAACTAACCTTGCTTTATACTTCTCAATACCTCCATCTAAACCAAACTTTTTATTGAACACACATTTACAACCAACAGGTTTTCGTCCTTCAGGCAATGGTACAAGATCCCATGTATCAATATTTTTCAAAGATGTCATTTTTTTATCCATAGCAATCTTCCAAGATTTTGCATCATTCATACCTAATGCCTCTTCTACAGATATGGGTCCATCCACTAGTATTAAAAGAAAAAATACATCTCCAATCATCAAGTGAATACCTTTTAGGTAGTTGTCTATGCCTTGTAGACCTACAAACAAGCTGAGTTGGAGGTTCTTCCTCCTCTTCTGAAGATTCAGAGCTAGATCAGCTCTCCTCAACTTCTTATTTATCCATGGGCCTTGATTCGACTTTCTCAGGTGTAGAAGGAAAATGAATCACATCTTCTTGTCTACTTTGTTTTGGCTGCAATGTAATAGAAAAAGGCCTAGTTTCTCTAAAAATAACACTTCTACTATATATTACCTTATGTGCAACAAGATCCCAAAACTTGTATACTTTCACACCATAATTGTATCCGACAAAGATACATTTCACAGCCTTGTTCTCCAACTTTGTTCGCTTCTCCTTTAGCACATGTGTATATGCCTCACAACCAAAAACTCTAAGATGTCTTAATGAATGCTTGTGACCTGACCATGCCTCTATAGGAATTTTATCAACAAGAGTTAATGTAGGAGACCTGTTAATTAGGTAACAAGTAGTGACAACAACTTCAACCCAAAACCTTTGTTCTAGACCAGTACCACTCAACATACTCCTAGCCTTCTCCATCAGTGTTCCATTCATTCTTTCTGCAACTCCATTTTGTTGTGGAGAATATGGAGTTGAATTTTGTCTACGAATACCACAATATTTACAAAATCTATCAAAATTATTAGAGCAAAATTTACCGCCACTATCAGTTGTCAAACATTTTATTTTCTTTCCATTTTGCAACTCAACCATTGCTTTAAATTCTTTAAATCAACTGAAAACTTCATATTTACTCTTTATCTAGAAAGTATACCCATGTCCTTCTACTATAGTCATCAATAAATAAAACATAATATATGGATTTTCCAATTGAACGAACATCACAAGACCAAACACATCAAAATGAATAAGAGCTAATACACCACAAGATTTATGAGAACTTGAGTAAAACTGAATGTGGTTTTGTTTTCCATAAATGCAATGCTCACAAAAATCAAACTCAAGATTGTGATCAGACAACCCTTCAACAAGGTTTTTTTTTTTCAAGGTCCTTAGACCTGTTTCTCCAATGTGGCCAAGTCTCTAGTGCCATAACATAGTTTTCTTTGCAGGTAACTTTGATTCAAAATAAAGAACACCCATGGGTACCCAAAAGCCATGACCATCTATTGAAGATGAAACCCTCACCTCTTCCATAGACTTGCTTTTCACATAAGTACTATTGCACTCAATAGTGCATGCATCAAGCTTATATAATGTGTCAGAGCTGACACCACTAGAAATCACCATAGTACCTCTAACCATCTTGCATCCTGTATTAGAAAATACTACCTGCACACCTGCATCTATTAGTTTTCTCATAGATAACAAATTTTGTGCTAATCCAAAGATATGCAACACAACATTAATCCTTTTTATTCTACCATCAGGAAACCTAATTCTAACTTTGCCATGGCCAAAAATATTTAAATAAGAATCATCACCCAAGTACATCTTACCTCCATCAAATTCATCATATTCAAAAAACCAATCTCGATTAAAGGTCATATCGAAAGATGCACCTGAGTCAATTAACCATGCACCATTACCTACACAAGTTGCCAAAGCTACAACAAATGCATCACCATCTTCCTTCTCAGACTCAAAATCATAATCAAATCTCTTCTTCTTCTTCTTTTTTTCTTCTTTGCATTCCTTACGAATATGTCCTGGCTTACCACAGTTTTAGCAAACAACTTTGGACTTTCCAGGAGACTTGGATCTCTCCTTGGACTTGGATTTATCACACTTCTAATTCTTCTGACCTATTTCCTTAGGTCTTCCATGAATATTTAGGGCCTCCTTAGCACTGATGGATACCTTCCTCCTCATCTCTTCAAAAAGAAAAGAACCCACCACATCTTTAGTCTTCAATATAAAAGTTGTACTCCCAATAGCCATAACAAGAGAATCCCATGAATCAGGGAAAGAACAAAACAATATATGACATTTCTCCTCATCCATTTTGACATCAACTGGAGCCAATTGAGCCACCAGCATATTGAATGCTTCTAGGTGGTGTGTAATTCATCCAACCTCTTCCATTCTCAAGGAATAAAATTTCTTCCTTAAAAAAATCTTGTTCACTAAAGATTTGGCTTGATTCATCTCACCAAGATTCTTCCATAGTTTCTGTACAGAGGTCTCTTCATGGACATTGATTAAAATAGAGTCTTTCAAACACAATCCAATTAGACCCTTGGCTTTACAGTCCATAACATCATATTGAGCAGCCAAAGTAGGATCTGCAGGCCTTGAAACCTTCTCATCAACAGCATCCCACTGATCTCGATCTATCAATAGATCCTCCATCTTTAGCTTCCATATTTCAAAATTATTTCTAGAAAATTTATCCACCTCTATTCTCCCTGATGAACTTGCCATCTGAAAATTCCTACAACAAGATCACAAAGTGTCTTCTGCACAAGCTCCCACTCAAATATAGATTAGTTCAAAAAACCCAACAACCCACAACTAAAACCAAAGGTGATCAGGCTTTGATACCACTTGTAAGGAAGATAAGGTAGCAAAACAACTTCCTACACTAATCTTGAGAGGAGGATAATGCAAAACTTTACAGATCTTTAAAAGTTATAAAAACTTAAACAGAAATAAACATAGATATCATGCATACCATAACACAATGATTTGTGTTGGGATCTAACCCTTTCGAGAGAAAAACTCCACACTCCAAAAGTTGCCCAATATATTATTCAAAAATCACAAAGATTACAATATACTTGCAAAGAATTCTTCTCACAGGCTCATATCACCACTAGAGATCTAGAGACAACACGACTGCTATCAGACTCTTAGAATGTATCACGATATCATATCCATAATACAATGCCCTCATAAATTAGGTTTAACTTTTAGGGCAAGACAAGACAACAAAATATCTACCATCAGATCTAAAACCTAATAATGAATGGTCCAGATTTGCAATATATCATTAATTTAATTTATGCCAGCTATTTATCAGTTTTTGTTAACAAAAAAATGTTAACATGCATCCCACTCCACCCCATGCTCCCATTGTATATTACACCTATCAGTGTAACTAGGAAATATATATAAATATATATCCTATCAACAATAAACCTTATATAATTACAAGGTTGAGACACATTTTCCCAACACTTATCTCAAAATATTTTTCCATCTCTATCAACCAAGCCTCAACTACATCTCTACTCACTATTCCATCAAACTTAGGAGGTATAACTTTCTTCATATCTCAGGCTAACTCATTGGTAACACTAGTTTTTGCCTCATTATGCATTTTTGGGTCTTGATTATTTACCCTAGGTTCACCATGGAAATCAGATTCTTCTCTTCTTTCATAGTGTTGTTCTTGATTAGTTTCTCCCCCTCTAACTTCTTTTTCCAGGGTTTCCAATCTTTCTTTTGTTTCATTTAAAACTAACAAAAATTGATCTAATTTTTCCATGGCTTGTTCTCAGGATCTAGGGCATCTGGGTTCCCTCCTTGTTGGTTTCCAGAGTGTTCCATAACATTACCACACCTAGTCATTAAATAGAAGTTATAAAAACATGCAACTTTTGATATCCTATCATAAAACTACAAGTTCATAAATATAGAAACTCAGAGATTCATCACACAAGCATCTAAAAAGAAAGCCAAAGCTTTACTTTATTAACTTTTTGGATCTTTACATCCTTATTCAAATATAAAAAAATTTGTGTAAAGGAAAATGTTTACATATCACTTTCTAATAGAGGAAATTCCTCAGGTTCCTCCTCTCTGTCAAAAGCAAGTAATACAAATTTAGTAGGTGGATGTACTCGTGAGTGCTCCTTCAACACCTCTAAACTTATAATAGGTGCATCCTGACCACACCCAAAACGCATGTCACAATTAGTAGATGGTTTACTAATCTTAACAATAGTAGGAGTTGACAATATTTTTTCTTCTTTTCCAAACAGATACATTTGAGTGCATCAACTAATGTTTCAAAATTAGTGAGCCAAGCTATAACTCATTGTATCTTTCATCTTTGGTTTAGGAGTTGGCTCTTTTTTAATAGTGATCATAGGCATTTCACTAAGTTTTATTTGCTTAAATCATTTTCTTGTCCTTTTATTTCCTGCCATTCTGGCACAAGAACAAATGTTTTAGCATTAGCATATCTTGCCAATCTTGCAAAATCTCACAATAAGCTCCAAGGTCCAAGTGTTGAACCTGGTAGCTCTGATACCATGTGTAACATCCCAACTGGAATATTAAATATCCTAAAACATAATTAAGTAAAATCTTACATAATTTTTTTTCTTAGAATATAATCAAAGATATTACATCTACAATTTCAAGTGCAATACATATATTTAGAAGAATGGTCGCTTTACATGTGATTAACAAAATTCCATGAATAACAATTGGTCATATTTCTTACAATTTACAATTTTATCAATATCATATACAAAATAAGAAATGTGTTCACAGACTACCGTGTCAACAGCTGTTTAATATACAAATCATAAATCTTACAACTGGACATCAGTCTTCTAAAGGATACACTGAAGACTCAGATTAATGAGTTTTTTACAGACTATTGTGTTAGTAGCTGTCTAATATACAAATCAAAAATCATACAACAGGGCAGCAGTCTTCTGAAGGATACAAGCATATTAGTTTATTTTAGAATAGAAACAATAAATATAAATCAATTATTGTGAAATGAAAGACATAGTTAAATTGCCCTTAAATATAAGAACAACAGTTTTTTTCTCTTTTTCTTTGCATTTTTGGTTTCCCTTTTAGTCTTGATTTTTTTTAAAAGTCTCTATATTCTGGTTTGCCAATTTGTTGCTAAGAAAAAAAAATTTACCATGCAATGAAGCTTCAACTCCTATGAGCAATGTAGACCAAGCAGTATATAATAGTTTACTACAAATGAAGTTATTCCAGCCAACAAACCCATCAATGTATCAATAAGGATGTTTTGAGTCTTGTATATAACGACTGTTAACAAATAGGTAATAATCACTATATGCAAACAGACATCAAACATAGTCTACAGAGAATATGGAGTCAAATATCAATCGTAACCTTCACCTCCTCTACACCTTTTTTTTTTCCTTTTTCAACCAAATTAAAAGACTTTCTAATGATGGTTCAAGGGGTTAGCAAGTTACACTATCATTTACTATTTACTTGTCACTAATGTGCAATGAATTTAATTACCTTATATACTAATAGACTATATTATTTACCTTACAGAAATATATAATATCTTACAATATATAAATCAATATGTATATATATTATTATTATATTAGTCTATAAAATATACACAGTAGGATTTATATGTTTCAAATATATATTAACATATTTATAGACTAAGTTAATAATATATAAAATGGACATATAGTGTTTGCAGTGTTTTTATTTTTAAAGAATAAAATTGAAGAGTATATACATTTATATTATTATTTCACATTTTTCCCTTTCATTTCAATTTATTTTAATTGAATTAGTCTATACTATAGGCATTACTTTGAAAATAAAAGGACACCCACTTTAAGTAGATACAAGCCACTTGGTTATCAACTAAACAATCCATGCCAAAGCATTTTAGTTTACACGCTTGGATATATTAATAGACATTAAATATATACTATTAAAAATAATTAATTTTATATTTTTAATTATTATTTTTAATAATTATTATTATTAATAATAATGCATATTATAGAGTATATAATATATAATAGATATAATAATTATATGGCATTCCATATATAAAATAAATATAATTGATTAATAAATATATATAAATATTACATGAAATAGAACACATATAAATATAAATAAATATATAAATATAATTATAAGTATAAGTATAATTACATATATTATTAATATTTATATACATTTAGAATATTAATATAATAGTTATTTAATTTTAAAACATACGATTTATAATTATTTATATTGAATAAAGTATTTATAATTTGAATTAAATAAATTAGAGATAATTCATTTTAAATAAAATATAATATATAATATGAGAAATTTGAGATAATTTGGGCATGGTTGCTTACTTACCTTGCCTCTTTGAAATAGCTCCACTACTTTTGATGTAAAAACCTCTTCACAAACCCTTAAAGGCTCTTTACATCAATAAAGGCTTAGCAAGAGAACCAATTTTCATGAGTACAATATTATGATGGAGTATACATCTAAACTAGAAGTCATCATTTCACTAAGGTATCATGAGTAGGGGGATTCAATTTGTCAAAGTCACTTAAGGAGTGGCCTTGACTTAATTACACATTTAGGATATTTAAATCTTGGTGGATAGCATAATCAAGGAACATACCACCATCCTCATCAATTAAACTCAACTAATTGTCTTCATTTTTACCACGGATAGACACTCTATTCTAGAGAGACTAAGATGAATGGGTGCTCTATTCTCTCTAGACTTTTGCAAACTAACAGCCTATATTGTATTACAGTCTTTTTCTTTAATATATGAATTTTTTATTTTTTATTTTAAAAAAATGATGAAACCCTCACAATCTCTATTCATTCTAATTCTCAGACCCTTCAAAAATGACAAGACCACATGGTATTTAATGCATTCGAAGACATGCCCTCTAATAGCTTCATGCCACATTTGTCTACAAATACGTTAAATTACTATTTCATTTATATGAGTTGCTATACCTTGTGTGTGATGGGTTTGGTAGCCTTGATGAAATGATTTAATTCAATTGAAGGTTTTGATCTAATAATAGGTGGAAATCCCTATAATAATCTGACAAGCAACAATAGGAACACAAAGGATGTGCTAGAGAGGAAGCATTCCTCTATTTTCTATGAATTTCCATGGATTGTGAATTATGTAAGGCATGCAACGCATTTAAGTGTAACTTGATAGAATAATGAAACCTTCATTTTGTACTAATCTAGACTTCAACAAATGACAAATTCCTTATTTTTAATAGCCAAGCTCTGCCCAAATTAAAGAGGCTACCAAAAACAAGTATCAAAAATTAAAAATTATGACCATTATTATTATTTTGATTCTATGTAGCAAATTCATTTACACAATCAATATGGGACTAAATTCAAGTATAGATATTGCCAATTGTAGACCTGTATGGATATTATTTTGATTATATGGAACAAATTTGCTTGCACAATTAGCATGGGACTAATTATAGGCTTAGATGTTGCCAATTACAATCCTAGGGTTATTAGTTTGATTAGTCATGCTAACCATGGTTTCCTTTTGCAAGGATTAAATGAAAGCCTAAAGGATGTGCAAAAAATCAAAATTTATAAAATAAATCACTTAGATTTAGAAAAGGATTACTATGAAACCCATCACAAGAAACCACTTTAGAAGATAAATATCAAAGAAAGTATGTCTCCAAATGTTTGTCTATAGAAAATAAAGAGATAAATTTTCGTTTACCACACCATGTTAAAGGATTGGTTGGATTTGGAGTTGGACAAATCACCTTGTGGGTAATCAGTGGAGGCTTAAAGAGTTTGAGCAAGGCCCACCATACTTTTACTTTGAATATGTGTATAGTATGCCAAAAACATGGCTACATGCATAACCTTCCTATTAATAAATTTTTTTCATATGTTATCTTTACCACCCATGGCAATTGAAGAGATATTTCCTATAACACAACATCATTGGCCATCATGGGATTACAAAACTAAGCTTAACTACATAAATAGTGGCAAAAAGTGTTCTGTTGTGTGATAAACTTGGGGCTATGGTATTTTTACAATATAAAAAGTGGATCTTAGTATGTGCTGGTTTAGATCATCTAGCTCCACTTGAGCCTCACAAAAGGGTACTTTTACAAAAATAAAGAGGAATAGAGAAAGACAGATAGAGTGAGAGAGAGATAGAGACAAGATCTTATGTTGCTTTCTATTTTTGTTGTGGAATAATTCATATGGATTTGAAAATTAGAAGTCATGGCCAACACCTTGATAATTGAGATTGAGAAAATCAGTTAAGCTATTAGATTTGTTATAAATTAATTTAAATAGTATTTTATTAAAAATATATAATATTATATTTGTTGTATTTAATAATTTGTATTATATAGAATATAATATTTAATTATAAATATAAATACAATATAAATTATATATATAATTAATATATAATAAAGTAACAAATATATTTTAATATTTAATATAAATATATGATTTTATAATATTATTAAATTCTAAAAATATATTAAATAATTTACATTGTATAAAATATACTATATAACAATAAATATAATTATATTAGATATTATATATTATATATAAAAAAAAATATAAATAAATATAAATATTAAATATATAACATGTTTAATCTAAATATACAATTTTATAATATTAATACTTATGAAAATATAAATATAATATAATTTGTATGTTGTGTTTGTATTCTATCTCAAGATCCAAACAATTTGCGCACTTTGTGAGGGATCGATTCCATGCTTGTGGATCACTTTTGCATCCACATATTTAATTCTAGTGAGTGTACATTTTTGCTTTGTTTTACTCTAGATTTGCCTCTATTTATTTTGCTATTTGAGTTGGTGGTATTTAGAAATACCTTTAGAGGGTTATTAATATGTTTGTTAGGGAACATGCTCTCCTACATCAACCCTAAAAAGAAACTTGTTTAAAGGATCAATGATAGCAAGATTTACCCATGCAAATACTTTAGGGTAGTGTGATGAAGAATTAGGTTATTTTTAGGTGCTCCAAATTGAAATGTTCCTAGCCGGATGCTCCCTTTATAAATGTGAATGATATTCAATCCTATTTGATGATGAAAACTAGTGCAATTGAATGCCTTAAGTACAAGTGCATAGCAATAAATCATGCAAACATGTGTATAGTTGGCTCAAGGCATGAAAAAATTGGTGATAGTTGGCCAAAATTTGAATGAAATTTTGAAAAGTCAAGGGTCATATATGAGGCTATGCGGTCAATCCCATGTCTAAAGAAATGACTTGAGACATGCAAGCAACTAAATCAAGTGAATAACAAAATGTATAGGGATAGTTGCATGCATGGGCATAATAAATTAGGCATGTATGAGAATATGCATAGATTTGGATAAGATGAGGTCAAATATGCTGGAATGTGTGTAAATGGATAACCAATGGCATGGGGGAAGGAGATCAAATTTGTACAATCTTATGCCATTTGTCAATATATCAATGTATTAAGCTATTCTCATAAAATAGACACAAAATTAAATGGAAATTGGCATGGGTATACAAATTTTACCAGTACAAATGTGTACAATCTCATTAATTATATAATCTACAAAATTGAATCCAATTTCTTCCAAATTAAAATTGTGAGGATAATATATAGAGATAAGATAACAATATTTATATATCCACTAAAATTGATCAATAAGATTGAAGAAATACAATTTAGGAAACAAGAAATAGAGAATGCATAACTCTACCAAAAAAAGATAAAAATAAATCATATCTTACTTTTATCTAAAACTTATCATTAAGTTACTTCCTACTCAATCTTTAAAAAAACCATGAAGGTAAAAAATAATATTTAAATTAAATAAATAGTTCCAATAAAAATAAAATATCTATCAAAATAGAAGAGTCAAACAACAAATAAACAAAACCAATGATGAACTACCAATATATGACTTAATTGGTAAGAAAGAGTGGGTTGGTGCATGCAGAGGGTCGTTCCTTTGGAAAGCGGGGAAATGAAAGGTGAGTCCATAAAATAGGGTAAGCTTCAATTTGGTCCATTAGATTTATTTGACTTCTCATTTCTAATGGTTACAATTTGTTTCATATAATGCAATAATTTTTATGTCATAAACTCTTAGTAATAGTCTAAACTAAAACATTCATGAAGACTAAATTAGAAAGATACAACCTAATAGTAGATCTATATCTTCTATCCAACATGTCCCATTTATCTTGATCCAATTGTTGTGATACACTGATCTCTCTGTAACATCCTAACTGGAATATTAAATAACATTAAACACAAATAATGAAAAAATCTCATTTCTCTTTTTTTTAATAACAAAATCCAATAATATTACATTTGCAATTTCCAAGTACAATACATAATTTCAAAAAATGATCGCTTCACATATGACTAGAAAATTTCACATTTTTATCATGAACATATAACAAATGGTCGCATTCCTCACGCCTTACAATATGTATAAATTTCATTTACATAATAAGTAATGTTTCATGTTCACAAGTCTTCGGCAGTCAATTTCAGGAGAGAGAGAGAGAGAGAGCATCACCTTGGTGCTTTTCCTCCAACCACAGACTGACGGTCCCCCGCACACCTTCCTTCTGGAAGTGGCCCTTCCCTTTGCATGGGTGTAGATAATGAGAATCAATTGATTCTTTATGCCATCTGAGAACTAGTGAAGTGTCGTAGCTAATAACAATCAGGCTTACAACTCTAATCTTGCTCTAGCTATGTATAACCCACTCTATTTTTTCAGCTATCTGGTATATAGTGAACCAACAATGTACGCAGTGACTTTTGCATTACTTTGGCCAAAGTTTCATATAATGAGTTGTATGTTCACACACTCCTTTCTCGACTTGGAGACAACAATATTATAATTCAGTAAATTATATTTATCAACATACTTTGACTTGTTTTTTCAAAATCAGTCTAAAAGACATAAAATATACCCTTTACTATAAATCAACAAGACAAATATAAGATGAGATCTTAGGTGACTTATGAAGCATGCATTGAGCCCCTCAACCATTCACGGCATCTCATGCTAGACAAAGGGAGTATGGTGCTACTACTACTCCCCACTCCTCCTAGCATCTAGGGGACAAGTACGATGGGAGTCTTTCCACCAAAGAATTTACTTCTTTCTCAAACTAGACATTTTATTTAATCATAACTAAGCTTAAAAATAATTTAAAATTAACAATAGTACACCTATTTCATAGATGTCACTAATGCATTCTTTTGAATGCTTCAATTATGTTATTTACAAGCACAATTATTGACATTGAAACTTAGCAAAACTGACTTCGATCTTGACGATAAGGTTCAACTTGTTTGATCGATTGCTCATGTCAACTTGACATATATAGACATATACAACCTGTCTAATTTTTGACGCAAAAGACTAAGCCATCAACAAGAAGACAATATTATTAATCTAGTACAAAAAGATCACAACGTTCAACAATATTACTGAGACAACTAATCCACATATAGATAAAGACTTAATTCAATATTGACTTAACCTGTAATGTGAGTGAGTGTGTTTCCAGATAGCACAAAGATCATTGTATTCACACGATCTAGTACCCTCTCCACGGTGATACTCTCTCTCCTCATGTCGGAGGGAAAAACATTGTTCTTACATCAACCTCAGTTGCACAAAGGTAGTTAGTCCATCACATTATTAATCACGTGGACATTAATGACGTCATAAACAATCATTCTTATAAAATAACATAATTGAAATGCATTTTATATTCTAACATAACATTACTTTCCGCATATTAATTTCACTGACTATCCATCTATCTTCTTGAAATAAAATGATAAGTATGTCAGTTTAAAAACAGGGTGTGACACTCTCCCCATTAAAAGATATTCAACCTTCAATTTCCACAACAACTTGTAAATGATTGACTAAAACAAATGAACTTTACTTGCATACCTGCGTTTACTCACTACAATTCAAAAACAACTTTACTTGCATGCATGTCAACATATTTAATTTACTCCATTTTTGTTATAATGCAACACAACAAGACATATCACTACATTCTTTCAAAATCCAAATGATGGATGAAAAACAACCATGTTCTCTTCTCAAGAAATTCCAATGTTTAATGTGCAATTATAAGGAAGCCACTAATTATTTTTATCTACATGCTATCTCGGCATATCCATTGCACACTAAGGTGCGATTACTAGTTATTATTGTGTTAGGTAATCCCAATAATGCAAAGATTTCAAATTCTGCTTGTTGGCCATTAATGGCTGTTACAGTTAGCATGTTCTTATTATTGTTGTATTAGGTAGTCCTAATAATGAAAAGAATTCACATTCTGCTTATTGGGCATTAATGGGTGTTACAGTTTTCATGTATATAGGTAATCCTAACAATGCGAAGAATTCAAATTCTGTTTGTTAGGCATTCATGGGATCTACAATTTTCATTTTATTACTATTGTTGTATCAGTAATCATGATAATGCAGAGTAATTCAAATTCTGTAGTTTACAGTTTCTCATTTGCACAGGCAGCTGTATCCATACATGAAAAGAAAAGATAAACATAATTGCTCTATTCATACCCTTAAGAAATCAAAAACAGTACTCTTTCAACAAAGTCAGGCAAACGTTATATCTCTGTAGAAGTCGAACGATGCAAAGCAGGGCTGAGGTCTTCAGCAATGGTCTCAAGACTAGGTTTCCACTCAGAAACCTCCTGCTGCTTCTTCTCCATGGTCGACAGGCAGAAGGAAGTCCCAATCTTCTTCATCAGCTCTTGCTGGTCGATACCCAGAAGAGAAGCGGCGTCTTTTTTACTCAGTCGAATCGTGATACGCATGGTCGATCCATTAACACAATTCGTAACAATCCTCAATGAACCTCTACTCGATTTTAACTTGTTAGCCATTTCTTCCTTCGTCAAATCTTCACTTTGTAGGCCATGGATTCCAGCATCTTCTCCGTGCAGACAGTTGCCCATCGTACACTATTTAATACTCTACTCAACCTCTTCTCGTGCAACTCCAAAAATCAGATGCTTAGAAAAACAAATATGCCCTTCACAATCAAAGGCGTTCGCTATATACACGAAAAGGCCAGAGAAATGTGAGCGAGCCCAAATTCACATTAATTCTCGCTATGGGTCATGACAAGACGTTTGCCCCTACCACAAGGACAGGGTTTATATTGAGTCGTTGCTCACATGCTCCGAGTAATTTCAGGATTAGGTCGTCATATGATTTAGTTTCCAAATTTAAAATTGGCTAATTTGTAGGTCACGCGCTGGGGCTTATTTTAGGATTAGGTCATAATATACATCTAATTAGGTGGTATATATAAAGGCATTTCTCAGAGTGTTTGAACTCTACTAGAAAAGCATCTCTTAAGTTCTTTGAATTTATTAGATTGTTTGAATCTACTAGAAAAGCATCTCTTAAGTTCTTTGAATTTATTAGATTGTTTGAATCTACTAGAAAAGCATCTCTTAGGTTCTTTGAATTTATTAGAAAGGCAACTCCTAGGTTATTTGAATCTACTAGAAATTTAGGAAATGAAGGAATCACATATAAACCAAACGTGATTCAAAAGCATTTAAAGGTAGATTTATACACTTAGGCATTACACCAACCCACTAGTACATTAGATTTGCATTTGCATAGCTTTCTTTGTTTACATATCACACTTTATTCTTTTCTATGGGCTTGATAGTCATCAAGACAAGTAAAGGACTTTTCCTTTGCCTTGAAGCAAGTCTAATTGTGCTTTTAACACAATCAAACCTAGAAGCAGATACAAGAGCAAAGGCGAGAAAGCTTTTGAAGACTGCAACATTAGAGAACCAAGCCACACCATCTAGATGAAACCATATAATGTGGCCTAGTTTAGGATTAGACCAAACGACGTGACCTAGTTTGTAGTGAAAAAAAAATTAGCTTAGAGTCCTCCAAGTCTCTTTATTGTGGATCCACATCCAAATTCAATTTTTAGATCTTCTATTGCAACATTTCAACTAACCACCAATAAGGCAAGCCTTTATGGAGTCAAATTAGATAAGCGCCTAATTTTTCTCTAGTTACTCCGAGCATTTCTAGATCTAGTTTGTTATAGATTAGTTTTATCATTTAATTAGATATAGATTAGTGTAGGAAAATATGAGGAGCATTTATTTTTCCATACATTAATTTGGTGAACACAACTATCTCTTATTTGGTGAGCCCAACTTTCTTGTACACAACCTTTTTAAGCCTTTCCCTAGGTTATTCTTCATTTACTTTGAGAATTTTGATTTGGTATTTTGTTCTTTTATTGCTAAATATTATGACCCTAAAGTTATTTTAACCTCGCATACCAAAAAATCTACCAGGATCCCTACACCTTTTTAAGTGAAGTGCAAGGCTAAACCCTTGTTTCAAATGGTTTCCCTTGATGTTCTCATCATTAAAAATATCACTACGAGTATGTGCATAAAGATAAGGAACCAAAAAGTGGCCAAAAACCAATTTGGAGGTAAATTAAAATATAATGCACTCGCATTCTAAAACACATAATGTGTTTGTGTTATAATGTGTTCATGTTATGCCTTGGACACATTATAAACATGATTCCATTATAGCTCAGTTAATGAGCCATATCAGACACACATTATAATGTGCTCATATTATAATGTGCATGTGTTGTGTGTTGCAACTATGGGCCTAACCAGTGTTGTCATTGATGTCAACATACTCCTATTGCATTGATGTCAAGGATTGGAGGAGTTGTGTGCTGAGGATATTGAGAAAATTAGTCCTATCAGAAACAGAGAAGAACAGTGAAGACAGTGAAGCTCTATGAAGTGAAGATCCCAGCTAGATGAAGATCAGAGAATGCAAATCAAAGGCTTTGTAGATATGTGTCTGAAGATGATCTAGTCAAAATTTGCGAGGTCCACATGAAAATATGGAGGAGTTATGGCCATAAGAGTAAAACCGGTTCTGGCAACTATTCATAGGTGACAAAGTGACACAAATAGGTCTGGTGAGATTCAAAAATACAATATCATGTTCTGCAGATCTAGTGGCATGTTTAGGAGGCTAATGTGAATTGACAACTCAATTGGTTCGTGGTTTGGAGGTCCACAAGCAATCCTTCTAACGTGACAGGGATGGTCGACTGTGTTCTTGAGGTTCTGGATGAAGATGCGAGTGATTACAATAAGTAGAAGTGGTGCGGATGTTCTTGGTGATTCAAGAAAGCTTGTGGGGGTCTCTATATTGTGTCCAATTCATGTTGGCAGTCCGCATTAAAGATTGAGCTTGTGATTGAAGATTTACCTTCGGGTGATGGTGTTCTTCCTAGTCTTGGCCAACAGGATGATTTGCACATGGTGCGGATGATCTTGAAGATGTTTTGCAAAGCATGGCATGTTCCTCAAAGAAGATTGAAGTCCCAGCTATGTGTGGCTGACAATGTAGTGATGGGCATGAAGTTCTTGTAATAAGTCAAGTTGTATTTTTGTAATTGCTCTGTAATAAAATAAGTGTATGTTGTGCCAACTTTGATGATCATTCTAAAGTCGATGTCATGTATAAATAAGAGTTGTGAAGTCATTCAAATGTATTCGTGTGGTCATGATGAGAAGGTGGTAGTGAAGAGGAGCAAAAAGCAGAGCAGTGGTGTTGAGCTTAAATGGAACTGACTCAAGCATAGTAAAGATCCTAATCTCTAGTTCAAGTATGTAATACTCATATTCTTCTGTAGACAGTGTGTCTCTCGTAGGCAGTGAGCCTTTTGTGAACAGTGTGCTCGGGCAGTGAACCCTAACTGGCAAGTGCCATTTTACTCTTCTTATTCTTTTAATAAAGAATACAATCTTGGGTTAGTCACCCCGTGGTTTTTTCCTTAACCGGGTTTTCTACATTAAAATCTTGGTGTTATATGTGTTGAATTTGTTTCTGCTCTTGAATTATTGCATTATGCTTTCATGATTGAATCATTGTTATGTTGTTGAAATATAAGAAGGTTTTAAAGTGAATAAGGAACAGGATTTTGGTGACAACTGATTCACCCCCCCTCTCAGTTGTCTATCCTAAATCCAAAAATTGGTATCAGAGCCAAGTTCCTTAGGAAAAGCCTAACAGCTTGAGGAGGATCTGGGAATCTCAATGGATGCATATGGTATGAAAGAACAACTATAGTCTACCTTAGAAGATCTTGATCAATCCCAGTCTGAAGTTAATAATTTGAGATAGTGACTTAAGGAGGCTGATGATTTCTACAATGACCTGAAAGAAAAACTCGGTAATTCCATGAAAAAGAGAAAGGAACTACTTCAGAAGTTAGTGGATCAAAATGAAGCCAATAATATTGATGAGGACCTGAATGAGAAAATAAAGCTATGTGAAAAGATGTCAAAAGAAGTTGTTATGCTAAGACATGAAATGGAATCAGGGGTTATGATATTTACCCAAAAAATTGAAAAGAAGAGAAAGACTAAAGATAACTTAAAACAATCCCTCAAGGAGAAAATAGAAGATTACTACAAAATGGATAGAATAATTAGACATCTTGAGTCTGATCTTGCAGAAGTCAAATACAATGAAGAACAACTTGAGAGACAGATTGACACTCTTAAACAAGATCTTGAAACTACAAATGAATACAAAGAAAAATTCAAGATAAACTCAACCAAACTTGAAGTACTACTTGAAAGTCAAAAGAAGGTAGATGATAAGCATGGCTTGGGATATGAGAAAGGTGAAAGCTCTGGATCTGGCCAAAAGAATTTTGGGTCAGGAAGACAAAGAAACATGCCTAAAAGACCTCCGGTAAGACAACCTAATGCTCAAATATATCCATCCTTCAATGGAAGCTGCTTCAACTGCAACACATTTGGTCATAAAGCAACTCAGTGCAGGAGCAGAATGAATCGGAATAATCCATCCTTCTCCAGTCAATGTTTTAATTGCAAAAGGTATGGTCACAAATCTCATGAATGCAGAAATATGCAAATGAACAATTCTTTCAATGGTAGATACTTTACATGCAATAGAATGGGGCATATGGCTAATCAGTGCAGATCAAGAGGATATCAATCAAATAAGCAAGGAAATGTTGCGTGTTACAATTGCAATAAATCCAGTCATATAGCTAGATTCTGCAGGAGCAGAAATCATGATGGTCCGGTGAAACATGATCAGAAACAAGACAAAGGCAAAGGTAAAGTGAATGCAGATGAGATTCAGAAGAAGATGAGCAAGACTTGGGTAAAGAAGAGTGTGATGAATATTGGTGATGGGTCCGCACCGGAATCTGGTGCTAATAATCCTTCTAGAAATTAAAAAATGAGCTTTGGCTTAGGGGGAGCTGCAAAGAAGATCAAATTCCCCCAGCCAGTTAGTAAGTGCCTGAATTCAGCACATTGAGTAAGAATTAGAGGTTGCGGATTAAAGAGCGTTTGGAGGTTCATCTAAAAATCATTCAGTTAAAAGTTGAGAAATCCGCATGGAGATTTGAAGAAGTTATGAGTAGATCTGGTTCCAGTAGCTATCCGGTAAAAATAGAATTACACAAATAGATCCGGTATGATCTAAAAATGGAATTTTATGGTCTGCAAGTTGAAGAAGGCATTGTATGGACTCAAACAATCCCCAAGAGCCTGGTATGAAAGATTGGACAAACATCTTTTGAAGATTGGTTTCAACAAAGGTACTGCTAATAGTAATCTATATTTTAAGATTGATCATGAAAATATCTTGATTGTTGAAGTATTTGTTGATGATATCATTTTTGGAGGGAAAGATAGTATGTGCAAGACTTTTGCAAATCAAATACAAATTGAATTTGAGATGTCTATGTTTGGGAAATGAATTTCTTCTTGGGTCTGCAAATCACTCAAACAAAGAAAGGAATCTTCATATCACAGACCAAATATGTGAAAGAATTGTTGAAGAAATTTGGGATGGAAGATTCAAAGGCAATGAATACTCCCATGGCAACCATATGTAAGCTAAGTAAAGATGATGAATCTCCTAAGGCTGATTAGAAAAAGTACAGGTCAATGATTGGGAGACTACTCTACCTTACTCAAACTAGACCTGATATTATGAATGTTGTTGGTCTTGTTGCTAGATTCCAAGCTAATCCTAGAGAGTCTCATGTCTTGGCAATCAAGAGAATTCTCAGATATCTGAAGGGAATAGTTGACTATGGTTTATGTTATCCTAAGGATCATGATTTCTCTCTTCATGCATATATAGATGTTGATTGGGCAGAAGATGTGGATGACCAGAAGAGTACCAGTGGTGGTGCATTATTTTTAGAACAAAGATTGGTTTCTTGGCTAAACAAGAAACAAGAAGCAATATCTCTGTCCACTGTAGAAGTAGAGTATATTGCAATAGCAGGCAATTGCACTCAAGTATTATGGATGAAGCAAATGCTAAGAGATATTAGAGTGGAGTATGAAGAACCTATCACAATCTTCTGTGATAATTCAAGTGCAATAAACATATCAAAAAATCTGGTGTTGCATTCAAAGACAAAACATATATCCATCAAGTTTCACTTTTTGAGAGAGCGGGTGAACAAGAATGAAGTCAGATTGGAGTTTGTGCCCTCAAAGGATCAGATTGCAGAATAACAAGATAATAATTTAAACATGATCATCATCTATAATTAAAACAAGTGAGTCAAATATCTATAATTTAATTGAATTTGAGAACATCCATCCTTAGCAGTAAATTAAAAATCATCATACGGGTAAGTGCAAAAAGATGGGGGGCCAAAAAGTGGCCAAATTAATTTCAAAAAAATTAAGTCATAATGCGAGCGCGTTATAACGCGCTCGTGTTATGACTTGCTATAAATTTTAAAAAAAGGTTACTAATGTCATTTCATTTCTTTCTTCTCCTCTATGCCCGCGCCCTGCAAACCCTAGAAAGCACACTCGCGTTTTGCAAAACTCCATTCAACACAAAAACCTTATCGATCCATCGCCAAAATGCTGCCACGACATCAAGCAGGCCAAAGGAGTGAGTTATATTTATTTTTTTGTTTGAATTTTTTTCTAAATAGGTAGGTTTTAGTTGATTTTTTATGTATATTTCGTTAATTGTAAGGAAATGTTAATGCACCTCCTCCTCCTTCTCCTCAAAATCCACAAAATCTTGAGGAGGAAATACCTACAGAACAACAACCCCCTCCATCCATTCCTCAACATGCCCCTAGAACACAAGAAAATATAATGGGGCAAATTAAAAACAACAAAAAAGAAATTGAAGATATAATTGCAAAGTTGAAAGAGTCTTCCACTTCAACCTTGCATAGGTCCACGCTTGCTAAATCTCTTGAATCTATGTTATCAAATGTAGATTCAATTAGCAAGTAAATAACTAGTTGGACGGATAAGAGGAGAGAGTTTAGAGATTATTATGCAGACAAGTTGTCATACCAAGATGTGAAAAAATTACAAATCACAAAATTAGACTTGTGTTCCATTTTCACAAACCCACACACAAATCAACCTCCACCCATTACATGCAAGAGGTTCCCTATCCATTGGTGCAACAACCAAGCAATAAGGGACAATTTTGGGCAGAGGTGGTGGATGGTTTTTGACCATCCTCCATGCAATAATAATGAGGTCCCGCAATACTTTTTGAGGAAACTCTACTGTGAGTTTGTCCTCAATAAAGTGCCAAACTATTTTGATATGCGGGACATCCAGGGTAGAGGTGGGGGCTCAGCACAAGATAGACCAGGGGCATGTCTTGACCCACAGCAGGTAGTGAGACGAGTAATCAGCAAACCAGCCCACGAGCATGTTTCTATCCCTTCCATTGTGAAGAAGAGTGTTGAGGTCGATACACTTCAATCCATTAGTGTCTTGACCCAGAGCATCATAGAGCATGTTGGTCCTGCAACATAGAGTGGGTTGGGAGATAGTGCGAGGAGCAGGGTCCCACCCCATACTTGTCAGACTTGCGGGTCAGCCTGTGGTTATGACCCCATGGATAGTTAGGATGCAGGTGCACAGGCTACATCTGTAACTGAGCAGATGGTGATGACAGATACCCCACTGAATGAGACTTTCAGCCTTGATACTCAGGTAAATATTAGCAATTTTATTGAATTTAATTTATTAAATTTTATTTTTGAAATGCAAGATTAACTAATTTAAATTGATGATTTTAATGAAAGTTCAGGGTCATAGCGTCGATGCAGTTTTCAGTGGTTCTCCACCTGCATTTTACACTAGATCATCTACTGTCGAGGTATGTAACTAGTAAACAATTATAAATATTACATGTGAATAGCATCATTATATGAATGGTATTCTAATATCTGATTTTGGATGTTGAATAGGTTAATACTGTAGTTTTCATGGCAACACCTACCAGCGGTGGTAGACTTCAAAGCTTTATGGAGGTAATAAAATAAATAGTTTAATGAATGAATTATACTTACTAGATTTTTGTATGTGACTTGTGTGCTTTATTGTGTGTACTTCCATGTTTAGATGAACATGTGTGTATGTTAGGAGCCATGATTTGCATCACTATTATAGTTTTCGTAATTGAATAATGTTGTTTTATTTCAGATGATGCAGGCTGCGGAGACACCTTCCCATGTTCATAGGGCAATGGAGCACAGTGTGGCCTCTGCGATTCATAGCTCCATGGCATTGACAGGGGTATGAGGTAGATTAGTAAATTTCAATTTACATTCATTATTATAGTTGTCTATTTTTGAAAAATCAAAAGATTATTGATTTAAAGTTTAATTTCTATCTGGATGGTTTCTATAGGACATGACATCACCACAACCTATTCCTGCTACTGAGGCAAGTGAGGAGATAGATTATATGTTAGCGGTAAGTGATTATTTTGTTAAATGTTTCATTTTTTATAACATGTAATTTTTATATATTAATGTCTATACTTTTTATTGTAACAGGTAAAGATGCAAGAAGAACTAAATAGGAGGAGTAGCCCTTGGGTTTGTAGTAGACCACCCACATGCACGTCTCCATCCCCTAGAAGATCAAAGGCTGCCCGTGATCTATTCTCTTCACCAGCCAGAGGGGAATGACTTTTTATTGTGTTCCTTTGTTGTATGCCTATATGGCATTCTTGTAAGCCTATATGGCTATTTTGTATATATGTTATACTTATATCGACAAATATTGGTGTATGCCTATATGGATATTTGGTTAATACAAATCTTTTTTATTGATGGCATCCATACTTGCATTATAAATCCACATTTGAATGGATATTTGTAGATGGCTACTTCAAATATTTAAAGTCCAATTGTATTACATAAGATGTTTGTTGATCCAATAAGCTAGCTATTGTTATTCAAGTATCACCTAAACTTCATTTTGGAACTAAAAGATAAAAGTTGCATTTAAAAAAAAAAGAATCATCATATTGAACTGAAAATATTAATATTCTTTATGAGTAGCATAGAATGTCAACTATATGCAATACAAAAAAATGAATCATCATGTTATTCTTTATGTTTAAGATCCTGAAAATGACTAAGTCTGGTAGCCTGATATCCTGAAACACTAGGATGAATATCCAAGTCATTAGGATGATTGCACCTTCAGAAAAAGTCATTAAGATGAGCACCTAAAGGAGACTTTCTTAAACATTCAAACATTAAGCAACAAGCATGAAGGGTTAAGGTGCAATTTGCAACTCATAAAGCCTCAAAAGGGTACCCAACTTAGAGAGAGCATTCATTTAAGATAAGGCACCCATTGACACATGTTCCACCATAAAAGTGCGCCTAAGGTTGAAGGAGAACAAGCCTCTAGTAAGTGAAGCGCACCTATTGTCTAAACCACTTCATTATGGCACCCTAGCATGAGGAGGAGTATATAAGTCAATAGGAAATGGCGCCTATAATGCAAATGAAGGACTAAGTGGCATTTTTCAATAAGCATCAATTCACCTTGAGCTTTCAATAAATACATCAAATTGAGCCCCATAAGCCTAGGTGCCCTTTGCTTGCAAAAGAACCTTGTATCAACGTCAAGAGTTAGTCGTATCGGTGTGTCGGCAAAGGAGTTTTTGAGTGTGCCGATGGTATTAAGTCCTACCGATAGGCGAGAGACTTAGAGTCTCGTATCGGAGTGACAAAGACATCGGTGTGAAAGGATATAAAGTCACCGATAGTGGTATGTCTGACTGATAAGAGTCAATGATGGGATGCTTGTCAGAAGTGAAATCAAACGGAGTCATGGTGGCATCGGCCTATTGGCTGATGAAATTTTAAGCTCGCCAATGGTATGTTGTCTCGCCAATAGTGAGTTCGAAGGTTCAAAAGTTGATAATTCTATGCTTCCATTGTGTGCTCTGCATCAGACACTCATCCCTACTACAGTCTAGCATTCTCCCCTTTGTTTTTGTGAACGCCTCTGGAAGTAATGTTGAGTTACTTGTGATGTCCTTATTGACTGGTGTTGTTTTGGATTCATGTGTAGTCCTTGTTCCTTATAGTCTATTGTCTACCTGGCTGTTTGTTGTAACTTATTGAACCACTATGATTTTGAATATTTAGATTTAGTGGGCATTAGACACCAAAACTTCTTGACCTTTAACAACCCAACCTAGAATCAATAGATTTTTATCCATCCCAACTATTCTAGTCAAGACAAAGCATGTTGATTCTCATTCAATCCAAAGTTCATTAACAGGATTATCTTATCATAATATTTAGGGAAATGACCACCTAGATGGACAATGATGTGATCTATCTATAAAGAAACTTGCAAGAAGTATAGGAGGCATGAGAATCCCTCCATGTTGTTTATCAAGTTGAATGATCTATGACACATCATGTATCATTAGAAAATATTCTCGAAGAGAAAGCAAGTGAAAATACTCAAAACAACCCATAACAAGGTGGAGAAGTTTAAAAGATGGAGGTTGCAACACTTTCCAACCTCATAGCCACACTAGTCCAATGGATCAGGATAATACTATCAAGCATCCACATAATAGTAGATAATCTTATCAAAAGTCACAAAGAAATTTCTAAGGACCAAAGTGTTATCCCTATGACTTGACACATACTACTTGTTTCATAAAGCAAAGGGACATGATATAAATATTGTTGTTATATGGAGCCTAATCAGACTCAGAGGTTAAATTTACCCAACTTTTATCAGTGTGGTTTCTCCCCAAATATGTTCCTACCAGTTTTGATGCCTTGAAGTCTAAGTGCATGAAAATTGAAGTCTAAGTGTTTTTCTTTAGGATCTAGGTGCCAGTTGAAGGTTGTAGTTGCCAAGAAGAGCGCCTAGCAAGAGGAAGTCTTTTGGAGTCTCCAAAACACATCAAACACTTGACTAACAACAAGATAACTTTTTCCCAAGTTAGGCACTTCAAGAGGGAAGTTAACATGAATAAGCGCCAACTTGTCTAGGCGCAAACTCAAGCTTGTTGAGGATACACATGGCGCCCAACATTCCTTGGTGATTTCATGAACTTCAAACGCCCAGAACTATTCAAGGAATGCCCAATACCCCTTCTTGATGATAGGCATCAAAGTGAGGGTGGAATTGTGCCTTGATGGCATTAGGCGCTATCTAGAGTA
Organism: Cunninghamia lanceolata; assembly: GCA_027924645.1. Taxonomy (NCBI): domain Eukaryota; kingdom Viridiplantae; phylum Streptophyta; class Pinopsida; order Cupressales; family Cupressaceae; genus Cunninghamia; species Cunninghamia lanceolata. The sequence goes on along the minus strand of BSBN01001906.1, from coordinate 620,979 downwards.
TGCTACTCCATGGAAATGCACCTTCTTGCTTAGAGTAATTCAAACACTCCAAGGTCTTTAGTGATCAATTCACCAACTTATGAAATGTCCTCCTTCATTTTAAAACACATTGTAATGCTTCAAAGAGATGACTATACCTAGGCGTCAATCTGGGTTAGAAATGCCTCCAAAGTGCGCCTTCTCTTTCAAAATGCAAAACAAGGTCCAAAGGTGCTAATAAACTGAAGCACTTCTTTGGAAAAGTCTTGAAGGTTAAGATGTGCCTTGTCTTAATGAGGTGCAACTCTTGGGTAAGAAAGCTTGTAAAGTGCGCCTAACTTAGTGAAGAGGTTGATAACTTCTAAACCCTTCCTGGAACTTAGATTGCTTCAACTGAAGATCATCTCGCACCAATACATCACCAAACTTTCAATCACAAGATCAATTCAAACTTAGGCGCTCATTAAGAGTCTTTCCAATGTTGGCGCATCTGAGAGGTTGAACTGGCAAGAGATGGCACCTAGCTTCCTAGACCTTGTTTCAATATGTTTGAGTTCCAAAGTTGACTCAATGGTATCAAGATGGCGCCATAAAGTCTTTGGACTAGTTCCTTAGAGTTTCAAAAAAATTCTGGCTCCATGAAAATTCCTCCTACATGCTTGGGCGCCATTTCAAGGTCCTGGAACCATGACGTAGCACCTTATTGCTCTAGGCACCCATTCATGATTGTGCAACTTGAGATTGGCGCCTAGAGTGAATAGGCTTTCATCCTGACTTAATACACTGCCTCCTTCTGACGATTTTTGGGGCAGCAGAAAACCTTTCACCATGGGCAAATGTCTCAGAGATATAAAAACCTGAGAGAGGTTATTGTAGAGGCGCTCTACGTGATCATGTTGCTTCATACGGAATGTTTCTAAGTGACATGATTTTTGAGTAATATCTCGTCAAAGATTGCTGCCTTTTTGCACTTTGGACTCTTCAGGGATATCATCGGTACAATGTAGCTTAGACTGTTTCGAAAAGTTTGGGTGAAAAATAGGACCATGCCTAGCGTAAATGTACCCATCCAAACACGTTGGAATAGTCAGTTTGGTTGCATCAAGAGCAGGACGAAAGTTACACCCCTTTGCAACTTTACACTACCTCCTAATAATTTTTGGGGCAGCAGAAAACTTTTCACCACGAGCAAATGCCTCAGAGATATAAAAAACTGAGAGAGGTTATTGTATAGGCACTCTACATGATCGCGTTGCCTCAGACAAAATGTTTTTAAGTGATACAGTTTTCAAGTAACATCTTGTCAAAGATTGCTTCTTTTTTGCACTTTGAACTCTTCAGGGATATCGTCAGTACAATGTAGCTCGGACTATTTCGACATGTTTGAGTGAAAAATAGGACTATGTCTAGCATAAATGTACCCATCTAGATGCGTTGGAATAGTCAGTTTGGTCGCATCAAGAGCAGGATGAAAGTTACACCCCTTTGCAACTTTACACTGCCTCCTTTTGACGATTTTTGGGGCAGCAGAAAACCTTTCACCATGGGCAAATGCCTCAGAGATATAAAAAACTGAGAGGTTATTATAGAGGCACTCTACATGATCGCGTTGCCTCAAATGGAATGTTTTTAAGTGACACAATTTTTGAGTAACATCTCGTCAAATATTGCTGCCTTTTTGCACTTTGGACTCTTCAGGGATATCGTCGATACAATGTAGCTCAGACTGTTTTGACATGTTTGGGTGAAAAACAAGACCATGTCTAGCCTAAATGTAACCATCCGAACGCGTTGGAATAATCAGTTTGGTCGCATCAGGAGCAGGATGAAAGTTACACCCCTTTGTAACTTTACACTGCCTCCTTCTGATGATTTTTGGGGCAGTAGAAAACTTTCACCACGGGCAAATGCCTCAGAGATATAAAAAATTAAGAGGTTATTGTAGAGGCACTCTACATGATCGCGTTGCCTCAGATGGAATATTTTTAAGTGACACAGTTTTCGAGTAACATCTCGTCAAAGATTGCTTCTTTTTTACACTTTAGACTCTTCAAGGATATTGTCGATACAATGTAGCTCAGACTGTTTCGACATGTTTGGGTGAAAAACAGGACCATACCTAGCCTAAATGTACCCACCCGAACACGTTGGAATAGTCAGTTTGGTCGCATCAGGAGTAGGACACCAAAAATGCAAAAGTTGCTTTGTGCAACTTGACAACATTGACTTTTTTTGTAACATGACTCAAAGACTCAAACTGACCCCCAATTACTCAAAGTGACTTAAAATCACCTTGATTTTGGCACCCAATGTACATTATAGAGGTCAAGGCACTCCTTATCATTCAAACATCTTAGATGAGTGCCTAGGAAAGGAAAAAGCTCTAAGTTTCATCATCATGAGCACCTAATATCAAGAGACTTTAATGGCTCAAACCTTAGCATGGAGTCCTAAGGCACATTTCATGTCTCCTTTCATCCATTTTGGCACCCTTATGTAGATTTTTCAACTTGATTTGGCACCTTGTATGTGAAGGAAGATCTAAAGGCATGAAAGTGGATGTTGTTTTGCAAGAGTTTGGATCATCAAAATTGAAAGAAATAAGTCTATTAAGATTGGGTGCCCTTGGTCTTCTTTTCATTCATTATGAGCGCCTTGGGAGAATGGTATATAGGTCATCATCATGATTGGGCGCCCTGCATCCAGAGTGTTGGAGAGATCATCAAATGGTGTCTATAGGAAGTAGGGCGAGTTATGAGTTTAGTCGCATCAGGAGCAGGACACCAAAAATGCATAACATGATTATGTAAAAATGTGTATATGTGTAAAAATGCAGGAGGAAATAAAAAAAAGACAAACCTTACAAATTAATGTGCATACTTACAACTCAATGTAACATGACTTTACAAAATCAATGTGAATACTTACAAATTAATCCAATGAACCATCCAGGTCTGCTCTACTCTTTATTGTGTCAAGTATTGCTTCATGGTCAGACTCACGCACCTTCCACAAGATTTTGTTCAAAGGTCTACCCTGATACTTTATCAAATGAACATTGGATGCCATGACAAGGTTTAAGTAATGAAGAATCTTCCGATGCGTGTCAAAGTCTTGAAACAGCCAAATATTAACACTCTTATGTGGGTACCTTCTAAGCCATGTTCCAGTAATAACCACTGAGCCTATAGGGTATTCAATGCTTTCTCCATCTGTAACAGGGGTCTCCAATTTGTTTTTGGCCTCAACACAATGACATAAGTAATAATTTGTTCCCTCTTCATTATCTTCATCTATAATAACTGCATATACGTGCCCTACATTGATATGTGTAGCAAATTAGATGAAATTAGTCAACATTATAAAAACACTACAAAGTAAGATGACATTACCTGGTTGAACTAGATGAAATTAGATGCATATACGTGCCCTATATTACCTGTTGAACTAAATCTGATATGTGGTCAAAGTCAACTGATGATTCCATCTGTGTTAGTTCCAGTGTCGTCAGGGGTTGATACGTGTCAAGTGGGCTAAGATAACTTAACTACCATTCGTCAACCCACTCCTTTGACTCGCACTCATCCCAGACTTGAATTGTATAGGAAGATTAAAAGCATGACATCTTTCATGTATGGATACTCCATGAACCTGCAATTGAACTTCTGAAAGAGTGCATCTCATTTGATCCTATCAGTGTACAACAGTCCTCATATGGTGCAATGTTAGTATCATTTATCAACCAAAAAAATCTACGAATTGAAGACTTACCTTCATTACCTAGACCCATGGAAGCATTACACCACTCAACAATCAATTTTGCATCTGTCAACTTTGCATTGTCTTTATACTTTAACTCTTCTTGTGCTATGGCTCTTTTGATACATGCTCCTACACCATCATGCTCCCCCTTTCCATGCCTGGCCTCACAAAAGTTCCACATATGCTGAATACCTGTAAAATTATGCCTCCTACTCAGCCAATAGAAATTCTGTGAGTTCTTGAATTGTGATGCACAGTTATCTGACCATATGATATGTTGACTAAATGATATGCCCCTTCTAGCCAAATCATTGTAGAACACCTGAAAGCAACCTTGGACGAACTCCGTAGAATGCGTGTGATCATCACTAATATAGAAATTATAGTCCCTTAGGATCTTCCTGTCATCCTTTGTATTATCATTCACATGAATGAATGCGATGTGCACAAATATAGAAACCTGTGTGTAGTTGTAATATTGTGATTGCACCTCACGCTGTGGCTGTAGACTGTAGTTCTCTGCAAAGTTGATGACTGAAACAATGCTACCAATTGGAAATGTGTCCTTGCATAACTTGAATTGCAAGTCCAACCATCGAGCTCTATGGGTATGTCTTGCATACTCATACACTATGCTGTCACGAAATATAGGCATAAACTGATACACTGGAATCTTTTCAATAACCAATTCACACCTCTTTGCTTCTTTACCATCTTTTGTATTGTATGCCACTGTTTTATACTTGCCAAAGTCTACTAGTTCATTTCCAACCGCATGTTTTATTTCCATATGTTCACATACTGGCAAATGTTGCAAGCCACCCCAACGATGACATGTGCCATCCAAGCATAATTTCTTGTAGAATATTTGACCTTCCTCTCTTTCACATAAAATTCTTGATATGAAGTCTCTTGAAGATGTTGGTGGGGCACATATGGCACAACCCTGCAAATCATTGTTAGTATGCATATCTAAACATATAGACCTATAAGCATCAAAATGGTTAGAAAATTCAATATTTAATCTACAACAACAAGTAGTGCGTGTGTGATTTATCTTAACATAGAAAGGTTTTAGCATTTCAAAATATCTTTGACAAATTTTAATTTGAGGATACTTCTCTAGAAATTTACCATAAAACTGTGTTTGAGTCTCATCCAAAAAATGCTTTGGATGTGGCTCGCAGTTCTAACTACCGATTCTCCTTCTTACCACATCCCTTTTATTCGGAGATACCCTTGTGTAATTATTTCAAAAGTCTTCAATTAGTGATCTCAATGCTTCAACAATTGGTTTATCTTTTCATGGTAGTCTCCCCGAGAATGCCCATAATTCATTGCCATTAGTGTCCTCAATTCTTTGGCGTCGTCCAACGGCTCTTGATAAAGTTTTCCTCTTAATTCTTAATTGTTGACTCGTCTTTCTAATGAGATGAGCTTTCCTCGTTTGACTATTTACTATAGTCGATGTAATCACATGCCATGTCGATGTTACCCATACTCTCATACACACTCATTAGATTCTTGACAATAGATTTTTCACTTGAAGCCTCTGATGTTCTCAACCCAAGAATCTTCATGATAGACCTATACTTTATACTTCGCATCATTTCAACAAATAGTTGACATCTTGCAGTTTCATTTAACTTTTCAAAGAACAATCTCCAAATCTTATTAGCATATCTTCTACAAGTGCATTTTGGAATCTTACCTTCCATTGGCTGCAAAATATTCTCATCAATATCAATCAAATACTTTGGCTTTCTATGCAAAATTCTAGGTGGTGTTAAGTTAGGTAAATTCATCTCAACATTATGAATTTCATCAATATTTAAATGAAATGGGTTAGATGGCATACCTTCGATCAAAGATGGAATAGATGACATACCTTGAGGTCGAGGTGGGAATGATGGCGTACCTCCTTCATCACATGTGAGTGATGATGTACTCTCAACTTGAGATGTGGTAGATGGTGTCCCTACATGTTGACTTGCGGTAGAGGACGTGTCTCCAACTATGGTATTCAAATCTGTTGTACCACGAAGTTTTTGCATTCGTTCTCTTTGTGCAACCAATACCATATCTCTTTGTGATGGTTGTGGTCCCTCTTCAATTGGTATGTCTTCATTTATCATGTCCAATTTCCTCTTCTCACGAAGTTCCCTCATAGCCACTGCTTTCTTTGCATTCTTAGCTTCTATCTCTTCCTATGTTGGTTTAATTCTTGATCGTTTCCTCGGCATGACGGAGAATTTGTCTGTAGCATGATAAAGAGACCAATATTAGTTCCTAAGAAATGTTCATACAAGATAATAGTTGGATTGTATTTTTATTATGTTGTAAGGATTTATTCTTGTATAGTTTGACATCATGGTATGTTAAGGTCTATTTATTACACATAATTATTAAAGAGCCCAAGTGTAGAAAATATACATGGCATCATGTGAGATTGTAGGCTGCTTTCTTGATTGGGAATGTGTCTATTTTAAACATGTATGATAAAGCATGATAAAGTAATTCAATCCAAAATAAGGAAAATGTAAAGAACATGCATGTAAAGACTTGATATACCTAAAAAATGAAGATTTGAATGGAGAGAGTACCCAATTATGTAGTGTTTTTTTCTTCTTGCATCAAACTCCTCAACAATTTGAGTTTTTCACCACTTGCTTCCTTTTCAATGTTAAATTGAATAACACTCAAATATAATTACTAACAACAATACTATTAACCAATCTATAATGTTAAATTCCTAAAATTGAATCACAATTAACATTGCAACACTACAAAAATTGAAACTTGAATAGATATATATCAAACTTGGTGTGAAAACTATGTTATTTCCTCCTTCTCAAGTTGGCAAAGCAAAAAAGGTGGTGGAAAGATCATGCAAAGGTGGTACAATGTGTCAAATGTGCATGTGAACTTCCCAACAATATGAAAGCACTTCTTTTTTGTTGGAGCACGCGCAGAATTAGTAAGAAAATAGAGCATGTGGGCCTGGATCACGGGGGTCAACACTTTTTTACCGTTTCAATAGCAAGACAAAACGCGAGCACGTTATAACGCGCTCGCGTTTTGTCCTGCTATAGATTGATCACATCCTTTGCATTGATCACATCTCTTTTCAAACCTTCCCCTTCAGACTTGAATGACCACAAGGTTTTTGAGGGAGAACTTTTCCTATTTCCTACAAGAGATTACCAGATGCTCCGCCATATGATAGGCATAACAATGAAGGGGCAAGCCCTCATAATCAAGTTCTTGATAGAAAATGCCCATCGAGGAAGAAAGATAGATCTTCTTTGGAAGCAGAAGTTCTAGTCTATGACAAATCCTTATCCAAGCATAAATAGCAGGGATTCTATCAAGTGATTTCCAATCCACTTCCATAAAGTCTCCTAAAGACTTCCTGATTGTTTCCAAAACATCCACACCCCAAAACTGGAGAGGCAATCAATTAAATCGAACCCATAAATCTACATTTGATGAAAGAAACCCTCAACACTATACCTTAAACCCTAATCCCTCAACCCTAAACCTTATCGCTAAACCCTAATCCCTCAACCCTCAACCCTAATCCGTCATCCCTAAACTCTAATCCCTCATCCCTAAACCCTAAATGCTATCCCTATTCATAAACCACTCTGATCAAACTCGATACTATACCTTAAACCCTAATCCCTCTACCCTCGACACTCTTATTTAACCCTAATCCCTTGACCATTAACCCTGTCCCTCAACCTCAAGCCTCAACCCTCAACCCTCAACTCTCAACATTAAATCCTAATTCATCAACCCTAAACCATAATCCCTCAAACCTAAACCCTATCCCTAAACCATCAACCCTCAACACTATACCTTAAACCCTAATCCCTATCCCTTTAAACCCTAATCCCTATCCCTCAACCGTTATGTAAAGGTCTCCATGTTATTTCTATGGATGCCTTGCCTATAGACCGCCATCGCTTGACCAGTCACACTGTTTTCTCTGTTAACCACCGCAACATCAAAGATCTCGGCCATCAGCTCATATTTTGGGTGTTTGTTGAAGTTAGTGATTGTTGTAGAAGCTGCCGCATACATGTGGTCCTTGACATAGCTATTCACAGTGACCTTACCATTGTCCTTTCGTCCCAAGATGAGGACAGTATTCGTTAGAAATTCCTCATAGAGAAAACCATCATGGATATGCCCTTCGGTGAAGACATTGGATCTGATTACTTTAAAAATAGCTTTTACAGTCTCCTCTGAGTTAGCCTTGAAGAGCCATTTGATCTGGTCGATTGGGGATTCAGTGGCATCCTCCTCATGTTCGTCGCTCCCCTCCTCTTCCTCACCAGCTTCCTCTTCATTCTCCCCTTCATCAGCCTTCGAATCCATTTCTTCCTCAAACACGTCTCCTCCTTCTTCTTATTGCCCGACCTAACATTTACACACACATTCGATGCTCATTCGATTTGCCATTATTTCAAGCATGCTCTATTGAGTCGAGAACTCCCACTATTAATAAATGAATAGGATAAGCATATCACTATGGTCACACCCATGTGAGGAGTCTGTCACTCGTTCTTAGGAGGATGGTGAATATTTCCTTGGGTTCGGAATTACGTCATGAAGTGGATTAATTATCTGGAGTTTTCCTTAGAAACATTCTAAATAATAATGAAGTCACTTCCTTCCGTTCAAAACATCGCACCAAATCTTCTCTCCAATTCCCTAAGACTATACTTGGCAGTTTACTTGTGTCGTCTCACAGTGTCCTCTCATAATGTGGAAATTGAGAGGTTTTTGGGGTGCCAAGGCGCCAAAAGGGGAAACCACCCCTTAATGGACTTGTTTTGGGGGTGTCTTGGACACATCCCCGCCTGAACCCCTTAGGAAATCCGACAGCTTGATTTTTTGGATGCAAATCCCTGATTTGGATGTAGATCCCTTCGAAAGTGAAGGCCTGGACCTAGGTGTTGTCGAGCCGCGCAATGTCAAGTCATCCAGAGTTTCATTCTTCCATTCATGATGTGCTGGGGGCTATGAACCTGGGAAGTCGTGGTGTTAGCTAAGCCATATTCGTATCCTCATTTGCTAGGACAAAGTAATCCTCCCTTATGTCATCTTCTTTGCTTTTTGTAGGAAGACCTCTTCCTGTGTTTGCTATTGATAGCGGCCTTAGATTTGGTTCTAGCAATTGCGGCTCGAAGATGGGTTTCCCCGAGAGATCGTTGTTGTCTTTCAACATCCTTTAATTTACATTGTAATAGAAGGGTTCACCATGGAGGATTCGGATTTCTTTTTCGGGAAAAAAAACCACTTCTCTTCAACGTCCAATTTTTGGCTCCTTGAGTAATTCCCTGAGGACAGGGTAATTGTTTCCAGGAACTGTTTGATCAGAGCTATTTGAATTCTAGCATAGAGATAAGAATTGTTGTCCAACGGGGTTGAGTCTATGTCCATTAAATTTCCTAAAGATCGACTGATCTTTAGCAGGCATTCCTCCAACTAGAATTTGAGTGGAAGGTTATAGAGCCTCATCCACTTAGCTTCGTCGCAAGGTTCAAATTTAGTCAGGTCAAAGTTTGGAACCCATTTTCGCATGTAGAGGGGTGTTCCACTTCTGAACCAATTCTTGCCGCTAAGAATCAAGTCCCTATCAGTTTCAGAGATGAAGATTGCCACAAAGAAACCTCTGGGGAGGAACTTTAGAATACATCTGATTTGCCGAATTTCGTCAACGTAGTTACTTGATTTCAGCTAAGCTTCGCTCCAATAAATCATCCAATGATTGTCATATCCTTCAGCATATCAATATCATCCGCACACTCCTTTTTGACATTGATCTGTAATTCGCCATTTGAGAAATCATCCAAACAATTCTCCTTCACCTAGCCAATCGGAAGAACGTCATCCATACTCGCTCTTTATAAATTTGTAAATATTTTAAATGTAAAGATAAATCCATAAAATTATAAAAATAAATAAGCATTAGTAAATATATTAAATATATTAATAATTAAAGATCTAAATTAAATATTTTAAATTAAAATTTACTGGAATTCAACAAAGACGCAATTTTAAATTAGAATTTTTAAATTTTAGAGTCCACAATAAATATAGAAAGAAAGTGCTTTTGATTTGAGATATTAACCTTTGACTATTATGCATCTATGCTATGGGTGCATCCACTATGGCAGCTTCAACTAGTTGAGGCAAAGCTCCCTATTTATATGGACGAGGTCCTCCTTCACTCGGTATCTCTGAACTTGCTGTCTTTCACAAGATGGGGATTTTAACTAGTTTGATTGTTCTTATTGTATGCTCTTTTTTTTCAATTTCACTTAGTTTTTAATTGATTTGACTTGAATCATGTAATTTTACTTTGCTAGCTTTGCTTCTGAGTTTTTATTGTTTTAAATTGACAGTCAGTAGTGGCTAGCGAAGCCGCCAATTTGCAGGGTGAATGTGTATCTCTGATTATAGTGTATTGGCACGAGAAGTTGCCCACGACAACCATTCCAGAAAATCTACGGGAACGTATCTTAGGTGGTGATGAGAAATTGGCGTTGAACATGGGCAATGGAGGACTGAGCCTGAATGTGGCGATGCCTCCAAGGAAAGCTGAGAATTTCTTATATGTACATATATAAACTACACACACATGTACATATACATACACATATTTTATTATTATTTTAAATTTACAAGATGTGATTCACATGATCATTTAAATATTATATTATTTAATATTATTTCTTATATGCACATATGTATATTACACACATATACATATTAATGTGGTTATGGATAGAGGATGCAATGAAAGATTATCGGACAAACAACACACATATGAACTCAATCAAACAACAATATAATCTTTATTTATTCATAGTCAAAGTTGTATTACAATCTGATGCAATGGGTTTTAACATACTAGGTCATAGCTATTTGATTATAATGTGAGAATTATAGAATTCAAATGATATCACAATACAATCCAATGTTGAGCTCTCAAAACTGAACTAACAAACTTGACTGCCTTTAAATGATCATGATAAATGTTTATATAGCAGTTCCTAGCCTTATGAGTGATCTTAGTCAACAATAAGTAGGTGCAAAGCTTGATGCCAAGTGTAAAGTGTAGTTGGCCAAACATGTGAAGGAATATTTAAGAATGAACATGGTGATGATGGATTGATGGAACTCAATGTGGTTCATAGCATAAGCTCTACTCAATGCAATGAATATGGAAATGTATTCTTATGTTGCCACATGCTTCAAAAAGTTGCTACAAATTAAGAATAGTGAAATTGGATATCTTCATGTTATGTTGGTAGTGAGTCTAGAAGTGAATTATGCCTTTGTGGTGATCAAAATCGCATAAGAATTGGACATGTCATTGAAGGATTAATGATGAATGTGTATTCCCAATCACGAAGTGAAATATGCATGTGTGGAGAAATTTAGTAGGATATGCAATGATTAGTAATGACTAGAATGTTATTTGAAACCTACAAACAAACCAAAACAATAAAAAGAAAATATTTTTGAGCGATGCAAGATTGCTCTTACACTTTAGGATGCTTCTACATCAGACATTTGAGGTAATTTAAAAAGTGAGCACCTCACATTTGGGTGGCCAGAGGAAAACCAAGATAGTCTACCTCAGCCTTAGAAATCCAAGATGAATCTTCTTTAGACCTTCCTTTCCACTTAACCAACTACTCTTCATACTATTTATTCCTATTGCTTCTTCTAATTCTACTGCCCAAAATCTTCTTAATCTCTTATTTTTGCTAGCTAATTACTCCATTGTACTACCAAGTTACTCTCCCCAAACTCTCTTTCATAATACTAATACAGATTTGTGACATTGAATATGGGTGATATACATAATCCTTCTAGTAACTCCACTTCCTATACATTTGTTGAATCAAATCTTTTGACAATTCTACAAAGACCAAACTTCTTCATTTTCAACTTATTATATGTCCCAACATGAAATTTTCTCTTCTGAGATATACCATTCATTCATCTCCATCCACAAACTCCTTATACCTGACATTCATCTTCTCCAAGTGACTCATTATTTCTATATATGCATTTCCTTCACACTATTTGCAAATTTTTTGCTTCCGCCCTTGTCTTTCCTTTATTTTTGATATCCTTCAACTCTGACACATTTCTTGGACTATTTTCATATGCAACCACAAATGGTGTTTTCCTTGTACTCCTATTTATTAAATTATTGTATGCAAACTTTGCTTGCACTAATACAATATCCTAGTTTCCTATCTTCTCTCCAACCAAACACCTCAACAAATTTCTTAAACTCTTGTTTACAACTTTTGTCTACCCATCAATTTATGGGTGATATGTTGAACCAAACTTCAAATATGTTTTCGTCTTCTTCCACAAAGTCTTCCAAAAGTAACCAAACAACTTATCATCTCTATCTAAAATAATATTCCTTAGCAACCCATGTAATCTCACAACTTCTCTAAAAATATATTAGCTATATGTACCACATCATTAGTTTTCTTGTATGGAATGGAATGCATCGTCTTAGAAAATATATCCACAACTACAAATATTGAACCATGTCCTCTCTTTATTCTTGGTAATTCCAATATGAAACCATACAAATATCTTCCCAAGGATTCTCAAGAATTGATAATGGCTAATACAAACCAACATTTTGATTATTCCCTTTGCTACTTGACAAATTCTACAACTCTGAACAAATTTTCTTATATCCCTATATATTTGAGGCTAAAAATAGTTTTCACTTAACAATGCCACTTTATTATCTATGCCAAAATATTTCATGAATTTGCCATCATAATTTTCCTTGATTAAATTATCCCTCATTAAGCTTCTAGGAATACATAACTGATTACCCTTGAACAACATATCATTTTGAATTGAATAAGCATGCCACGTACTTCTATCCACAACTCCATGCTTCTACAAAATTTAGATCAACTTCATACAAATGCTTCAACTTGTCAAATCCAAGTACCTATATTCTCATGTTTGTCTGCAAGTTTTATCTCCTACTCAATGCATAATCCTTATTTGATTTTCCATTCCTATGCTTCAACACAAAAATATAATTTGGCTATCACATTCTTGTCCTTAACCAGTCGAATCAACCCAAACATCCAGGGATTGAAATCTCCAACATTCTACTTATCTACCATTTTGCTTAACAGGGCAATCATGTATTGTACCTCTGGGCAAAAGTCATATTTGTAGAGGTTGTGTGGCATCTTGGCCATAGCCTTAACCTTGTTAGCAGGGTCCCTCCAGGATACAAAGATTATCTTCCTACAGTCATTGACACTACTGGTGTACTCTGCCTTCAATACAGCTAAATCTATTTCAAACATGTTTTAGACCGTGGGCAGTTCAAAAGCCTCTGTAATCCCCCTCATGAAGAAGTCAATATATACTCACCCCTGGCTATCGACTCTCCTGTTTGCTGCATTATATATTTTGGCACACTCCATAACCAACTCTAGTGCATCTGCCACATATGGGAATCTTACGGCGTTGAACATTCTACGGTATAGGGTTGCTGTCATTTGACAGGATCTGTGCCCTGAAGGCATCTAGATCTGTGTCTCCGCAGTGCATATCGCGTGCATACACAAATTTGGCACATACATCACTAGGAACAAGGAACACATCCTTCTTGAACTCTACATCTCGGCAGTCTATTCATTTTTGCACCATTCGTGCCCTATGGAGTATGGATATCCATAATTAGTTCTAGGGTTTAGAAGTTAAACGGGAAGATTAGCTTAAATCTCACTATGCAATTAGGAACTGATTATAATTCACATGTGAATATGAATTCACCCATGGAATTACCTTCATAATAGGATATTTTACCTTTAGACCATGCAAAAACATACTGTAATAGTAAAAATGGAGGATAGGGTTTTTCGTATACATACCTGGCAGTTAAAATCTCAACCTTAATGTAGATGTGGATATGGATACCGTTTAGCTGTGTACACCATTTCCATTCTCTGTAACATCATTCTCCAGTCGTTGTATTAATCACCTTGATCGCCTGTAATTCACCTTTAATTGCTTTAGCTCTCTGCAATCTTAGCTCAAATGCTTTTGATAATCGATAATGTTGAATGAATTTACCTGTTATCCTTAAAAATCATCAATTAGGGCATATTAATTTTTTTTTCTGCGGTTAGATAAGTCTTTATCATTTAGGCACAGGAGAAATCAACAACTGTCAAAAGTTATGTGTTTAAATTTAAAAGGCCAACAACACTTATGTATGGCATTAAATGCAAGAAGGGATCGAGACATGGATATTCAAAATTTGAATATCTAGTTCATAATGTCCAATCGACTTTGACCAAATCTGAGAATGAATATCCTAGCTCGAAATGTTCAGGTGACATCAGCAAAAGTCCTGGTCAAACGTTGTTGACTAGAGAAATAGGTACCAAGATCTCCCTTGCTCTCAAAAGGTCACGATATGTGAAATATCCATTGTAAAATGTCTCTTTCGAAAGATCCCGTTGAAAAGTCAATGGTTGGACATGTGGAGCAATATGCTCAATCAGGATGTAGATCTTGATATTTGTATGGATATGGATATTTTCAAGTGTTGAATATCTGATCGAAATATCCATTTGAAAAGTCAACATCTTGATTATCGGGAACATGGAGATGGATATGGATATTCGACACTTAATATCTTCTTCCAAGTATCCAATACGAAATATCCATGAATTAGAAGTTTAGCGACGGGAATAAATTTGACTGCTGTCACGGGAGTGGATATGGACATTCATGCGGATATGGATATTTGACAATTGATTATATCATGTGCAAATGTCCTATCCAGTTGATGTTTTCACAATTTGTCATGATGAATTTGATGGTTTCAAAGGGACATGGATATGGAATCTTTGATAAGAGGTTATATCCATCCACCGAGTGATCATTGATTTAACACAATTTAAGGATGGTTTCGGTTCTGAATCTATGGTTCGTGCCTTTATGTGTTGGTATAAAAAATAGATACAATGATAGACATGGACATGGATATTAAGAATGGACATGATATTTACATCATAATATCCATATCCCTTTGACCAAGATATCCAATTGACGAGCACTTTGAACAGGAATAACTTTCTCGTTTTGAGGAATTTCAACATGATGCAAAAGGCAAAGTTTCTTAAAATTTGATTCTCTATCCATTCACAATCTTCACATAGGAATATTCTAGACTTGATTTTCTAGCCATGGATCATGTCATGACATTTTACCATACCACCTAAAAAAGGAAAGCAGACAAGCAAGACAAAAGCAAAAAGTTGGGTCCCTATTTTGCTAAAGCGACATGGGGCGTGTTGTGAGACCACACAACACTTCCTCTTCCAAGCTAATCTCCCCAATATTTCCTGGATTCTTGTGTTTTTGGATGTAATTTGTCTCCTGTGTGAGAGCGTGAACTACCTTTTGGCTTAAAAATATATGTAAGGAGTAAACTAGAGTAAACTCCCTTTAGGATGTTTTAAAATTACTTAGCATTTACATTGTTTCTTTATTGACAAAATTGTACTTAGGAACAAATCGTAGAATCATATAAAGGTAAACCTATTTTGAACAACTCTCTAAAGTATTGCTTTAGTTTAAATGGTTTCTTAAATTCTTAGGGAATAGGCTCTCTGTTGACATTTATTACTCTTCTTAATTAGTAGACTTTACTCTAAGCCCTTATTACTAGCATGGTTCTGTGAGGCACCACTTTTATAAAGTCTTTTGGTTAAAGATCTTTCTTTTCTCTTTAAATATAATGGTTTCTAATCTCAACGATAGTGTTTATCGCTTAGTCCGTAGGAATGTAATAAGTTGTTTTCAGTTACTGGGTATCCTGGTATGATTTCCTTTTATGTGGTTATTGTAACAACCATATCTAATTTAACTTGAAAACTAGGTTTCACCATAAGTATTTTTTTTTTCTTTGTGATCAAACATAAAAGGTTTCACTACTAACAAGTATAACATTCTTCTACTTAACAATAAACATGATTTCATTTTTCATAAAGCTGAAAGAAATGATAAACCATAAACATTTAGTTTTCTTACTAATTTGAAAATTCTTAAAGCAAATTCAATATTAGAAACATACCATTATCACCGCATCTCGATTGTCGACCATTCACATTCAAGACTCGGCAATCCTCAATATTTGGAAGTGAAAGTATCTTCAAGGAGCTTAACCTCCAACCATAAACTGTTGGTCTCCCGCACTCCTTCCTAACTGGAAGTGGCCCTACCCTACTCAAGAGGATAGACTTAGGATAACCATTGGTGTTTGCCATCTGAGCTCTGGTGTTGTGACCTACGAGACTTGTTATCATGCAATTCCCCTAGATTCCCTCTAGTCTTGCATGACCTTTCCACAAGCTACGCCATCCAGTCACAGTGAACATTTAATGCACTTGAGGATCATGCATTACCTTGGCCAAAGGATTTGAAACACATATCTTGATTGACACACAATTATAGAGAAAGGTTGCACTTGCAAGAATATGAATTCCACCTAGGATCAATAAATAGATATATGCATAGGGGAGAAGATTAAATGGTGGATATACAAGTCAATTAAATTAAGACCAAGGGTACATATCATGTCTATTAAATCAACTTTTAGCTAATACTTGTAGGTTTCAATAATGATTGTACATGCTCATAAATGTAAGTAGGTCAACCTAAGGGACTCTATAAGCTTCTCCCACTCTTTTTCCAAGGGAAATTTGATCTTCTAGAAGTGTCTTAAGTGGCACTCTAGTTCAATGGTGCATTCATAGGATACCTCATATGCTTGAGCCATAGATGTTTGTATAAGGGCCTCTAGCTCAATCAATGTCTTGAAAACTAATTGAACCTCTTTGATAAAATGAGCTAAGGACCATATGTTGAATATAGTTTATTCTTGGCTCTTCTCATTTATAAGGCTTAGATGATGTGACCTCCATTTTGCCCTTGCAGTATGATCTTCACAAGACCTTGATGTGGTCAAGGGAAGCCACTAACTATTTGAGCTCTTTAATTTGGTCCTTTAACCTCTTGACCTCCTCCTTGATTCTTCTATTATATTCTTTAGCTCGGCCTCTTTTTCTCTTAGGCCCTTGAGTATCTAGGCCTAGGTGTTCACTTGATTATTTAGCTTCACTAGCTCATAATCTTGGCTAGAGGATTTTTCCTTTAGTTATCCTATTTCAATATCCTTGACACTAGTTTTATCCTTTTCATGGCTCAATTATACCTCCAAGTTTTCCACTTGCTTTGATAATGCATTCTTGGTGGTTGTCTTACTTACCATCTAGCTTCTCCCTACTGCCAACTTTATTCTTGCTTTAGTCAATTTTGTTTTAACCTCTAGGAGTTGTTTTTTGGTTGCTTCTACCTATGTATATTCAATGGCTTGATCTAAAATTCGAGTGGCCTAGCCTTCTAATGCTTTATTTTCACTTCAATTGCTTTAAGTATGTATAAGTTTTCAATGTCCAAAGCACTTTCTATATAGATTTTCTATATATCTCTCTCTCTCTAAAGCCTTTTCAACAAATCCATTTTTGTGCATATCCTACAATCATGACATTCCATGAGACCACATTTCTTTGAGGTGTTCTATCAAACAATTCATGTTGCTTGTCTATGCTTGCACATTTTGCATACATGTCTCATAGGGTAGTTGCAAATACAACATCTAAAAAACTCCCATATCCCTGATGTTTTGATGGATGTCCATACCCTATTCCAAACATCTCATTTTGGCATAGGCAAGGAGGATTTTGGCAAAGGTTGAGGAATTTGGCTTTACAATAGCCAATTGCATTTGCTTGAAAGTTTCTAAATCCTTTTTAACAAATCCATTTTTTGCATATCCTACAATCATGGCATTTCCATGAGATCACATTTCTTTGAGGCATTGTGTCATGTGCCTTGTCTATGCTTCCACATTTTAAATTCATGTCTCCTAGGGGAGTTGTGAAATTCCCATATCCTTCATGCTTTGATGGATGGCCATACCCTATTCCAAAGATCCCATTTGGCACAGATAGGGAGAATACTAGTAAAGGTTGTGGAATTTATCTTTACGCCCACCATTTGCATTTGCTTGAAATCTTCTAAAGCCTTTTCAACAAATCCATTTTGTTCATATCCTACAAGCATTGCATTCCATGAGACCAGATCTCTTTGAGTTGTTCTGCCAAATAGTTCATGTGCCTTTTCTATGCTTCCACATTTTTCATTCATGTCTCCTAAGGAAGTTACAACTACAACATTTGACAAAATTCCCATATCCTTGATGTTTTGATGGATGTCCATACCCTGTTCCAAAGATCTCATTTTGGCACAGGTAGGGAGGGTGTTCACAAAGGTTGAGGAATTTGACTTTACACCCACCAATTGCATTTAATTAAAATTTTCTAAAGCCTTTTTAACAAATCCATTTTGTGCATATCCTACAATCATTTCATTCCATGAGACCACATCTCTTTGAGGTGTTCTTCTGAATAATTCATGTGCCTTTTCTATGCTTCCACATTTTGCATTCATATCTACTAGGGAGTTTGCAACTACAACATCTGACAAAATTCCCATATCCTTGATGTTTTGATGGATATCCATACCTTGTTCCAAAGATCTCATTTTTGCACAGGCAGGGAGGGCGCTGACAAAGTTTGAGGAATTTAGCTTTACACCCACCATTTGCATTTACTCGAAAGTTTCTAAAGCCTTTTCAACAAATCCATTTTGTGCATATCTTGCAATCATTGCATTCCAAGAACATCTTGTAATCATTGCATATCTTGCAATCATTGCCTTGTCTATGCTTCCACATTTTGCATTCATGTCTCCTAGGGCAATTGCAACTACAACATATGACAAAATTCCCATATCCTTCATGCTTTGATGGATGCTCGTACCCTATTCCAAAGATCCCGTTTGGCAGAGGCAGGGAGGATACTGAAAAAGGTTGTGGAATTTGGCTTTACACCCACCAATTGCATTTGCTTGAAATTAAATCCTTTTCAAAAAATTAATTTTTTGCATATCCTACAATCATTGCATTCCATTAGACTAGATCTCTTTGAGGTGTTCTACCAAATAGTTCATGTGCCTTTTCTATGCTTCCATAGTTTGCATTCATGTCTCCTAAGGAAGTTGCAACTACAACGTCTGACAAAATTCCCATATACTTGATGTTTTAATGGATGTCCATACCCTATTCCAAAGGTCTCATTTTGGTACAAGCAGGGAGGGTGCTGGCAAAGATTGAGGAATTTGGCTTTACACCCACCAATTGCATTTACTTAAAATTTTCTAAAGCCTTTTCAACAAATCCATTTTGTGCATATCCTACAATCATTGCATTCCATGAGACCACATCTCTTTGAGGTGTTCTTTTGAACAATTCATGTGCCTTTTATATGCTTCCACATTTTGCATTCATGTCCCCTAGGGTATTTGCAACTACAACATCTCACAAAATTCCCATATCCTTGATGTTTTGATGGATGTCAATACCTTGTTCCAAGTATCTCATTTTGCATAGGCAGGGAGCGTGTTGGCAAAGGTTGAGGAATTTGGCTTTACACCTGCCAATTGCATTTACTTGAAAGTTTCTAAAGCCTTTTCAACAAATCCATTTTGTGCATATCTTGCAATCATTGCATTCCATGAGACTATTACATGCCATGGAGGTATGTTTAGTTTGTTGAAGCCATTTGTATGTATGCTTAGTATGCTTAGGAATTAGGAACAAATAGTAACACCATGATAAAATGTGCATGAGTTTCTAAAGAAAGTGGGAAAGAGATAGGGAGAGAGAGACATGGAGAGAGAGGGGGGAGAGAGAGTGGAGATATAGAGATAGGGATAAAGAGGGAGAGATAGAGAGGGGGGGAGAGAGAGAGGGAGAGATGGAGACAGAGAGGGGAGACGGAGAGATAGGGATAGAGAAGAAGAGATAGAGAGGGGGAGAGAGAGAGAGAGAGAGAGAGAGAGAGAGAGAGAGAGAGAGAGAGAGAGAGAGAGAGAGAGAGAGAGAGAGAGAGAGAGAGAGAGAGAGAGAGAGGTGGGGATTTAGAGAGGGAGAGATGGATAGATATAGAGAAAGGGGGAGAGAGGGATAGGGGAAGAGAGATAGGGGGGAGAGAGAGATATAGAGAGGAGAGATAAAGATATAGAGAGATGGGGAAGATGGGAGATAAAGACTTAGGGATAGAGAGGGAGATAGAGAGGGGGAAAGAGACAGGGGAGATAGACAATGAGAGAGGGAGTAGGGGTAAGATTGAGAGATATAGAGAGAGATGGAGGGGAGAGATTGGGGAGAGGGGAGATAGAGAGAGAAAGAGATGGGGGATGGGGGAGATAGAGAGATAGGGATAGAAAGGGAGAGATGGAGAGAGAGAGAGAGAGGGAGAGATGGGGAGAGGGGAGAGGGGAGATAAAGAGATATGAATAGAGAGGGAGAGGTAGAGAGGGGGAAAGAGATAGGTGGAGAGGAACAGAGATAGGGGAGATTGAGAGATATAGAGAGAGGGAGAGATAGAGAGGAGAGAGAGGTGGGGATATAGATAGGGAGGGATAGATAGTGATAGAGAGGGAGAGAGAGGGATGAGGGAGAGAGAGAGGAGAGAGATATAGAGAGGGGATATAAAGAGAAAGAGAGATGGGGGAGATGGGGGATAGAGAGATAGAGATAGAGAGGGAGAGATAGAGAGGGAGAAAGAGATATGGGAGAGAGACATGGAGAGAGAGTGGGATACCAAGAGATATATAGAGAGGGAGAGCTAGAGAGGGGAAAAGAGATAGGGGAGAGAGATAGGAAGAGATAGAGAGAGGGGGAGATTGAGAGATAGAGAGAAATGAAGAGATAGATGGGGAGAGAGAGGGAGAGTGGAGATAGAGAGACAAGGATATATAGGGAGAGATAGAGAGGGGGAGAGAGGGGGAGTGATGTGGGAAAGGAGAGATAGAGAGGGGAGATAGAGAGATAGAAATATAGAGGGAGAGATAGAGAGGGGGAGAGAGAGAGAGAGAGAGATGGGAGAGAGGGGAGATAGAAAGATAGAAATAGAGATGAAGAGATAGAGAGAGGGGGGAGAGAGAGGGAGAGATGGGGGAGAGAGGAGATAGATAGGGATAAAGAGGGGGAGATAGAGAGGGGGAGATAGAACCCGGAAGAGAGGAGATAGAGAGATAGGTAGGGGAAAGAGACAAGGAGAGAGACAAGGAGAGAGGGAGAGAGGGGGAGATTGAGAGCTATAGAGAGAGGGAGAGATAAAGAGAGAGATAGGAATATAGATAGGGGAGATAGATAGAGATAGAAAGAGGGGAAGAGAGGGATAGAGAGAGAGAGAGGGAGAGATATGGAGAGAGATGTAGAGGGATGGAGATAAAGATAGAGAGATAGAGATAGATATATGTAGAGAGGATGAGAGAGAGAGGGAGAGAGAGAGGGGGAGAGATAGAGATATATTCCTCCTCATCATTACTTGATAATATAGCGGTTGTCCCTTCTTAGACATGAGGCTACTACAAAGGGAAAGAAGATGGAGGAGTGACATTAATTTTGTAAAGCATATTAACTAAACATCCAAAAAATTTCAATAGATATAAAACACACTTGCATTATAACACGGGTGAGTTTTTGTCTGCTTTGGGAAATTCCAACCTTAAGGGTTGGATTTTCCTTAGGCATCCAACCCAAAGGGTTGGACTTGACTTTTGAATACAAAAGACGTGTTTTTAACAAAACATAGAAAATCAAAAAAATCTTGAGCATTCTTTTCATCAGGTTTACATGTTTTTCAATGTTAATACAAAAAAATCTAGGATGATTTCAAGTGTTTACTGATTTCAGAAAAAAAGTGGCCACTTATGACCCCTTTTGGTCCCCATTTCCATGCACATACATAGACATTAGGGTGGTCAATCATGTTGAATTTCAAACATCTTATTATAATGAGTAAATAAAAAAATTAGTCCCTTCTTGCGTATGAGGTTATGGGCATTATTAAGGGGTTTTTTTTTGGACTTTGTGTTCAATCTAAAAGGTGTTAATTTTATATATTAAATTCATGTTTGAGTGATTAGATGGTTAGAATTTAGATAGTGAAGTGATTGTCAAGTGGCTGAGAAATGCAGTTGAAGCAAATGGTGTTATGAGCTATATTTGTAATCATTCATGATGCATTCTCACATAATAAACATTTTATGTTCATTTATCTAATTTGCAATAAAGAAATATGTTTTTTCTTTTAGTTTTATTTTTATCCTAGTTTCAAACACCCAAAGATAGTACAAATAGATAAGAATGAGTTTTTTGTCGTTAAATATAACGCCCTCTCACGTAAGTAAACAAAATTCACACTTCAGTTGGCTCATAATAGCTAATAGGACAAATTCAACAAAGAGGCAATTTTAAATTAGAATTTTAAAGTTTAGAGTCTAGTTGGCTCATAACAACTAATAGAACAAATTTAACAAAGAGGCAATTTTAAATTAGAATTTTTAAAGTTTAGAATCCACAATATATATATGGAAAGAAAGTGATGTTGATTTGAGATATTGAAATGGTATGAAAAACCGTGCAATAAAAATAGAAGATAGAAAAAAAGTGATGTGATTTGAGATATTGAAATGGTATCATAAGTCCCACAATGAAAATAGAACGATGACATAAAGAAAGTGATGTGATTTAGTAGATCATCAAAGGCCCCACAATAAAAGTAGGATGAAAACAAAGAGACAATTTAAAATTAGAATTTTTAAAGCTTAGAGTCAAAGAAAGTGATGTTGATTTGAGATATTGAAATGGTATCAAGAATACATTCTATTTAAATATCATCCATTTCAATACTAAAATGGTCAATAGCAATTTTACAACTCATTCACAATAAGAACTGCATATATTTGTCCTATTAATCTTTGACTGTTGAAATGGATGATATTTAAAAATAACAATACATCTTTGCTATGGGTGCATCCACTATGGCTGCTTCAACTAGTTGAGGCAAAGATCACTATTTATATGGAGAAAATCCTCCTTCACTTGGTATCTCTGAACCACTGGAACTTGTTGTGGGCGGGACTGGCTGTCTTTCATTGATTGTTCTTATTGTATGCTTCTTTTTTTTAAAAAAATTTCACTTAGTTTGTTATTGATTTGAACCGAATCATGTAATTTTACTTTGCTAGCTTTGCTTCTGAGTTTTTGTTGTTTCAAATTGACAGTCAGAAGTGGCTAGCGAAGCCGCCAATTTGCAGGGTGAATGGGTATCTCCGAGTATAGCGTTTCAACGAGAAGCTGCCCACGACAACCATTCCAGAAACTCTGCGGGAACTTATCTCAGGTGATGATGAGAAATTGGCGTTGAACGTGGGCAACGGAGGAGTGAGCCTGAACGCGGGGATGCCTCCAAGGAAAGCTGGGACGGGAAAAGGCGTTGGGGTGTCTATGCCACACGGACACAAGCACCTGGAACCCCAACCACGTGGCATTCCAGGTGTTGAACGTCAAACCTGGTGGCGCCTCTATCTGCCATATCGCTGCTCATGGCCACTTTTTGTGGCTACCAGCTAGCTAAGATCCACGCCACTTGCTATATATACTAGCAGTTGCACAGAATTTATGTATAACGAAGTAGTCAATAGGGTGAAATGTTACATAAGTTTATTTTAAATAAGAATAAGAGTATGATCATGCTACAGTAATGGGGTTTTGCTTTTTTTTTTCTGGTCAACGACTCACATTCAAACAGCGAGGAAAAATTCATTAGAAACATAAAGCTAGACACAAAGTAGGAAAAGATAGAGCAAAGCATTGCCTCAATTCATACAATTTTATAGTTAGATATTGATTATGAGCTTTTTTAGTATTTTTATGTTGTATATCAGTTTGATATATCTGTCATTTGATTTAAAATGTTTGTTCTTTTTTAAAACTACTTGCATCATATGACTATAAACACTATTGACAGTATACTTTGATTTTAAAACTACTTGCATCAGTTAAAACACCAAAGCTTTATTAAACTTCAGAGTTGTATCTCTTATCAGTCCCTCTCATGCCAGCATGACTATAGCAATCGATATCGATTTAGAATTAGTGAGGGCAAGATGAACCAATTGCATTTTGAATTTTAGTTAAGGTTGAGCATTGTGGATATGGATTTGACATGTCACTTTCATTCATTGCATAGGTTTTTAATTTTTTTGGTGTGCACCTTATGATGATTTTCACAAGACTTATAAGACAAAATGAAGGTCAAGCAACAGGAATTATTCTCATTAATCTAATTATTCTCTTAATTTTAGTACCATATTTAGGAATAGCATTGCAGTGTACATCTTGAAGATTTTGGTGCATCTAAAAATTGAATTTCAAGGGTACATGAACAAATGGACGAAGTCTTTTACATTTTAAACAGACTCTTGGAAAGGGTCTGGTGATTACTAACTTTGTAATAAGATGTCATAGGTTTGATTGGCATGGCTTCCAGTGCCCTTTTTAAGGTATTTCTTGCATTAAGCTAGATACCAGCTTAAAAATAAATAAACGAGATTATAGGTGGTAAGCAGCGGCAGCTAATTCCCAACTTGTTGGTCTTAAAAAAAATCCGCATTGTTTTTACCTATGTCACAAGGTTTGAGTTCGTGTTCAAGTTTGGCAATAATAAAACTTAGATTGAGTTCGTCAAAAAATAAAAAATAAAAAATTTGTGACTATATTCGACTAATATAAATTTGTATATATATATATATATATATATATATATATATATATATATATATATATATATATATATGGATAAGCAGCTGCTAGTATGACAACAAATATATTATAGATAATAAGAGAACCAAGTACATATCATGCTACATGAGTGATTATATCATAATAGAAAGTGATGTATTAGTTGCTATGCCAAAGGGTCCTCAACCCTTCTGCCAACTCCACAGCTCGTTCCATTTGGGCAGGAGATAGAAGATCTCTATACTGGCTGATTATGTATGCAAAGGTCTCCATGTTATTTCTATAGATGCCTCACCTATAGACCGCCATCCCCTGACTAGTCACACTATTTTTTCTATTAACCACCGCAGCATCAAAGATCCCAACCATCAGCTTGTATTTTGGGTGTTTGTTGAAGTTGGAGATTGTTGTAGAAGTTGCCACATACATGTGGTCCTTGACATAGCTATTCACCATGACCTTACCATTGTTCTTTCATCCCAGGATGAGGACAGTATTCATTAGAAATTCCTCATAGAGAAAATCATCATGGATATGCCCTCCGTTGAAGAAATTGGATCTGATTACTTTAAAAATGGATTTCGTAATCTCCTCCGAGTCAGCCTTGAAGAGCCATTGGATCTGGTCAATTGGGAATTCTACAGCATCCTCCTCATGTTCATCGCTTCCCTCCTCTTCCTCACCACCTTCCTCTTCATTCTCCCCTTCATAAGCCTTCGAATTCATTTCTTCCTCCGACACGTCTCCTTCCTCTTGTTGCCCAGCCTAACATTTACACACACATTCAATGCTCATTCAATTTACCATTATTTCAAGCATGCTCTATTGAGTCGAGAACTCCCACTATTAATAAACAAATAGGATGAGCAGATCACTATGTCCGCACCCATGTGAAGAGTCTGTCACTTGATCTTAGGAGGATGGTGAATATTTCCTTGGGTTCAGAATTACATGATGAAGTCGATCAATTATTTGGAGTTTTCCTTAGCAACATTCTAAATAGTAATGAAGTCATTTCCTTCCATTCAAAACATTGCACCAAATCTTCTCTCTAATTCCCTAAGTCTATACTTGGTAATTTACTTATGTCCTCTCACACAGTAGAAATTGAGAGGTTTTGGGCGTGCCAAGGCGCCAAAAGGAGTAACCGCCCCTTAATGGACTTGTTTTGGGGGTGTCTTGGACACATCCCCGCCTGAACCCCTTAGGAAATCTGACAGCTTGATTTTTTGGATGCACTTGTCCCTGATTTGGATGTAGATCCCTTCGAAAGAGTAGGCCTAGACCTAGGTGTCGCTGAGCCCCGCAATGTCAAGTCATCTAGAGTTTCATTCTTCCTTTCATGATGTGTTGGGGGCTATGAACCTGGGAAGTCATGGTGACAGCTAAGCCATCATTTGTATCCTCATTTTCTAGGACAAAGTAATCCTCCCTTCTGTCATCTTCTTTGCTTTTTGTAGGAAGACCTCTTTCCGTGTTTGCTATCGATAGCGGCTTTGGATTTGGTTCTGGTGGGTATGGCTTGAAGATGGGTTTCCCTGAGAGATCATTGTTGTCTTTCAACATCCTTTCATTCTCCATTGTAACAGAAGGGGTCACCATGGAGGATTCAAATTTCTTTTTCAAGCAAAAAAACCACTTCTCTTGAACTTCTAATTTTTGGCTCCTTGAGTAATTCCCTGAGGGTGAGGTAATTGATTTTGGGAACTGTTTGATCACAGCCATTTGAATTCTAGCATAGAGATAAGAATTGTTGTCCAACAGGGTTAAGTCTATGTCTGTTACAGTTCCTAAAGATCAACCAATCTTTAGTAGGCATTCCTCCGATCAGAATTCAAGTGGAAGGTTATAGAGCTTCATCCACTTAGGTTCGTCATAGGGTTCAAATTTAGTCGGGTCGAAGTTTGGAACCCATTTTCACATGTAGAGGGGTGCTCCATTTCTAAACCAACTATCGGTTTCAGAGATGAAGATTGCCACAAAGAAACCTCTGGGGAAAAACTTCAGAACACATCTGATTTGCCAAATTTCGTCGACCTAGTTACTCACTTGCTTTCAGCTAAGCTTCGGTCCAATAAATCATCCAATGATTATCGTATCCTTCAGCATATCAATATCATCTGCACACTCCATTTTAACACTGATCTGTAATTCGCCATTTGAGAAATCATCTGAACAATTCTCCTTCACCTGGCCAATCGAAAGAACGCCATCCATATTCGCTCTTTATAAATTTTTAAATAATTTAAATATAAAGATAAATCCATTAAATTATAAAAATAAATAAGCATTAGTAAATATATTAAAAAATTTATATTAAATATATTAAGAATTAAAGATCTAAATTAAATATTTTAAATTAGAATTTATTGGAATTAAACAAAGAGGCAATTTTAAATTAGAATTTTTAAATTTTAGAGACCACAATAAATATAGAAAGAAAGTGATTTTGATTTGAGATATTGAAATGGCATCAAGAATACATTCTACTTAAATATCATCCACTTCAATGCTAAAAGAGTCAATAGAAATTTTACAACTCATTCATAATACGAATTGTAAATAGTTGTCCTATTAACCTTTGACTATTATGCATCTATGCTATGGGTGCATCCACTATGGTGGCTTCAAATAGTTGAGGCAAAGCTCCCTATTTATATGGATGAAGTCCTCCTTCACTCGGTATCTCTGAACTTACTATCTTTCACAAGATGGGGATTTTAACTAGTTTGATTGTTCTTATTGTATGCTTTTTAAAAAAAATTCACATAGTTTGTAATTGATTTGACTTGAATCATGTAATTTTACTTTTCTAGCTTTTCTTCTGAGTTTTTATTGTTTTAAATTGACAGTCAGTAGTGGCTAGTGAAGCCGCCAATTTGCAGGGTGAATGTGTATCTCCGAGTATAGCGTACTGGCATGAGAAGTTGCCCACGACAACCATTCCAAAAACTCTATGGGAATGCATCTTAGGTGATGATGAGAAATTGGCGTTGAACATGGGCAACGGAGGACTGAGCCTGAATGTGGTGATGCCTCCAAGGAAAGCTTAGAATTTCTTATATGTACATATATAAATTACACACACGTGTACATATACATACACATATTTTATTATTATTTTAAATTTACAAGATGTGATTCACATGATCATTTAAAGATTATATTATTTAGTATTATTTCTTATACGCACATATGTATATTAATGTGGTTATGGATAGAGGATGCAATGAAAGATTATCTGATCATGCAGATAAACAACACACATATGAACTTAATCAAACAACAATATGATCTTTATTCATTCATAGTCAAAGTTGTATTACAATTTGACACAATGGGTTTTAACATACTAGGTCATAGCTATTTTATTATAATGTGAGAATTATAGAATTCAAATGATATCACAATACAATCCAATGTTGAGCTCTCAAAACTTGAACTAACAAACTTGACTACCTTTAAATGATCATGATAAATGTTTATATAGCAGTTCCTAGCCTTATGAGTGATCTTAGTCAACAATAAGTAGGTGCAAAACTTGATGCCAAGTGTAAGGTGTAGTTGGCCAAAACATGTGAATTAATATTTGAGAATGAACATGGTGATGATGGATTCATGGAACTCAATGCAGTTCATAGCATAAGCCCTACTCAATGCAATGAATATGGAAACGTATTCTTATGTTGCCACATGCTTCAAAAAGTTGCTACAAATTAAGAATAGTGAAATTGGATATCTTCATGTTATGTTGGTAGTGAGTCTAGAAATGAATATTTATGCCTTTGTGATGATCAAAATCGCATGAGAATTGGACTTGTCATTGAAGGATTAATGATGAATGTGTATTCCCAATCACGAAGTGAAATATGCATGTGTGGAGAAATGTAGTAGGATTTGCAATGATTAGTAATGACTAGAATGTTATTTGAAACCTACAAACAAACCAAAACAAGAAAAAGAATTTTTTTTTAGTGTTGCAAGATTGCTCTTACACTTTGGGATGCTTCTACATCAAACATTTGAGCTAATTTAAAAAGTGAGTGCCTCACATTTGGGTTGCTAGAGGAAAACCAAGATAGTCTACCCCAGCCTTAGAAATCCAAGATGAGTCTTCTTTAGACCTTCCTTTCCACTTAACCAACTACTCTTCATACTATTTATTCCTAGTGCTTCTTCCAATTCTACTACCCAAAATCTTCTTAATCTCTTATTTTTGCTATTATGGTAGCTAATTATTCCATTGTACTACCAAGTTACTCTCCCCAAACTCTCTTTCATAATACTAATATAGATTTGTGACATTGAATATGGGTGATATACATAATCCTTCTAGTAACCCCACTTCCTATGCATTTCTTGAATCAAATCTTTTGACAATTCTACAAAGACCAAACTTCTTCATTTTCAACTTATTATATGTCCCAACATGGAATTTTCTTTTCTGGGATATACCATTCCTTCATCTCCATCCACAAACTCCTTATATCAACTATTCTCATCTACTCCTTGTACCTGACATTCATCTTCTCCAAGTGACTCATTATTTCTATATATGCATTTCCTTCATATTGTTTGCAAATTTTCTACTTCCGCCCTTGTCTTTCCTTTATGTTTGATATCCTTCAACTCTAATACATTTCTTGGACTATTTTCATATGCAACCACAAATGGTGTTTTCTTTGTAGTCCTATTTATTAAATTATTTTATGCAAACTTTGCTTGCACTAATACAATATCCTAGTTTCCTATCTTCTCTCCAACCAAACACCTCAACAAATTCCTTAAACCCTTGTTTACATCTTTTGTCTACCCATCAATTTATGGGTGATATGTTGAACTAAACTTCAAATCTATTTTCGTCTTCTTCCACAAAGTCTTCCAAAAGTAACCAAAAAACTTATCATCTCTATCTAAAATAATATTCCTTAGTAACCCATGTAATCTCACAACTTCTCTAAAAATATATTAGCTATATGTACCACATCATTAGTTTTCTTGTATGGAATGGAATGCATCATCTTAGAAAATATATCCACAACTACAAATATTGAACCATGTCCTCTCTTTATTCTTGGTAATCCCAATATGAAACCATACAAATATCTTCCCAAGGATTCTCAAGAATTGATAATGGCTAATACAAACCAACATTTTGATTACTCCCCTTTGCTACTTGACAAATTCTACAACTCTGAACAAATTTCCTTATATCCCTAGATATATTTGAGGCTAAAAATAGTTTTCACTTACCAATGCCACTTTATTATCTATGCCAAAATATTTCGCGAAATTGCCATCATAATTTTCCTTGATTAAATTATCCTTCATTCAGCTTCTAGGAATACATAACTAATTACCCTTGAACAAGATATCATTTTTAATCAAATAAGCATGCCACGTACTTCTATCCACACCTCCATGCTTCTACAAAATTTAGATCAACTTCATACAAATGCTTCAACTCATCAAATCCAAGTACCTCTATTCTCATGTTTGTCAGCAAGTTTTATCTCCTACTCAATGCATAATCAACCTTATTTGATTTTCCATTCCTATGCTTCAACACAAAAGTATAATTTGGCTATCACATTCTTGTCCTTGACCAATCGAATCAATCCAAACATCCAGGGCTTGAAATTTCTAGCATTCTACTTACCTACCATTCTGCTTAACAGGGCAATAATGTATTGCACCTCTGGGCAGAAGTCATATTTGTAGAGGTTGTGTGGCATCTTGGCCATAGCCTGAACCTTGTTGGCGGGGTCCTTCCAGGATGCAAAGATTATCTTCCTACAATCATTGACGCTACTGGTGTACTCTGCCTTTAATGCAGCTAAATCTATTTCATACATGTTCCAGACCGTGGGCAATTTAAAAGCCTCGATAATCCCCCTCATGGAGAAGTCAGCATATACTCGCCCCTGGCTCTTGACTATAATGTTTGTTGCATTATATTTGTTGGCACACTCCATAACTAACTCTAGTGCATCCACCACATATGGGAATCCCGTAGTGTTGAACATTCTACAGCATAGGGTTGCTGTCATTTGACAGGATCTATGCCCTGAAGGCATCTAGATCTGTGTCTCCACAATGCATATTGCGTGCATACCCAAATTTGGCACATACATCACTAGGAACAAGGAACACATCTTGTTTGAACTCTACATCTCAGCAGTCTATTCATTTTTGTGTCGTTCATGCCCTATGGAGTATAGATATCCATAATTAGTTCTAGGGTTTAGAAGTTAATCGGGAAGATTAGCTTAAAGCTCACTATCCAATTAGGAATTGATTATAATTCACATGTGAATATGAATTCACCCATGGAATTACCTTCATAATGGAAGATTTTACCTTTAGACTATGTAAAAACATATTGTAATAGTAAAAATGGAGGATAGGGTTTTTTGTATACATACCTGCAAGTTAAAATCTCAACCTTAATGTAGATGCGGATATGAATACTGTTTAGCTATGTACACCATTTACATTCTCTGTAACATCATTCTCCAGTCGCTCTATCCTTTAATCGCTTTTAGCTCTATGCAATCTTAGCTCAAATGCTTTTGATAATCGATAATGCTGAATGAATTTACCTTTTATCCTTAAAAATCATCAACTAGGGCATATTAATTATTTTTCTATGGTTAGATAAGGCTTTATCATTTAGGCGCGAGAGAAATCAACAACTATCAAAAGGCATGTGTTTAAATTTAAAAGACCAACAACACTTATGTATGGCATTAAATGCAGGAAGGGATCGAGACATGGATATTCAAAATTTGAATATCTAGTTCAAAATGTCCATTTGACTTTGACCAGACGTGAGGATGAATATCCTGGCTCGAAATGTTCAAGTGACATCAGCAAAAGTCCTGGTCAAATGTCGTTGACTAGAGAAATAGGTACTGAGATCTCCCTTGCTTTCAAAAGGTCATGATATGTGAAATATCCATTACAAAATGTCTCTTGCGAAAGATCCCGTTGAAAAGTCAACGGTTGAACATGTAGAGCGATATGCTCAATCAAGATGTAGATCTTGATATTTGTATGGATATGGATATTGGACCTAGATATGGATATTTTCAAGTGTTAAATATCCGATCGAAATATCCATTTGAAAAGTCAACATCTTGAATACTGGGAACATGGACATGGACATGGATATTCAACACTTAATATCTTCTTCCAAATATCCAGTGCAAAATATCCATGAATTAGAAGTTTAGCAATGGGAAAAAATTTGACTGTTATCACGGGAGTGGATATGGAAATTCACGCAGATTTGGATATTTGACAATTGATTATATCATGTACAAATGTCCTATCTAGTTGATGTTTTCACAATTTGTCATGATGAATTTGATGGTTTCAAAGGGACATGGATATGGATACTTTGATAAGAGGTTATATCCATCCACCAAGCGATCATTGATTTAACACAATTTAAGGATGGTTTCGGGTCCGAATCTATGGTTCATGCCTTTAAGTGTTGGTATAAAGACTAGATACAACGATAGACATGGACATGGATATTAAGAATGGGCATGATATTTATGTTGTAATATCCATATCCCTTTGACCAGGATATCCAATTGACGAGCACTTTGAACAGGAATAACTTTCTTGTTTTGAGGAATTTCAACATAATGCAAAAGGCAAAGTTTCTTAAAATTTGATTCTCTATCCATTCACAACCTTCACCTATGAATATTCTAGACTTGATTTTCTAGCCATGGATCATGTCATGACATTTTACGATACCACCCAAAAAAGGAAAGCAAACAAGCAAGACAAAAGTAAAAAGTTGGGTCCCTATTTTGCTAAGGCAACATGAGGCATGTTGTGAGACCACACAACACTTCCTCTTCCAAGCTAATCTCCCCAATGTTGCCTGGACTCTTGTGTTTTTGGATGTAATTTGTCCCCTGTGTGAGCGTGAACTACCCTTTGGCTTAAAAATATATGTAAGGAGTAAACCGAAGTAAACCCCCTTTAGGATGTTTTAAAATTACTTAGCATTTACATTGTTTCTTTATTGACGAAATTGTACTTAGGAACAAATCGCGGAATCATATAAAGGTAAACGTGTTTTGAACGACTCTCTAAAGTATTGCTTTAGTTTAAATGGTTTCTTAAATTCTTAGGGAATAGGCTCTCTATTGACATTTATTACTCTTCTTAATTAGTAGACTTACTCTAAGCCCTTATTACTAGCATGGTTTTGTGAGGCATCACTTTTATAAAAATTTTTGGTTAAAGATCTTTCTTTTCTCTTTAAATATAATGGTTTCTAATCTCAACGATAGTGTTTATCACTTGGTCCGTAGGAATGGAATAAGTTATTTTTAGTTGATGGGTATTTTGGTATGATTTCATTTTATGTGGTTATTACATGGTCACTATATGCTAACTTGGATTTAGCAACATTATGTAATGTCTATTAAGATCGCATGGCTAAATATATATGTTTAGTTATACAATTGTTCAAAAACCACAAAGCTTGGCATAATTGTTACTTGCTCTCTAAAGGAGTTGATGAAGTTAAATCTTAAAGGCATAGCTTTTATCTTGGTAGATTGGTATGGTTTAGGCAATCATATAGGTGTCTTCTGATTAATTAGTAAGTAAATTAGAAGACAGAGGTTTTAGTTACTGAACTAAATAGATTTTAGATTAAATGTTTTT
This sequence comes from Cunninghamia lanceolata, assembly GCA_027924645.1. Classification (NCBI taxonomy): domain Eukaryota; kingdom Viridiplantae; phylum Streptophyta; class Pinopsida; order Cupressales; family Cupressaceae; genus Cunninghamia; species Cunninghamia lanceolata. The sequence continues at coordinate 587,735 of BSBN01001906.1, read as the reverse complement.
TAACCTAAGAACATTATGTTAGTAGAATGTTTAGTTAGGTAGGAAATTGAATCTTCTAGTCAAGTCATATTGATATGCATATTGAAATTATTATTGTACTTGTAAAGAATTGGAGAAAGATAGCTTTCTGGCCATGTGAAAATTCTTGTGAAAGCTAAGTCTACACCTTTTATACTTTACAAATTTTGCAAGATCCTAAGTCATTGAATTTGGATAGAATCTCCTCTTAGATGAATTGTGATCCTTTAACTCTATAATGATCATTTATCTCTATTATATGATCTTGAATCTCTGATATGTATGGATAATGTGATGACGATATGTTTAGAGCCTAGTAATTAATGTGGAAACTTAGGAACCTTTACTCATGTGAATTAGATCTTTTCCCCAACTACAAAATAAGGAAACTTGTGATATCTTTGAGTGATAGATTTATTAAGTTGTTGGAACTCGTACACTAATAAAACAAAGTAATGTGGAACATATGTTTAGATTAAGAAAGAAATCCATGTATCTTTATATAGGTCTAAGGTGCAAATGAAAACTAGCCCAATTTGGTGTAGTGCTATCAATGATGATTAACTGAACCTTTGTGCATAGATGTGTTTTTATATGGAATGACAATGGAAATTTTGATAGAAAGATGGAATCTTGGATTTTGAAATAAGACTATCGTCTGTTTAAAAACTTGTCTTTCGAATGATGTATTTTCTATGATTGATCATTGTTAAAGGCATCTTGGATGATGTATAGTGTAATTGCAATTATGCATTTTATACATCTGTTATTTTCTATAATTAGAGTTAGAGAAAGAGCATGGACGGGTGCTAAATATGGAGCAACAGAGAAGGGTAGGTTCCTTCTTGAACCTACCTAGCTGAACATAGCCGAAAAAGATGTTTTGGCCAAAGCTTGTCAGTCAAATTAGTAATAGTTACTATTTGACATTTTATTTCTCTCTCTGTCATATCATGATATTAGATCAGTATATGCATTTGACGCATGTTATAGAGATGATAGATATATCATGCTGCACTAGATTCCTTCACACATGTTGACTTCAGTTTGCTAGACCCCTCGCAAAGGGTCGAGATTCTCCATTCAGGAGTAAGACCAGGGAGGTGTAAGCCTTGTGGCTAGGCGGTAAATCGCCTTAATTATGCTCTCTCTCTGCCAGATTCAGTATCGAAGATATGGTATGGTATTGAAGACATTATATGGGCGATGTTCTTTTGTTGAGCCTATATGGCTAGATATTGTAAAGGCATAGTCCTTTTTAGTAAGCTATTTTGTTAGCTGATGTATTGAATCATATTTGATTATATTGATGAAAGTATTGTTGGCAAGTTATATTATTTATGAGAAAATTTATTTCTTCCCTTTTTCCGCACTATTTTATGTGAATACTATTATTTTATTCTATCTATTTGAGTGGTTCTTACACAAGTACTTTTCAATGTGAAGGTATTGACGCATTGCACCATAAAAATTATTCTGCAAATGAATTCGATTTGAATTGTATTTATAATAATTTGGGCGGTAGCTGAATGATGACCCAGTAGTATTTGTCAAAATGAAATAAATCCGTCGTGATAAACCAGTCCAGTAGGCTCATTTTGCAAACATGTACAATATTGCACCGTTAAAGATTAGGTAATGTTATTAAAAACAAAAGAAAATTTTGCATGTGAATGATCTGATAATGCCTCACTTAAAAATAAGTAAGTCGCAAAAATGCCAAGTCAACTGAATGATGTAATGAAATTGAACCTATGCGTTAGAAACAATGATCGGAGCCAAAATTCACAGTTTTAGAGACAATTGAATTTAGAAGCTTTGGCGATGACTTTGACAGCAACAGGTTAGCCTTTAAGCTCGCCTTTTCGAGCCTTACCATAGAAGGTGTGGCCAAAAGGATTGTGGCCGACCTCGTGGCTCAATTCATACTTGGACGTAAAATTATTATTGTAACCAAAACTCTTATCCAGCAATCGCTCTTTTTCCGCCCTGTCCTCCTGTATAGGACCGTCCTTTGGCTGCTTTGGTGCCCCCTGCCCCTTAGCCAGAGGACAAAATTGAGGAAAAAAAAAAGCAAAAATCTGTGTAAATAGGCCAACAATAAAGATATTGAAATGTGAAGTCAGTTTTATTTATTCTAATAGTGACGAGCAGTGGACAACGAGTACCTAGCTAGTGCCACGTGTACACCACATAAAATTGTGCGTTTTTATGCATGAAAATTTATCTTTAGATTTGATTTGTTTCTTGCATGTGTTTTTTCATGATTATTTAAGTTAGTGGAGCTTGAATGCCAAACCATGAGAAAAAGCTTTTGTAACTGCAAATTTTCTTCTGAAAATAAAATTGAAAGATCTTTGTTTGTGGTTTTTTTCTGGTAGGTTTTCCACATAAATCTGTGTCGATTTTGTACTTTTTATTGCTATGTTATTTCAATTCTGCATTGCTTATTTTTCTAACAAAAAACAGAGAGTACACGATAACAGAGCAGAAGAGAAGAAAAACAAAGAAGAGAAGACAAACAAAGAATAGAAGGAACCAAAAAAATAAGTCTTGAACTGAATTGATGGTGCCGTGATATTTTTTGTTCTCTTTCGTTTGGTTGTCAGAACAGCATGCCACAAGTAACGAATTTGAAGCCCAGATAATAATATCATCACGCGCTCCGAGTTCATAAAGATCTGCCAATTTGGACAAACTTTTGGCGTAAAAAGAAACAACTTTCTTCTGGTTATGTAGTCGTTGCCCGTTGGAAATTAAAGAGACTAAATTTAGCCAAGAGGGGGCCCGTTTGGAGAAAAAAAAAAGTTGGCCGCAAACGTGGAAGTTTGGAACAGTCTGTCTCGTCAGATGGGTCGACGAATTTCTATTTCCACCATTCTTAACTACGCTCTAACTATGAATCTACCAAACTCTTTTATGTTTCCCTGTGTTTTACTTTCTGTTTTCTAATGTGGCTATATTTAACTGGAGTGCGTGGGTCAAACCAGTACGCCAACTATCCGCTAAAATTCTTTGGCAATTTAACGGAATTCAAATGTGACAGATTTAACGTCAAATAGGTAGTTTGTTTATGAGAGAAACAAACTATTTCGCTCCTCCGAGATCCTAGTTATTCTTTGTTAGTATCAAGATAACTGTGTGTATCTCACACAGGGCCTAAATTTGATGGCCGTATGATCAAATTTAGTTATTTTAGTCTTAAAATACAATTAAAATTATAGCAAGACTGTATCACTTGAAAGGGAAGATTTCACCTAAACTGTCAAAATTTCTATGTAATTATTCATAAATATATATATTAATCTAGATATATTTTTCTTAAAATAGGTAGGCTTTAATATTTGAAAGGCGACTTCAAATAGATGACCTTCACAAAAAAATTGCTTGACAGGCGAGGTCGACCACCAAATTTAAGCCTGGATCCCACAGTCCCACTTGATTTATGATTTATGACACCAGTACATGGAACCCTAATCATGTGGCATTCCAAGTGTTGAATGTGAAGCCTGGTGCCGCTTCTCTCTGCCATTTCATGCCCCAAGGCCACCTTTTGTAGCTGCCACCCAACTAAGACACGACTTGCTCAAGTATAGTTGCTATAATAGGGAATCGAAATGCATGTTAATGGAAAGTGTTCTAAAATTTTCTTATAAAATTAAATAATTTTTAGAAATTGAAAAATATTCTCTAGAATGAGATAATATGATAATATTTTAAGGATTGAATTATGTAGATGTATATTTTATTTAAACAAGTCTTCTTTATTGTTAAGTGAAAACAATTTTGGTGAATTTTGGACAAGTTGATTGAAACATTACAAGAAAACGTAATTTTTATAAACCTTTCATTTATTTAATGAAAATCAAATATAATTTATCAATTTTACTAAGGAAAAATGAGTCTTGTCTTAATTTTTCCTAAAAATGCTTGAAGGTCCAAGATTTCGAAACAAATGTGTTAATACACAAAAAAACAATCTTTGACAACAAACACACAAATCTTTGGCAACAAAAGTTCTCACTCAAATTCTAGTCAATTAATGATAGTTAGGCTTAGTTCTACTAATCAACCCATTTGGGAATGCAAAGCAAGGCCATTTCTACTAATCAACCCATGAATCTACAAGTAAAGAAATGCCATAAGCCTACCATAAAGTGCTCATGTCATAAAAGACAATACACTTACAGGGCTAATGAACCATATCAATAATCAAGCACAAAGAATCAAAGCTAAAAATTATTATACTTTCACATTTCTTCGAAAAAAAAGGAACCATACCCAAAATATAGAGGAGGGTATTTTATAAGGTGGAAACCCCACATCTACTTGGAGTAAGCATAGAAACCACAAAATGCCATTGGAACAAGAAAATTGAATAAGAGAAAAGCAGAAAACAAGTTTGTAATTACTTGGAAGGCCTTGGAAATGACATGATCATGGTAGGAAATGTGGCTTCGACATTTGCAATAGTTATATGAGCAAGGGCCCATGGATTTTTCCATGTAGACAACTCTAAGTTAGGTAAGTGTGAGAAGAAGCACCATTCAATGAAGAGGGTAAGTGTAGAAATTTGGGTGGCCAAAAAGTGACCAAACTTTCATAATTCTTCAAAACACACTTGCATTTTCAAAAACATAATGTATGTGCATTATAATGTGCATGCATTCTAGCTTATACACATTCCAATTTTGACCAATCAAATGTTACCCTTAAGCTTTGAAAATTGTTGAATTTACTAATTCTAGGGGTTGGACATTCAATTTAGATGCCAAACATATGTTTTACAAAACGCATATAAAAAATAAAATAAATGTCCAATATGATCTCCATCAAATTTAAGTATTTTAAGATAAAATTCCAAAAAAAAACCCATTACGACATAAATCTCTGCCTTATCTTTCTAACCATGTATTTTTTTTTAATAATCTTAATATATTAAGTCTTGACTCTAATTAGTTTTACTAGTGTCTTCATTTTTCACTAAAAACACATGTATTATTTTTCTGTAATTTTTTATTATCTTATTTAAATTTAAAACAGAAATTACATTTTCACATTCTACATTTTATTCTACACACATTGAAAAAAAGTTTAGATTTTTTATCACTTTTCTCAAAATTAGGGGGAGCACACTCAATTTTCTTTTGAAAATTAGTAAAAAATAATATATTCATTAAAAATTAAGAAAAAATTATCTAGACTAATACATGATTTGAGCTAACTTTCCATGAATGGATTTGCAAAATAATTAGTGAAACTCAAAAAGTGGGAGGAGATCATGTGATGTTCTATATTTTTGGGTTAAAAATATGACTACTTTGTGCTCTCAAAATTTGACCCTCTTAATCTCCACCAATTTTTTTAAATTAATAGTTTAGCAACTAGAATCTGAGCACTAGTATTCTTGTTATTATCACATCATCAGATTCTAAGCATATGTATTCCATTGAATTACACATTGAAGTTCAACTTTTATTGATTTTAGGGAAAAGTGACCACTTTTGACCCCCTTTTGGCCTTTTTCCATGCACTTACCCAAAATTGCAACCAATAGACATGCTTCTTGTTGGGATTGATCATTAGATTAGTGACATCCAAAGGATACTACTTGAGGACAAACAACACTATATTATAAGCATCCATGACTATAGGGTGTGTAGGAAAATCCCTATTGATGAAGTGTCTATATAAGGTACCACTCTAACTTTAGACACCAACAACTATTGTAGTAGTGCACACGACAGGAATTGTGAGAACCTATGAAGGGCTTTGAGCAATGGGGGCTCCTTTGCTAAGAAAAATTCCATGTATGCTTTGAGAAGTTATGAACTATTGTCTCTTATGCTGGTAAGCATACAATGAAAAAATGTATCTTTATCTTTCTCACTAGTTTAGGCATTGGTTGCTTTCTATGGGAAAGGAGGAAGGGAAATGCTAAGGAAAAATGTTTCATGAGGCTAATTAGAATATTTTTTTAGAGTTCCATGAAACCCAACATTGATGTAATGTGGTTTATAATACAAAAGATCAAAGATGCAATCCTCAATTTTAGTGCTAAAAATGTTATTAGATAGAGTGGTTTCAATATTGTGTATAAGGGAGTCCTTCCTAAATTCATAAAATAATGTGGAGATTAATTATAGGAGTAGGCACCAAAATCTAGTAGTTTTGGGAGGCTTTGTGTTGCCAATGATGACATTAAAGGGAAGAAACAATTTCTAATTTATGACTACATGGTTAATGACAGCCTTAATGAGTGTATTCTTGAACAAAGGAATTAAAAAAGAGCCCCTCTGACTTCATAGTACTGGTTCAGAACATTGCCATTGGGACAACTAAAGGATTGTGTTACTAGGCTAGGCACAACTAAAAGATTGTGTTACTAGGTGTGTAGTTAGCAATTTATCATAAAAGATATCAAAGCCACTAACATTTTTCTTGATGATAAAATGAAAATGGTTGTAGTTGTTTAATATATGTATTCACTAACTCACAACTATTGATTTGGGGTGGCTAAGAAATTCAAATCCTTAACCACTTGTTAGGTCTGATGGAATGTAAATGCTTTTGTCTTTGTCCTAGCATAAGACCACTTTCCTAGTGCCAATTTATTTTTAACAACATGAGAGAAATATTCAAGAACGTTTTGGATTTGATGCTCACACTAAAATATTGTAACTAAATATATTATATGTGGGATAGGGTCTAGGACATGCTTTTTAAGTTCATTGTAGGTTCCTTAATCACTAGAGAGTTTCTAGGAGTATTCAAGGTTGGCAATTGGAAAGAGATCTTGCTTCTCATTCTCATCTTTAGTTTGTGGATGATATTTCCTTAATGGGTGTTGATTCTATTCAAGAGGCTATCAGTTTCATAAAATCTTTGGATATCTATTTGGTTGCATCAAGTCAACATATTAATGAAGATAAGTCAAATATTTATTTCTTTAATGCTCCTTTGGCTATTCAATAATAAATTGATTTTATTTTGTAGTTTAAAATTGGGTAACTTCCTTTGGATTATCTTGGTATTCCCTTGTCAATTGGGCTTCCTAATTTCCTTCAGTGGAAGATGATTATTGACAAGTTTAGAATGCGAGTTAATCACTGGATTTTTATGTGGTTATCTTTTGTAGGGAATCTTACTTTTCTAAAATTAGTGTCACAAGCTCTCCTTGTCTATAAATTTTTGGTACTACTTTCTACTCCTAAAAGTTTTCTAAAGTAGTTTGATTCTTTCTTGAAAGTTTCTCTGGGCAAAATTTGGATTCTCATAAGTGGAGTCTTATTAGTTGGGATAGGGTTTGTAGACCTAAGCAATATGGGGGTCTTGGTCTTCAACACTCTGAGTTTAATAGCCAATCTTTGGCTACTAAGCTTTTTTGGAGATAGTGTAAGCAACAGGATCAACCATGGGAAAAACTTCTATGCTACAAATATTTACATGGTGTTGCTATGGATGAGGTTCCAAGAATGAGTTTGGTTGGAAAATGCTCTATGATTTGGAATACTCTCAAGAAGGGAGCATCACTGGTTAAGCGGGGCCTTTTTTGGATTGTTAATTTTGACCACAATGCTCTTTTTTAGATATCGACTCTTGGGATCTTTAGCTACTGATTCTCAACTTTTTTCCTCATCTTCTCCCTTTGAGTAAGGTTTTTCTAGATGTTAGTTGGTTTAAAGTTTCAAATTTCAAAGCCTCTCATTTGGTTGGGAAATCCCTGATATATTATTAGAAGGATTTAAATAGTTGGCCTTTGGGGGTTGATTCAAATGCTCAAGCTACCTTATCTTCTATTCTAGTAGATTGATCATGTTTTTCTCCAGAGGAGGTAGATTCTCTTGCCTGGGGCTATGATCCTAAAGGGGTTTATTTGGTGTCTTGTCGGTACTAGGTTTTATAACAGGAAAGATCTGGGTATAGGGATTTCCCTTGGTGGAAAAAGATATAGAATAATTATTTTTGGCCGAAGTGTATTTTTTTGTCTGGCTTCTTTCTCAAAATAAATGTCTTGCTTGGGACAACATAAGAAAGTGAGGATTCCAAGGACCATCCAAATGTGTTCTCTATGGGGTTAATGAGGAGTGTGTGGCTCATCTTTTCTTCTAGTGTTCCTTCTCTATGGGCCTTTAGAGGTAGTAGTGGCACCTTTGGAATCAACTTATTGTTCATGCTAATTCCTTGTTAGATTTTTGGACTATCTTGGGGCATCCTCCTACTTTGGCATACTTCCTTTTGGTAGCCTAGGATATTGGTCTTGTTTTTATTCTTTGACAAATTTAGTTGGAGAGAAATCGTAGGATCTTCCAAGGCTATCAGACTCCTATTGGGTATGTATAGAAAAATATTCTTCACTCGGTTAGAGAAGCTTTGATGGATAAGTGCCCTATGAATGAGTGTAACATCCCAATTAGAATATTAAATATCCTAAAACATAATTAAGCAAAAGCTTACACAATTTTTTTTCTTAAAATATAATCAAAGATATTACATCTATAATTTCAAGTACAATACATATATTTAGAAGAATATTTGCTTTACATGCAACTAATAAAATTCTAGATTGGTCCTATTTCTTACGACTTAAAATTTTACCAATATCATATACAAAATAAGAAATGTGTTCTTGTTCACAAGTCTTTGGCAATCAACTGCAAGAGAGAGAACATCACCCTGGTGCTTTTCCTCCAACCATAGACCAACGGTCCCCTGTACATCTTCCTTTCTGGAACTGGCCCTTCCATTCACAAGGGTAATAGATAATGTGAATCAACTAATTCATTATGCCATCTGAAAACTAGTGATGTGTCCTAGTTAATATAATCAGGTTTACAACTCTAGTCTAGCTCTAGTTATGTATGACCCAATCTGATTGTTCAGCTAACTAGTACATGTGAACTGATAATGCAAGCAAAGGCTTTTGCATTACTTTGGCCAAATTTTCATAAAATATATATAGTCGTATGTTCACTCACTCTTTTCTCGACTTGGAGACATCACTCTTATTTCTTAATTTATATCATAATAAATAGTTCTTTCAACTTGATTATACCATATTGGTTTTAAGTCTTAATAATATCCTTATATACTAGTCATTTTGACAAGTCAAAGGTGAGAACTTAGGTGATTATAAAACAAACATTGAGTCCCTCTTTGCATCCTTGTAATCACGGGTCTATGACATCTTGTCATCTACTTAATGACCTACCTACCTAATCTCAAGCTGATGTAATTCTTCTACATATGCAAGATTCTAATACTTACGTCAAATAATTTTATGATTAAAGACTCTATCTATCTTAATCTAGAACATAATCATTTGAATCACAATCCATCTAAGATTTGACTATAATTTCATATACCAATAACTTGAATTCACCTTCTCATGAATATCAAAAAGATAAGATAATATCAAATAATCTATAGCATAACTTTCTATTGTCATGGTGAATTTATCCCTTAGCAATCATGTGGCTATCCTTAGCCTAAAATAGAATTGAAGATCATTTCTCTATAAAACCAAATTACATATAATTTAAATATCTCTAGAATAGTTTTCTAAAACAACTCATTCTACAATATATGCTTCGCAAGTACGACCTTCACTTGGTCTCTTTCTCACTTAAGTTACATTAGCTCAATAATAAAGATTCTAGGCACAATTGTACCTCTCTTAAGCATAGTTGACCTCTTAAAAGGGGCTTAATCAACCTCTCTTATAACTCAGTCAACTTCTACTTAAGAGACGATCAGCCTATGAACATTACATTTGGCCATTTGATAACTCATTCAGCCTAAGAACAATGCATTTGGCCTCTGATTACACATAAGGATTAAAAATATATACTCGACCTATTGTCATCACATATGGCCTATCATTAATGTAATTGACCTATGTCAACACATATGGCCTTTCCTTGATATATTCAGCCTTCTACATTAAACATTTCCAGCAAATACTTATACACAGTCAACCTATTGAATACACAGCCGAATTATTGTAAGCACACAGTTAGCTTACTAAAAACACAATCAACTTACTAAAAACATAGTGGTTATCATATGAACAATGTATATCTTCGCATACATCACCATTATACATCACCGTTAATCTATTAAAGTACACACAGTTGGTCTGGAAAACATATTTGATCTGTATATCTTATGGATATAAACACAGTAGATAAGAATAATAATATAAGCAATCTAAGATTACATATGGTAGTAACCTTACTTGGTTTTCAAAAGACTCTATGGCCAATATATCCATGGCTCTACGTAGCCTATCAAGCTTCTTTATCAATGCAGAGATATAGGCATCGAAAAAAATAAGTGTAAGGTTCTCTATTGCACAGAGATAACAATCTATTTGACCTCTCTAAGCATATTCAACCAATCTATGGTTACTTAAGTACAAAGTAAGACCACTGCCATACATAATATAAACACTATTATCTCATCTCTAATGCTTACTAAACTAGATAAACATAAAATTATCTTAGAGGCTTTATCATAGTCTTCCATGAAAGATAGACTTGCCTAAATAATAGTTCAGTCCATGCCTTTGAACCTCTTGATGTCTCGTCCACTCCTACAGCTACTGAGCTCCTTTTTATTCGTCTTGTTTCATCTTCTCTTTCTCTCGGTCTCCCTTCCTAATAAACCCCTCTCGCCACTTGATGGCTCATAACCAAAAATAATGGTACTATCCATCATTTACTCCACTCCCGCGAGTTTAATAAGCAGGTTATGTGGAGATTATGGAGAAAGTGGAGCAACTGCTCCTTTCTTCCCACTCTCCAAGCATATAGGGGTTACAATATGAAGGAATAAAAGAGAATTAAAAACCTCCATAACATATTCTTGGATAACAATAATATTAGTTATAATAATATTAATTATTATTATTATTATTATAATACACTGATCTAATAGATGTCGTTACTACGAACTCTCTAATGCTTACCATGCTTAATCATAAATGCATTCATCAACGAAGAATTCTCGCACATCTATAATGATCTTGACAATAAAATTAAATAGGTTTAGTCAATTTATAAACATCGACTTGACATCTAAAGTCATACACAAAGTTTTATCTGATGACGAAAAAGGATTTAACCTTCGTCTTAATGATGACCTCAAAAGACAAGAATGATATGATCTCTCTACTAAATATGTGTGTGTGAGTCTCAGATGGCATAAGGATCATTGCATTCACGTGATCTAGCATCCTCTCCATGGTGATACTCTCTCTCCTCTTATTAGAGGGGAAAAGCAACATTGTTCCTGCATCCACCTCAGTTATATGGTAGTAGTTATTCTATTACATCATGTTAACCACATTTTTAATAATGACATCATAAACAATTATTTCTAGCATATTAATATAAAGCAAAAATGTATTTTTCTATTTTTTTAACTATAATCATAATATTTTCTCTAACTATCTGTCTTCACAAAAAATAATGAAAATAAATACATTAGTTTTAAAAATAGGGTGTGACATATCTACCCCATTAGAGATCATCATCCTCGATGATTATGTCCAAGCCAAAAAAAATACTTCAAACATGTTCTTATACATTATGCTATTTAAAAACATGTGGAAATTTTTGATAAATATCATTATAATCCTCCCAAGTAGCATTTTCCTCCAAATACTAGTCCCACTAGACTTTGCATTAAGTAACCTCTATGTTATGCAGGCAGAGCTTGCATACCTTGAGAACTTTGAGAGGCTCAATCATGACCACTCCTAGACCTCTTGTACCTAAAGAGAATTCTCTTCAAGTATATGATTAGATCCTGATATATATTTCTTCAAATATGATACATGAAAAATATCATGCAATCTAGCAAGGGCTGGTGATAGAGCTATCTTGTAAGCAATTGGTTTAACCACTTCTAGGACTTCAAAAGGTCCAACATATCTAGGTGCTAGTTTGGAAGACTTCCCAAACTTAATTGGGCTCTTATGTGGTTTGACTCTTAAGATAACTTTATCTCCTACTAAAAATTGTTGGGGTATTCACTTGGCATCAGCATAACTTTTTTGTCTATCATTTTCTTCTGCTAATCTCTTCCTGATCAGCTTTACTTGCTCTTCCATGATTTTTGAAAGCATTTCTAGCCCAAGGCTAATCCTATCTTCTAGCTTATCCCAACTATAGGAGTTTGACACTTCCTACCATTCAATGCTTCAAATGGAGCCATTTTTATTGCAGAATGATAAGAATTATTATATGCAAATTCAACTAGTGGAAGATACTCTTCCCACTTATACTGTTGATCCATGCAATACATCCTCAACAAATCCTCCAGTATTTGATTTACTCTCTTAATTTGTCCATCCATTTCAGGATGATAAGCTAAGCTTATATTCAATTGTGTTCCCAAATCCGAGAACAAAGTTTTCCAAAATCTTGAAGTTATCCCAGCATCTCTATCTGAAATTATCTTTTCTGGACTTCCATGTAATCTGAAGACTTCTTGCATAAACTTCTTGGCTAAGATGGGTGCTTCATCTATGAGATTACTAGGTATAAAATGAGCTACCTTAGAAAGTTTATCTACTACTACAAGAATAACATCATGCTTATAGCGGGACATAGGTAATCCTTGGACAAAATCCATACTAATAACCTGCCATTTCCATTCAAGTATGTTACGAGGATACAAAAGTCCTCCTAGGTGTTGGTGTTCAATCTTAACTCGCTGACACTCTAGGCGTCCTGCCACAAATATTGCAACATCATTCTTCATTACCTTCCAAAAATAATAGGGTTTCACATTAGCTAACAACTTTGTCACTCTAGGGTGACCTAAATAAGGTGTAGAATGAGCTTCTTTCCACACAATTCTTCTCAAATCTCCTTGATTCAGATCATAAATTTGGTTATTGAATCTCAATAACCCGTCAGGTTCAAAATAAAATCCTTCATACCTTGTATCTTGAGGATTTTCTGTTAGAGATTTTAAAATTTTCTCATAATATTCATCACCAGTCAAATTTTTCAATATCTAAGCTCTAAAATTAGAGCGCATTGATACTATTGCGGATATGTGCCTCCTTCTACTCAAGGCATCAACCACTCACTTTTCCTTAACTTTGATATAGTTAACCTCAAAATCTGATGCAAGAGCATCCAGTGGTGTAAGGGCAATCTTGCATCACCCAAAAAGATGTTGATTCAAAATCATTGAATTTGTTTTCATTTCTTTCTATAATTAGTGTTTTTGGTTCCATAATCACTTGAATAATGATGTAGAACTTTTAGTTTTTCCAAACTTCTATTTTTGGAAAGTTTGCATTTGGCCACGGATGGAAGTGGAAATTTATAGCAAGATTCGTAAATGAAATATAAGACATATGGCGAAGGAATCAGGAAAAGATCATTTGTGAGATGAGAGATATTAAAGTTTCTATTTCCCAAAAAACCCCTGAAAATTATTCAAATTCAAGTTTGAGGCACTAAACGGCCCCATACGGCCCCGAAAATGGGTAGAACTAGTATAGAGGGTTATTAGCACATAGATAACTCCATGATCTTTCCAACGCTTCAGATAATACATCAATCAGACACCTGGATAAAAAGTTATGGCTCCCAAAAGTTGACCTATTTTTGGAGGGAGATGCAAATTTTAAAATTTAGTTGGTGGCCGCCAAAAAGGGCTATTTATGATCATATTTTGGAATCCTTTGGGGTAGTAGAGATAAGGGGGAAAGTATAGAGTCAAGATTAGGTAGGAAAATAGAAATCTTAGCTGATTTGGGGTTACAAAAGCTAGAAGATTCTAGAGTCTTAAGATAGGGTGTTGTAATGTGTTACAGCCTATAGAGGATTCATCCTCTGATTGTATTTGAGATTCTGTAATGTAATGAGTTGTCCAAATCAATAAAAGAACATTCTATTTATGTGTGCAATTTCTACTATTATGTGTTTTATTATTTACCCCTTTATCAAGTGGTATTAGAGCAAGGGTTCCTGAGTGTGTAGACAGATCACCAACCATGAGGCAGTTTGCACCAGGACCTAAGGTTGTGGGTTTGCTACAGAGATCAAGATGCCTCCACAAAGAAACTATGCTAGGAGAAATACTTTAATGAAAGAGGGTTTTAAAGCCTTGCAAAGGCAAATCGATGCATTGAAAGAGGAGCTGTGAAGAGGGTTTGAGATGAGAACAAGAGAAGAAAGGGAAGTTGAAGCTGAAGAAGACCTATTTGAGGAAGAACAAGAAGTTGCAAGAGATTCTGTAGAAGTTAGGTTGTTGAGGGCCATTTCAAAGATCGAAAAGAGGCCCAGGATCAAAGTTTCTACCTATTCTGGAGATTTGAATCAAGAACAGCTTATTGATTGGATCAATGACATGGATGAATATTTCAAGTATGAAGATGTGGAGGACCCAAATTGGGTCAAGTTTGCAAAAACAAAGTTGAAGGGCCATGCTAGTATTTGGTGGAAGGAGGTCCAATTAGAGAGAAATAGAAGAGGAAAAGGAAAGATCACCAGATGGGATTGGATGGTGGACAAACTAAAGAAGTATTTCATTCGTGTGGACTATGAGATGGAGTGTTGAAGAAGTTGCAAGGATTGAAGCAAGGTAACAAGTCTGTCAAGGAGTATATAGAAGATTTTTATAAGATTACTATCAGGACAGGCCATGTAGAGGCCAACAAGGTGAAGGTAGCCCATTACATTAATGGGTTGAGGCCAAGTATTCAAGAGGAGTTGAACCTGATCAGAATGACCACCATAGAAGATGCAGACCAGTTTTCCCTAAAGGTGGAAGAGAAGCTAAATAAATGATTTTAAAGCAAGCAAAGAGGAAGAGGTCAAGGTGAAAGGACTGGTGGAAGATCCAATGGAGGTTGAAATGAAGATCAAAAGAAAAGTAAAGAAGCTGGCACTAGTCAAAATCAGAGAGAAGATAATGCCTACTGCCCTCATGACCAAAATAATGGTGAGCAAAGAGGAAGAGGAAGAGGCCGACCTAGGCAAGGACTTGGAAGAAGAGGTTTCAGAGGAACTTGTTTCCAATGTGGAGAAGAAGGGCATCAAGCATACGAGTGTCCACAACATCAAGGAAGGACGAATAGAAGACCTGAAGGTAATGCACAAATTGCATATGTAGATGAAGATGCATAGTCTGCGCATTCTAAAGATGTTGAAAGGGGAGAAACCCTAGTTGTCAGAAGAACCTTGTTGAATGAGGAGAAATAACCAGATCATAGGAAGAGTTTATTCTGCACAAGGTGCAAATGTGAAGGTAAGTGTTGTGATATTATTATTCACAGTGGAAGCACTAACAACCTTGTTTTAGAGGAGATGGTTAACAAGTTGAAGTTGACGAGGAGAAGGCATCCACATCCATATTAGATTGCATGGTTATAGAAGGACCATAGAGTTTTGGTCAATGAACAGTGTTTAGTCAAGTCCAAGATTGGGGACTACCATGATGAGGTGCTATGACATCATACCGATGGATGCATGTCATATGTTGTTGGGGAGGCCATGGCAATATGATAGGTGCGTTGTCCATGATGGCCATGCAAATACCTATTCATTGACAAAGGATGGAGTTCATCATAAGTTGAAGCCCTTGAAGGAGGTGGAAGAAAAAGGTATGTAGTACTACCAGAATTTGTTTGGTAGATGGTAGGAAATTTTTGGAGGGTATGAAGCATGAGCATCATGGCTTTGCATTGATTCCTAAGATTAGTCAAGAGAAATGTGAGGATGTACCAGTAGAAGTATAAGATCTATTGGAATAATTTTAGGACATTGTCTCTAATAATGTACTAGAAGGTTTACCACTAGTGAGGAAAATAAGTCCTCAAATGGATTTGATACCAAGAGCTAGTTTGTTGAATAAGGTATCCCACATAATGACTCATGCAGAGAATGAAGGGCTAAACAAACAATTTCAGGAGTTTTTAAGGGACTAATAAGAGAGAGCCTAAGTCCATGTGCAGTACCTACAGTACTAGCGCCAAAGAAAGATGGAGACTGGACAATATGTACAGATTCCTAAGCCATCAACAAGATCATGATCAAGTATAGATTTCCATTGCCTACAATGAATGACATAATGGATTGTTTGAGTGGAGCCAAGTACTTTACGAACATTGATATGAAGAGTGAGTATCACTAGATCTAAATCAGAGGAGATGAATGGAAGATAGCCTTCAAGACAAAGGAAGGTTTGTATAAGTGGTTAGTTATGCTATTTGGGCTAGCCAATGTACCAAGCACATTCATGCGACTCATGAACAAGGTATTGAGAGAGTTTTTGGGAAGTTTTGTTATTGTTTATTTAGATGACATTTTGATTTTCAGTAATACTTGGGATGAGCACCTGATACATATCAAAAAGGTTCTAGAAAAGCTAAGGGAGGAGAAGTTGTTGATTAATCTGAAGAAATGTAGTTTTACAAAGGAGTTGGTATACCTGGGATTTGTTGTCTTAAAGGAATGTCTAAAGATGAATCCATAAAAAGTAATGGCTATGATTGAATGGCCTATGCCAAGGAGTGCTACAGATGCATGATCTTTTCATGGTTTGACAAGTTTTTACAGAAAATTTATTAAGAATTTTAGTAGCATTTGTGTACCCCTAACTGAGACAATGAAAGGGGATAAAAAAGAGTTTAAATGGACTACAGAAGCAAACATGATTTTTGATACATTGAAGCAGAAAGTCACAGAGCAACCTATTTTGGTACTTCCATATTTCAATAAGGTATTTCAAGTAGATTGTGATGCTAGTGGTAGTGCTATAGGAGTTGTTTTGAGCCAAGAAGCTAAGCCCATTGCCTATTTCAGTGAAAAGCTTAATGATGTCAAGAAAACGTATTCTATTATGATCTAGAGTTTTATGCTATAGTTCAGGCTTTGAAGAAATGGAGACATTATTTGTTGCCAAAAAAGTTTATTTTATATATTGATCATTAGGCTTTGTAATATCTTAATAGTCAAGGAATGTTAAATCAAAGGCACTTAAAATAGGTTGAGTTTTTGCAGAGTTATACTTTTGTTTTGAAGCACAGGAGTGGGAAGTCCAAAGAGTTGTAGATGTCTTGAGCAAAAGGCAAAATTTGTTGATGAAAATGAAGATAGAGGTTGTTGGGTTTGATGAGCTCAAAAGTTTGTATCTTGAAGATCTAGATTTTGCGAAGGCTTGGAAAGCTTGTTTGGAACCTGTTACTTTGGACAGGACAAAGTGGTTGGATTTCATAATCCAAGATGGCATGTTGTTTAGAGGAAGCTAGTTGTGCATTTCAAGGAGCTCCATGAGAGAGAACCTGATTAAGGAGAAGCATAGTGGACGATTGGTTGGACACTTTGGTCGAGATAAGACCATTTCTATTGTTGGTGAACATTATTATTAACCATAACTGCAACAGGATATGAGGAAATTTGTATAGAGTTGTAGAGTGTGTCAGATGGCAAAAGGAACAAGTTAGAATACAGGGCTATATCAGCCATTACCTATATCAGAGAAGCCATGGGATGATATTAGTGTAGATTTTATTCTTGGTTTATCAAGGACACAGAGAGGACATGATTCCTTTTTTTTGGTGGTGGACAGATTTTTGATGATGCAAGAGCATCCAGTGGTGTAAGCGCAATCTTGCATCACCCAAAAAAAAGATGTGATTCAAAATTTTTGATATTCTTTCCATTTCTTTTCAAAATTTGTGGTTCTGGTTCCATAATTTCTTGAATAATAATGTAGAACTTTTAGTTTTTCCAAACTGCTAAAAATAGCAACATGTTATTTTTAGAAAGTTTGCATTTGGGCACAGATTGAAGTGAAAATATACAGCAAGCTTCATAACTAAAAAATAAGACATTTGGCAAAGGAATCACGCAAAGATCATTTGCGAGCTGAAAGATATTAAAGTTTATGTTTCCTGAAAAATGCCTAAAAATTATTCAAACTCAGGTTTGAGGCACTAAACAGCCCTATACAGGCCCAAAAATGGTTGGAAGTGGTAAAGTAGGTTCCTAGCACGTAGAGCACTTTGCAAGCTTTCTGATGCATAAAATGGTTCATCAATCAGACACCCAGATCAAAAGTTATGGCTCCCGGAAGTTGACCTATTTTTGGAGGGAGATGCAAATTTTAAAATTAGGTTGTTGGCCGCCAAAAAGGCTATTAATAACCATTTTTAGGAACCCTGGGTAGTAGTAGAGTTAAGAGGGAGCGTAAAGTCAAGAATAGGTGGAAAAATAGAAACCCTAGCTGATTTGGGGTTACAGAAGGCAAATGATTCTAGAGTCTTGCGAGAGGAAGCTGTAATGTGTTGCAGCATGTGGAGGGTTGATTCCTCTAATTTTATTTGAGCTTCTGTAATGTAATAAGTTTTCCAAATCAATAAAAAAAATTCTATTTTCTGTGTGCAATTTCTGTTGTTGTGTGTTTTATGATTTGCCCCCTTCATCACTCGAAGATGGTACATTTCATTCCTTGTAAGAAGACTAATGATGTTATTCATATTGTAAAGTTATTTTTCAAGGAGGTGGTGAGACTACATGGTCTACCTAAGAGCATAGTTTCAAATCAAGATACCAAGTTTGTTGGTTATTTCTAGAGGACATTGTGGAAGAAGCTAAAGTCAGATTTGAAGTTCAGTTCTGCACACCATCCACAGACTAATGGACAAACATAGGTGGTGAATAGGAGTTTGGGTAACCTACTACGATGCTTGGTAGGAAATAAGCCCAAGGGATGGGATTTGATTTTACCATAGGTAGAATTTGCTTACAACAATTCTATCAATAGGAGCACATGTAAATCACCATTCCAGATTGTATATGAGAGTAGTCCAAGAAATGCTTTAGAGCTAAGTAAGATGGACAAGAGAGAAAAGATAGGTGCCAAAGTTGAAGACTTTACAAAGCACTTGAAGAATTTGCGTGAAGTGGTGAGAAAGCATATTAATAAGATGAATATTTAGTACAAGGCTAAGGTAGATTAGAAGAGGATATATAAGGAGTTCCAGAAAGAAGATGAAGTCATGGTTCACTTGAGAAAATAAAGGTTCCTAATTGGAACATATAATAAGTTGAAAATTAAAAAATTTGGACCATGCAGGCTTCTGAAGAAACATGACTCAGGAAATGCATATGAGGTAGAGTTGCCGAGTGGGATCAATATTTCCCCTATGTTCAACATTGCTAATTTAACAGAATATCATGAAGGTGGCACAAAGGGTGGACTAACGGAAGAACAGTGGAGTATTCTGGCATCTACTTCAACAAAGGAGATAGAAGAGATCTTGGATAGCTATGTGGGAAGAAGTACTCAGAATAGGCAATATTAAGAATATCTAGTGAAATGGAAAGGAAGGCCTATTGAATATTCTTCTTGGTTGTCTAAGGCAGAGGTTGACCGTTTGGGTTTTCCTCAAACAAACACCTAAGATGTGATAGGGTCAATTCTCAAATTACCCTAGGTGTCTGATGTAGGAGCATCCAGTGGTGTAAGGGAAATCTTGCATCACCCAAAAAGATGTTGATTCAAAATCATTGAAGTTGTTTTCATTTCTTTCCATAATCAGTGTTTCTAGTTCCTTAATTGCTTGAATAATGATGTAGAACTTTTAATTTTTCAAATTGCTATTTTTGGAAAGTTTGCATTTGGGCACGGATGGAAGTAAAAATTTATAGGAAGCTTTATATATGAAATATAAGACCTTTGGTGAAGGAATCAAGCAAAGATCATTTGTGAACTGAAAGATATTAAAATTTCTATTTCCCAAAAACCCTTGAAAATTATTCAAATTTAAGTTTGAGGCACTAAATGGCCCCGTAAGGCCCAAAAAAAGGGAGGAACTAAAAAATAAAGTCCTTATCATGTAGAGCACTCCGCGAGATTTCTAACGCTTCAAACAATGCATCAATCAGACACCTGAATCAAAAGTTATGGCTCTCGAAAGTTGACCTATTTTTGGAGAGAGATGCAAATTTCAAAATTTGGTTGGTGGCTGCCAAAAAGGGCTATTTATGACCATATTTGGGAATCCTTTGGAGTAGTAGAGATAAGGGGAAAAGTGTAGAGTCAAGAATAGGTGGGAAAATAGAAACCCTAGCTGATTTGGGGTTACATAAGGCAAAAGATTACAGAGTCTTGAGATAGGGTGTTGTAATGTGTTGCAGCCTGTAGAGGATTCATCCTCTAATTGTATTTGAGCTTCTGTAATGTAACGAGTTGTCCAAATCAATAAAAAAACATTCTATTTTTTGTGTGTAATTTCTACTATTGTGTGTTTTATGATTTACCCCCTTTATCAAAATCATAGTCAAAAATAAGCTCTAACCATCTTCTTTTTCGGGCATTAAGGTTAGGTTGCATGAAGATATACTTCAAACCTTGATTATCAGATTTTAGTTCAAATTGTTTTCCCAACAAATAATGCCTCTATGTTGAAGAGAATGCACAATTGCACTAATTCTAAATCATGTGGGGTATAATTTTTCTCATGAGGTCACAATTTCCTGGACTCACAAGCCACAACTTGATTGTCTTGCATGAGCAGTCCTCCTAACCCTTCTCCTAAAGCATCAATCACAACAACAAAATGACCCTCTAGGTCTGGTACTTTAAGAATTGGTGTTGAAGTCAATTTCCTTTTAAGAAAATTAAATGCTTCTTTACACTTGTCAAACCATTCAAATCTCCTTCCCTTTCTCTGCATGGAAGTAATAGGATGAGCAATTCTAGAAAAGTTTGAAACAAACTTTTTGTAATACCCTGCTGATCCCATAAAACTATGTACTTCATGTATGTTCTTAGGATTATGCCACTCCAAAGGAGTCTTTGTCTTTGATGGATCTACAACAATTCCTTTAGTTGATATAATATGACCCAAGTAGTGCACCTCTTTCTAAAAGAAGGTACATTTGGATAGTTTTCCATAAAGTTTATGCTCCATGAGTTATTGCAGAACTATCTTCAAATGCTGATGGTGTTCCTCCTCATACAAGAGTAGATTAAAATATCATCTAAAAAGACCAGAACAAATTTATCTAGACAGTCTCTAAAAGCATTATTCATCAAATTCATAAATGTTGGTGGGGCATTAGTTAAACCAAAAGGTAAGATTATGAACTCAAAATGCCCATACCTTGTTCGAAAGGTTGTCTTGTGAATATCTTCTTCCTTTAATTGCAATCGATGATAACCTGTCATAAGGTCAATTTTGGAAAATACAGCTATATCATGAATTTGATCAAAAATATCATCTATGCATGATAAAGGATACTTGTTCTTGATCATTGCTTTATTAAGCATACAATAATCTATACAAAGATGCAGAGTGCCATGTTTCTTCTTAACAAAAATCACTGGCACTCCTCAAGGTGACACATTAGGTCTAATCGCTCCTTTTTGTAATAATTCATGTAGTTGAGCTTTTAACTCCATCAACTTATTAGTAGCCATTCAATAAGGTGTTTTGGACACTGGTTCGAAACCAAGAATAACATCTATTGCAAATTCAAAAACTCTTTTTGGGGGCAAACCTGGAAGGTCTTCTAGAAACACATCCTAAAAATCATGTAGAAAGGGGTACATTTCAAAAGAATTTTTCTTAGGTTCCTTCTTCTCTTCATCTTTCACCTTCATTTTAACTACAAACATTTAACATCTTTTTTGTTTCTCTTTTCAATTGCATCATGGAAATTTGCCTGATTTTCATTTCTCACTAAAAACCTTGGATAAGGACAATAGTTTCGTCATCATCAAGACACTCTACTGTATTGGAAATACATTCAACTTTTTCCTTATGTTGAGATAATCATTTCATCCCTAAAATGGTATCATAAGATCTTAGAGGTGCCACATAAAGGTTAACCTCTCTGGAAAAAGTAGGTAGGGTTAATTTGGCTTCAAACAAAAATTGCTCTACCTAAGCTCTTGACTGGTCTGCAAACTCTAGATTGTCCATGAATTTTCCATGAAACCATCTTTCCTAGATATTTTATCAAGTATTCTAGGGTTCACAAAATTTTTAGTTGCTCCTATGTCTATAAGAATAGAAATTGGGGTTCCAACCTGATACTCATGTTGATGACTATCAAGAGCAGCATGAATCCTTTGCTGAAAAGCCATTTGTTGTGAAGGTAAAGGTTTTCCTCCATAAGAATTGTCTTGACTCATCATGGAACACTGGTTGGCATAATGATCTCCTCCACATGTGAAACACCCTCTAGGAGGACCTCTCTTACTAGATGATCAATTGGTTCTATCATCATTCCTTTTAGAGTTGACATCCCTGGATTCATTTCTATTGAATCTAGAACTTTTGCCATAGTTTCTCTCTTTTGATTCTTGATTCCTATTCCTCTTTTTGAAGGATGCTGAGGGATGACTCTGGCCAAATTTCTTTTGAGATCTTTCTTGATACATAGAGATAGATTTGAGCTTTTTCTCTTGCTTAATGGCTTTCTCAAAAACTTGATCCATGGTTGCAGGGCCATAAACATCCACTTCTCCACCAATCTAAGCATTCAAGCCCATAATAAAATTATTTATTCTAAATCTCTCATCTTTATGATATTAAGGCACATACTTCAATAATCTAGTGAATTTATCACAATACTCAGTGACAGTCATAACTCCTTGACACAAATTTTGAAAATCTATTAATTTATGGTCAAAGTAAAGTTGGTGCAACCACCTTTTCCTAAATATAACCACAAATTGATCCCGAGTTAAACTCAAGGAACTCAATCCTGATTTTATTTTCTTATTCATCCACCACATGGCTGCTTCTCTAGCTAACTGCTATGCTCCCTATACAACCTTGGTGATCTCTGAATAATTTCTTATTGTAAGGAAGCTAAGGTAGCAGAACAACTTCCTACACTAATCTTAAGAGGAGGATAATCCAAAACTTTATAGATCTTTAATAGTTATAGAAACTTAAATAGAAATAAACATAGATATCATGCATACCACAACACATTGATTTACATGGGGAAAACCCTTTCAGGAGAAAAACCCCACATTCTAAAAGCCAACCAATATATTATTCAGAAATCACAAAGATTACAATATATACTTGCAGAGAATACTTTTCACAGGAGTATCACCACCAGAGATCCAAAGACAACACGACTGCTATCAGACTCTCAAAATACATCACGACACCACAGCCGTAATACAACACCATCATATAATAGGGTTACCTTCTAGGCCAAGACAAGCCAACAAAATATCTACCATTAGATCTAAAACCTACTAATGAACGGTCCAGATTTGCAATATATCATTAATTTAATGTATGTCAGTCATTTAACATTTTTTGTTAACAAAAAAATGTTAACACGCATCCCACTCCACCCCATGCTCCCATTGTATATTACACCTATCGATGTAACTAGGAAATGTATATAAATATACATATAGATCCTATCAATAATAAACCTTGTATAATTGCAAAGTTGAGACACATTTTCCCAAGAAATATCCCACTTGTCGAACACCTTGCAAGAGCAACAGGAGGGAGTAAATATTGTCTCTTAATTGGTAGGGGCCAAAAGGCCCATAGTCTCTGAACACCATCTAAACTTTTTTGTTCTCACGGGCTTAGTTAAAGAATCAACAACATTCATCAAAGTCTCTACCTTTTCCAGCTTCACCCTACCATCTTTGACCATATCTCTAACAAAATGATACTATACATCAATGTGCTTGGTCCTGGCATGAAATGTTAGGTTCTTAGCTAGACAGATCACACTCTGACTATCGCAATAAATTGTCACTGCACCTTGTTTTATTCCAATATTTGAACGCAGTCTCTTAAGCCAAATGGCTTCTTTGCAAGCATGAGTAGCTGTTATATACTCAGCTTTAGTAGTGGACAAAGCAACCACAACCTATCACTTACCCATCCAATTAATTGCACCACCAAATAAAGTAAACATATAAGCACTAGTGGATCGTCTACTATCAATATCACCTGCCCAATATGAATCCACATAACCATGAATATCAATGGAAATATCATCTTTAGTCAAATTACTATGATAACACAAGGAATACTTTGAGGTACCGCACAAACATATAAAGACTCTTTTAACTACATCCCAATGAACTCTACTAGGATTAGACATATATCTGGAAAGAACTCCCACTACTTAGGCAATGTCTAGTCTAGAAAACTTCCAACTACACTCTGGTAAGACACTCTGCTCATCTCTTCCATCTTTGATGGAGATGTTGGATAATCTAAAATAGATAACTTTGTTCCAAATGAAAAGGGACCACACAATGGTCTACAGTCTTGCATGTTAAACCTCTGTAAAATTGAATTGACATACTAAATGGCCAAGCCATAGCTTTTTGTGCACTCTATCTCTTCTAATTTCCATCCCAAGAATGTGTCTAGCTGTACCAAGGTATTTCATTTCAAATTTAGAAGCAAGTTGAGATTTCGGTTTTGAAATCATACCTTTCCCTTTACCAATAAATAACATGTCAACATATAATTCAATAAATAGGAAATGATCACCATAATTTTTATAATAAACACAATGATATGATTTAGAATGCTCAAATCCCAAACTCAACACATATGTAGCAAATTTCCGGTACCACATCCTAGGACTCTATTTTAGGCCATACAAAGATTTCTTCAATTTGCAAACCAAATTACCATTACCTTTTACCACGTAGTGCTCTAGATGTGTCATATAAATATCCACCTCCAAATCACCATGAAGGAAAGCATTTTTCACATCCATTTGCTCAACATCTAAATCATAAGCAGTAGCAATAGAAAGAAAATATCTAATGAATGTCATTTTTGCAACAAGAGAAAATATCTCACCATAATCAACACCCTCAACTTGAGAGTAACCTTTCACAACTAACCTTGCTTTATACTTCTCAATACCTCCATCTAAACCAAACTTTTTATTGAACACACATTTACAACCAACAGGTTTTCGTCCTTCAGGCAATGGTACAAGATCCCATGTATCAATATTTTTCAAAGATGTCATTTTTTTATCCATAGCAATCTTCCAAGATTTTGCATCATTCATACCTAATGCCTCTTCTACAGATATGGGTCCATCCACTAGTATTAAAAGAAAAAATACATCTCCAATCATCAAGTGAATACCTTTTAGGTAGTTGTCTATGCCTTGTAGACCTACAAACAAGCTGAGTTGGAGGTTCTTCCTCCTCTTCTGAAGATTCAGAGCTAGATCAGCTCTCCTCAACTTCTTATTTATCCATGGGCCTTGATTCGACTTTCTCAGGTGTAGAAGGAAAATGAATCACATCTTCTTGTCTACTTTGTTTTGGCTGCAATGTAATAGAAAAAGGCCTAGTTTCTCTAAAAATAACACTTCTACTATATATTACCTTATGTGCAACAAGATCCCAAAACTTGTATACTTTCACACCATAATTGTATCCGACAAAGATACATTTCACAGCCTTGTTCTCCAACTTTGTTCGCTTCTCCTTTAGCACATGTGTATATGCCTCACAACCAAAAACTCTAAGATGTCTTAATGAATGCTTGTGACCTGACCATGCCTCTATAGGAATTTTATCAACAAGAGCTAATGTAGGAGACCTGTTAATTAGGTAACAAGTAGTGACAACAACTTCAACCCAAAACCTTTGTTCTAGACCAGTACCACTCAACATACTCCTAGCCTTCTCCATCAGTGTTCCATTCATTCTTTCTGCAACTCCATTCTGTTGTGGAGAATATGGAGTTGAATTTTGTCTACGAATACCACAATATTTACAAAATCTATCAAAATTATTAGAGCAAAATTTACCGCCACTATCAGTTGTCAAACATTTTATTTTCTTTCCATTTTGCAACTCAACCATTGCTTTAAATTCTTTAAATCAACTGAAAACTTCATATTTACTCTTTATCTAGAAAGTATACCCATGTCCTTCTACTATAGTCATCAATAAATAAAACATAATATATGGATTTTCCAATTGAACGAACATCACAAGACCAAACACATCAAAATGAATAAGAGCTAATACACCACAAGATTTATGAGAACTTGAGTAAAACTGAATGTGGTTTTGTTTTCCATAAATGCAATGCTCACAAAAATCAAACTCAAGATTGTGATCAGACAACCCTTCAACAAGGTTTTTT
Organism: Cunninghamia lanceolata; assembly: GCA_027924645.1. Lineage (NCBI taxonomy): Eukaryota > Viridiplantae > Streptophyta > Pinopsida > Cupressales > Cupressaceae > Cunninghamia > Cunninghamia lanceolata. The sequence continues at coordinate 561,562 of BSBN01001906.1, read as the reverse complement.
TTTTCAAGGTCCTTAGACCTATTTCTCCAATGTGGCCAAGTCTCTAGTGCCATAACATAGTTTTCTTTGCAGGTAACTTTGATTCAAAATAAAGAACACCCATGGGTACCCAAAAGCCATGACCATCTATTGAAGATGAAACCCTCACCTCTTCCATAGACTTTGCTTTTCACATAAGTACTATTGCACTCAATAGTGCATGCATCAAGCTTATATAATGTGCCAGAGCTGACACCACTAGAAATCACCATAGTACCTCTAACCATCTTGCATCCTGTATTAGAAAATACTACCTGCACACCTGCATCTATTAGTTTTCTCATAGATAACAAATTTTGTGCTAATCCAAAGATATGCAACACAACATTAATCCTTTTTATTCTACCATCAGGAAACCTAATTCTAACTTTGCCATGGCCAAAAATATTTAAATAAGAATCATCACCCAAGTACATCTTACCTCCATCAAATTCATCATATTCAAAAAACCAATCTCGATTAAAGGTCATATCGAAAGATGCACCTGAGTCAATTAACCATGCACCATTACCTACACAAGTTGCCAAAGCTACAATAAATGCATCACCATCTTCCTTCTCAGACTCAAAATCATAATCAAATCTCTTCTTTTTCTTCTTTTTTTCTTCTTTGCATTCCTTACGAATATGTCCTGGCTTACCACAGTTTTAGCAAACAACTTTGGACTTTCCAGGAGACTTGGATCTCTCCTTGGACTTGGATTTATCACACTTCTAATTCTTCTGACCTATTTCCTTAGGTCTTCCATGAATATTTAGGGCCTCCTTAGCACTGATGGATACCTTCCTCCTCATCTCTTCAAAAAGAAAAGAACCCACCACATCTTTAGTCTTCAATATAAAAGTTGTACTCCCAATAGCCATAACAAGAGAATCCCATGAATCAGGGAAAGAACAAAACAATATATGACATTTCTCCTCATCCATTTTGACATCAACTGGAGCCAATTGAGCCACCAGCATATTGAATGCTTCTAGGTGGTGTGTAATTCATCCAACCTCTTCCATTCTCAAGGAATAAAATTTCTTCCTTAAAAAAATCTTGTTCACTAAAGATTTGGCTTGATTCATCTCACCAAGATTCTTCCATAGTTTCTGTACAGAGGTCTCTTCATGGACATTGATTAAAATAGAGTCTTTCAAACACAATCCAATTAGACCCTTGGCTTTACAGTCCATAACATCATATTGAGCAGCCAAAGTAGGATCTGCAGGCCTTGAAACCTTCTCATCAACAGCATCCCACTGATCTCGATCTATCAATAGATCCTCCATCTTTAGCTTCCATATTTCAAAATTATTTCTAGAAAATTTATCCACCTCTATTCTCCCTGATGAACTTGCCATCTGAAAATTCCTACAACAAGATCACAAAGTGTCTTCTGCACAAGCTCCCACTCAAATATAGATTAGTTCAAAAAACCCAACAACCCACAACTAAAACCAAAGGTGATCAGGCTTTGATACCACTTGTAAGGAAGATAAGGTAGCAAAACAACTTCCTACACTAATCTTGAGAGGAGGATAATGCAAAACTTTACAGATCTTTAAAAGTTATAAAAACTTAAACAGAAATAAACATAGATATCATGCATACCATAACACAATGATTTGTGTTGGGATCTAACCCTTTCGAGAGAAAAACTCCACACTCCAAAAGTTGCCCAATATATTATTCAAAAATCACAAAGATTACAATATACTTGCAAAGAATTCTTCTCACAGGCTCATATCACCACTAGAGATCTAGAGACAACACGACTGCTATCAGACTCTTAGAATGTATCACGATATCATATCCATAATACAATGCCCTCATAAATTAGGTTTAACTTTTAGGGCAAGACAAGACAACAAAATATCTACCATCAGATCTAAAACCTAATAATGAATGGTCCAGATTTGCAATATATCATTAATTTAATTTATGCCAGCCATTTATCAGTTTTTGTTAACAAAAAAATGTTATCATGCATCCCACTCCACCCCATGCTCCCATTGTATATTACACCTATCAGTGTAACTAGGAAATATATATAAATATATATCCTATCAACAATAAACCTTATATAATTACAAGGTTGAGACACATTTTCCCAACACTTATCTCAAAATATTTTTCCATCTCTATCAACCAAGCCTCAACTACATCTCTACTCACTATTCCATCAAACTTAGGAGGTATAACTTTCTTCATATCTCAGGCTAACTCATTGGTAAGACTAGTTTTTGCCTCATTATGCATTTTTGGGTCTTGATTATTTACCCTAGGTTCACCATGGAAATCAGATTCTTCTCTTCTTTCATAGTGTTGTTCTTGATTAGTTTCTCCCCCTCTAACTTCTTTTTCCAGGGTTTCCAATCTTTCTTTTGTTTCATTTAAAACTAACAAAAATTGATCTAATTTTTCCATGGGTTGTTCTCAGGATCTAGGGCATCTGGGTTCCCTCCTTGTTGGTTTCCAGAGTGTTCCATAACATTACCACACCTAGTCATTAAATAGAAGTTATAAAAACATGCAACTTTTGATATCCTATCATAAAACTACAAGTTCATAAATATAGAAACTCAGAGATTCATCACACAAGCATCTAAAAAGAAAGCCAAAGCTTTACTTTATTAACTTTTTGGATCTTTACATCCTTATTCAAATATAAAAAATTTTGTGTAAAGGAAAATGTTTACATATCACTTTCTAATAGAGGAAATTCCTCAGGTTCCTCCTCTCTGTCAAAATCAAGTAATACAAATTTAGTAGGTGGATGTACTCGTGAGTGCTCCTTCAACACCTCTAAACTTATAATAGGTGCATCCTGACCACACCCAAAACGCATGTCACAATTAGTAGATGGTTTACTAATCTTAACAATAGTAGGAGTTGACAATATTTTTTCTTCTTTTCCAAACAGATACATTTGAGTGCATCAACTAATGTTTCAAAATTAGTGAGCCAAGCTATAACTCATTGTATCTTTCATCTTTGGTTCAGGAGTTGGCTCTTTTTTAATAGTGATCATAGGCATTTCACTAAGTTTTATTTGCTTAAATCATTTTCTTGTCCTTTTATTTCCTGCCATTCTGGCACAAGAACAAATGTTTTAGCATTAGCATATCTTGCCAATCTTGCAAAATCTCACAATAAGCTCCAAGGTCCAAGTGTTGAACCTGGTAGCTCTGATACCATGTGTAACATCCCAACTGGAATATTAAATATCCTAAAACATAATTAAGTAAAATCTTACATAATTTTTTTTCTTAGAATATAATCAAAGATATTACATCTACAATTTCAAGTGCAATACATATATTTAGAAGAATGGTCGCTTTACATGTGATTAACAAAATTCCATGAATAACAATTGGTCATATTTCTTACAATTTACAATTTTATCAATATCATATACAAAATAAGAAATGTGTTCACAGACTACCGTCTCAACAGCTGTTTAATATACAAATCACAAATCTTACAACTGGACATCAGTCTTCTAAAGGATACACTGAAGACTCAGATTAATGAGTTTTTTACAGACTATTGTGTTAGTAGCTGTCTAATATACAAATCAAAAATCATACAACAGGGCAGCAGTCTTCTGAAGGATACAAGCATATTAGTTTATTTTAGAATAGAAACAATAAATATAAATCAATTATTGTGAAATGAAAGACATAGTTAAATTGCCCTTAAATATAAGAACAACAGTTTTTTTCTCTTTTTCTTTGCATTTTTGGTTTCCCTTTTAGTCTTGATTTTTTTTAAAAGTCTCTATATTCTGGTTTGCCAATTTGTTGCTAAGAAAAAAAAATTTACCATGCAATGAAGCTTCAACTCCTATGAGCAATGTAGACCAAGCAGTATATAATAGTTTACTACAAATGAAGTTATTCCAGCCAACAAACCCATCAATGTATCAATAAGGATGTTTTGAGTCTTGTATATAACGACTGTTAACAAATAGGTAATAATCACTATATGCAAACAGACATCAAACATAGTCTACAGAGAATATGGAGTCAAATATCAATCGTAACCTTCACCTCCTCTACACCTTTTTTTTTTCCTTTTTCAACCAAATTAAAAGACTTTCTAATGATGGTTCAAGGGGTTAGCAAGTTACACTATCATTTACTATTTACTTGTCACTAATGTGCAATGAATTTAATTACCTTATATACTAATAGACTATATTATTTACCTTACAGAAATATATAATATCTTAGAATATATAAATCAATATGTATATATATTATTATTATATTAGTCTATAAAATATACACAGTAGGATTTATATGTTTCAAATATATATTAACATATTTATAGACTAAGTTAATAATATATAAAATGGACATATAGTGTTTGCAGTGTTTTTATTTTTAAAGAATAAAATTGAAGAGTATATACATTTATATTATTATTTCACATTTTTCCCTTTCATTTCAATTTATTTTAATTGAATTAGTCTATACTATAGGCATTACTTTGAAAATAAAAGGACACCCACTTTAAGTAGATACAAGCCACTTGGTTATCAACTAAACAATCCATGCCAAAGCATTTTAGTTTACACGCTTGGATATATTAATAGACATTAAATATATACTATTAAAAATAATTAATTTTATATTTTTAATTATTATTTTTAATAATTATTATTATTAATAATAATGCATATTATAGAGTATATAATATATAATAGATATAATAATTATATGGCATTCCATATATAAAATAAATATAATTGATTAATAAATATATATAAATATTACATGAAATAGAACACATATAAATATAAATAAATATATAAATATAATTATAATTATAAGTATAATTACATATATTATTAATATTTATATACATTTAGAATATTAATATAATAGTTATTTAATTTTAAAACATACGATTTATAATTATTTATATTGAATAAAGTATTTATAATTTGAATTAAATAAATTAGAGATAATTCATTTTAATAAAATATAATATATAATATGAGAAATTTGAGATAATTTGGGCATGGTTGCTTACTTACCTTGCCTCTTTGAAATAGCTCCACTACTTTTGATGTAAAAACCTCTTCACAAACCCTTAAAGGCTCTTTACATCAATAAAGGCTTAGCAAGAGAACCAATTTTCATGAGTACAATATTATGATGGAGTATACATCTAAACTAGAAGTCATCATTTCACTAAGGTATCATGAGTAGGGGGATTCAATTTGTCAAAGTCACTTAAGGAGTGGCCTTGACTTAATTACACATTTAGGATATTTAAATCTTGGTGGATAGCATAATCAAGGAACATACCACCATCCTCATCAATTAAACTCAACTAATTGTCTTCATTTTTACCATGGATAGACACTCTATTCTAGAGAGACTAAGATGAATGGGTGCTCTATTCTCTCTAGACTTTTGCAAACTAACAGCCTATATTGTATTACAGTCTTTTTCTTTAATATATGAATTTTTTATTTTTTATTTTAAAAAAATGATGAAACCCTCACAATCTCTATTCATTCTAATTCTCAGACCCTTCAAAAATGACAAGACCACATGGTATTTAATGCATTCGAAGACATGCCCTCTAATAGCTTCATGCCACATTTGTCTACAAATACGTTAAATTACTATTTCATTTATATGAGTTGCTATACCTTGTGTGTGATGGGTTTGGTAGCCTTGATGAAATGATTTAATTCAATTGAAGGTTTTGATCTAATAATAGGTGGAAATCCCTATAATAATCTGACAAGCAACAATAGGAACACAAAGGATGTGCTAGAGAGGAAGCATTCCTCTATTTTCTATGAATTTCCATGGATTGTGAATTATGTAAGGCATGCAACGCATTTAAGTGTAACTTGATAGAATAATGAAACCTTCATTTTGTACTAATCTAGACTTCAACAAATGACAAATTCCTTATTTTTAATAGCCAAGCTCTGCCCAAATTAAAGAGGCTACCAAAAACAAGTATCAAAAATTCAAAATTATGACCATTATTATTATTTTGATTCTATGTAGCAAATTCATTTACACAATCAATATGGGACTAAATTCAAGTATAGATATTGCCAATTGTAGACCTGTATGGATATTATTTTGATTATATGGAACAAATTTGCTTGCACAATTAGCATGGGACTAATTATAGGCTTAGATGTTGCCAATTACAATCCTAAGGTTATTAGTTTGATTAGTCATGCTAACCATGGTTTCCTTTTGCAAGGATTAAATGAAAGCCTAAAGGATGTGCAAAAAATCAAAATTTATAAAATAAATCACTTAGATTTAGAAAAGGATTACTATGAAACCCATCACAAGAAACCATTTTAGAAGATAAATATCAAAGAAAGTATGTCTCCAAATGTTTGTCTATAGAAAATAAAGATATAAATTTTCGTTTACCACACCATGTTAAAGGATTGGTTGGATTTGGAGTTGGACAAATCACCTTGTGGGTAATCAGTGGAGGCTTAAAGAGTTTGAGCAAGGCCCACCATACTTTTACTTTGAATATGTGTATAGTATGCCAAAAACATGGCTACATGCATAACCTTCCTATTAATAAATTTTTTTCATATGTTATCTTTACCACCCATGGCAATTGAAGAGATATTTCCTATAACACAACATCATTGGCCATCATGGGATTACAAAACTAAGCTTAACTACATAAACAGTGGCAAAAAGTGTTCTGTTGTGTGATAAACTTGGGGCTATGGTATTTTTACAATATAAAAAGTGGATCTTAGTATGTGCTGGTTTAGATCATCTAGCTCCACTTGAGCCTCACAAAAGGGTACTTTTACAAAAATAAAGAGGAATAGAGAAAGACAGATAGAGTGAGAGAGAGAGATAGAGACAAGATCTTATGTTGCTTTCTATTTTTGTTGTGGAATAATTCATATGGATTTGAAAATTAGAAGTCGTGGCCAACACCTTGATAATTGAGATTGAGAAAATCAGTTAAGCTATTAGATTTGTTATAAATTAATTTAAATAGTATTTTATTAAAAATATATAATATTATATTTGTTGTATTTAATAATTTGTATTATATAGAATATAATATTTAATTATAAATATAAATACAATATAAATTATATATATAATTAATATATAATAAAGTAACAAATATATTTTAATATTTAATATAAATATATGATTTTATAATATTATTAAATTCTAAAAATATATTAAATAATTTACATTGTATAAAATATACTATATAACAATAAATATAATTATATTAGATATTATATATTATATATAAAAAAAATATAAATAAATATAAATATTAAATATATAACATGTTTAATCTAAATATACAATTTTATAATATTAATACTTATGAAAATATAAATATAATATAATTTGTATGTTGTGTTTGTATTCTATCTCAAGATCCAAACAATTTGCGCACTTTGTGAGGGATCGATTCCATGCTTGTGGATCCCTTTTGCATCCACATATTTAATTCTAGTGAGTGTACATTTTTGCTTTGTTTTACTCTAGATTTGCCTCTATTTATTTTGCTATTTGAGTTGGTGGTATTTAGAAATACCTTTAGAGGGTTATTAATATGTTTGTTAGGGAACATGCTCTCCTACATCAACCCTAAAAAGAAACTTGTTTAAAGGATCAATGATAGTAAGATTTACCCATGCAAATACTTTAGGGTAGTGTGATGAAGAATTAGGTTATTTTTAGGTGCTCCAAATTGAAATGTTCCTAGCCGGATGCTCCCTTTATAAATGTGAATGATATTCAATCCTATTTGATGATGAAAACTAGTGCAATTGAATGCCTTAAGTACAAGTGCATAGCAATAAATCATGCAAACATGTGTATAGTTGGCTCAAGGCATGAAAAAATTGGTGATAGTTGGCCAAAATTTGAATGAAATTTTGAAAAGTCAAGGGTCATATATGAGGCTATGCGGTCAATCCCATGTCTAAAGAAATGACTTGAGACATGCAAGCAACTAAATCAAGTGAATAACAAAATGTATAGGGATAGTTGCATGCATGGGCATAATAAATTAGGCATGTATGAGAATATGCATAGATTTGGATAACATGAGGTCAAATATGCTGGAATGTGTGTAAATGGATAACCAATGGCATGGGGGAAGGAGATCAAATTTGTACAATCTTATGCCATTTGTCAATATATCAATGTATTAAGCTATTCTCATAAAATAGACACAAAATTAAATGGAAATTGGCATGGGTATACAAATTTTACCAGTACAAATGTGTACAATCTCATTAATTATATAATCTACAAAATTGAATCCAATTTCTTCCAAATTAAAATTGTGAGGATAATATATAGAGATAAGATAACAATATTTATATATCCACTAAAATTGATCAATAAGATTGAAGAAATACAATTTAGGAAACAAGAAATAGAGAATGCATAACTCTACCAAAAAAAGATAAAAATAAATCATATCTTACTTTTATCTAAAACTTATCATTAAGTTACTTCCTACTCAATCTTTAAAAAAACCATGAAGGTAAAAAATAATATTTAAATTAAATAAATAGTTCCAATAAAAATAAAATATCTATCAAAATAGAAGAGTCAAACAACAAATAAACAAAACCAATGATGAACTACCAATATATGACTTAATTGGTAAGAAAGAGTGGGTTGGTGCATGCAGAGGGTCGTTCCTTTGGAAAGCGGGGAAATGAAAGGTGAGTCCATAAAATAGGGTAAGCTTCAATTTGGTCCATTAGATTTATTTGACTTCTCATTTCTAATGGTTACAATTTGTTTCATATGATGCAATAATTTTTATGTCATAAACTCTTAGTAATAGTCTAAACTAAAACATTCATGAAGACTAAATTAGAAAGATACAACCTAATAGTAGATCTATATCTTCTATCCAACATGTCCCATTTATCTTGATCCAATTGTTGTGATACACTGATCTCTCTGTAACATCCTAACTGGAATATTAAATAACATTAAACACAAATAATGAAAAAATCTCATTTCTCTTTTTTTTTAATAACAAAATCCAATAATATTACATTTGCAATTTCCAAGTACAATACATAATTTCAAAAAATGATCGCTTCACATATGACTAGAAAATTTCACATTTTTATCATGAACATATAACAAATGGTCGCATTCCTCACGCCTTACAATATTTATAAATTTTATTTACATAATAAGTAATGTTTCATGTTCACAAGTCTTCGGCAGTCAATTTCAGGAGAGAGAGAGAGAGAGCATCACCTTGGTGCTTTTCCTCCAACCACAGACTGACGGTCCCCCGCACACCTTCCTTCTGGAAGTGGCCCTTCCCTTTGCATGGGTGTAGATAATGAGAATCAATTGATTCTTTATGCCATCTGAGAACTAGTGAAGTGTCGTAGCTAATAACAATCAGGCTTACAACTCTAATCTTGCTCTAGCTATGTATAACCCACTCTATTTTTTCAGCTATCTGGTATATAGTGAACCAATAATGTACGCAGTAACTTTTGCATTACTTTGGCCAAAGTTTCATATAATGAGTTGTATGTTCACACACTCCTTTCTCGACTTGGAGACAACAATATTATAATTCAGTAAATTATATTTATCAACATACTTTGACTTGTTTTTTCAAAATCAGTCTAAAAGACATAAAATATACCCTTTACTATAAATCAACAAGACAAATATAAGATGAGATCTTAGGTGACTTATGAAGCATGCATTGAGCCCCTCAACCATTCACGGCATCTCATGCTAGACAAAGGGAGTATGGTGCTACTACTACTCCCCACTCCTCCTAGCATCTAGGGGACAAGTACGATGGGAGTCTTTCCACCAAAGAATTTACTTCTTTCTCAAACTAGACATTTTATTTAATCATAACTAAGCTTAAAAATAATTTAAAATTAACAATAGTACACCTATTTCATAGATGTCACTAATGCATTCTTTTGAATGCTTCAATTATGTTATTTACAAGCACAATTATTGACATTGAAACTTAGCAAAACTGACTTCGATCTTGACGATAAGGTTCAACTTGTTTGATCGATTGCTCATGTCAACTTGACATATATAGACATATACAACCTATCTAATTTTTGACGCAAAAGACTAAGCCATCAACAAGAAGACAATATTATTAATCTAGTACAAAAAGATCACAACGTTCAACAATATTACTGAGACAACTAATCCACATATAGATAAAGACTTAATTCAATATTGACTTAACCTCTAATGTGAGTGAGTGTGTTTCCAGATAGCACAAAGATCATTGTATTCACACGATCTAGTACCCTCTCCACGGTGATACTCTCTCTCCTCATGTCGGAGGGAAAAACATTGTTCTTACATCAACCTCAGTTGCACAAAGGTAGTTAGTCCATCACATTATTAATCACGTGGACATTAATGACGTCATAAACAATCATTCTTATAAAATAACATAATTGAAATGCATTTTATATTCTTATAAAATAACATAATTGAAATGCATTTTATATTCTAACATAACATTACTTTCCGCATATTAATTTCACTGACTATCCATCTATCTTCTTGAAATAAAATGATAAGTATGTCAGTTTAAAAACAGGGTGTGACACTCTCCCCATTAAAAGATATTCAACCTTCAATTTCCACAACAACAACTTGTAAATGATTGACTAAAACAAATGAACTTTACTTGCATACCTGCGTTTACTCACTACAATTCAAAAACAACTTTACTTGCATGCATGTCAACATATTTAATTTACTCCATTTTTGTTATAATGCAACACAACAAGACATATCACTACATTCTTTCAAAATCCAAATGATGGATGAAAAACAACCATGTTCTCTTCTCAAGAAATTCCAATGTTTAATGTGCAATTATAAGGAAGCCACTAATTATTTTTATCTACATGCTATCTCGGCATATCCATTGCACACTAAGGTGTGATTACTAGTTATTATTGTGTTAGGTAATCCCAATAATGCAAAGATTTCAAATTCTGCTTGTTGGCCATTAATGGCTGTTACAGTTAGCATGTTCTTATTATTGTTGTATTAGGTAGTCCTAATAATGAAAAGAATTCACATTCTGCTTATTGGGCATTAATGGGTGTTACAGTTTTCATGTGTATAGGTAATCCTAACAATGCGAAGAATTCAAATTCTGTTTGTTAGGCATTCATGGGATCTACAATTTTCATTTTATTACTATTGTTGTATCAGTAATCATGATAATGCAGAGTAATTCAAATTCTGTAGTTTACAGTTTCTCATTTGCACAGGCAGCAGTATCCATACATGAAAAGAAAAGATAAACATAATTGCTCTATTCATACCCTTAAGAAATCAAAAACAGTACTCTTTCAACAAAGTCAGGCAAACGTTATATCTCTGTAGAAGTCGAACGATGCAAAGCAGGGCTGAGGTCTTCAGCAATGGTCTCAAGACTAGGTTTCCACTCAGAAACCTCCTGCTGCTTCTTCTCCATGGTCGACAGGCAGAAGGAAGTCCCAATCTTCTTCATCAGCTCTTGCTGGTCGATACCCAGAAGAGAAGCGGCGTCTTTTTTACTCAGTCGAATCGTGATACGCATGGTCGATCCATTAACACAATTCGTAACAATCCTCAATGAACCTCTACTCGATTTTAACTTGTTAGCCATTTCTTCCTTCGTCAAATCTTCACTTTGTAGGCCATGGATTCCAGCATCTTCTCCGTGCAGACAGTTGCCCATCGTACACTATTTAATACTCTACTCAACTTCTTCTCGTGCAACTCAAAAAATCAGATGCTTAGAAAAACAAATATGCCCTTCACAATCAAAGGCGTTCGCTATATACACGAAAAGGCCAGAGAAATGTGAGCGAGCCCAAATTCACATTAATTCTCGCTGTGGGTCATGACAAGACGTTTGCACCTACCACAAGGACAGGGTTTATATTGAGTCGTTGCTCACATGCTCCGAGTAATTTCAGGATTAGGTTGTCATATGATTTAGTTTCCCAAATTTAAAATTGGCTAATTTGTAGGTCACGCGCTGGGGCTTATTTTAGGATTAGGTCATAATATACATCTAATTCAGTGGTATATATAAAGGCATTTCTCATCTCTTAGGTTCTTTGAATTTATTAGATTGTTTGAATCTACTAGAAAAGCATCTCTTAGGTTCTTTGAATTTAGTAGAAAGGCAACTCCTAGGTTATTTGAATCTACTAGAAATTTAGGAAATGAAGGAATCACATATAAACCAAACGTGATTCAAGAGCATTTAAAGATAGATTTATACACTTATGCATTACACTAACCCACTAGTACATTAGATTTGCATTTGCATAGCTTTCTTTGTTTACATATCACACTTTATTCTTTTCTATGGGCTTGATAGTCATCAAGACAAGTAAAGGACTTTTCCTTTGCCTTGAAGCAAGTCTAATTGTGCTTTTAACACAATCAAACCTAGAAGTAGATACAAGAGCAAAGGCGAGAAAGCTTTTGAAGACTGCAACATTAGAGAACCAAGCCACACCATCTAGATGAAACCATATAATGTGGCCTAGTTTAGGATTAGACCAAACAACGTGACCTAGTTTGCAGTGAAAAAAAAATTAGCTTAGAGTCCTCCAAGTCTCTTTATTGTGGATCCACATCCAAATTCAATTTTTAGATCTTCTATTGCAACATTTCAACTAACCACAAATAAGGCAAGCCTTTATGGAGTCAAATTAGATAAGCGCCTAATTTTTCTCTAGTTACTCCGAGCATTTCTAGATCTAGTTTGTTATAGATTAGTTTTATCATTTAATTAGATATAGATTAGTGTAGGAAAATATGAGGAGCATTTATTTTTCCATACATTAATTTGGTGAACACAACTATCTCTTATTTGGTGAACCCAACTTTCTTGTACACAACCTTTTTAAGCCTTTCCCTAGGTTATTCTTCATTTACTTTGAGAATTTTGATTTGGTATTTTGTTCTTTTATTGCTAAATATTATGACCCTAAATTTATTTTAACCTCGCATACCAAAAAATCTTCCAGGATTCCTACACCTTTTTAAGTGAAGTGCAAGGCTAAACCCTTGTTTCAAATGGTTTCCCTTGATGTTCTCATCATTAAAAATATCACTACGAGTATGTGCATAAAGATAAGGAACCAAAAAGTGGCCAAAAAGCAATTTGGAGGTAAATTAAAATATAATGCACTCGCATTCTAAAACACATAATGTGTTTGTGTTATAATGTGTTCATGTTATGGCTTTGACACATTATAAACATGATTCCATTATAGCTCAATTAATGAGCCATATCAAACACACATTATAATGTGCTCGTATTATAATGTGCATGTGTTGTGTGTTGCAACTGTGGGCCTAACCGGTGTTGTCATTGATGTCAACATACTCCTATTGCATTGATATCAAGGATTGGAGGAGTTGTGTGCTGAGGATATTGAGAAAATTAGTCCTATCAGAAACAGAGAAGAACGGTGAAGACAGTGAAGCTCTATGAAGTGAAGATCCCAGCTAGATGAAGATCATAGAATGCAAATCACAGGCTTTCTAGATATGTGTCTGAAGATGATCCAGTCAAAATTTGTGAGCTCCACATGAAAATATGGAGGAGTTATGGCCATGAGAGTAAAACCGGTTCTGGCAATTGTTCATAGGTGACAAAGTGACACAAAAGGTCTGGTGAGATTCGAAAATACAATATCATGTTCTGCGGATCTAGTGGCATGTTTAGGAGGCTAATGTGAATTGACAACTCAATTGATTCATGGTTTGGAGGTCCACAAGCAATCCTTCTAACGTGACAGGGATGGTCGACTGTGTTCTTGAGGTTCTGGATGAAGATGCAAGTGATTACAATAAGCAGAAGTGGTGTGGATGTTCTTGGTGATTCAAGAAAGCTTGTGGGGGTCTCTATATTGTGTCCAATTCACGTTGGTGGTCCACATTAAAGATTGAGCTCGTGATTGAAGATTTACCTTCGGGTGATGGTGTTCTTCCTAGTCTTGGCCAACAGGATGATTTGCACATGTTGCGGATGATCTTGAAGATGTTTTGCAAAGCATGGCATGTTCCTCAAAGAAGATTGAAGTCCTAGCTATGTGTCGCTGACAGTGTAGTGATGGGCATGAAGTTTTTTGTAATAAGTCAAGTTGTATTTTTGTAATTGCTCTGTAATAAAATAAGTGTATGTTGTGCCAACTTTGATGATCATTCTAAAGTCGATGTCATGTATAAATAAGAGTTGTGAAGTCATTCAAATGTATTCATGTGGTCATGATGAGAAGGTGGTAGTGAAGAGGAGCAAAAAGCAGAGTAGAGGTGTTGAGCTTAAATGGAACTGACTCAAGCATAGTAAAGATCCTAATCTCCAGTTCAAGTATGTAATACTCATATTCTTCTGTAGACAGTGTGTCTCCAGTAGGCAGTGAGCCTTTTATGAGCAGTGTGCTCGGGCAGTGAGCCCTAACTGGCAAGTGCCATTTTACTCTTCTTATTCTTTTAACAAAAAATACAATCTTGGGTTAGTCACCCCATGGTTTTTCCCTTAACTGGGTTTTCTACATTAAAATCCTCGTGTTATATGTGTTGAATTTGTTTCTGCTCTTGAATTATTGCATTATGCTTTCATGATTGAATCATTATTATGCTGTTGAAATATAAGAAGGTTTTAAAGTGAATAAGGAACAGGATTTTGGTGACAACTGATTCACCCCCCTCTTAGTTGTCTGTCCTAAATCCAAAAATTGGTATCAGAGCCAAGTTCCTTAGGAAAAGCCTAACAGCTTGAGGAGGATCTAGGAATCTCAATGGATGCATATGGTATGAAAGAACAACTATAGTCTGCCTTAGAAGATCTTGATCAATCCCAGTCTGAAGTTAATAATTTGAGATAGCGACTTAAGGAGGCTGATGATTTCATCAATGAACTGAAAGAAAAACTCAGTAATTCCATGAAAAAGAGAAAGGAACTACTTCAAAAATTAGTGGATCAGAATGAAGCCAATAATATTGATGAGGACCTGAATGAGAAAACAAAGCTATGTGAAAAGATGTCAAAAGAAGTTGTTATGCTAAGACATGAAATGGAATCAGGGATTATGATATTTAACCAAGAAATTGAAGAGAAGAGAAAGACTAAAGATAACTTAAAACAATCCCTCAAGGAGAAAACAGAAGATTACTACAAAATGGACAGAATAATTAGACATCTTGAGTCTGATCTTGGAGAAGTCAAATACAATGAAGAACAACTTGAGAGACAGATTGACACTCTCAAACAAGATCTTGAAACTACAAATGAATACAAAGAAAAATTCAAGATAAGCTCAGCCAAACTTGAAGTACTACTTGAAAGTCAAAAGAAGGTAGATGATAAGCATGGCTTGGGATATGAGAAAGGTGAAAGCTCTGGATCTGGCCAAAAGAATTTTGGGTCAGGAAGACAAAGAAACATGCCTAAAAGACCTCCGATAAGACAACCTAATGCTCAAATATATCCATCCTTCAATGGAAGTTGCTTCAACTGCAACAAATTTGATCATAAAGCAACTCAGTGCAGGAGCAGAATGAATCAGAATAATCCATCCTTCTCCAGTCAATGTTTTAATTGCAAAAGGTATGGTCACAAATCTCATGAATGCAGAAATATGCAAATGAACAATTCTTTCAATGGTAGATGCTTTACATGCAATAGAATGGGGCATATGGCTAATCAGTGCATATCAAGACGATATCAATCAAATAAGCAAGGAAATGTTGTGTGTTACAATTGCAATAAATCTGGTCATATAGCTAGATTCTGCAGGAGCAGAAATCATGATGGAAAAGGTCCGGTGAAACATGATCAGAAATAAGACAAAGGCAAAGGTAAAGTGAATGCAGATGAGATTCAGAAGAAGATGAGCAAGACTTGGGTAAAGAAGAGTGTGATGAATATTGGTGATGGGTCCGCACCAGAATCCGGTGCTGATAATCCTTCTAGAAATTAAAAAGTGAGCTCTGGCTTAGGGGGAGCTGCAAAGAAGATCAAATTCCATCAGCCAGTTAATAAGTGCCTGAATTCGGCACATTGAGTAAGAATCAGAGGTTGCGGATTAAAGAGCATTTGGAGGTTCATCTAAAAATCATTCAGTTAAGAGTTGAGAAATTTGCATGGAGATTTGAAGAAGTTATGAGTAGATCCGGTTCCAGTAGCTATCCGGTAAAAATAGAATTACACAAATAGATCCAGTATGATCTGAAAATGCAATTTTATGGTCTACAAGTTGAAGAAGGCATTGTATGGACTCAAACAATCCCCAAGATCCTGGTATGAAAGATTGGACAAACATCTTTTGAAGATTGGTTTCAACAAAGGTACTGCTGATAGTAATCTATATTTTAAGATTGATCATGAAAATATCTTGATTGTTGAAGTATTTGTTGATGATATCATTTTTGGAGGGAAAGATAGTATGTGCAAGACTTTTGCAAATCAAATGCAAATTGAATTTGAGATGTCTATGTTTGGGAAATGAATTTCTTCTTGGGTCTGCAAATCACTCAAACAAAGAAAGGAATCTTCATATCACAGACCAAATATGTGAAAGAATTGTTGAAAAAATTTGGGATGGAAGATTCAAAGGCAATGAATACTCCCATGGAAACCATATGTAAGCTAAGTAAAGATGATGAATCTCCTAAGGCTGATCAGAAAAAGTACAGGTCAATGATTGGGGGACTACTCTACCTTACTCAAACTAGACCCGATATTATGAATGTTGTTGGTCTTGTCGCTAGATTCCAAGCTAATCCTAGAGAGTCTCATGTCTTGGCAATCAAGAGAATTCTCAAATATCTGAAGGGAACAGTTGACTATGGTTTATGGTATCCTAAGGATCATGATTTCTCTCTTCATGCATATACAGATGCTGATTGGGCAGGAGATGTGGATGACCAGAAGAGTACCAGTGGTGGTGCATTCTTTTTGGAAAAAAGATTGGTTTCTTGGCTAAGCAAGAAACAAGAAGCAATATCTCTGTCCACTATAGAAGTAGAGTATATTGCAATAGCAGGCAGTTGCACTCAAGTATTGTGGATGAAGCAAATGCGAAGAGATATTAGAGTGGAGTATGAAGAACCTATCACAATCTTCTATGATAATTCAAGTGCAATAAACATATCAAAAAATCCGGTGTTGCATTCAAAGACAAAACATATATCCATCAAGTTTCACTTTTTGAGAGAGCGGGTGAACAAGAATGAAGTCAGATTGGAGTTTGTGCCCTCAGAGGATCAAATTGCAGAATAACAAGATAATAATTTAAACATGATCATCATCTATAATTAAAACAAGTGAGTCAAATATCTATAATTTAATTGAATTTGAGAACATCCATCCTTAGCAGTAAATTAAAAATCATCATACGGGTAAGTGCAAAAAGATGGGGGCCAAAAAGTGGCCAAATTAATTTCAAAAAAAATTAAGTCATAATGCGAGCGCGTTATAACGCGCTCGTGTTATGACTTGCTATAAATTAAAAAAAAAGGTTTCTAATGTCATTTCATTTCTTTCTTCTCCTCTATGCCCGCGCCCTGCAAACCCTAGAAAGCGCGCTCGCGTTTTGCAAAACTCCATTCAACACAAAAACCTTATCGATCCATCACCAAAATGCTGCCACGACGTCGAGCATGCCAAAGGAGTGAGTTATATTTATTTTTTTGTTTGAATTTGTTTTTAAATAGGTAGGTTTTAGTTGATTTTTTATGTATATTTTGTTAATTGTCAGGAAATGTTAATGCACCTCCTCCTCCTCCTCCTCAAAATCCACAAAATCCTAAGGAGGAAATACCTGCAGAACAACAACCCCCTCCATCCATTCCTCGACATGCCCCTGGAACACAAGAAAATATAATGGGGCAAATTGAAAACAACAAAAAAAAAAATTGAAGATATAATTGCAAGGTTGAAAGATCCTTCCACTTCAACCTTGCATAGGTCCATGCTTGCTAAATCTCTTGAATCTATGTTATCAAATGTAGATTCAACTACCAAGCAAATAACTAGTTGGATGGATAAGAGAAGAGAGTTTAGAGATTATTATGTAGACAAGTTGTCATACCAAGATGTGAAAAAATTACAAATCACAAAATTAGACTTGTGTTCCATTTTCACAAACCCACAAACAAATCAACCTCCACCCATTACATGCAAGAGGTTCCCTATCCATTGGTGCAACAACCAAGCGATAAGGGACAATTTTGGGCAGAGGTGGTGGATGGTTTTTGACCATCCTCCATGCAATAATAATGAGGTCCCGCAATACTTTTTGAGGAAACTCTACTGCGAGTTTGTCCTCAATAAAGTGCCAAACTATTTTGATATGCGGGACTTCTAGGATAGAGGTGGGGGCTCAACATAAGATAGACCAAGGGCACGTCTTGACCCACAGCGGGTAGTGAGACGAGTAATCAGCAAACCAGCCCACGAGCATGTTTCTATCCCTTCCATTGTGAAGGAGAGTGTTGAGGTCGATACACTTCAGTCCATTAGTGTCTTGACCCAGAGCATCATAGAGCATGCCGGTCCTGCAACATAGAGTGGGTTGGGAGATAGTGCGAGGAGTAGGGTCCCACCCCATACTTGTCAGACTTGCAGGTTAGCCTGTGGTTATGACCACATGGATAGTCAGGATGTAGGTGCACAGGCTACATCTGTAACTGAGCAGATGGTGATGACAGATACCCTCCTGAGTGAGACATTTGGCCTTGATACTCAGGTAAATATTAGCAAGTTTATTGAATTTAATTTATTAAATTTCATTTTTGAAATGCAAGATTAACTAATTTAAATTGATGATTTTAATGAAATTTCAGGGTCATAGCGTCGATGCAGTTTTCAGTGGTTCTCCACCTACATTTTACACCAGATCATCTACTGTCGAGGTATGTAACTAGTAAACAATTATAAATATTACATGTGAATAGCATCATTATATGAATGGTATTCTAATATCTGATTTTGGATGTTGAATAGGTTAATACTGTAGATTTCACGGCAACACTTGCCAGCGGTGGTGGACTTCAAAGCTTTATGGAGGTAATAAATAAATAGTTTAATGAATGAATTATACTTACTAGATTTTTGTATGTGACTTGTGTGCTTTATTGTGTGTACTTTTATGTTTAGATGAACGTGTGTGTATGTTAGGAGCCATGATTTGCATCACTATTATAGTTTTCGTAATTGAATAATGTTGTTTTATTTCAGATGATGTAGGCTGCGGAGACACCTTCCCATGTTCATAGGGCAATGGAGCAGGGTGTGGCCTCTATGATTCATAGCTCCATGGCATTGACAGGGGTATGAGGCAGATTAGTAAATTTCAATTTACATTCATTGTTATAGTTGTCTATTTTTGAAAAATTAAAAGATTATTGATTTAAGTTTAATTTCTATCTGGATGGTTTCTATAGGACATGACATCACCACGGCCTATTCCTGCTACTGAGGCAAGTGAGGAGATAGATTATATGTTAGCTGTAAGTGATTATTTTGTTAAATGTTTCATTTTTTATAACATGTAATTTCTATATATTAATGTCTATACTTTTTATTGTAACAGGTAAAGATGCAGGAAGAACTAAATAGGAGGAGCAGACCTCGGGTTCGTAGTAGACCACCCACATGCGCGTCTCCATCCCCTAGAAGATCAAAGGCTGCCCGTGATCTATTCTCTTCACCAGCCAGAGGGGAATGACTTTTTATTGTGTTCCTTTGTTGTATGCCTATATGGCATTCTTGTAAGCCTATATGGCTATTTTGTATATATGTTATACTTATATCGACAGATATTGATGTATGCCTATATGGATATTTGGTTAATACAAATGTTTTTATTGATGGCATCCATACTTGCATTATAAATCCACATTTGAATGGATATTTGTAGATGGCTACTTCAAATATTTAAAGTCTAATTGTATTACATAAGATGTTTGTTGATCCAATAAGCTAGCTATTGTTATTCAAGTATCACCTAAACCTCATTTTGGAACTAAAAGATAAAAGTTGTATTTAAAAAAAAAGAAGAATCATCATGTTGAACAAAAAATATTAATATTCTTTATGAGTAGCATAGAATGTCAACTATATGCAATACAAAAAAATGAATCATCATGTTATTCTTTATGTTTGAGATCCTGAAAATGAATAAGTCTAGTAGCCTGATATCCTGAAACACTAGGATGAATATCCAAGTCATTAGGATGATTGCACCTTGAGAAAAAGTCATTAAAATGAGTGCCTAAAGGAGACTTTCTTAAACATTCAAACATTGAGCAACAAGCATGAAGGGTTAAGGCGCAATTTGCAACTCATAAAGCCTCAAAAGGGCATCCAACTTAGAGAGAGCATTCATTTAAGATAAGGCACCCATTGACACCTGTTCCACCATAAAAGTGCACCTAAGGTGGAAGGAGAACAAGCCTCTAGTAAGTGAAGCGCACCTATTGTCTAAACCACTTCATTATGGCACCCTAGCATGAGGAGGAGTATATAAGTCAATAGGAAATGGCACCTATAATGCAAATGAAGGACTAAGTGGCATTTTCAATAAGCATCAATTCACCTTGAGCTTTCAATAAATACATCAAATTGAGCCCCATAAGCCTAGGCGCCCTTTGCCTGCAAAAGAACCTTGTATCGACGTCAAGAGTTGGTCGTATCGGTGTGTCGGCAAAAGATTGTTTGAGTGTGCCGATGGTATTAAGTCCTACCGATAGGCGAGGGACTTAGAGTCTCGTATCAGAGTGACAAAGACATCGGTGTGAAAGGATATAAAGTCACTGATAGTGGTCTGTCTAACCGATAAGAGTTAATGATGGGATGTTTGTCAAAAGTGAAATCAAACAGAGTCATGGTGGCATCGGCCTATTGGCCGATGAAATTTTAAGCTCACCAATGGTATGTTATCTCGCCAATAGTGAGTTTGAAGGTTCAAACGTTGATAATTCTATGCTTCCACTGTGTGCTCTGCATCAGACACTCATCCCTACTACAGTCTAGCATTCTCTAGTTGTGTTCTCCCCTTTGTTTTTGTGAACACCTCTAGAAGTAATGTTGAGTTACTTGTGATGTCCTTATTGAATGGTGTTGTTTTGGATTCAT
Organism: Cunninghamia lanceolata; assembly: GCA_027924645.1. NCBI lineage: Eukaryota > Viridiplantae > Streptophyta > Pinopsida > Cupressales > Cupressaceae > Cunninghamia > Cunninghamia lanceolata. Next base: position 540,355 of record BSBN01001906.1, on the reverse strand, counting down.
GTGTAGTCCTTGTTCCTTATAGTCTATTGTCTACCTAGCTGTTTGTTGTGACTTATTGAACCACTATGATTTTGAATATTTAGATTTAGAGGGCATTAGACACCAAAATTTCTTGACCTTTAACAACCCAACCTAGAATCAATAGATTTTTGTCCATCCCAACTATTCTAGTCAAGACAAAGCATGTTGATTCTCATTCAATCCAAAGTTCATTAATAGGATTATCTTATCATAATATCTAGGGAAATGACCACCTAGATGGACAATGATGTGATCTATCTATAAAGAAACTTGCAAGAAGTATAGGAGGCATGAGAATCCCTCCATGTTGTTTATCAAGTTGAATGATCTATGACACATCATGTATCATTAGAAAATATTCTTGAAGAGAAAGCAAGTGAAAATACTCAAAACAACCCATAACAAGGTGGAGAAGTTTAAAGAATGGAGGTTGCAACACTTTCCAACCTCATAGCCACACTAGTCCAATGGATTAGGATAATACTATCAAGCATCCACATAATAGTAGATAATCTTATCAAAAGTCACAGAGAAATTTCTAAGGACCAAAGTGTTATCCCTATGACTTGACACATACTGCTTGTTTCATAAAGCAAAGGGACATGATATAAATATTGTTGTTATATGGAGCCTAATCAGACTCAGAGGTTAAATTTACCCAACTTTTATCAGTGTGGTTCCTCCCCAAATATGTTCCTACTAGTTTTGGGGCCTTGAAGTCTAAGTGCATGAAAATTGAAGTCTAAGTGTTTTTCTTCAGGATCTAGGCGCCAGTTGAACGTTGTAGTTGCCAAGAAGAGCGCCTAGCAAGAGGAAGTTTTTTGGAGTCTCCAAAACACATCAAACACTTGACTAACAACAAGATAACTTTTTCCCAAGTTAGGCGCTTCAAGAGGGAAGTTAACATGAATAAGCGCCAACTTGTCTAGGCGCAAACTCAAGCTTGTTGAGGATACACATGGCGCCTAACATTCCTTGGTGATTTCACAAACTTCAAATGCTCAGAACTGTTCAAGGAATGCCCAATGCCCCTTCTTGATGATAGGCACCAAAGTGAGGGTGGAATTGCACCTTGATGGCATTAAGCACTATCTAGAGTATGCTACTCCATGGAAATGTGCCTTCTTGCTTAGAGTAATTCAAACACTCCAAGGTCTTTAGTAATCAATTCCCCAACTTATGAAATGTTCTCCTTCATTTTAAAACACATTGTAATGCTCCAAAGAGATGACTATACCTAGGCGTCAATCTAGGTTAGAAATGCCTCCAAAGTGCGCCTTCTCTTTAAGAATGCAAAACAAGGTCCAAAGGTGCTAATAAACTGAAGCACTTCTTTGGAAAAGTCCCGAAGGTTAAGATGTGCCTTGTCTTAATGAGGTGCAACTCTTGGGTAAGAAAGCTTGTAAAGTGTGCCTAACTTAGTGAAGAGGTTGATAACTTCTAAACCCTTCCTGGAACTTAGATTGCTTCAACTGAAGATCATCTCGCACCAATACATCACCAAACTTTCAAACACAAGATCAATTCAAACTTAGGCACTCATTAAGAGTCTTTCCAATGTTGGCGCATCTAAGAGGTTGAACTGGCAAGAGATGGCGCCTAGCTTCCTAGACCTTGTTTCAATATGTTTGAGTTCCAAAGTTGACTCAATGGTATCAAGATGGCACCATAGAGTCTTTGGACTAGTTCCTTAGAGTTTCAAAAACATTCTGGCTCCGTGAAAATTCCTCCTACATGCCTGGGTGCCATTTCAAGGTCCTGGAACCATGATGTAGTGCCTTATTGCTCTAGGCGCCCATTCATGATTGTGCAACTTGAGATTGGCACCTAGAGTGAATAGGCTTTCATCCTGACTTAATACATTGCCTCCTTCTGACAATTTTTGGGGCAGCAGAAAACCTTTCACCATGGGTAAATGTCTCAAAGATATAAAAACCCGAGAGAGGTTATTGTAGAGGCACTCTACGTGATCACGTTGCCTCAGACAGAATGTTTATAAGTGACATGGTTTTTCAGTAACATCTCGTCAAAGATTGCTGCCTTTTTGCACTTTGGACTCTACAGGGATATCATCAGTACAATGTAGCTCGGACTGTTTTGACAAGTTTGGGTGAAAAATAGGACCATGCCTAGCGTAAATGTACCCATCTGGATGCGTTGGAATAGTTAGTTTGGTCGCATCAAGAGCAGGATGAAAATTACACCCCTTTGCAACTTTACACTACCTCCTTCTGACAATTTTTGGGGCAGCAGAAAACCTTTCACCACAGGCAAATGCCTCAGAAATATAAAAAACTAAGAGAGGTTATTGTATAGGCACTCTACATGATTGTGTTGCCTCAGACAGAATGTTTTTAAGTGACACAGTTTTCAAGTAACATCTTGTCAAAGATTGCTTCCTTTTTGCACTTTAGACTCTTCAGGGATATCATCGGTACAATGTAGCTCGGACTGTTTCGACATGTTTGGGTGAAAATAGGACTATGTCTAGCATAAATGTACCCATCCGGATGCGTTGGAATAGTCAGTTTGGTCACATCAAGAGCAAGACAAAAGTTACACCCCTTTGCAACTTTACACTGCCTCCTTCTGACGATTTTTAGGGCAACAGAAAACCTTTCACCATGGGCAAATGCCTCAGAGATATAAAAAATTGAGAGATTATTGTAGAGGAACTCTACATGATTGTGTTGCCTCAAATGGAATGTTTTTAAGTGACATAGTTTTCGAGTAACATCTCGTCAAATATTGTTGCCTTTTTGCACTTTGGACTCTTCAGGGATATCATCGATATAATGTAGCTCAAACTGTTTTGACATGTTTGGGTGAAAAAAAGGACCATGTCTAGCCTAAATGTAACCATCCAAACGCGTTGGAATAGTCAGTTCGGTCGCATCAGGAGCAGGACGAAAGTTACACCCTTTTGCAACTTTACACAACCTCCTTCTGACGATTTTTGGGGCAGTAGAAAACCTTTCACCATGGGCAAATGCCTCAGAGATATAAAAAATTGAGAGGTTATTGTAGAGCCACTCTACATGATCGTGTTGCCTTAGACAGAATATTTTTAAGTGACACAGTTTTCGAGTAACATCTTGTCAAAGATTGCTTCTTTTTTGCACTTTAGACTCTTCAGGGATATCGTCGGTACAATGTAGCTCAGACTGTTTTGACATGTTTGGGTGAAAAACAGGACCATGCCTAGCCTAAATGTACCCACCTGGACGCGTTGGAATAGTCAGTTTGGTCGCATCAGGAGTAGGACACCAAAAATGCAAAAGTTGCTTTGTGCAACTTGACAACATTGACACTTTTTTGCAACATGACTCAAAGACTCAAACTGACCCCCAATGACTCAAAGTGACTTAAAATCACCTTGATTTTGGTGCCCAATGTACATTATAGAGGTCGAGGTGCTCCTTATCATTCAAACATCTTAGATGAGCGCCTAGGAAAGGAAAAAGCTCTAAGTTTCATCATCATGAGCGCCTAATATCAAGAGACTTTAATGGCTCAAACCTTAGCATGGAGTCCTAAGGCACATTTCATGTCTCCTTTCATCCATTTTGGGGCCCTTATGTAGATTTTTCAACTTGATTTGGCGCCCTGTATGTGAAGGAAGATCTAAAGGCATGAAAGTGGATGTCGTTTTGCAAGAGTTTGGATCATCAAAATTGAAAGAAATAAGTCTATTAAGATTGGGTGCCCTTGGTCTTCTTTTCATTCATTATGAGCACCTTGGGAGAATTGTATAAAGGTCATCATCATGATTGGGCGCCCTGGATCCAGAGTGTTGGAGAGATCATCAAATGGTGTCTATAGGAAGTAGGGTGAGTTATGAGTTTAGTCGCATCAGGAGCAGGACACCAAAAATGCATAACATGATGATGTAAAAATGTGTATATGTGTAAAAATGCAGGAGGAAATAAAAAAAGACAAACCTTACAAATTAATGTGCATACTTGCAACTCAATGTAACATGACTTTACAAAATCAATGTGAAGACTTACAAATTAATCCAATGAACCATCCGGGTCTGCTCTACTCTTTATTGTGTCAAGTATTGCTTCATGGTCAGACTCACGCACCTTCCACAAGATTTTGTTCAAAGGTCTACCCTGATACTTTATCAAATGAACATTGGATGCCACGACAAGGTTCGAGTAATGAAGAATCTTCCGATGCGTGTCAAAGTCTTGAAACAGCCAAATATTAACACTCTTATGTGGGTACCTTCTAAGCCATGTTCCAGTAATAACCACTGAACCTATAGGGTATTCAATGTTTTCTCCATCTGTAACAGGGATCTCCAATTTGTTTTTGGCCTCAACACAATGACATAAGTAATAATTTATTCCCTCTTCATTATCTTCATCTATAATAACTGCATATACGTGCCCTACATTGATATGTGTAGCAAATTAGATGAAATTAGTCAACATTATAAAAACACTACAAAGTAAGATGACATTGCCTGGTCGAACTAGATGAAATTAGATGCATATACGTGCCCTATATTACCTGGTTGAACTAAATCTGATATGTGGTCAAAGTCAGCTGATGATTCCATCTGTGTTAGTTCCAGTGCCGTCGGTCGATACGTGTCAAGTGGGCTAAGATAACTTAACTGTCATTCGTCAACCCACTCCTTTGACTCGCACTCATCCCAGACTTGAATTGTATAGGAAAAACAAAAGCATGACATCTTTCGTGTATGGATACACCATGAACCTGCAATTAAGCTTCTGAAAGAGTGCATCTCATTTGATCCTGTCAGTGTACAACAGTCCTCATATGGTGCAATGTTAGTATCATCTATCAACCAAAAAAATCTACGAACTGAAGACTTACCTTCATTACCTGGACCCATGGAAGCATTACACCACTCGATAATCAATTTTGTATCTATCAACTTTGCATTGTCTTTATACTTTAACTCTTCTCGTCCTATGGCTCTTTTGATACATGCTCCTGCACCATCATGCTCCCCCTTTCCATGCCCAGCCTCACAAAAGTTCCACATATGCTGAATACCTGTAAAATTATGCCTCCTACTCAGCCAATAGAAATTCCGCGAGTTTTTGAATTGTGACGCACAGTTATCCTACCATATGATATGTTGACTAAATGATATGCCCCTTCTAGCCAAATCATTGTAGAACACCTGAAAGCAACCTTGCACGAACTTCGTAGAATGCGTGCGATCTGTTAGCACTTATTTTGACCTGGGGTTGATTTGTCATGATCAGGAGGTTTCTTCATCTGAAGCCTTCATCTTCTTGCCCAAATTTTTCTAAGTGTTGGACCTCCTCAGCGTTTTTCAGCTGCAGCATCATATTTTTCTGAGGAGGAGGTCGTCATCATCATCTTGCCTTCGATGATGATCTTCATCAGCGTGTTCTTCGTCGACTTGTTTTTCTCATCGTCATCATCATATTTCAACTGCCGGGTGATGTTTGCTTATTATCCTGATGATACTGGTGAGCTACAGTGTGCCCTCAGTTGCTTGCGAGGGTGATCTTTTCAAGTATCCGGTGATATTCCGAATATCACCTTGCTCAAACATGATGACGATGTTGCCCCGATATCTTGAAGGGGTTATTCTCTAAGTTGTCGACCTGACTTGTTTTTTCCTAAGGGTCGTCATCATCATGATATTTCCAGTTATCATCCTGCTGCTTGCGGAGGTCATCATATTTTCTGCCTTCATGATATTTCACCGGGGTGATATTTTATCATCGGGTGATCTTGGTTAATATCATCCTGATGATGTTGTCGAAGAGTTCTAAGTGCGACCCGATATTCACTAGGGTCATCATATTTTGAACGTCAAGATGATCTTAGTCAATATCATCCTGATGATGTTGTATCACTTCTTGTTCTTTGTTTCTCATCCTGATGATGCTGACGTCATCCGTATATCAGGGTGATATTTTTCTTTCTGCCTATCTGCATCATGATATTCCGAAGGAAGGGGTGATATTTTCATATCACCCGGATATATGTTTGCTCGAGCATCATGATGATGCTGATATCAAGGAGATATCCGCCTGCCGGCTTCGCGCATTATCTACTGGGGGTGATCTTTTCAAGCAGCATCATCATATTCAGTTATCGCCCCGATCTTATAGTGGAGCTACAGTGCAACCTGATGTTTGAACGTCAGGAGGATATTTCCAAATATCCGGTTGTCTTCCGAATATCATGATGATGTTAATATGATGATGACGTCATCAAGGTCCGCGGGGGTCATATTTCTAACAACTGATCATCTTGAAGAGACCTCCTGATATTTGCAAACATGATGACGTCATCCGGATATGAGGAGGTGCGCAGTAGGCAGATATGATGATGACGTCAGCAGGATATGATGATGAGATCATCAGGATGTTCATCGGCCAGACTTTTGTTATAAGCTCAGCAGGAGGATGTTCCTCCGAAGGATCAGGTTGTGCCGATTATCATGAAGGTTATATTTCAAATATCATGATGACGTCAGGATGATATTTCGAACAACAGGATATCATGCTGCTGGAGGATGATGATGATTAAGTCTATACTAGTGTCGTCAGGAGCAAAAGCACCGACATGATATATGCTCATGACTTAGTATATAAAGTGTTATTGAGGTCATCGCGGGGTGCATGTGGGATATTGATATCCTGCACTTTCAAACATCATGATGATGAGTCTCGGCGGGAAATGGTTGCGATTGTAGATTTGATGATCTTCCCAAGGCCGCGGGTTGGTGCGCCATTAATGGCGATTGTTGCAGAGGTATGGGCGGTGGCGTGGATGGATCCAGTACCCGACTGGAGGTGTCAATCAGCGGACAGGGGCGCAGGGCTCAAGAAATCTTCCTGTCTCCTCCCCTACCTGCTGCATTCAAGTTTGGGCGCCAATCTGGTTGTGTTTGAGCGCCATTTTCCTGATACTGTGTATCTGGCGAAATTTTGGTCAACCATGTAATTAATTGCTGAGCACCTACCTGGCTGTTATAAGCAGGTGGTCATGCTCATTTGAAAGGTTGTTGAAAGTTGATGATTTTGGCTCTGTAATGCATAACAAGCTGATCTGGTTGCTCTGTACAGCTTACCTGTGAGTTTATGTATCTCTTGTTGTTTGTTTTTGGCATGAACCCACTGATTTCATGAGTAAACTTATATGAGAAATGTTGTTTGGCATGTGTTGTGTTAATTCTGTCTCCAGTATTGCATGTATTCTTCTTCTGAATCTGGATGTTTGGTAATGTTTAGATTCTAGAGCATAGAATTCCTATGTTGACTGTCTGATCTTTTAACTTCTACTCAAGGGGTAGATTAAACTGTTTTCAGGTTGAACATTGGGAGGGATATACTGCAGTAGGGATACCATAAGTAGGGATAACCTAACACTTTGTATTGGGAGATGCCTGTAAGGCAGGTATCACACATATCCCCTTGAAGTCCAGTTTTAGTTGTTCATGCTGATCATTCACAGGTGTATGTCTACTGACTCCAGGCCCTAGATAGGCACCAATCATGCTTTGTTTTGTGTTATAACCATATCCAGCTTTGCATCCACACTTAAACTCCAAAGCAAAATCTAAAACCAACATTAGGACATTAGAGTTAGTTTAGGATCCTCAGTCCTCTGTCTACAACTGCTAATAGGCCCAAAGCTAGCCCCTTTGCCCTTATCTTTCAGTTTTGGTCTACTTACAGGAGGACTCATCTGCTTTCTGTCAACATCCCAGCCTTGCATGCATATCCTCATGGATGTTGAGTAGGGAATACCCCCCTAGGTCTTGCAGAGCCTGAAGAAGAAGAGGAGATAAAATATAGAGTCTATCTCCTATACTGTTGACCCCCTGGCCCAGAGATCCTGTTGATCACTGATGGCTACCTTGTAGGGAAATCTGGGAATAAGCATCCAGTCTGGGAAAAAGTCAACAGAAATTGGCGACTCCGCTGGGGACTGAGAAGTAAAAGTGCTATCTAATCATCTCCAGTGATATATATGTGACCCATCTGAGTCAGCAACAGTAATCTACTCCGCTGGGGAACCTTGTGAAAGAACCCTGGTTTTCAGAAGAAAACAGTTCCTAGCAATAGGTGGCGACTCCGAAGTAATCTCCCAACCGGTCAAGGTAAATTTATATGCAGGGGAGAAGATCCCAACAAAATCCTCTATTTGAAGAGTTACCATTAACAAAAAGAATGATGTATAGAAGAAAGGGAACTGTCTCAGCTAGTCATGAGAGCTCCCCCAGAAAAAGTGATGAGGTACAAGATAACCCTAGGCCATCAGGACAGCATGCTCCTTATTTTTCAAGTGCAGAAGCTGATATCCAAGGTGCATATGAGAGGCAACAGGGTGGTAGCATGAGAATGAGGTCAGAGGTGTTCCAAGAACGCCCTTTTCTAGACCCAAGTGAAAGGTTTGAAGAGGCAGAGTCTCTAAGGGATGATGAAGATGATGACCAGAATGGTATGAGACCATCTACCTCCAGACCTAAGGATGAACAATTGGCTGAAGAAATCAAAAGCCTAAGAGCAGAATTAGAATACCTACAAGCCATGAAAATCAGAGATGATATACAACAGAAAGTGCAAGCCTTGAGAACTGCCCAAAATAATTCAGTTCCTACTCTAGAGAATGCAAATATGCAAAGACATCAGCAAAGATATGAAATGCAACATCAGCATCATGATGACAGACAAAATGTGAATGATGCTAGGATACCACTGAACCATGCAGGAAACCAAAATGCAAACAGAAATGTTAATGTTAATCAGCCAAACAGACAGCCCATGCAGCTAGATAGATTCAGGCAGCTGGTGTTTGATGGTATTCCTGGGTATCCTAACCCCATTGACAAGCATCTGAGGCTGCAAGTGCCTAAGTTTTCAGGAAACAATACAATGTCAGGAGAAGATCATCTAAAGGCCTTCCAAAATGTCATGGATAATTTTGAGGTTGAGCATGAGGATGTTTTCATGAAGTCATTCATGCAATCCTTAATAGATGAGGCAAGAGAATGGTACAGGAATCTGCCTGACCGGAGCATATCATCATGGGATGATTTTAAAAGGATATTCAAGGAGCAATATGGTGATAAAACTGACCCTAGCTTTTTTGTAAATGAGTTCACCAGTATCACCAAAGGGTCAAATGAGCAGGTTGCAGACTTTAATGCAAGATTTACTAAAGTGTTGAACAAATTGCCACATCATATGAGGCCAAATGAACCAATGTGCATAATTTTGTACATCAATGCCTTTGATGCAAAGACTGCATATGGACTGAGAGATAAAGGTCCTGCCACTCTCAGGGATGCTTTCAGAATTGCAGTAAATATTGAAAACAATAGGAAAGCATCAAGCAAGACAAATAGAAGGGATGATGTAAAAATTCTGCAGAATCCAAATAAGCCTCAGAACACTCAAGGTAGTACATCTGCTCCTGAAGATAAGATAGACAAATTGGCAAATGTTGTTAAGGACCTGAGCTATAGATTAGCTAGAAGTGAAAAAGGGATGGGTCCTGATAGGCAAGTCTATCAAAGGCAGGAAAAGAGGCCATCGTTACATGATATGCCTTATAACACCAATTGGCATGATGGTAAGCCTGTATATCCACGTAACAACACAAATCAGAGGGCTCAACATGCCAAGGAAACTCCTGATCCTTTAAAGAAAACTATAAATATTACTGATGATGCTCCGTGGTGTATAATTTGTCAGATGCCACATTCACAGTCACAGTGCATGATTGCCCAATCTTTGTATGATAATGCTACATCCTGTAATGAATGCAATGAGCCACATCATGTGCAGGATGATGATGTTAACATGATGTCCATAGGCAATGGATATACTCTTTATGATGCTGATGAGAAGATAGATCATCAACTTCAGGCCTGCCAACAGTCCCCAGATGATGAAGATAATGAAGATAATTATGTGTATGCTCAGAACTCACACAATTTTCTGAGTAGCTTACAACGACCTTCTGATGAGGAAATTAGAGCCTTCACAGCTGCAGCAGTTGCTCAAGTCAAAAGCAACTACAATCTCAGAGGCAGAAATCAGGTTGGCAGCCCACATCAGCCAGAGGATATTTCTACAGGTCAGCTGATGCATGGTCATAAAGGAACTGAACCACAAAAAAGGTAGTGGGTGAATAATAAACAGAACTTTAGATACAGAGCAGGTCCTGAATTTCAAGGACCAGAAAACAAAATCCCTCAGGCTGAAGATCAAAGTAGAGGTTCCCAAGACAAGAATGATGATCAGGGAACTATGAAAATGAAAACTAAATCAGCTCAGGATAAAAGCAAGATTGTGGAGCAAGCCACAACTGCTGTACAAAACTGTGCTCCATTTGATATAGCCCAGATCCTCTCTCAGGTAAAGGTCTCTGTTCCACTTATGGAACTCATGAAAGTGGAAGAGATCAAGAATAGGACAATATCCCTAATCTCAGGGGTACCTTTTCAAGCTAAGCAAAATGATCAGACCCAGGGTGAGAAACAGGTCATGTGTAATGAAGAGGATGAGACTCCTGAAGTCTATTTAGGAATGACCATGACAAAGTGTCCTTCACAGGTGGAACCATTTTATGTTTCCCTGGTTATAAATGGTAAAATAATTAGAAATTGTATGCTTGACTCTGGAGCATCCACAAATGTCATGCCTTTGGCTATCATGCAGCAAACTGGATTAAAAATTGACAAGGCATGTGGAAAGTGTTATGCTATGGATGCCAGAGAGGTACCAGTTATTGGAATCATGAAGGATGTAGATTTCAAACTGGCAGCATTTCCTGAAAAGAAATATAAGATGAATATAACAGTGGTTGACATCAAGCCACAGTATGGTATGCTGCTGTCAAGAAGATGGGCAGCACTAATAGGTGGAAGTATGCAGCTGGACCTGTCATATGCCATGATTCCAATGAATGGCAAGGATGTCAAGCTAATTAGAGAGCAAAGATCATCAGAGACAGTGGAGGACCAAGAAGCAAATGAACAGATATTCTTTGTGAACACTGACTGTGATAACTTCAGGGTTGTCTCAGATGATGCAGAAGATAAAAAGAAAAATAGCTGCATTGATGAGCTGGATCAGCAAGGGTTATGGACCATGTTTTTTGATGGAGCTTGTGCAAAAGAAGGCTCTGGAGCTGGAGTTGTTTTCCTGTCTCCAACTGGTAAGCTCCTCAAATCCTCTTTCTTGCTGAGGTTTGATTGCACAAACAATATTGCAGAATATGAGGCTTTACTCTTAGGCCTGAATATTGCTCTCAAACATGGAATTAAAATGTTAAGAGTATTTGGAGACTCTGAGCTGATTGTATCCCAAATCAGAAATAAGTATGCTGCAAAGAATAAAAGGTTGAAACAGTACAAGCATGCTGTTTGGGATACTATTGAACTTTTTGATGCATTTTCAATTGGCTGGGTAGAAAGGTCAAAAAATGTTATGGCTGATTTCTTAGCCAATGTTGCAATAAGGCCAGATGACATCACTCTGTCAGGTGTCACAGATGTAGAAGTTAAAATTAGGCCTGCCATACCAGAAAATATATGCAGTTGGCAAGTTTTTAATGATGATAGGGATTTGCTGAAATTTTTGCACTGCATAGATGAGTATGAGAATCAACAGATTGATTTCCAAGCCTTTGTAGAAACTGTAGATGGAAAAGAGACTCTTGTAGGGAAAGAGATCATTCAGTTGAGGACTAACAAGATCCCTAGAGGGTTAGTGGCTTTGGAAAGAGCCTTTGACAGTAGAGACAAAATGGTCACAAAGACATCCCCCACAAATAAGGAGGATTTAGAAGAAATAAATTTGGGGACATCTCAGGCCCCTCAGAAAGTATATATTGGCAAACAGCTCAAACCACACATAAGAAGTATGCTGATTGCATTGCTAAAAAAGTATAAACATGTTTTTGCTTGGTCATATGAGGACCTAAAAGCTTATAGAGAAGACTTATTCCAGCATGAGATCCCATTGAAGCCTGAAGCTAAGCCATTTAGACAGAGGCAAAGGCCTATAAATCCTACCTTAGCTCCCAAGATGCAAGAGGAACTCAAAAGGCTCAGGGATGCTGGAATAATTGTGCCAATCAGACATTCAACTTGGGTGTCTAACCTTGTCCCAGTCAGGAAAAAGAATGGTGATATTAGGTTGTGTGTTGATTTCAGGAACTTGAATGTATCCTCTTTGAAGGATAACTATCCACTGCCTAATATGGAGGCTATGTTGCAGAGAGTGACTGGTTGTGAACTCCTATCCATGATGGATGGATTTTCAGGATATAATCAGGTAAAGGTAAAAGAATCAGAACAATATAAGACTACCTTTACCACTCCATGGGGAACATATGTGTATGTTAGAATGCCATTTGGACTAACAAATGCAGGTGCTACATTTCAAAGAGCAATGGATGTTGCTTTTGCAGGGTTGATTGATTCAATCCTGGCTGTATATCAGGATGACCTGACTGCCTACTCAAAGAAAGGGGAGCAGCATTGTATGCATCTGGAGCAGATCTTCATAAGAGCACTAGAATATGGTATTTCTTTAAACCCAAAGGAGTGTGCCTTTGGAGTAGTTGAAGGAAAGCTTCTGGGACACATTGTTTCCAAGGATGGAGTCAGGATAGATCCAGAGAGAGTGGCAGCTATTGACAGGATTCAAATGCCAAAGACTGTGAAAGGAGTTCAGTCCTTCTTTGGACAGATAAACTTTGTTAGAAGATTTGTTCCCAACTTTGCAGAGATCACAAGGAACATTTCCAAGATGATGAAGAAGGATGCAACTGTCAACTGGGAAAGGGAAGCAGCAGAATCATTTCAGAATATCAAAGAGGCAATAAAGATGGCCCCTGTTCTTAAATCTCCTGATTTTTCTAGGCCATTCCAAGTGTTCTCATTTGCTTCCTTTCATACTGTGGCTGCATGTTTGTTACAGAAAAATGAAGATGGTTTTGAACAGCCCATTGCTTTCTTCAGTATGTCCCTGCAGGCCTCTGAGTTGAAGTATGATATTATGGAAAAGCAGGCATATGCACTTGTTAGAGCCATCAAAAGTTTCAGACCATACCTGGTAGGGTCATATATCATTGCATATGTACCTCATGCAGCAGTCAAAGACATATTCACTCAGCAGGAGGTGACTGGAAGAAGGTGCAGATGGATAAACAAACTACAGGAATTCAACATAGACATACAAGTTACTAAGTTGATAAGAGGACAAGGATTAGCCAAGATGATGGCACAGTCAAACTTGGAAGCATGCCAAGTTAATGCAGTCCAAGATGAGAATGTAAGTGTATCAGGATCTGAATGGTACAAGGATATTGTCTATTATTTGCAAAATCTGAATTGTCCTTCCCATTTCAGTGACAATCAAAAGAGGACTCTGAAGCTACATGCAATCAGGTATGTTGTTGTTCAAGGTGAGCTGTACTGGAAAAATCCTGATGGTGTGCTGCTGAGATGTGTGGATAAGAACATGGCTAACAATGTTTTGATTGATATGCATAAAGGATTGTGTGGTGGACATTATACTGCCCAAACAACAGCTCATAAAATTCTCAGGGCAGGATATTGGTGGCCCACTCTCTTTTCAGATGCACAAAAGTTAGTAAGGAAGTGTGACCCTTGCCAGAGATTCTCAGGAAAGCTGAAATATAATGGTGCTTTGCCCCTCAGAAATGTACCTGTGGATGCTCCATTCTAGCAATGGGGAATTGACTTTATAGGGGAAATTGCAGACAAATCAAGTGGGGGACACAGTTGGATTTTGGTGGCAACTGACTACTTTACCAAATGGATTGAGGCCATTCCAACTAAAAGAGCTACAAGTAAGGTGGTGACAGACTTCATACTAGAGAACATCATCATCAGGTTTGGAGTACCATTTAAGATTATCACTGATAATGCTATGTGCTTCAGATCAGGTGAGTTTGTTGATTTTTGCAACAGGTATGGGATAAACCTGTCATATACATCACCATATCACCCACAAGGAAATGGTCAAGCAGAATCAAGCAATAAGAGCATCATGAAAATTGTCAAGAGGATACTGGACAAGAACAAGAGAGCTTGGGACTCAAAGTTGAACTTAGCAGTATGGGCTGACAGAGTGACAGTGAAAAGGGCTATTGGGAAGTCACCTTTTGAGCTAGTGTATGGTGCATCAGCTAGATTGCCCATAAACAATCTCCTACCAGTTTACAGGTTCATTCAGGAAAATGATGAGGAGATTGAAGATCCCATGACAGAAAGAGTGAATCAGCTGGTTGCATTGGATGAAGACAGAAGGAGAGCCCACTAGATCAATCTCAAAAGACAACAGGATATGAAATATCAGTTTGACAGGAGAACTACAAAAAGGAAGTTTCAAGTTAATGATCTGGTGCTCATTTGGAATGCTAAAGATCAGGAAAAGGGTAAACATGGTAAATTTCAGCCCTTATGGATGGGCCCATATCAGGTTTGCAATACTCATGGGGAGGATTCTTATTTCCTCCAGGCCCTAGATGGTGAAATTCTGGAATTGCCTGTGCATGGCCAATTCCTTAAGTTCTATTTTGCATGAATATCTGGTTGCTGTGCACATTTGTAAAATATGTATGTAGTGTAAGCGCCTTGTACAGCTCGCGTTTTTTGTCTTTTTTGTCTGTGGTCTGCCCGGAGATCTGGTTCTCGCTGTAGGTTTTCACCTGCATGTCCCCATTCGGAGCCACTGTTAGCACTTATTTTGACCTGGGGTTGATTTGTCATGATCAGGAGGTTTCTTCATCTGAAGCCTTCATCTTCTTGCCCAAATTTTTCTAAGTGTTGGACCTCCTCAGCGTTTTTCAGCTGCAGTATCATATTTTTCTGAGGAGGAGGTCGTCATCATCATCTTGTCTTCGATGATGATCTTCATCAGCGTGTTCTTCGTCGACTTGTTTTTCTCATCGTCATCATCATATTTCAACTGTCGGGTGATGTTTGCTTATTATCCTGATGATACTGGTGAGCTACAGTGTGCCCTCAGTTGCTTGCGAGGGTGATCTTTTCAAGTATCCGGTGATATTCCGAATATCACCTTGCTCAAACATGATGACGATGTTGCCCCGATATCTTGAAGGGGTTATTCTCTAAGTTGTCGACCTGACTTGTTTTTTCCTAAGGGTCGTCATCATCATGATATTTCCAGTTATCATCCTGCTGCTTGCGGAGGTCATCATATTTTCTGCCTTCATGATATTTCGCCGGGGTGATATTTTATCATCGGGTGATCTTGGTTAATATCATCCTGATGATGTTGTCGAAGAGTTCTAAGTGCGACCCGATATTCACTAGGGTCATCATATTTTGAACGTCAGGATGATCTTAGTCAATATCATCCTGATGATGTTGTATCACTTCTTGTTCTTTGTTTCTCATCCTGATGATGCTGACGTCATCCGTATATCAGGGTGATATTTTTCTTTCTGCCTATCTGCATCATGATATTCCGAAGGAAGGGGTGATATTTTCATATCACCCGGATATATGTTTGCTCGAGCATCATGATGATGCTGATATCAAGGAGATATCCGCCTGCCGGCTTCGCGCATTATCTACTGGGGGTGATCTTTTCAAGCAGCATCATCATATTCAGTTATCGCCCCGATCTTATAGTGGAGCTACAGTGCAACCTGATGTTTGAACGTCAGGAGGATATTTCCAAATATCCGGTTGTCTTCCGAATATCATGATGATGTTAATATGATGATGACGTCATCAAGGTCCGCGGGGGTCATATTTCTAACAACTGATCATCTTGAAGAGACCTCCTGATATTTGCAAACATGATGACGTCATCCGGATATGAGGAGGTGCGCAGTAGGCAGATATGATGATGACGTCAGCAGGATATGATGATGACGTCATCAGGATGTTCATCGGCCAGACTTTTGTTATAAGCTCAGCAGGAGGATGTTCCTCCGAAGGATCAGGTTGTGCCGATTATCATGAAGGTTATATTTCAAATATCATGATGACGTCAGGATGATATTTCGAACAGGATATCATGCTGCTGGAGGATGATGATGATTAAGTCTATACTAGTGTCGTCAGGAGCAAAAGCACCGACATGATATATGCTCATGACTTAGTATATAAAGTGTTATTGAGGTCATCGCGGGGTGCATGTGGGATATTGATATCCTGCACTTTCAAACATCATGATGATGAGTCTCGGCGGGAAATGGTTGCGATTGCAGATTTGATGATCTTCCCAAGGCCGCGGGTTGGTGCGCCATTAATGGCGATTGTTGCAGAGGTATGGGCGGTGGCGTGGATGGATCCAGTACCCGACTGGAGGTGTCAATCAGCGGACAGGGGCGCAGGGCTCGAGAAATCTTCCTGTCTCCTCCCCTACCTGCTGCATTCAAGTTTGGGCGCCAATCTGGTTGTGTTTGAGCGCCATTTTCCTGATACTGTGTATCTGGCAAAATTTTGGTCAACCATGTAATTAATTGCTGAGCACCTACCTGGCTGTTATAAGCAGGTGGTCATGCTCATTTGAAAGGTTGTTGAAAGTTGATGATTTTGGCTCTGTAATGCATAACAAGCTGATCTGGTTGCTCTGTACAGCTTACCTGTGAGTTTATGTATCTCTTGTTGTTTGTTTTTGGCATGAACCCACTGATTTCATGAGTAAACTTATATGAGAAATGCTGTTTGGCATGTGTTGTGTTAATTCTGTCTCCAGTATTGCATGTATTCTTCTTCTGAATCTGGATGTTTGGTAATGTTTAGATTCTAGAGCATAGAATTCCTATGTTGACTGTCTGATCTTTTAACTTCTACTCAAGGGGTAGATTAAACTGTTTTCAGGTTGAACATTGGGAGGGATATACTGCAGTAGGGATACCATAAGTAGGGATAACCTAACACTTTGTATTGGGAGATGCCTGTAAGGCAGGTATCACACATATCCCCTTGAAGTCCAGTTTTAGTTGTTCATGCTGATCATTCACAGGTGTATGTCTACTGACTCCAGGCCCTGGATAGGCACCAATCATGCTTTGTTTTGTGTTATAACCATATCCAGCTTTGCATCCACACTTAAACTCCAAAGCAAAATCTAAAACCAACATTAGGACATTAGAGTTAGTTTAGGATCCTCAGTCCTCTGTCTACAACTGCTAATAGGTCCAAAGCTAGCCCCTTTGCCCTTATCTTTCAGTTTTGGTCTACTTACAGGAGGACTCATCTGCTTTCTGTCAACATCCCAGCCTTGCATGCATATCCTCATGGATGTTGAGTAGGGAATACCCCCCTAGGTCTTGTAGAGCCTGAAGAAGAAGAGGAGACAAAATATAGAGTCTATCTCCTATACTGTTGACCCCCTGGCCCAGAGATCCTGTTGATCACTGATGGCTACCTTGTAGGGAAATCTGGGAATAAGCATCCAGTCTGGGAAAAAGTCAACACGATCATCACTAATATAGAAATTATACTCCCTTATGATCTTCCTGTCATCCTCTGTATTATCATTTGCATGAATGAATGTGATGTGCACAAATATAGAAACCTGTGTGGAGTTGTAATATTATGATTGCACCTCACGCTGTGGCTATAGACTGTAGTTCTCTGCAAAGTCGATGACTGAAACAATGCTACCAACTGGAAATGTGTCCTTGCATAACTTGAATTGCAAGTCCAACCATCGAGCTCTATGGGCATGTCTTGCATACTCATACACTATGCTGTCACGAAATATAGGCATAAACTGATACACTGGAATCTTTTCAATAACCAATTCACACCTCTTTGCTTCTTTACCATCTTTTGTATTGTATGCCACTGTTTTATACTTTCCAAACTCTACTAGTTCATTTCCAACCACATTTTTTATTTCTAAATGTTCACATATTAGCAAATGTTGCAAGCCACCGCAATAATGACATGTGCCATCCAAGCATAATTTCTTGTAGAATATTTGACCTTCCTCTCTTTCACATAAAATTCTTGATATGAAGTCTCTTGAAGATGTTGGTGGGGCACATATGGCACAACCCTACAATCATTGTTAGTATGCATATCTAAACATATAGACCTATAAGCATCAAAATGGTTAGAAAATTCAATATGTAATCTACAATAACAAGTAGTGCGTGTGTGATTTATCTTAACATAGAAAGGTTTTAGCATTTCAAAATATCTTTGACAAATTTTAATTTGAGGATACTTCTCTAGAAATTTACCATAAAACTGTGTTTGAGTCTCATCCAAAAAATGCTTTGGATGTGGCTCGCGGTTCTAACTACTGATTCTCCTTCTTACCACATCCCTTTTATTCAGAGATACCCTTATGTAATTCTTCCAAAAGTCTTCAATTAGTGATCTCAATGCTTCAATAATTGGTTTATCTTTTCGTGGTAGTCTCCCCAAGAACGCCCATAATTCATTGCCATTAGTGTCCTCAATTCTTTGGCGTCTTCCAACGGCTCTGGATAAAGTTTTCCTATTAATTCTCAATTGTTGACTCGTCTTTCTAATGAGATGAGCTTTCCTCGTTTGACTATTTACTATAGTCGATGTAATCACACGCCATGTTGCATTACTATCTTTTGTGAGTGAGGTGTTACCCACACTCTCATACGCACTCATTAGATTCTTGACAATAGATTTTTCACTTGAAGCCTCTGATGTTCTCAACCCAAGAATCTTCATGATAGACCTATACTATATACTTCGCATCATTTCAACAAATAGTTGACATCTTGCAGTTTCATTTAACTTTTCAAACAACAATCTCCAAATCTTATTAGCATATCTTCTACAAGTGCGTTTTGGAATCTTACCTTCCATTGGCTGCAAAATATTCTCATCAATATCAATCAAATACTTTATCTTTCTATGCAAAATTCTAGGTGGTGTTAAGTTAGGTAAATTCATCTCAACATTATGAATTTCATCAATATTTAAATGAGATGGGTTAGATGGCATACCTTAGATCGAAGATGGAATAGATGACATACCTTAAGGTTGAGGTGGGAATGATGGCGTACCTCCTTCATCACATGTGAGTGATGATGTACTCTCAACTTGAGATGTGGTAGATGGTGTCCCTACATGTTGACTTGTGGTAGAGGACGTGTCTCCAACTATGGTATTCAAATCTCTCGTACCACGAAGTTTTTGCATTCATTCTCTTTGTGCCACCAATACCATATCTCTTTGTGATGGTTGTGGTTCCTCTTCAATTGGTATGTCTTCATTTATCGTGTCTAATTTCCTCTTCTCACGAAGTTCCCTCATAGCCACTGCTTTCTTTACATTCTTAGCTTCTATCTCTTCCTGTGTTGGTTTAATTCTTGATCATTTCCTCAGACATGTGAGTGATGATGTACTCTCAACTTGAGATGTGGTAGATGGTGTCCCTACATGTTGACTTGTGGTAGAGGACGTGTCTCCAACTATGGTATTCAAATCTCTCGTACCACGAAGTTTTTGCATTCATTCTCTTTGTGCCGCCAATACCATATCTCTTTGTGATGGTTGTGGTTCCTCTTCAATTGGTATGTCTTCATTTATCGTGTCCAATTTCCTCTTCTCACGAAGTTCCCTCATAGCCACTGCTTTCTTTGCATTCTTAGCTTCTATCTCTTCCTGTGTTGGTTTAATTTGTCTGTAGCACGATAAAGAGACCAATATTAGTTCCTAAGAAATGTTCATACAAGATAATAGTTGGATTGTATTTTTATTATGTTGTAAGGATTTATTCTTGTATAGTTTGACATCATGGTATGTTAAGGTCTGTTTATTACACATAATTATTAAAGAGCCCAAGTGTAGAAAATATACATGGCATCATGTGAGATTGTAGGCTGCTTTCTTGATTGGGAATGTGTCTATTTTAAACATGTATGATAAAGCATGATAAAGTAATTCAATCCAAAATAAGGAAAATGTAAAGAACATGCATGTAAAGACTTGACATACCTAAAAAATGAAGATTCGAATGGAGAGAGTACCCAATTATGTAGTGTTTTTTTCTTCTTGCATCAAACTCCTCAACAATTTGAGTTTTTCACCACTTGCTTCCTATTCAATGTTAAATTGAATAACACTCAAATATAATTACTAACAACAATACTATTAACCAATCTATAATTTTAAATTCCTAAAATTGAATCACAATTAACATTGCAACACTACAAAAATTAAAACTTGAATAGATATATGTCAAACTTGGTGTGAAAACTATGTTATTTCCTCCTTCTCAAGTTGGCAAAGCAGAAAAGGTGGTGGAAAGATCATGCAAAGGTGGTACAATGTGTCAAATGTGCATGTGAACTTCCCAACAGTATGAAAGCACTTCTTTTTTGTCAGAGCACACACAGAATTAGTAAGAAAATAGAGCATGTGGGCCAGGATCACGGGGGTCAACACTTTTTTACCATTTCAATAGCAAGACAAAACGTGAGCACGTTATAACGCGCTCGCATTTTGTCTTGCTATAGATTGATCACATCCTTTGCATTGATCACATCTCTTTCCAAACCTTCCCTTTCAGACTTGAATGACCACAAGGTTTTTGAGGGAGAACTTTTCCTGTTTCCTACAAGAGCTTGCCAGATGCTCCACCATATGATAGGCATAACAATGAAGGGGCAAGCCCTCATAATCAAGTTCTTGATAGAAAATGCCCATCGAGGAAGAAAGACAAATCTTCTTTGGAAGCAGAAGTTCTAGTTTATGACAAATCCTTATCCAAGCATAAATAGCAGGGATTCTATCAAGCGATTTCCAATCCACTTCCACAAAGTCTCCTGAAGACTTCTTGATTGATTCCAAAACATCCATAGCCCAAAACTAGAGAGGCAATCAATTAAATCGAACCCATAAATCTACATTCAACGAAAGAAACCCTTAACTCTATACCTTAAACCATAATCCCTCAACCCTAAACCTTATCCCTAAACCCTAATCCCTCAACCCTTAACCCTAATCCGTCATCCCCCAACTCTAATCCCTCATCCCTAAACCCTAAATGCTATCCCTATCCATAAACCACTCTGATCAAACTCGATACTATACCTTAAACCCTAATCCCTCTACCCTTGACACTCTTATTTAACCCTAATCCCTTGACCATTAACCCTGTCCCTCAACCTCAAGCCTCAACCCTCAACCCTCAACCCTCAACTCTCAATATTAAACCCTAATTCATCAACCCTAAACCATAATCCCTCAAACCTAAACCCTATCCCTAAACCATCAACCCTCAACACTATACCTTAAACCCTAATCCCTATCCCTTTAAACCCTAATCCCTATCCCTCAACCCTTTGTTGGATCTAGGGCATACAACTGAGAGGGGGGGGTGAATCAGTTGTATAAAACTTCTTCTCATTCAAACACTTAACTCACTGTTGTTAGTTAGCAGCATATCAAATAATCATCCATGGAAGCATAATACACAAACACAAGAGCAGATAAGCATCAACACATTGAACACCAAGATTTTGACGTGGAAAACCCGGTTAAGGGAAAAACCACGGGGTGATTAACCCAAGAATTATTCTCTGTTAGAAGAATAAAGAAAAATGAATGGCACATGCCAATAAGGGCTCACTGCCCGAGCACACTGCTCACAAAGAGGCCCACTGCCTACAAGGAGACACACTGTCTACAAAGTGATGAAAATCACAGTCTTAAACTGGAGAATGACATCTCTACCATGTCCGGATCAGTTCCAATTAAGCCCAACAATCTCTGCTCTGCCTTTCGCACGTTTCTTCGCTATACCATACTCATCCTCACACCACACACTGAAATGAACTTACAAACCGTTATTTATACAAGACATCGACTCAGGAACAAGCATCTAAGTCGGCAAACAACCATAGGAGTATCCGCAAGATGAATAACACATCCGGTCGGCCATCACAAGAACATTCGCAGGATGAACAACTCATCCGGTCGGCTACACAGAGCAAGAACTTCATCCGGAAGAATAACTTCAATTCCGGGCTCTACCATCAATGCGGACCAACAACACAACCTAAACATGATCCAAGAACCTTCACAAGCCTGTCTGAATGTCCGGATACATCCGCACTTCCTCTGCTTACTGGGATCTCTTGTCTTCCTCATCTGGAACTTTAAGAACACAGTCTGTCGCCACTGTCATAATGTAAGAGGTACTTCCGGACCTCCAAATCATACACAAATCAGGATGATACATCACAAGGACATCCCAAACGCTCCTTCCAATCCGTAGATTAGGATAATACAATTCTGGACCTCACCGGACCTTTTTGTGATCCTCTGTCACCTCCGGATACTTGCCGGACCCGGTTCTATACCGGCAGCCACAACTCCTTCAGATCTTCATGCGGACCTCTGAAATCTTAACTGTAGCATCTCAAGACTCTTATATACTAACCCTTTAATCCACATCCTCCGGTTCTCATCCTATACAGTACATTTACCTTCTTCTCATCACTGTTCTTCACTGTTCCTGACTGAGACTAATTTTCTCAATATCCTCAGCACACAGCTCATCAAATCCTTCTTGTCAATGCAATATGAGTATGTTGACATCAATGACAACACTGGATAACCTCATACTTGCAACACCCTTAACCCTTAAAACTTAAACCCTATCCCTACAACCTCAACACTTGACACTATATCTTAAGCCTTAAACCCTCATCCCTAAAGCCTCAACCCTCAATCCATAAACCTTCAACCCTAAACCCTATCCCTAATCCCTCTACCCTCGACACTCTAACCCTAACCTCGACATTAAATGCTAATCCGTCAACCCTAAACCCTAATCTGTCAACCCTAAACCCTCAACCCTCAACACTATACCTTAAACCCTAATCCCTCAACCCTCAACCCTAAACCTTATCCCTAAAACCTAATCCCTCAACCCTCAACCCTAATCCATCATCCCTCAACTCTAATCCCTCATCCCTAAACCCTAAATGCTATCCCCATTCCTAAACCCTCAACAAACTCGATACTATACCTTAAACCCTAATCCCTTATCCCTAAACCCTCCAACCCTATCCCTAATCCTTATACCCTCCACACTCTACTTTAACCCTAATCCCTTGACCCTCAACCCTATCCCTAAACCCTTCACCCACGATCCTCAACCCTCAACCCTCAACGTCAAACCCTAATCCCTCAACCCTTAACTCTGATCCCTCGACCCTCAACCCTTCACTCTAATCCCTCAACCCTAAACCCTATCCCTAAACTCTCAACACTATACCTTAAACCCTAATCCCTCATCCCTCAACCCTAAACCTTATCCCTAAACCCTAATCCCTCAACCCTCAACCCTAATCCGTCATCCCTCAACTCTAATCCCTCATCCCTAAACGCTAAATGCTATCCATATTCCTAAACCCTCAACAGACTTGATACTATACCTTAAACCCTAATCCCTTATCCCTAAACCCTCCAACCCTATCCCTAATCCTTATACCCTCCACACTCTACTTTAACCCTAATCCCTCGACCCTCAACCCTATCCCTAAACCCTTGATCCTCAAACCTCAACCCTCAACCCTTAATGTCAAACCCTAATCCCTCAACCCTTAAATCTAATCCCTCGACCCTCAACCCTATCCCTAAACCCTAAACCCTCAAGCCTCAACCCTCAACGTCAAATCCCAATCCCTCAACCCTTCACTCTAATCCCTCAACCCTAACCATGATCCCTAAACCCTAAACACTATACCTTAAACCCTAATTCCTCAACCCTCAACCCTAAACCTTATCCCTAAACCCTAATCCCTCAACCCTCAACCCTAATCCGCCATCCCTCAACTTTAATCCCTCATCCCTAAACCCTAAATGCTATCCCTATTCCTAAACCCTCAACAGACTCGATACTATACCTTAAACCCTAATCCCTTATCCCTAAACCCTCCAACCCTATCCCTAATCCTTATACCCTCCACACTCTACTTTAACCCTAATCCCTCGACCCTCAACCCTATCCCTAAACCCTTGACCCTCAAACCTCAACCCTCAACCCTCAACGTTAAACCCTAATCCCTCAACCCTTAACTCTGATCCCTCGACCCTCAACCCTATCCCTAAACCCTAAACCCTAAACCCTCAACCCTCAACATCAAATCCTAATCCCTCAACCCTTCACTCTAATCCCTCATCCCTAAACCCTAATCCCTCAACTCTAATCCCTCATCCCTAAACCCTAAATGCTATCCCTATTCCTAGACCCTCAACAGGCTCGATACTATACCTTAAATCCTATCCCTCTACCCTTAACACTCTTATTTAACCCTAATCCCTTGACCATTAACCCTATCCCTCAACCTCAACCCTCAACACTCAACCCTCAACTCTCAACATGAAACCCAAATTCATCAACCCTAAACCCTAATCCCTCAAACCTAAACCCTATCCCTAAACCATCAACCCTCAACACTATACCTTAAACCCTAATCCCTATCCCTCAACCCTTAACCCTTAAAACTTAAACCCTATCCCTACACCCTCAACACTTGACACTATATCTTAAGCCTTAAACCCTCATCCCTAAAGCCTCAACCCTCAATCCTTAAACCTTCAACCCTAAACCCTATCCCTAATCCCTCTACCCTCGACACTCTAACCCTAACCTTGACATTAAATGCTAATCCATCAACCCTAAACCCTAATCCATCAACCCTAAACCCTAATCCGTCAACCCTAAATCTTATCCCTAAACCCTCAACACTATACCTTAAACCCTAATCCCTCAACCCTCAACCCTAAACCTTATCCCTAAACCCTAATCCCTCAACCCTAATCCATCATCCCTCAACTCTAATCCCTCATCCCTAAACCCTAAATGCTATCCCTATTCCTAAACCCTCAACAGACTCGATACTATACCTTAAACCCAAATCCCTTATCCCTAAACCCTCCAACCCTATCCCTAATCCTTACACCCTCCACACTCTAATTTAACCCTAATCCCTCGACCCTCAACCCTATCCCTAAACCCTTGACCCTCGAACCTCAACCCTCAACGTCAAACCCTAATCCCTCAACCCTTAACTCTGATCCCTGGACCCTCAACCCTATCCCTAAACCCTAAACCCTAAACCCTCAACCCTCAACGTCAAATCCTAATCCCTCAACCCTTCACTCTAATCCCTCAACCCTAACCCTAAACCTTATCCCTAAACCCTAATCTATCATATGTCATCCCTCAACTTTAATCCCTCATCCCTAAACCCTAAACGCTATCCTTATTCCTAGACCCTCAACGGGCTTGACACTATACCTTAAACCCTAATCCCTTATCCCTAAACCCTCCAACCCTATCCCTTAACCCTAATCCCTCGACCCTCGACCCTATCTCGAAACCCTTAACCCTCAAACCTCAATGTACTCAACTTTCAACGTCAAACCCCAATCCCTCAACCCTTAACTCTGATCCCTCAACCCTTAACCCTTAAAACTTGAACCCTAAAACCTATCCCTACACGCTCGACACTCGACACTATATCTTAAACCCTAATCCCTTAACTCTCATCCCTAAAGCCTCAACCCTAAATCATTAAACCTTCAACCCTAAACCCTATCCCTAATCCCTCTACCCTCGACACTCTACCTTAAACCTAATCCCTCGACCCTTAACCCTAAATGCTGTCCCTAAAGCCTCAACCCTAAACCCTAAACCCTAATCCCTCTACCCTTAACACTCTACCTTAATCCTAATCCCTCAAGGTCCTAAACTCTAATCCCTTATACCTAAACTCTAAATCCTATCCCTAAATGCTCAACCTTAAACCTTAATCACTCAATCCTTATCCACCCCTCTCCTCCCCCATCTGGCTCACTCCCATCTCTACCCTCCTCTGCCCTCGACACTATATATACATACATATAGGCATACATAGATACATACATACATACATATTGGCATACATAGAAACATACATACATACATATTGGCATACATAGATACATACATACATACATATTGGCATACATAGATACATACATGCATACATATAGGCATACATGATTAATAGCATTGAACATAAAAAAATTTAAGGGGAACATAACGCAAGCGCGTTATAACGCGCTCGCGTTATGTCAGACATGACAAACAACAAACTTGCGGAAAAGGAAAAATGCAAAGCAAAACATAACGCAAGCACATTATAACGTGCTCACGTTATGTCTTGCTTTGGGAATCCCAAGCCTTGGGCTTGGGATTTGCTTTGGATTTCCAACCCAAAGGCTTGGAGTGCCTTTTGAACAGTCATAGACGTGTTTTTCCAGATTCTTCAAGATTTCACATAATTTTGTTCGTGCTAACCCTCAGATTTGCACGTGTTTCAACGTCGAACAAATCGAACACTTGGGTAATGTTAGGCTTTCTCTTAGCTATTTAACGATGTGATTTTTTTCACATTTTAACAATGTTAAACCTTTCATCTTTAATTTCTTTGTTTGTGTGTCCATTTTTGGGCAAAAACCACTGTTTGGTCTTTTTTTCATTGTAAATTAACTATTCATTTAAATTTCAAAAAAATTACATATTTAGAAACTAGACTCCATTCTACAAATATTAAAAAAATAAAAAAATGATTTTCAATTAGTTTTCAAAATTTATAGGGGTAGCACGGCCAAAATTCTAGTTTTTAGGATGTGTCCACTTTGAAAATTAGTAAAAAATAAACTATTCATCAAACAATTATCAGAAAAATTGGGCATAAACTACATGCTATTAGCTAATTTCTCACTGAAGCGATTTTAAAAATACCAAAAAAAAGTTGACCTTTTGAGGGAGCCACAAAACATGCTATGTTATGTTTTTTTGATAGAAACAACACCAATTTCTGTGGCTCCCTCTTTTGAACCCCTTAATCTATGCCATTTTCAAAAAAAAAAAGTAGTTTAGAAAGTAGACTCGGAGCACTACGAACATTGTTTTGGTTGCATCTCCAAATTTTGAGTGTAACTATGCTCAATTTCTCATCCAAGGCCAGTATTTCCAGATTTCAGAAAAAAAAAAGTGGCCACTTAAGACCCCTTTTTGGCCCCCCATCTTCTTGCACTTTCCCATACATAATAAATATCCATCCATAAATCATTGACCAATTTCAATATATATAAATTGACAAGTCAATACTGATAAGATCATCATCATATATAACTAAAACAAGTGAAAGTCAAATATGCTAGTAGATCAATAACATGTCAAAATGATACATGTCCAACAGTCGACATAAGTCAAAATGATACATGTACAAATGATATAAGTAAAAATGATAAATTATGTAACTCAAGATGATACAAGTCAAGATGATACATGTCCAAATGATATAAGTCAAAATGATACATAAATTTATGATACAACTCATTAATATGGTACTGCAGGCCCTGAAAATGATACATATGATAGTAACCATGAAAAGAGGCATCATAATGATATATCAACAATGATCCATGATGCAGTCTATATGATCATGAATGTCACTGGCTACTACCAGCAACTGCCTCATCGTCGTCGTCGTCGTCATCATCGTCATTGGCCTCGATGTCTTCTATATATGCATCGTCATCATCCTCTACCATGTGATCTATACTAGAACGAACATAATCTGGGTCTATATCATGAGGATCATCTTGATCTTCTAGAAGACCCGTGTTCTGCAAAAAAACATTTAAAATGAAAAGTTATTATTTATTTCATGCAATAATTTATTTTTCTGTTATATATCTAATACTACAACATATGAAATGAAACCATAATCATATTACATCATATCAAAGTGCACATACCATAATAAAATTTCAAAAAAGTTATAGCTAATATGTCATTCCAATGATGTAAAACATGCAACAATTCTAATAAACGTTAGTAAAGATCATAAAAAATTTGTTATACAATTTAACTATCAACTGTAAATTCTATTACATAACCTTAAATGCCACAAATTGCTTGGTCCATGTATGTTCTTTTTCACTATTAATCTAAATCAAAATACCATATTCCCACCATCTTCCCATACTTGTATTGCAAAATGCAAAATAATAAATCCACTCATATGATGCCCTAACCCTAATAATCCCGCAACATCCCCACAATTACTCTCCAAAAAGAATAAAATTATTTAATTTGACTTAAGGATCCTTTAGAAGTCATAAAGAAAAATATCACTGGGAGAATACCATGTCGGGAGGACTCACTTTAAGGTCTCCCCGATAGCCCGATGTGATAAAGTCAATTTGTATTTCGCTGACATCAAAAAATCAAGGAGACAAAATATATCGAAGAGACTGAAGGATATCGAGAAGACTAAATCATATGTCTCTTCGATACCCCAATAACATCAAGCACATCAAAGGGACTGATACATATCGGCATGACACTTAAATGTGTCCCTCCAATACAATGATATCCAAGTGTAAAAGCATTTCGAGGGGACTTGAGGATATCGGAGGGACATAATCTCTGGTCCCGCTGATAAAATGATAAAGGGCATTTTCAAAGGAAATAAAAAGGTTTCTATAACATATAAAAGGATATCGGCAAGACATAATGGTATCGATATGACATTATTAGATGTCACTCTGATACCTTGATGAATGGTGAAATAATATCGAGGAAGAAAAAGGACGACCATCCTGATAA
The DNA here is from genome assembly GCA_027924645.1 of Cunninghamia lanceolata. Classification (NCBI taxonomy): domain Eukaryota; kingdom Viridiplantae; phylum Streptophyta; class Pinopsida; order Cupressales; family Cupressaceae; genus Cunninghamia; species Cunninghamia lanceolata. The sequence goes on along the minus strand of BSBN01001906.1, from coordinate 511,670 downwards.
ATCAGTGACATGACTATTAGATATCTATCAAATGGCCCCCAATTCAAATGAATTAATTTCTCTTGAATCAATATTGCATTTGACACATATACACCATCAATGAACCAGAGCCAAAATGCTTAATCTCTAAAAGATTTTTAACAGGCGGGGAAAATTAAGGAGACGAAAGATAGAAAAGGGCAAGTTGCAGAACAAGGAAAGCTCGTCCAAGTAAGTACTCCAGACCTAACTTTGAGATTATAGAGTACACTTCAATTGTGAATTCATAAACACATGAAATCATGGAAAGTAGGAATGAAAACCCTAAGAAGAGACAGAAAACAGAAGATAGACATCTAAACCAAGACTTGATAGAACAATGCCCGGGGTTTGGGCAGAGGTCTAGAAGAAATGCCCAATTGAATCCACGTGCTGAAAAATGTGAAGATAGTAATAGACATGTAGGAGATTCATGGACCCCCATCAAAGGATATGACCTATTTATATACCACTACAAGAAAATGCATAGACACAGGCCAGTCTCTAATCCATGGAGGATGAACTTGGGGAAGTTAGTAGTGCCAAATATGTTTGTAAATGTAGAATTGCTCAAAATCTTTGTAGATAACTATAACCCCCAAACCTATATGATTGAGCTAAAGGATGGGTCAGGGTTTATTCCTATCACCTGGGATTATATCTCAATGGTTTTTCAATTAGACACGAGCTTTGATATGGTATTTAGGATCAAGGACTTATTAAATGAATACCAGAATCTGAGTAACACCTATAAAAGATAAAGATTACCATTTCACAGGCCTCGGGATGAAATCAATCAGCTCAGAGTATTTTCAAAAGAGGAGGATCCTCCTTATTCAGTTGAATTGTTTGAACCATATTTTAGATATACCTATTATTCTGTCTATCAAGTATTGGTTGTGGATGCCCCTGCATATATGGATATAGCTCCAATGGTTTTAACTACTAATATACAAAGCCCAGATGCCAGAACATCAAACTTTGTTGAATATATCTCTAATGATATTCAAAATGATTTAAAAGCTATAAAGGAGAGCAACAGGGGTTTTAGGTTTAAGCATTATTCTCTGTTTATGCATCTTGTGTTATATGAAGGGCAAAATTTGAGTTTATGGGATGAATCTCTTAGGGTTAGAGATCTAGACAGAAAGGGAGATATCAAGCCAGTACAAATGTGGATAGCTATATGGGATAGCAGATGTGATCGATCACATTATCTATACTTTGAGGAATATTTTGTAAAGCCTTTATATGCTTTGTTTGGTCACCCATGTAGTTATAATTTGTCACCTGATAGACAAAGATTTCTCAGGCCTAAGGATATGGATAAGAGTAAGAAAATCAATCACAATTGGGGTGATTGGTATGTATACAGGGATTGTATAAAGATCAAAGTTTTTGGATATGAAGGAGCACCATTTTTTCTCCCAAAAACCTGCCCTAATAGACTGGCATATTTAGAGATTGTTAGGTAGTTGGCATGTTCTGATTTCATGCACTTGAGGAAACATAATAAGAAATCTTTCATGCCAGGTACCCTGTGTTTTGGGGATTTTACTGCCTTTTCTAAGAAAGGGTATGAAGAAATTGAAAAGAGATTAGATTATTTTGGGCTACCTAGAGGAAATGCCAGGGAGAAGTTTGACCCTGAGCACTTTATAAAACATGTTAATACGAATCAGAAGTTAAAGAAGTATCAACATGTTCTATTTGTAGATGATGATCTGATTAGAAATACTAATGAAGCTTCTGTAGTTGAAAGGAGACAGTTGTATCATAAGTTCATGATAGCTGAGGCTTGGAGCCTTTCCAAAAATAGATGATCCAACTAACAAATTGAGTATGCTAGTTTCAAAGGCACAAGTATTGATTGTAGATGTCCCACTTGAGGTTTTTAAAAGTAAAGGCAAAAAATTTAGAGAAACACAAGCTAGATATGAGACTCCTTTGAGTCACCTATCTCCTCAACCTACTCCTGATATCAGTTTTTCTATGGATACTAGCTTTGCAGAAGATGAGGGATTAGAAGGTGAGGATGAGACTGTGCAAAGTTTTGAACCCGTGATTGACAAATATGACCCTCCCATGGACAGAGAAGTAATCAATACAAAATCCCCTGATGAACTATCAGAGGATATGAGACATATGGCCAGCCAAATATTTGTCTCAGATAAAGATTTTATAAAAACCTGAGTTTAAAACATTTCTCTATGAATTCAAAGGCAAAAAGGCTAGAGAAAAGATGAAGGATATTTCCCTTGAGGTGCAAAGTGAAGTGTTGCATGAACTCCAAAAAGAAATTGATAAAGCCATGGATAACATGACCCCAGAAAAGGGAAGAGAACTGTTAGAGGAGGTAGGGGTTATGTTAGTATTTGGCTGGGATATGACATCTGGTATTGTTTTTGATACTTTCAAAAGAAATCAGGACAAGAAAGTGCAGTTAAGCATTGAAGTTGTGGACAAGGTTAAGACAGGTTCTAGGTATGATCCTGATAAAGTAGCTTTGTTGATATGGGCACTCTACTCTCTACACCAAAGGCCTCAAATCATTAATGATCCAAACAAAGCATTTGGTCATCTTATAATATAGAGAGTTGAAGATACTTACCCACTTGATACTACTGAATTGAATGTAAATGTTGCCAAATTGACAAAGGCTTAGACAGAAAAACTGGTCAGAAATAACAATGCTTATGTAGCAGAGAATACAAAATTGAAACAAGAAATTGCTATGTATAAAGATAAACTGGCATCATCTAGTAGTCGTTTACCTTTTCAAGAACCAAACAAAAGAATGATGGAAGCCATAGCTGATGCAAATTATTGGAAAGTAAAGGCTGAGAAATTCCAAAAGAAAAGTGACAAATTGGAAAATAATATAAAGGTTGTCAAGTACCAAATGGCTTCTAAGTTGATAAACAAAAGATTTGAAATGATGATGAAACATAGTGATCAGATATGGGATTTACATAAAAGGACCCATAATGTTCATAAGGAACTTAAAAGATTGCATCTCAGAATGCTTGAGAAGAAAGAAGAGCTAAAAACTAAGGCAAACATCAATGAGCAAACACTTAGGGAATGTAATGAATTGATCATTGAACATGAAAGATTTAATACATTGTTAACAGGGGATATTAGTGATTTTGACCTACAAGGGGACATGGCATTTGCTAATTTCTTCAATAATGAAGGAAATATACGGGACAAAGGTCTGTGGAAAGAAGAATTGGCTCATTTATTACCCATAGCTCTGGAGAAGGTCAACGATGAAGACAGCGTGATAGAGAATACACATAAATAATTGGATAAAATCTTCAAGCTCGAATTTGTCATGATGGATATAATTTCCACAGACACTTGTGTATCTCAGGAGTACATTGATCACATAGCCAAGGTAAACCTATTTATTGCCAGAACAGTATGAGAAAAGCACAGAAAGAAGAATTAAGTTTTAAAAGTTTTGAAGAGGAATACCTTGCTAGGCCTATGGTCATAGGTATTCTATGAAGACTAATGGATTTAGGTCTTAATTGAGTTTGTTAATGCCTATAATCGCTTTTTCCTAATTAAGTTTAATTATGAAAAGATACAATATATGAATAGTTGCATCTATTCAGGCCTAAAGCTTGTTCACTTCCCATATATATATGAGGGAAACCAAGGCCTTAGGAATCATCATCATTCAATCCGTTCTTTGCAAGACAATCCATACTTATATATTTACAATCATATTTCAAGTTCAAGACATTACCATGATATTTTAATATTTTAATGGGCAACGATGATCAAAATTGTGGATATATCTATGGTGTTCTGATATTCTGTTAGTATTAAAGTTTATCAATTGTTTGACTGTCTCCATCTTGGCTATTTCCAATTATTTAAATCCCTAGATTTATCAATGCACATTTGTTTTCATTGTGTGGATGCTTTTTTATTGGTTTCTGTTAGAAGTTGATTTAATTCCTTCTAAGTGGTTTAATATTTACTAGTCTCTATTTTGAGTTAAATCCTTTAAAATAAATCATATTGGTGGGTTTCCTTCAAATAGAATTAAATCCTTTCAGGCAAACACGGTAACTTGAAAGAATCAACTGGATATTAAAGAAAAGTCTAGCAGCTAACCATCTTACACGTTCATACAAGGTATGAACATTTAGAAGGTGTCAGATAATCAGAGTTAAGCCAAGTAGTTCTACAAATCATTAAAGCCTTGACCCCATTACCCAATAGCATTAGGCACTAGTCACAACCTTTTTATAACAATCCTTTTATATCTCATAACCTTATACACATCTACTTCACATCCATTTTCTATTGTGAAGGTCAATCAAGTCTGCACTAATCATGAAGACCTATTTTTATGGTCCCCCCTACAATTCCCCGAGTCTTTTACACCATGTCTCTTCTTGTTCCAAGAACCCATAGAAATTGCAATACACTTTTACAAGTCTAGATGTGATCAAACTACATGACAATTGAGGAGGAATCTTGAAGGTGCTAGTAGGTTAGTAACAATAAACTTATAGGAAAGAACATATACAAAGCACTTTATTTGTTTGGGGCTCATGCAATCTCTAAATAACCAAATGAAGTACAATTGGACATTTTTAGATGCAACCAGATATGTATGTTTAGCAGCTCTTCTCTTTGTTTAAATAATTGAATCCACAAACTTGGATAATTTGTGTATATACAATATCACTAATCTTCTTCTAATTGTAACTCTCTGTTTTCTTTACCGAAAGAAGTTTTTTTCTACTAAGCATGGATCATACCACCATTAATTTTAATCAGAGTTGCTCCTTTGGATTGAGAATGAGGTTTAGATTCCGTACATCCCTTAAAAGATGTGTACGATTCTCAAGGTGAAATACTTTTAGCAAAAAGTAATTGTACAAACCTTCAGTTTGTAGTTATCTCAAGCTACAGAGAAGGCCAATGGGCCTATAGTCAGATATATCACTCCTATGAATTGCAATGGAATGACAGGAAAATGGTTAAACCAAAATATTCCTTGGTTGGACAGCATGGCCAAATCTAGTTTAGTATGAGGCCTATCGTGTTTGTGTTTAAAGTTAGACCATAAAATTAGTAACTGACTAATAAAATTCTCTCCCTTCAGTACTTTTATGGATCAGACAATAGGAATTTCAGCTTTATAGTATGCCATAGATATTTTTCTCTTATTTCATAAAGAGCACATCCTCTTCATCATTGAGGTTTCTAGTTCTACCATGCTGTAATTTCCATGTAGAATCCATGTTGCTTCTGGGCATCAGTTCTAGAGAAATGTACATATACATGCCTAATGTTGTAGAAGTTGACCAAATTTCTCTTTTGAATGGAGTTTGTGAAAAAAATTTCTAGTCCTCTTTGGGGTCATATTTATGTGCCTGCTTTTGCATGTCTTTTCTCCACCTAAAGAATGAAAATAAATTTATGTTTGGCCTTGGACCACCATGATGGTTGGAGCTATGTACCCCAAAGCTTGTAATGAGATATGACCAATCACTATAGCCCCATTATCAAATAAGATAAAAGAATGGCATCTCAACCGGAAAGATACAAAACATATATATTGACTTTTCAAACATTTTATGTCTCCCTATGTTCGAATTGAAGCAACCCTAGGAGATATTTTTAATGTCAGTTGTGTACTGAGAGTGTGCATGTTTTCCCTTTTAGTTTTTATTAAACATTTTACATGCAGGTAGTCAATTATACCTAGGTTTGGCAAAACCTGAAGTGAACTTTGATCTTCCTTCAAATCACCCTGACTTCATAAGGAATCCAAAATGGGATCAGTCATAAGGAGGCAGGAAAACAAGGGTTTACTATTCATTATTAGCCCATCAAACTTAAGCATATGAGATAGCATGGCTCACACAAAATGTTGTGGATAATGACCACAAGATTAGGTTAATTGCAACCACTTTTTGTAAACAAGCACAAGACTAGTATACTCATTATGATCCTAATGGCACCAAGAATGATCTTGGTAAACTGTTAAGAGATTTCCTTCCCAATTTCAATTGCCCTAAGATGGTGCATCATAATATTGTGGCATTAAAGGAAATAAGGCAACAATCGGGGGAGATTGTGTGTAGGTATGATCAACGCTCTAAGGAATTGGTGTTAAAGATTGACCCAACTATAAAATGTTGAAATTTGGAAGGAATGATTTATTGGTATGCTAATTGCACATATCCAACATGAACTAGTTTAGCTCACTCTCCCTAATTAAAAAGTTTCCTTAAAAGTTGTGTTGAGATTATAAGAATTAGGGGATCCCCCAACATATGATTCTACTACATGCCTAAAAGAATAAATGGAAAAATGGTCATGCAAATAGCACAACTTGCAAGTGAAATTCTTAATCAATATGGTTTATGATGAACAAAGTGCCACACTAAGGGGCATACAACTACAAACTATCTAGTGGTGGGAGATCAAGCTATTAATGCCACATAGTTCCCTCTTGCTCAACACATACCTAATTGCACCATATGTCATGAGACTCGTGAAATTGTCCACTACTGCAAAAGTGAAAGGATGTTCCTATCAATTACTAATGCAAGGTTTGTCACACATCCACCCATGACATTACCACCTACAAAGTAGTACATGTCCTCCATAAGGCAAGAGGAAAACAAAATTAAACACAACCACGCAACCCCAGTCACAACCACAATAGATGGTGTTGTGCTATTAGGAGCCATAATATATGGAGCATGGAGGAAATCAAGGAGGCCATGGTAGAGTATGCAATAGAGGAATCTATTGCTACTAGTGTGGAGAACCTGGGCATACCTCGCGTAGTTGCACAAAGTTTCCAATGTATACTTATTATGATGTTGATCACAAGATAGAGGATTGCCCTACATTGTTGCAACTGTTGGAATATTCAATGATGAGCCTTTGATAAGGGACTTATCATTTTCATAAGTTCTATCACCACCTAATGATTCAATAAAGGATCTGTTGTCTATACATTAATTCAATATAAACAAATGTGTGGATGATTCAGTGGCCTGTTCACATAACTCACGTTTGTATATAAGTGATTTCCCTTATAGTTGTCGAGCTTTGTGGATTAAAATTGTTGTGAAAAATGTCAAGGATTGTTCTATAAAGGTAAGAAGGTGCATTCATAATGAGAGTGATTGAAGTTCAAATCTCAACACTGCAGTAAGGTAACTAGGAGGACATGTGCACATGTCCAGGACTGCAAATAATGGGACAATTGAGTGGGATCTAGGGCCAACAGAGAAGCACTTTAGAAGTCATCCTAAAAATCAATAAACAACTCAACACAAGAAATGAAAATTGACATATTAACACAAAAATATCCAACTAAGTTATTGAAAGTCAACTATTGATACCTCGTTCTCCATCCAAATTACAAAATCGGTCGACTTTTTACTTTGTAACATTTCCTTTTCAAATTGGCTTAGATGCCGGCCATATTTCTCCTCCTGTCAAAACATGGAACATGCACTAGTTAAACTAATTAATATGCAATCATTTAATTTTTCCTAAGAAATAAAAAATATATAATAACTTATTAAATATACGTACAAATGTACAGATCAAGGCCTATAAACCTTTCTGGCCACTGTGATGCATGGCACGAAGTTTGTCAAGCCTAGCCTTGGAGGCCTTGTCCTAAAACATATACTAATTCAATTTAAAAATTGTTTAATAAATTTGATATAATGTTATAAGCAAATTCAAATACTTGTGTACTCTCCTCATCGAACTTCCTCCATGCATCGGACTTCTCATATGCTTTTACAAGCTCTTTCCATACTTTCAAACTTACATCAATTGGCCTTTTTTTGAGCCTTAGCTTGGGAGAGAGTTTTTTTATCTTCTTTGTTTGGTTGCACCGAAATCTCTTGCAGTTTTGAGACATTTGGAGCTTTATCTTCTTTATAGACCAACCTATGCCAAACTTAGTCTCCATGTCTTGGATAATTGCTTTTTGCAAGTGCATGGGTATCTTTGAGAATGGAGAATGTAGATGGTCTTTGAACCGTTGAAGGCATGATTCCTTCAACCTATTCACAAACATTTTTCCAGCATCTATCATTCAGACTTCCCCTAAAAACACATTGTATCCTATCTTGGTACTGTAGCTACCAATGCAAGATGCAAAACATGGCATGTTGGTCAAAGATATCTGTGTCCCAGGAGTGGTCCAAGCCTCTGCTCCCTATTCCACATTCTTAAAGGTTAATGTTATTGATTTCCTCCTAGATCTTTTGCTCGATCCATGACTAGTTGGGGAGTCAATTGATTCCCTTTGACACTATTGATTTGGTTGCAATGCTTTAGGGGCTTTACTAGATCATTTTTCTATGTATCTGGCAAGCATTGTCAAGTCCACACCATCCAATTTGTTCACTACCTCTACCCCCAATATGGAAGCCAATGCCTCTTTATCTTTGTCAGTCTCATGTCCCTATATATATAATAAATTTCTTCTTTTAAATTTAGAAATAAAAAACTAAAAACTAAAAATCAAAGAAACAATGGAAACATTTACAAATCTACAAATTGACAATGAATTACTTCATTGTGGCCAAAGTCTGCTCCCTTTGCTCTCTTCCCTCTATTGCTTGACATTTTGAGGTGACCTAGGGCAAATTATTTTCATCCAGTTTGTGGAGGCAAATGAAGTACACACTGCCAGGTATGAAAGTTTTCGTCCAATTTTTCTGTATTCCTCAAGGTTTTTGACCTTTACTTTGTAGAGCAAATCATGAAGTTATTTTCCTCTATAAGTTTGCTGCAAGAAAGTAATCTTATACATCAATTGAAATAAAGCAAACATTTATAATATTATGGAATGTGGAAATTTGTCGTATATTGTGAAAAGCCTTGCTCAAAATTATCTTCAATAGATGCCCTATGAATATTAGAAGACCCGCATTTGTCCAAATGAATCTGACATTTGACGGGAAAAAAAGAGTAGATGAAAGAGAGGTGATGCCCATACCTAGCATGAATAGAAGAAGAGCAGCATGAATTAAAATGCTGAGATATCTGGAAGCAAAGGTTGTCGTGGCTCGAACCTGGGACTTTTGAGATGTAAGAAAGTGAGTATGCGCTTTAGGTATGGAAAGGAAATTGGGGTTGGAATATAGGTCCTACCATTGCCAAGGATCTGCCCAAAATAAGGGCAAACACAAAAAACCCAAACGCTTGATTTCCAAACACAAAATGAACACCAAAAATCAATAAAAAAAAAATTGTTTTGTTTTAGGGTATGTGCAGGTGGGAATTTTAAAAAAAAAATTTAATCCATTAGTCGGTGCTATAGTCGTAGAAGTTAGCGACAACTTTAGCACCGACTTTTAGACCTAAATGTGATCTTTTTGGGGTGCCAAAGACGGTGCAAAGTGCACCTAATTTAGCACCTGTCAGTGCAAAATGATGTATTTTTCTTGGAAGTTGATATCACTATCTAATGGAATGCCAAATTTGGATTGTCCTTATAATAAGTAACTATATCTTGTTTCCATGATAGCATTTTGACTTCATGCTTCCCTTATGATTAGATCAATAATGACTCACTCTTTTACAACCTTACACAGATGGTTGGCGACAATCCTTATGCAAGTGATATGGCTTTGGAAAAACCAAACAACTCTTCTCTTACTATCATGACATGATATTGGGACTATATTGGTAGCTTATGGCAATGCTTATGGTATTGTGATTTTCATTTCAATGTTCTCATTAACCTATTTTAGGTTGAAGCATGGTAACTAACCCACTAGCTATTATGACAGTCATAAAATGACTAGACAATCCTCTCCACTTTGACTATGACAATCCTATGCATGGTGTTTTCTTCATGACAATCCCTAATAATGTGAATTATTGATAGTATTCAAATGGAGTTTTGAATGGTGTAGTAAGTTGTCCCTATGGCTCATGATAGTGCATGCCTTGGTTATGTCCTTGTGACATTACTCTCTAGATATATCCTATTTATAGTGACAAGGTTTCAAGAACATGACAACTTGGGTAAGGTATCAACTTGTCTCTTTAACCTCTGGATTGTCATTTTTCAAGAACTGATCTCATTGAAATGCAAAGACAACATGTTCACTGATGACTAACTACATTTTTACTATGATAGTGACTTAACCTGGTCACAAGATTAATGAGACAATTTTATAGTAATAACTCTATGGATGCATACCTAGCTATCCTAGGTGTACTATGACAATAATTTAATGTTGCTAGTGTTGCTTTTAAACCTCCTATGGTTGTTACCTATGCATCATGGTATGACAACCTCTACAATGTTAATTATGATATTCGTATGATGATGAATATTGGAGCTATGGTTTGGATGACCTAATAACATTTGTGATAGTCCTTTGGGGTTGTGATGGACCTTTTGGGTTGTAACAATACTTAGGACAATTGTCCATCAGCTATAACAAGGCATAATGATTGTCCTTGATATCATCCCCTATAATAATAGTGGGTGGATGATATCATATGGTGGCTGCCCTTTATTCCCATATCAGTCCATTGACTTGCTAATAAAGATTCTAAATCATTGTTAGTACAACATTAGGTGGTATTTGGATGATAGCAATGATATGACAACCTTTGAATCCTCAAGATCCCACTACAATAGTAGATCAACACTATGATGGTCCCCTGACTTATCATTTTGACACCAATTAGTTTAGTTGGAGCCATGACCTTCCATCTAACATTTCAGAGTTGGATTTGGGATTAAGGACAACCTTAAGATATGTGATAGGAGATTGACAACATTTTAGCTAAGTCATGACAATCTTTGTTTATATTATGTGACTTCACTTTAATATTGAGGCCCGGTTTAAGAGGCTTTAGGTATGTGATTAACCTAACAAAGATCTAACGACGTGATTTCAAAATTAACATCCAAATAATCCTATAGAAATGATATGACAACCTTTTAATCCTCAAGATCCCACTACAATAGTAGATCAACACTATGATGGTCCCTTGACTTATCATTTTGACACCAATTACTTTAGTTGGAGCCATGACCTTCCATCTAACATTTCAGAGTTGGATTTGGGATTACAGACAACCTTAAGATATGTGATAGGAGATTGACAACATTTTAGCTAAGTCGTGACAATCTTTGTTTATATTATGTGACTTCACTATAATATTAAGGCCCGGTTTAAGAGGCTTTAGGTATGTGCTTAACCTAACGAAGATCTAACGACGTGATTTAAAAATTAACATCCAAATCATCCCTCCCTCCATCAAGAATTTAAAATTTTGGTGCCAAAGACTCTTTGAGACTATTTTGAGGGTTCTATGATAGTTTTGAGGGTTTTATGGCCACTTGGAGAGATTTAGATAGACTTAAAATGACCCATAAAAGAAAAAGGAGAGTCAAATATGAAATAAATGTCTTTTTTATGTGAATTTGTAATCATCTTGTAATCATAAGATTTGAGCTCTAGTTGTTAAGATTTCGCATGTAAACTTTTTGTGAAGAGCAAAATGTTGCAATGTCCTATTTTGTTTTTCATAGTGCGTCTTAATGGAAAGTGAGTGTATTAACAAGATAATTTCAACAATATTCTCTTGGTGCACATCTGTTATGTGAGTATTGTCATTGTTGTGTATTACAGGATCCAGAGGAGGCCATGGAGAGAGGACGTGGACGACATAGAACTACTAAATCGCAGAGAGGAAAGTGGGTGGAAATAGATATAACAACGGAATCTACAGATATAATAGAGGTAAGAAGAGAAAGCAACCGCAACCAAAGGAGGAAGGTGTTTATGAATTCACAAATGCTACAACATAGAGGATATAAAGTCATTTTTCTATCCATGAGGCCTCTAAGGTCAAACTTATTGGTTGAAAATGCACAGGAATGGTGATTAAATGTGATTCTATGATCAAGGGAAAAGCTTGAAAATTAGGATGGCCAAAACATGATATCAATATGTCAAATATATGACTAAAGTGAGGTTTTGTGTTGGATAGCATATTCGTTGAAATGATATAATTGGTGTACTAAACATTATTTACTATGTTGTGTATTATAGGGGTCAGATGAGGCCATGGCAACAGCTCATGTCGTATCAAATGAGGACACGACGGATGAAGCAGGACATCAGGTACTCAAATTTTGACTTAACTTAGGAAAAAATGATCTAATGACATTTTGTGATACGTCCATCTTTTTTCATAGTATCATTGAAATTTATAATGTTTTATCCAATCTTGACATAAATTAATGCATGTTGTTGATTATTTTAGATGGAGATTGGAGCAAATGCAGAGCCTGAGCATTCAACTAGCAAAAGAAAAAGATATGTACATGGACATGGACCTAAAACTATTAAATCATGTAGAGGATAGTGGGTGGAAGAGGACATCACAATGGATCCTACAGACACAACAAATGATTGCACTGAACAAGAGGTTGGTCAAGACTATAGTACATGAGATGAATACTTTGAGAAAATTGTTGTTTGTGGATGTTCTGTATGTCATGGAAAGAAATAATTCAAACGAGAAATTGTACAAAGACATTACATATATGATGAGCTTCTAAGACCGGTAGTATGCCTCCTACAATCGATTCAAATCCAATAGGAATTGTGGTAAGAAATTTTCTAATTTGATATAAATAACATGTATACTGTGTTTAAACATTGTTTTATATTATTTAAATAACTAATTTTTTTCTCAATGGATACTTGCAAGATAAAGTTCTTGGTTTAAAGTTTCCTGGATCACCGACTTCCAGCCTAGAGGGCAATGATCATTTATCAAATGATACATCCAACAAAAATATGTGCCAATATACCAGCTTGGAAGATGAGGAATTGATGAAAACAAGCAACAAAACAAGAACCAGTTTAAAGATACATAATTTGCTTAAAGACAAGGGGAAGGTGGACTACATACCCTATGAGAATGAATGTGATGGAGATGATGACTTGCCCCTGAGTTTGAGATCAATTTATAAAGAGACATTTGATCGTCGACTATATTGCGCTTGGCCTAGTGATCAACAACTACCTAGAGTGTACAAGGTGTTTCAATTTTGGGGATATTGTAAGCACAAAAATCATGGACTGCCTCCATGAGGACCCCTATGATGATTCAAATCCTTGTCACATACATGTAAGTGTGAAAATAAATTCTTTGGGCAGCAGGCCTCTTGATGACGTATCCTCTTTTCTTATCTTGTGTTGTTTCTTCCTTGTCGATTTCCCTCTCTCCCTGTTTGTGACACTTGTTGCGACACTTGTCAAATTGCATTTTCTAGCTTTTAACCTTGATCCTAAGCCTTGTGAGAGTCTTGTAGGTGAGTTTTCATCTCTCCCCTTTGTTTTTCTTCTTGTGCACCTCATAGAAGCCTTCTAGAGGTCCCTCGATCCATCTCCCACTGACAATTTTCATTTTCAACCAACCAATCCAAATCTCCCCATATTATCTCCAGATCTCCCCTAGAGATCCTACAGACGCAAGTGGAGATTTGGGTTCTTCCACATGACTGACCTGTTTCTTGATGCAGAACCTATCCTTTTCTTCTCTTCTACCATCTCCCAGCCTATTTTTTTGCATCTAACCTTATCCAGCTTGAATCTCCCCTGGGTGACCCAAGGGTCGCCCAGGGGCAACCCTACTGGTAAAAGGGGTGACCCTATCATTTTTGGACCCGTGGAAAAACTCGAGTTTCTCTCTCATTTTTGCTCCGTTTTTGCTAGTTTTTATTTCTGTTTGCATGATTTTTGATCCTTGATATAGAGTTAACTATTTCATACACCCACACATGCATAATTAGTTCTATTTGATCTCAAATTAACTCTCTAATCAATCTCATGCATTCCCTCACCTCCATTTCCTCTTTAGTGATAAGCTATCATTGCTTCATCACTCTTTAATTAGTTGAGTTCACTGGGTAATCAACCCTGTTAACTCCCCAATCTATTCTTGTTAACTCATCAATAAAATGAGTTAACTCTTCAATCAATCCCTTCTTCTAAACCTATAAATACACCCTCCCTCAAGCACAAAGGGAGGCAAAATTCATTGTGCACATAGCTCTTGCCAAATTTTGTTCTCCAACTTAGCATTCAAATGCTCTTACAGGATGAAGGTGCCTTTTGCTTTATTTGTTCAACCAAGTAGCATCACGCTGCTTCATTCTAATCCATTATACTTAATCCAAGCTCTCATTGATCTCATACAAGCTTCATCAAAGCTTCTTTTTGCTTCTTTGGGTTATTTTGTTGTCAAGAGGATCACCTGCTGCCACAGAAGGATTCAAGGTTGCCTATTACAAGGATTGTTGAGGGTAGTGGAGTCAACAAATCTTCATTTCTCTCAGGTTCCTCCATTGTTTTCTTTCAAGATTATAGTAATTAGATAATCAAATTTGCTCTTGGGAATAGTAAAACATTGTTTTTTCCTTGATAGTTAGATCTTGCATGTTAGATTAATCACTTTCATATTTCTAGATCTAGTTTATTAAAAGAAGCATTTTCTCTTTTCTTAGATTAAATTGCATTCAAAACATCGAAAACATAAAAAACATAGGTTAACATTGCATTGGAAAAGTTGTATAGAATTGCATACATATTTCCCTTCCATAGATTACAAGCACTTTTATTTCTAAAATACTCTAAAAAACACCAAAAAGACATTTTGCATTTTATTTAGTTTGCATGCATATAGAAACATTAGAATAGACAACATTGCAAGCCCTCGATTCCATCACGAGGTAAACACAGTTCAAATGATTCCAAACAAACCCTTGATTTCATCACAAGGTACAAGCAGAGTCAAAATGCAAACCCTAGGTCAACAAAACCCTAGGTCTAAACCCTAGATCTGGTTAAGGTTAGTAATCACACGACTTCCTCTCTTCTGATTCACGAATGTGATTAGGAGTGAGAGGAGAGTGGGTGACGGCTATCCATGATGAGATTGAGGAGATCCATCCATAACCACAACAACAGACATTTGTCTTACCACAAGAAGACCCATTCATCCTCTTGTTGTTAGAAGAAATTAGACAATGACAGATACAACAAGAATTCATACAATGCCTACAAAGACAAGAGAACATCAACGAGAACAATCACTTACCCACACACAGGTGGAATCAAAGAAACCTAAAAATAAGGAGAGAAACCAATGACCCTTCAGGTCATAGGGTTATCTCAACTACAACAACAATTGAGCGAAGCATACAATTAAATGCACAACAACAAAGGCCACAGAACTTACCGACCCCTCTCCGTGAAGTCCATCTCTCCAACAAGCTAGACCCCCGCCATGTCTCACCTCCTCTCGACTGGCTAATTCCACGTGAGCGAGAGTGACATGGTGGATCGCCCTGTGGCAAGGAGGCAAGGGTCCGTGTGCATGCCAAAATCTGACCAAACAACCCTCAGGAAACTGGAGTCACGATTTCGAGCGTACATATTTTGGTGAACTTGACATGAAATTGCAAATCCTTCTAGGATGAGTAATTTTGCATTCCCATTTCAAACATCTCAAAACAAGTTTAACAAAAACTTCACAACATCTTCACACCATTCTTCATAGCCGCTTTCCCCGCTTTAGCTTCTATCGCTTACACCATCGTCCATTCCATTTATTCTGTGGTGTTAATGGCACCCCCGAATATGATGGAACCTGACTTAAACTAAGGGAACATTCCCTCAAGGGAACCAAAAATTCCCTCATTTGATAGGTATGTGTCGCCACATCCTGACGCGCCATCACCAACTGTGATGATTATGAGGATTCTGACTATGAACAAGATCAAAGGGAATCTAGGCGCTCACTATCATTCAACAACCTAGCTTGGGAGAACAATCTAGCCATACCAAATGCGCCACATAAAGCAAGAAGGGTAAGGTCAAAAATACATCGACCAAAGCAACCTTCCACAAGTACATCGAATACTCACCTTGATGAAGAGGTTAGAAGGTTGGAAAGGTGTCTACAAGAAACCAAAGATGCTCAAGAGGCATTGAGGATTGCCTTAGAAGAAGAACAGAAAGAAAATGTTGCACGTGAAGAAGCTCATCACTATGAAAATATTTGAAGAGAACATCCTAGAAATGAAGAAACCCCTAGAGCTGCAACTCCTACAGATTTAATCACAACTCTAGCGCAAAGAATCAGAATCCTAGAAGCAGAGCAAGCTGCTCCAGAAAGAAGACTCAAGTCTCATGAACAAGACCAGGGTGCATCTCAAAATCCCCCTATCTCAATTACTATTCACAACATGCTAGTAATGACACCTGTCTGAATGGGAACCCTTCTATTCAGAACAATCCAACGAATCCAACAATGGGTTATCAAAACCCACCTATAGGGTTATTATTAACAACCCCACAATCCTAGAGTGCCTTCTTAGGAATGTATCTTGAATATTTGAAAGAGCCTTTAGACCAAAACATAAGAAATGTGCAACTACCTCAGCCATTACAAAATCTCCCAAAGTTCAAAGGAGAAGGAGATCCGAATTCACACATTAAAGATTACACTACAACCATAAGAGAACTCCTCCCTTGGGATGGGGTTGTAGAAAAAAATTTCCTGAAAACGCTTGAAGGCATCACCTTGGATTGGTCTTATTGTCTCCTAGAAGCTTTGATCCATTCATTCAGACAACTCATCAGAGAGTTTGTCATGGCATTCGACATGAACAAACTCGTGAAAATAGGGATCAGAGAATTCCTCATGATGAAACAAGAGCCAAACAAATCTGTAGCACATTTCATCACCTGATGGAGTCAAGTCCTCTATTCTTCAACTAGTGCCCCAAACATAGATCATTGAGAATTGTCTGATCTCTTCTTGCATGCCCTTAACAAAGACATGAGAAAAGATGTCCAAAAACTACCATATAAGTCCTACAAAAAGGCATTAGAAAGTGCCTTAAGAATTGACCAAGCCGCCATTGATAGTGGTAGAAAAGTTTATGGTTCAAACAGAAAGCTAACAAAGGAAGACATAGGAAACAATTCCTCTGTCATTAAAATCCTCAAAAACAATAGGAGTGCAACCACAGACGGGGTGACGAATCAACCCCCAATCAAAAAGATGAAAGATGATTACAGTGGGAGAGATCTCTATCCTCCTAACATAAATGACATAGATCGACCCAAAAACAATGGGTACTACCCTCGAGACAACTACCAAAGTTGGAACCGCAATGGAAATGGGAAAGGGAATGATGGAAGATATGAAACACCCCCTTATGAGTTCAACTAGTTTTGTTCTTTTCATAGAACAAGGGGGCATAGCACGGAATCTTGTAGAGAATATAACAGGGTCATAGCAAGACTACCAGAAGACCAACAATGTTTGTTTATAGAAATGTTCTTAAACCCATAGGAGGTCACCCCAGATAACAAAGATACAAGACAAAATCAAGCTCCCATAGCGCCACAAAATGCTAATATGAGAATTTATCAGGATCTGTTCCCTGAACATAAGGATATAGAAACGACAAATCAAAACAAAGTAGCTTAGAGTAGTAACCTCGAAATCCCACCACAGCTAGGACAAAAAGGAGAAACTAGGTTGATGGGATTAGTTGAGATTATGCATAATGAAGAACAAGAGGAAGATCATGAGGAAGAAAATGAGCAAGTAGAAGCACATGAAGGCACCATTTCGGTAGTAGAGCTCAGCCAACTGCTATTGGACCTTATGAGCTCATAGAAGACTTAAAGAAAATGTATGCACACATTTCATTTCTTGACTTGCTTAGGAACTCCCCCTCACATCGTTCCGCATTGCTACAAGCAATAGGCCTAAAATATCTTGACCAAATCACGCCACCGCCTAGTGAAAAAATCAACCATGTGGACTATGATCTCAGCCCACCAAACTCAGAACTTAAAGATCCTAGATTCTTCTTCGACTTACAATAAATGCCCTCTGAGGCATAGTTAACAAAGAAAGGAGACCCTGCACTATATCTTCAAGTGTGGATCTATTATATGTGCATTAAACAAACATTAATCGATGACGGAGCTGCAATGAATATAGTTCATTTCTCCCTCTTAGAGAGAATGGGCTATGGACACACCAACATTACTGTTTCAAGAGACACTCTAAGTGGATACGATAATTTGAAAGCAACCACCATAGGAAAGATTACCCTTCCAGTGGCATTGGGACCCAAAACCATTCCAACCACTTTCTATGTTATAGATAACGACACAGGATATAACTTGATCCTTGGAAGGCCATGGATACATAGGATGAAGGTTGTGTCATCTACACTATTTCAAGAAGTCCACTTTTTACATTTAGGGAAAGTGTATGTCGCATAGGGAGATCCAGAGCCTTTCAGCATGTTAAAATCAAATACATCAAACAAATACATAGGCATCCCCATAGACTATGAACTCCCTACCAACAAGTTAACCATCCCAAATCCTACACCTCAGTCAATATGCGTCAAACAGATGTAAACTCCAGAAAAGACCATAAACACCGCGGAAATCAAAACTTTAGAAAATGGGCCATTACCAAAGCAAAGGGAAATCATTTCAAAGGATAAAATGACTGAAATCATGGAGTTGATCGAATGGGATGGACCACTCTAATTCCCCCTGGAAATACTCATGATCGATTTCCAAGAGACCTACAAACTCTTTCCTTGTATAGGGGAGAAACCTCATAGAACGGAAGGACCGGTCCTCTAGACCACCACATTAGATTTGAGAAATGTAGACCCACATGCTTTCTCAGATGCAGATGAAGACATGATGGAAGGATACACACTGTTATCACCACTAAGTGAATCGCGTGTCCCTAAGACATTGGAAGAAACAAAATCGTATGAACCTCTCACACCAACGGAGGATTTGCATCAACCAATAATGCCCATGGAGGAGGCACATTCTATCGACAATGAATCAACCAATGTTATAGGAATGTTGCCTAAGATGTTTGTGGTATCACAACCACAAGAAAAACCAACCACCTCCTCCTCGGTTTAGTCAAATGAACTTGGTGAATGGGAAGCACCTCAGTACAAATAGAAATAGTTGAAAGACTTCACGATGAGGACGAAGAGAGCGAAGGTATCTTCCATAGAGAATGGAAGATGAGAGTGACAGTCGGTATCGATGACCCTATCATTTTTGAACTCCCAAAAAGTTATATTGGGTATGCTATGGATCTAAGACTAGAGCCCAATGGGAGGACAAGCAAAGTTTTTTTCCCCCTGATGAGCCACAAACACCTCTTGAATTATTCCAATTCTTTCAAAAAACCCAAGAGAGACTTGACGTAAAAGTTTACATGCAAGAACAGTTTGACCTATTAGGAGAGCTATTAAATTGTGATGGAGTTCTATATTGGACTCCTTCTCATCAACATGCTTTTTGAGAATTACTGCATCTCACGATGCCAAGAGAAACCACCGAGTTGGTAGCAATTGATTCAAATGACAAACCTTACGGAGTAGGAGAACTTGTCCTAAGAAGAGGAAGCACGAAAAACAAGAAAAGAAGACAAAAGAGAGCCTTCTCAGAAGACTGGAAAGGTCCTTACATGGTTAAAGAAGACGTCCGAAATGGTGCCTATCTCTTGTGCATAATGGATGGAGAAGAATTTGGCAAAACAGTCAATGCCTTTCACCTCAAGAAATATTATCTCTAAAAGACCAAAAAAATCATAAAACATAATGTTATCAAGAAAATTAGATGAAATACATACTCATATCAAACCCAATAACACAATGAAATATGCAAATAACAAGATTGAAAAAATAAAACACAAACCTCACAAACCTTGTTATCCTGCGGCTTCCATTGTTTGCCTAGTCTTGATCGATTTTTAGTGATGAAAGTTGCCCTCGGGAAGTGCACTTCCTTGCTTTGTTATTCAAGATGGCGATTTAGAAATGGCTGTGATACTTTATTGCTATGAAGATGAGCTTCAAAGCAATGAGAGTGATCTCAAGCAAATAGGTGATTGTGGGGGTGCCAAAGGCAGGCTAGTAATTCGACAAAGTAATTTTACTTAAAGCTTGGATTATAGAAATGGAGGAATAAGATTCAATTTATAGACTTGTGAAGAAGACGATCAACGGTTGAGAAGAAATGAGAATATCAACAGTTGAGGATGGTTGAGGAATGTGCGCAAATAGAAAGAGGACAAGTGTCCAAGCTCCATCATGCAATAGGGGAGTTAACATAATAGATTGAAGAGTTAACAGAATAGACCAATCAGTTAAGTGAATTGATTGTGGAGTTGACTGAATTGACTAATCAGTTAACAGATTTGATTGATTAGTGAACTCGAATGACTAATTAGTTAATAGATTTGATTGATGAGATAACTAATTTTGACTGGAGGATAAATAGGACATGTGGGTGAGGGAATATTAGCTAATTAAATATTTAAAATATTTAATTACATGTGAAACATGGTGAGGTGGAAAAGGTGAGGTGGAAAGGTGAGTTGGATTGATGAGGTGGATTTATGATATTAGGACTTAGGGTAGAGGAATTTAGGATTAATTAAATAATTTAGGATTATTTAATTATGTGAGACATTATAAGAATTTAGGGAATTTAATTAAATTAAATGATTTTATTTAATTATGGGATAATGAACCAATCAAATAAACTTAGAATATTTATTTAATTGATAGAAGAAAATAAGAATTAAGATAAATATTAAAATATTTACTTAATTCGACATGAGCCAATTTTAGGTGTATACATTTTGCCCCTCTTTGATGCAATGTGTTTTATCACGTTGTTTCAAAGAATAAGAATTATTCTGACAATGATACATGACCCAGTTTGCCCCTGGTACAAGTTTGACGACAGGATGCCCCCTCGGGAGATTGGACGGGGAAGCCAAGGTGGATGGCATGAGACAGACAATCTCACGATGAAGAAGGTGAAAAATAGGTTAGAATGAAGAAATTGGTTGAAGAAAGAGCCGAATAATATGTGATGCAAGATAGAATGATAACACACACAAGCAAGAAAGCAAGTATGCATAAATGATACAAGAACAAACAAGGTATTGCCCCTGTCTGGCTGTAAACCAGTGACTAATCAATAATGATATACGACAGTGTTGTCATGGCGGGGAATGATAGATCCCTAGAGTAACCCGATAGGATAGTGTATGGTTTCAGGAAATGAAACATGTCGTGTAAGACACGTGTGTTGGTCTGATTTTGACAATGCAACATCATGTATAAGACAATTGATTTATAATTGATTGAGTTGATTTACAACCAGACAAGGATCAAGACCATTGATTGTGATTGGATCATTTGACAAGATTGACTTGACTTGATCAGTATGGATTAAGGATAGACTTGCATTTGGATCATTGCTTGGACTAACAACTAGAACTATTGACGAGAGATATGATGATAGATAGAAAGTTGATTGATAGAAGAATGACCCACAAGCTTTGTTTGGAAACATTGATACTCTAAATAGAAATTTTATTGCATGGGATATGGATACGGATATGAAATACAATTGGATACAGTATGGGTATGGATATGGAATGTAATTGGATATGCTATGGATATGGAATGTAAATAGATTTTTCCATCTTGATATTGCAAGTATTTTGAAGTGCTTATTTCATCATTGGGTGATTTTTTTTTGGTACATTTTCCAAATGTTGTAAGTTAATACAAGCATCTAGGTATAATTGAACCGAGATGACCTGAGTATTGCTTACATGGATTTTGATATGGCAAGCTAATACAAGCATCTAGTCAAAGTTGAATCTAGATGACCTGAGTATTTCTTGCGTATCAACAGATAAGGATTATACATGTTTCATTTTAGACCTCTAATGTCCTTGGTGATCATTGTGTTGATCATGTCTTTAGACAAGGCTTCACATTATTAAAGATAAACCCACAAGCAACAAACAAAGAAAATGATTATGCCCCCATCATAGCATCTCTATCTTTTGGCATCCTCGAGTAGCATAGAAAGACATAATAAAAAAAATCAAGACTTTAAGATGCAACTAATCGAAACAAAACATTCTTGTATTAGATGTATCTTTCTTGCCATAATTTAGATAGAAGCATGTGGATCAGTTTGCTCATTTACTTGCTTTGCTTTGGATAAGTTGATGTCTTGCGTCAAAACTTCTTCTTGGAAACAGGCTTTGCTTGTGCGCACTTGCGTCTGGTGAAAGGTTCCACAATCCTTATTGGTGAAATGGACCCTAAGGGACTAACCTAGTGCCTTGGAGGCGCATTGATAATGGCCTTGCCTATGTGACGACGCAGAGGCAACGTAGTTCAGGATGAACCTATGATAATGACGACAGATGCTATGCTAGGATGACACTATGGATAGGAAATGGAATAGCTTTAATGCTTGATACTAATGACAAGGAAACACCATGGAGAGTCAGATGTATGTGTGAAAAGGAATGGAACAAGTAGGTATGAGGATGGGCAATAGTGGATAGAAGGAATGCACACGGAAGAAGGCAAGGACATGATCGCCAAGGACTAAGTCGCATAGGAATAGCATGCCCCATTATAGGTAGAATACTTAGGATTTTTCATGGCGACGCTTATGACGATAGGAGGATAAGAGGATAATGAAGGATTGGCATGGCTTGGAGGGATAAGGTATGTCAAGAGACATCTAAAACATTTGTCAACATTGTACCCCCAATCTTTATCAAGATCAAAAAATAGAGGAATGGAAGATTAGGATGGAAGGACTTGACAATATAGGTATGCAATGGATAGAAGGATAGGATAGGAAATGGAATGGAAGGAAACTGATAGGAGAAGAGTGATATGCTGATCAGACAAGCTGCCCCCAAGTATAGGTGACATAGAAGATCAACTTACACACGACACCTGTTTGCCAAGTTTTCATCATGGTACTTATCCAAGGCACCTGTTTGCCAGGTTTTCACCATTGGATGAAGAGATTTTTTTTTTTTAAACATTTGGATAGGAGAATGTGGATATGGAAGGGAGAGACTCAGGTATCTAATTCCATGAAAGGTGATAGTCCCACTAGATGGATGTTGTCGCATGGACAATGTCAATTGTTCCCATAGATGTTGGTAGGAAATTGCATGAAAGAGATATGGAGTAGGTAGACAGTGGATTAATGATGCAGAATATGGAGGGAAGGCTTATGCAAAAGCATGGACCATAGGAATAGGATGAGGAAGATATGTAGGATAATAGTGGAAGGAAGGGGAGATGGAGGTATATGAAAAGGTTGTGGAATGGAAGGGAATCATGACTACTAGTCGCACATACCATGATAAACATTGAAGCTGGTGATGGGAAAGTAGTGTAGGAAGCAACGAAGACTTTTGCTTGTGGATGAATGACTTAGGCATGTAGGGATCCACATAGACTGAGTATTTTCCTAATTTTTGTTCGTCGTGTGGGATGGAAGAATTTGAGACTTTTGCATAGAATGGGAGAAAGTAGATGGTTGAGATTCTTGAGAGGTGGATGCCTCATGTAACTTAAGGGCTTTTTGTTTAGGTACTCAAAGCATTTTGCTTTTAGATAGTACCTGTGGAGGTATGGGCTTGGGTGTATGCATCTTTTGTGCAGCTTCAAAGGTAATTATTTGTTGGATGCGGACCCACACCTTTTTTAGTTTGGCATATAGTTGTGTGGGTGCATGCAGCTCTGGAGAAGGATGTTTCTTTGATTCTTGGTTTTTGTACCCCAGGTCATGAGGACTCTTAGGATTTTTTATTTGATAGGTAGAGGTATCCAAATGTTTGTCGTTGAAATCTTTTGGGATGGTGGTAATAGAGTTGATGGAAGCTCTTCACTTAGACAACATGTGTGTCTGCTGGTCATGATTTGGATTATTAGAGAATTCATAGATGGAAGGATAAGGTGTTGGAAGAAGTGGTGGTAAAATGCATGGAGGGATGTTAGGAGTTGGAAGTAGCGGAGGTAGATTGGATGGTGGAAGGTGTGTGCTCAAATGCTTTTGGGATGTATATGATAAGGGAGGTGGGATGGTGACATATGTTTTGGGGATATGATTATTTTTGCGATGGAAAGTGGGGGATTTAGGCAGCATGGAGGAAATACCAACATATTGAGTTGTTCACCTTGGGGTATGTATCCAAGGCTGTATGAATGAGGAGGAACATTGACATGCATGGGCTCCAAAATACCTTGTTCATGAAGGCCTAAGCCTTTACCTTGATAGTTCATATGTTGGAGCATGAGGTGGACAGCGGGATTATGTATAGGTGGAACACTAGACACA
This sequence comes from Cunninghamia lanceolata, assembly GCA_027924645.1. Classification (NCBI taxonomy): domain Eukaryota; kingdom Viridiplantae; phylum Streptophyta; class Pinopsida; order Cupressales; family Cupressaceae; genus Cunninghamia; species Cunninghamia lanceolata. The sequence goes on along the minus strand of BSBN01001906.1, from coordinate 487,347 downwards.
AGTTCCTTATTGGATGGAGAAGGTGAGATAGAGGATAATGGTTGTTGGAGTTCTAAGGAGGAACTCTCATGAATGAAGGCGGTAAGACCAAGGATATATGGTGGGGGAATTGCAACATGGTCGATAATGGATGACAGAGGATTATTATTGGTTTGATCTTCTATGCTTGCTTGGGAGGCAAGTGTCTCATCAAGGGAAGTGGAAGTTGTTGGATCTTAGATAGGACTAGATGGGGATATAAGCTCAAGACCATGGAATGCATAAAGTGGGCTAAGAGGATCATCATGGTCTGCTTGATCATAGATAGGCTCTTGATCATAGATGGGATCTTGATCATAGATAGGCTCCTGATCGTAGATGGGATCTTGATCATAGATAGGATTAGGCGTGATGGGATCAAAGTGCTCATGCATAGGTTCTTCATCAATGATAATATCTTGATCATAGAGAAGATATAGGCTATGGAGAGGTTGGAATTAGATCTCTTGCTCATGTATCAAATCAAGTTGCTCATGGATAGCTTCTTCATCAAAGGTAATATCTTGATCATAAAAGAGAGATAGGTTATGAATGGTTTGAAATTGGATTTCTTGCTCATGTATAGGTATAGGATCATCGAAAAGATAAAGGTTATGTATGGGTTGGATGGGGATGCTTTGATCTTGATTTAGACAAGGGGTTGATGTTTCCACATGCTCTAAAGTGCGTTCTTGACATAACGCTTGAGGTGCTTGAATTGGAATGGAGGTAGAAGACTTGTGGATAGGCTCATGGTCAACAACATGGATGTTCTGTGGACCTTGACTTTGGTTCATGGTAGGAGGCTCTTCGATAAGCTCAAGGGGTTGTGGATTACATGAAGAATTTTTTGTAAGGTCAAGGACCAGAATTTGGGGACATGGTTGACTCTCTGCTAGTAGCCCTTGGATCACATCATTGGTAGGTGTATGGATAGAGGAGTGAGGAAATGGATGAGTGGATTTGGCTCTCTCCATAGCTTTTCTTTTTCTTTATAAATTTGGAGAAACTCTTTTCCATAAATAATCTGAGGATTCTTTGGTTGTCGGTTTAGAGCTTGGGGAACTCGATGGTGGTGTTAGCGTAGGACTGGTATGTTTTGGAATATTTGTCATAGAAGATGGTGAAGGAGGACTAGTAGACAGAGTGGTATACGATTTCCAACTTAAGGTGGTGCTTTCTTTGTCATGAGCATCATTAAGATGGGAAAAGGATGTATGAGTTTGGGGCAAGGCATAGCTAGTACTGGTCTGTTCAACTTGTAAGATTGTCATTTCTTGTTGTAAGACTTGGATCTCTTGAGTAATTGCTATACAATCTTGGGGCGAGGGACCTAAGGTTATTTCCAATTACAGGTATTGGAGTTTCTGAGAAAGTGCTTCTAATTGGTTTGTCATCTTTACAGAAACTAATAGAAGGCCAAAAAAAGCTTAATATTTTGGATGCACAGCTTCAAATGCACAATTTTAGAAGGTAAATGCACAGCAAGTCAAGGTAAATGCGTGATTCTGGCAGAGGATAAATGTGCAGCTCTGGTTTCTTAGAATGATTTTGCAAAGTTTTTGACATATTTTTCAGTGCTTTTTGGTTCCTTGGTTGCAAGTCAGTCTTTTGATCTGATTTTTCTCAATTATGGCAAGAAGACACAGCAAACACAAAGAATGTTTTCATGGTTTTTGATTTTTTTGTGATTTTTTGACTCTTTTTGACTAAAAGAAAGCAAGTACAAATCCTAGGCTGGCTGGGATAATATAAACCAAATTCTCACTATTTCTAGTTGAGGCATCTTCAGGAGGTGATAATCGCCCTTCCCTGCACTGGTTTATAGGGGTTTTTGGCTACTAAGACAGGGATGACTAGTAAGGGCAACCGTTCAAGTGGCTATACATGCGGCAGCACTACTCTCTGTTATGGAGTCTCCCAGCCTGTAAGGTTTGCACCTTGGAGGGTTTTGGGGAGGTTGGCTATCGATATAACACAACTTCACTCATTGTTTGAAGCTTTCGCTCCAAACACAATTTATTTAGAGTGGCTCGACAGGGCTTGGCTTTAACCTGTTACCACTTACGGTCATTCCCACTTGGATAGGTGGGAATCCAAGGGCAAGCCCCTCTAAAGGTTATATATGCAAAATGACAAGTCTAGCATTCTGGTCACCCAATAAAAAGGAGAGCATAAGCCTATTGTCATTCTGAAGACATAGTAAATAGTGGTTTATCCAATCCTATTTAAAATGAGAAAAATTATATGCGTTATTCTACTTGGGCACACACACAGTTGTTAACTTTGAAGTGATTAGGAGATAACAATGATTCTTTCCTTTGCAAGATAGAAATATTCTTAACTTAAAGAGATAGCAATAGAGCAATGATCAATGATACCAAGATAGCAATGATTCAGTTACCACCCTCCTAGTTAGAACTATGTGAGATTTGCATGCATATTTTTACTTTTCTAATTAGAGCTAAATTAAAAGTGTATGCAAGTTGCATGAACAACAGTTTACTCCTTCCTAATTAGAACTAGATGAAAATTATATGCAAGTTGCTTGAACAATGGTTTACTCCTTCCTAATTAGAACTAGATGAAAATTGTATGCAAGTTGCATGAACAATGGTTTACTCCTTCCTAATTAAAACTAGATGAGAATTGTATGCAAGTTGCATGAACAATGGTTTACTCATTCGTACTTAGAACTAGATGGAAATTGTATGCAAGTTGCATGATAATGCCTAAATCAATCCTATTCAACACTTAGTGAAAAAATGATTGTCTTCAGTGGACGTTTTGCACCAAAACTGGATTAGTAGTCTCCTGATATCCACCTGTAGTCCACGAAAACAAAAATGAATCAAAACATTTGCAAATCAAATGTTTAGGTGAAAAACACATAATCTGGAAAAATTTATGAAAATATGATTTTTGACAGCAAAATAGATATGAAAAATCAAAATCTACATGAAATTCTATGTTGTTTTTAAAAAAAATTCATGAAAATTTAATAAAAAATGTTGAAGTTATGGTCGTTTGAAGTTTCTAAGCAAATGGAACGTTTGACTTATTATACCTGATGAAATTAATCAAATAGACTAAAAATACCTTTACCATTGTGAAGTTTGTCGAACCACCTTTCCAACGACTATAAATTTGATGTACCGTAAAAAGTTGTGCTAAAAAGAAAAAAAAATGCCTATTTTACTCACATTAACATTTGTTTTGAAAAAAAAAATTAAATTAAATGAACAAAATAAAAGAAAGATTTTTTTTTTTTAACATTAAAATTTAAAAAAATTAAATTATAACATTTAAAAAAATACCCTAACCCTAATTGTTTCAACCTTAAATTTTGTTTTTTTTTTAATATTGTTTGACTGTTTTTTTTTTTTTAATTTGCTTGTGTTGTGTGTGCAGGTGGTGGATGGGTGGAGTAATGGTGGAGGGGCAGTGTAGGGAGCGGTGGCGTGGGAAGCAGCAGGGGCGGCGGGGGTGGCGCGCAAGGTGCAGGCGGGCGGTTGGAAGGCGGGCGGCGACGGAATGGCAGGTAGGCGGGAGGTGCACGGGCGGCAGGGAGGGGACGCCGGTGGCGAGGAAGTTGCAAGACAGGGGGCGGGGAGCTGGGGTAGGCATGAGGGAGGGGAGGGGGGTCGGTGGGGCTGCAGGGGATGGGGAGGGAAAGGGGGGGATCGGGGGGTTTGGTAGTGGCGGGGGGGGTAGGGTTTGTGCAGGGCCTCCGGGCCCTGCAAAAAAATGTTGTTTGTTTTAATTTTTTTTATATAGTTTATTTTTTATTTAAAAGGTAATCTAAAAAAAATGAACTTCGAATGTTTTTTTTTTTTGGTTTTTGTTCTTTTTTTTTTTTAGAATAACACAAAAGCTTTTTTTTTAAAAAAGGTAATCTGAATTTTTTTTTTGTTTTTTTGCTAAAAAATCTAAATGACAAAAAAGAAAGTGAATCTAAAATGCTGCTGAACAAATTTTTTTTTTTTTTGGCAAAAAAAAAAGACGTTAAAAATTAAACCAAAATTCAAAAAATTTCCTGTAAGGAAAAGTAGGCAAATGATATGTTAATTTTCACCTGTGAGGTCCGATTGAGCATAAGAGGTCGTGTATGAAAGTTGATGTCCAGATTTTGTCACAAAATACACCTGAAGCTATGACAAAAGACACTCAACAAAACACTCAGAAACAAGATGGGTTAGATCACGGTGGACGCCAGAATGTTATCAAAAAAATTGGATGAAATAAATAAGCATATCAAACCCAATAACACAATGAAATATGCAAATAACAAGATTGAACAAATAAAACACAAACCTCACAAACCTTGTTATCCTATGGCTTCCATTGTTTGCCTAGTCTCGATCGATTTTTAGTGATGAAAGTTGCTCTCAGGAAGCGCACTTCCTTGCTTCGTTCTTCAAGATGACGATGGAGAAATGGTTGTGATACTTTATTGCTATGAAGATGAGCTTCAAAGCAATGAGGGTGATCTCAAGTAAATAGGTGATAGTGGGGGTGCCAAAGGCGTGCTAGTAATTCGACAGAGTAATTCTACTTAAAGCTTGGATTATAGAAATGGAGGAATAAGGTTTAATTTATAGACTTGTGAGGAAGATGATCAACGGTTGAGAAGAAATGAGAAGATCAATAGTTGAGGATGGTTGAGGAACGTGAGCGAATAGAAAGAGGACAAGTGTCCAAGCTCCATCATGCGAGGGATGATTGAAGAGTTAACAGAATAGACCAATCAGTTAAGTGAATTGATTGGGGAGTTGACTGAATTAACCAATCAGTTAACAAATTTGATTGATTAGTGAACTCGAATGACTAATTAGTTAACAGATTTGATTGATGAGTTAACTAATTTTGACTGGAGGATAAATAGGACATGTGGGTGAGGGAATATTAGCTAATTAAATATTTAAAATATTTAATTACATGTGAAACATGGTGAGGTGGAAAACGTGAGGTGGAAAGGTGAGGTGGATTTATGAAATTAGGACTTAGGGTAGAGGAATTTAGGATTATTTAATTATGTGAGACATTAGAAGAATTTAGGGAATTTAATTAAATAAAATAATTTTATTTAATTATGGGATAATGAACCAATCAAATAAACTTAGAATATTTATTTAATTGATAGAAGAAAATAAGAATTAAAATAAATATTAAAATATTTACTTAATTCGACATGAGCCAATTTTAGGTGTATACACATAAAAATACAAAAAAATTATAAAATCAAAAATGTCAAAAATAATTTGTTTCTTGCATTTCTGCATCATTCTGTTCATCTTGCATTACAGTTTGTGACTTGCTCTTGTACTATTTTCACTTTAGTAAGGAGTCTAATGTTGCCCAAATATATATTATCCTTTCAGGACCTAAAGATCCCCATTTTTCACAACCACCATTATCCCCCTACATTCCCAGTGATTCTAGTCAAAACCTAGATCTTAGCTTTACACTGATCCTAGTCTTATGAGTCAAGATGTTAGGTCTAAGCAAAGGTAGTATCCAAACCTACAGTGTTCAAAGGAAGCTTGCAAGTAGACCTTCCCAATTCTTCCCTAATAGTAGAGAAGTCCAACTAGATTACAAAAACTTTAGGTGGCGCTCAGCCCCTTATCATTCTTGGCCAAAAACGTCAGGAAGATCAAAACTCTGAAGGAAGCAATATAAGATATGAGTGAATAAAAAAAATGAGTGATCAAAATAAGAGTGTCAAAAAGTGAAAATTGAGATATCAAAGCATTGCATAGCAGAAGTCCCAAAAGCATTCATTTCTTGAAAGTCAAAAAAGAAAAAAAAAAATGAGAAAAGTCAAGTGAAGAAAATACAAAAAAAAAGTAAAAAGAAAAAAAAAGATACAAAAAAAAAGTGAAAGAGAGAAGATTGTTGAATGTCCATACTCTTGGGTGGAGATCAGTCTAAGCTCAAAGCCTCAAGGGTGACATTCTAACAGAGAAAGAGAGGTACCAAGCACACACACACACACTAGTTGAGCAAAACTGAAGAGTCTAGTAGTCTCTAGGATCATCTTCTATCTAGGGACACTTGTTCTTTCCTATTTATCATTTACCCTGGGTCTACTTTGCTTGCCATCTATGATCTAATTCTAGTGAACACTATAAAATTTGCTACTTGTCCAAGTTGAAATCTTACCAATTTGTCTTATCTAGATAAGGATCAGTGTTTAGCCTTTAGTGAAGTCTAGAAGTTAGAAACGCTTCATATTCATTTCCACTCCCCACTTAAGTTTCCTTAAATCCTACTTCATAGCCTTGAATAGGTCTCTTATATCAGGACAACCTACAGTCATTTTGTTTGTTCCACATTGCATTCATGCCAAAAATCAGAAAAAGAGTCTTCAAGCAATAAAGTCAAATATCATATCTCATGGCATTCAGTAGAAATAACAGTTTCATTTACAGCATTTCTTGTGTTATTGCATTTTCATATCGTAAGTTGCATATCATATATATCCCACAAAACTACAAAAACATATCATCGTTGTGATACTTGCATTTGTTAAAAGAGTTGAAAAGGTCAAACATAATCAAAAAGTTCCTAAAAACTTCCAAACATGCACAAGAGATGAGTACAGAATTCGACAAGAGAAAAACCACAGAAAAAGATGAACTTTCATAGATACATCTGAAGTTTACATGTACAATGGTATTAAAGAGCTAGGACAAAATGCTCTCAAGAGAAGTAGAGTCTCCCCATGCAAGGGGGCACAAATTTCAAGAAAAGTAATTCAAGGACGGTTCCCTCCAACAGAACACTCAGGACTTCGGCTCCTCTGTCTACGAGTACAACTCGTCGCTCCATGAGATTTGTGAGAATGATGTGTTTTGCTGTGGGCATGTGACTGTGAAGGCCCCACCATACTAGTATTGGGACATCCAAAATTAAGGCAAGTCATTTCCCGAAGCACTTTGTTCTCACCCTAAAGCGTGTTGACCTGGGTCTTCAACTCTATAATCATCTGACACCCATGGTAGATAGGAGTAAAAAATGTCAGTGTGTTGTCCTGTGGCAGGGGGCACACTAGGATCATCCAAAAGATGATCACAGGTCATCCTAGTAAAGGGAAAGGTTATTCCAACATTAACCTCACGAACCAAGTCCCTCCACTCTTTGACATTACCTGAAATGCCAAATCAAGACAAGACCAAGTTAGTGCCACATGAAAAGAGAAAGGACAAAGTTAAGTGAAAACAAATAGATAAAACTTACGTGGATCTCCAAGCTACCAATCAGGGTCAAGCTAACGCATCACCTCATCTAAATGAGGAGGTCGATGAACAACAAAAGGACCTTTGGGGATGTCAGGAACCTCATCTGGAACACCAATGTCATCAAAATCATCATCCTCGAGAGGGACTTCATCTGATGAATCTTCACTATTAGGAACATAGTCCTCGTTAGTGGACTCTGAGTTAACTGTCACAACTAGAGATCGGGAAGGAGCCCCTCTCCCTCCACTCCATCCTCCTCTAGAAACCCTAGTGATAAAGATGCCTAGAGTCAAAGGTGTCCAAACAACATTCCTCTGTCCAATCTCCCCCATCTCCTAAATGGTCCTGTAACAAGTAGACACTAGAGGCAAGTCCTTAGGGACATCCTCTCCAAACTACTACAAAACATGATTAACCCGATGAGCCTCAACCTGACCATTACAGTCTCTGATCTCTAAAACCTCACAGCATTACACTCTCACCTCATCATCACAGGCCCAAGCCCCCTCCATGTCGTGATAAGGGTCAGAAATCATGTCATCATCAGTAAGGGTAGAAATTGTGGGAAGAGTAGCATCAAAATGACCAATATGTGCCCACCTCACTACTCTCGGTAGTCGCTTATCTGGAAGAGGAATGAGCTTCTGATAAGGCCTCATATGCTCAAAAATTCATGTCATAATCAAAGAAGAGTGGCTAAAAGCTAGAGCCCCTCATTGAGAGAAATGATAAAAATCTATGTAGACCATCGCTGGGATATTAGGTCCCCATGCATAAATTGTGCCCTCCTCTAATCCTTGAATAATGGGTGCCCAACACCATCTTAGATGAGCTGAGGCCTTGTCTCCCGACAACCTCGAAGCAATCAAACCAATCAGGAACCTCCTCGAGAGTGGAATGCAGAGTCGTGGCACAGATGTAAGTTGAACTCCTGTCTGGTCCCCAGGGTGATTAACCCCCATGAGTGTAGCCTAAGAAGCCTTGTCCTCAAAGGACTTGTTAACAGGAAGCAATAGAGGTTGTTCCCTCACAGATACTCCAAGAATGTGATATACATCATAAAGAGTGATAGTCCACTCTCCTGAAATCTATGGGAACCTAAATGTGTTCCTATCTGCATCCCAGTAAGTCAAGATATCACAGCATATGTGGGATATAGGATGGATCACAAGAACATGGCAAACTCTGGCAAGACCTGCCCTCTTCAGTATGGCATGATCCTCTGTATTCAATGAAGCAAACATCCCTGAGAGCCACCCTTACTCTTGGCAGGCATTCCATCAGATATGCATCTCCTGCAAAATTGAAAGAGAATTTTAGATTAGATCTCGTAAACTCACAAAAATCCCTAAAAATCGTAAAATTGTAGAAAACCTTACACAAAAAATTGTATAAACCTTCAAAATTGCAATAAACAGGCAGATTTAGTGACCAAATCATGTCAGATCAGAGTAAAACAAGCGTTAAATAACTTCAAATGAAGTTAGAAATCTGTATAGCAGGGTCGCCCCCCGAGCAACCCAGGTGTTTTTCAGGATCTCCCCGGGCGACCTTGTTGTCAAACAGGATCTCCCCCGGGTGACCCTGCCTGACAAAAGGGGCGACCCTAGGAGAGAGCCCCTCGAGCAAAAATCACACTAAAAACCTCATTTCTCAGCCGATTTCAAAAAATGAAAGACCAATCTCACTCTAAACGATGAGATGAACACAATGCAACAGGAAAATTCACCAAAAATAGACAATTTTAAGAGATTTTTCACAAAATACAACATAGGGTTGAGAGAAGAGTTTTTCACTAATTGCATACCCGATTCTCCACGACTAAGGAAGAGGCGGCCATCTCTGTGATCTCCTCAACGATACCTCTCTATCGACTACTCACACGAACGATTTTGTCACTGTTTCACACCGATCTCACGATCTGGCTCTCTTTGTTTGCCCTTAGCTTAGTTTCATTTATGCATTTTAGATTAGTTCTTTTCGTTTATCCATTTTGTGCATTGTTTTGCATGCTCTCATACCTACATGTCCAAACCGACAAAGGCAAGAAACTAGTCAAACTCAAGCGATCTATGGTAAGTTCGTCATTTCAATTTTTATTATCCATTTTGATACATTTGAATGTCGAATTAACACTAGTTAGTGCAGGTACAAATTGCAGGAAAAATTGACAATAGGTAAGGCCTAGTTTGGGAATGGTACCTACCTTTCATGTAGACTACTATCCCCGAGGGGGAAAATATGTAAGAACAAAAATCACGCACTGCCTCCATGAGGACCTCTATGATGATTCAAATCCTTGTCACATACATGTAAGCGTGAAAATAAATCCTTTGGGCAGCAGGCCTCTTGATGACATGTCCTTTGTTCTTGTCTTGTGTTGTTTCTTCCTTGTCTATTTCCCTCTCTCCCTGTTTACGACACTTTTCAACACTTGTTGTGACACTTGTCAACTTGCATTTTCTGTCTTTTGACCTTGATCCTAAGCCTTGTGAGAGTCTTGTAGGCGAGTTTTCATCTCTCCCCTTTGTTTTTCTTCTTGTGCACCTCATAGAAGCCTTCTAGAGGTCCCTCGATCCATCTGTCACTGACAGTTTTCATTTTCAACCAACCAAATCCAAATCTCCCCCTATTATTTCCATATCTCCCCTGGAGATCCTATGGACGCAAGTGGAGATTTGGATTCTTCCACATGACTGACCTATTTCTTGATGTAGAACCTATCCTTTTCTTCTCTTCTACCATCTCCCAGCCTATTTTTCTGCATCTGACCCTGTCCAGCCTAGATCTCCCCCAGGCGACCCAAGGTTGCCCCCCGGGTGACCCTACTGATAAAAGGGGTGACCCTGTCATTTTTGGACCCACAGAAAAACTCAAGTTTCTCTCTCATTTTTGCTCTATTTTCTCCTGTTTTTCTTTCTATTTGCATGATTTTTTATCCTTGATATAGAGTTAACTATTTCATGCACCCACACATGCATAATTATCTCAATTTGATCTCAAATTAACTCTCTAATCAATCTCATGCATTCCCTTACCTCCATTTCCTCTTTAGTGATAAGCTATCATTGCTTCATCACTCTCTAATTGGTTGAGTTCACTGGGTAATCAACCCTGTTAACTCCCCAATCTATTCTTGTTAACTCATCAATAAAATGAGTTAACTGTTCAATCAATCCCTTCTTCTAAACCTATAAATACCCCCCTCCCTCAAGCACAAAGAAAGGAAAAATTCATTATGCACACAACTCTTGCCAAATTTTGCTCTCCAACTTAGCATTCAAATGCTCTTACAAGATGAAGGTGCCTATTGCTTTATTTGTTCAACCAAGTAGCATCACGTTGCTTCATTCTAAGCCATTGTGCTCAATCCAAGCTCTCATTGAGCTCATACAAGCTTCATCAAAGCTTCTTTTTGCTTCTTTGGGTCATTTTGTTGTCAAGAGGATCACTTGCTGCCACAAAAGGATTTGAAGTTGCCTATTACAAGGATTGTTGAGGGTAGTGGAGTCAACAAATCTTTGTTTCCCTCAGGTTCCTTCATTGTTTTCTTTCAAGTTTATAGTAATTAGATAATCAAATTTGCTCTTGGGAATAGTAAAACATTGCTTTTTCCTTGATAGTTAGATCTTGCATGTTAGATTAATCGCTTTCATATTTCTAGATCTAGTTCATTCAAAACATCGAAAACACAAAAAAACATAGGTTAACATTGCATTAGAAAAGTCATATAGAATTGCATACATATTTCCCTTTCATAGATTAAAAGCACTTTTATTCCAAAATACTCTAAAAAACACCAAAAAGATGTTTTGCATTTCATTTAGTTTGCATGCATATAGAAACATTAGAATAGACAACATTGCAAACCCTCGATTCCATCACGAGGTAAACACGGTTCAAATGATTCCAAACAAACCCTTGATTTCATCACAAGGTACAAGCAGAGTCAAAACGCAAACCCTAGGTCAAGAATATAATTGAAGGGAATCTACAATATGTTGGGAAAATACAAGAAATTATTGAGTTGGATTACCACTCTTTTAAATGTTGTATTTTTAAGTGTAGATGGTATGAAGCATTTGAGAGGACATGAAGACTTGATACCCATAGTGGATTGTTTTCTATATATTCCTCATGTTTCCTACCGAAGGATAAGGAGCCTTATGTTCTACCAATTCATTGTAAGCAGATACTTCTTTAACTCAAATAAGAAGTGGTAGTGATCATTAATCTATTAATTCATAGTCTATTGCGAATATATACATGTGTTTATAAATCAATAAAATTGTTATACCATATGTCTAATATATGTATGTCGTTCATGTGTAGGTATTTTTCTATAAAGATATTTTGGACCCAAAATAGATATTTGTCATACATTATGATCCAAGATTAAGGCATGTATTTGACGATGCATTAGTGGATACTGAGCCAAACAATGATGGACAACAAAATGAGAGAGAGGGATTAGAGAACATCAAAGAAATTGACATCCATGATGATGTTGAAGATGGTTATGTTCAGGCACAAGAAGACAACAATCTAGAGTTAGATGATGTTATGGAAGGCAACAATATGGATCGTACAGAAAATGATGATCCAAATACATCTGGTAACAATATAGATGGTCTAGAGTCAAATTTCAATGATGATGAAGATGATGTAGGTCAAGATGAGGATAATGATAATATTAAATACTTGAAAGAACATATGAACATTGACAATGATACACTGGATGACATTGTAGCAGATAATAATGTTAATAATAAAGACTTCTAAATTTTCAAAATTATTTGTAATCCATGTTTAAAAAAGGATGATTCTTATGACCTAAACTTTGAAATGCTTCAGTAATATTATTTGTGTCAATACAAATTACTTATTGCAATATCCTTAAATTGTTCAATCTTTGGTATGAATTGTTGGTACAAAAAAATAGGATTACTTGGATGCTATTTCCTTTTCATTGCTTTATATTTTGCTTGAATGTCAAGGTCTCAACCTAATCCTCATTTTGCACTAAGAAGAAACTTTAGGCTTAACTCTATAATGGCATCAATTCATTGCGACGAAATTATGATTGAGGATTTGATGACTACTACATATTTTAATGGGGAAGATGTTTTTCATTATGATGTACATGTTGTACATATGGATAGGCAAGACATGAATCTTACTATACAAATACTTATATCAGACCTTTATGAATTTGAGCAATAATGTTAATTATTCAAATTTGATTGATGCTCTTCATAACTTGTTAATGGATAATCCTTATGTGATGGAAGTATTAAGTGATATAGGTCAAAGGATAAGCTCATCAAGTTCCTTAAATAGTGTGTCTCCTCCCCTTCCTTCACAAGCCTTTTCGTCTAGTGTTCCTCCTTCCACATCTTCTCCTGCATTAGCCAAGACACATATTTCTTCTCTTCTCTGTATTGCTTATCAATTTTTCATAGCTCCTATCATTGATCCTCTCATTGTACCTACTTCTCATATTGTACCTTCCACTCATCCCCTGATTGTGTTTACTTCTCACCCACTACTCATGTTCCCACTTCTAGTGCTATCATTCTGACTTCATTCTTTGTCCCCCAATCAACCTACACTCCACGTATTATCTCATGTTTCCACTTCCACTCCCATTGTAATCATAACTCCTAATGTTCATCCTTCCAACATAGATGTCATCCTTAAAAGAATTGATGAGATGCAAAGTAAAGTTGATGCATTACCCCTAGTAATCAAAGGATATCATAGGAGAAATCAAGCATAATCCACTTTCATTTGAGTTATTTCTTATCCATTTCTAGTTTGTTTGGTGGCCCCTAGTTTTGTAATGTATAGTGGTAAAGGGGACCTTATGACACAATTGGGAGTTTGTTTTGATTATGTTTATGATGATAAACTTTTTACAAAGCTCTTCCCTAGAAACTAAAAGGATTATGCAATTGAATGGCTTTATTCTCTTCCTCATAGTTCTATTCATTCCTTCAATGATTTGGTCAATGCTTGTGTACATCACTTTAATGTTAATATTGGTTTTGTTGGTACTCAAATTTGCAAATTATAAAACCCTAAAGATATGCCAAATCTTATGATAGAAAACCCATGTTCCAGAACCCTGAGTAACCCTTAGCTACTTAGATTTAGAAGAAAAATATACACAACTTGGAGACAGATAATCAAACACATGCAGTGAAGCATTACTCATTTAAAAACAACATCAAATTGATAAATTCTATGCATAAGGCATCCAACATATAACTCATAAACTTACAACACAAAATAGAGCAACCCAGAGAGCCTGTATTTTCATTACTTCTCCAAAATTTTCCAAGTCTTCAACAACATTAAAATGAGTGATACAGTTCTATTATATAATAGGAACGTGTACCCTCAGCAATTAATACATTGTATTTCAAATTCAATGAATACAAAGAAGCACCCAAAGGTGCTAAGGAAACATTAATTGCACTAGAGGAAAAAGAAAAGGAGTGGTTGGCCTTGAGAAACACGAGGAGCTGCCTGGGGATCTGCATTATTGTGGTTGGAAGATAGTAGCCAAGTTGTCATTCTTTAGATCCATATCTGTCCTGCCACATACCGTATGTACTCTCAGCCAGCCAAGGAAATGAGATGACTTCTACTATCTTACTATTGTGGCTGACATATTTTGCATCTAGGATACTTTTGACATTTTTACCAAATAATTCAAATGTGATGTCCACCATATGTAGCCTTTCAAGTGTCCAACTTAACACATGCAGAGCTGGATCTCCCTTATCGCAACAAGATGGAATTAACTGATTACCATTATCAATGATTTCCTTCTTCCACTTGTTCATGACCTTTGTTGTCCCATCAACTTCTAAAATGTCAGGTAACCATTTTGTGTCATGCTTCTCAACTGCTTGCATTTTATCCCTTAGTATTGTATCCAATTTTAATTGATAAGTAGACACCTCCTTAAATTTTTCCAACATTCCTACTACCAACTGCAACTCAGGAGGAGCATCTGGATCATATCTAGAACACCTGAGAAACTCTCTAATTTTTCCAATCCTTGGTAACCAGTTGGTCTTCATAGTTGATAGATTATATTTATTTGATTCATGCTTTTCATGTGTTGTCCTTAACAGAGAGTAAGACCTATGGGTCTCCTCCAACCTGGCCAATATCCTATTGATTCTATACGTGATTAAATTTGTGGCTACACCTTCCACTTTTCCTTCTACTTCTCCTTTCAACTTCTTATTTCCTCTTTCAGCTCCTCTATTTCTTGAAGCAGGGGTTGTGTATCCACTGGTAATGACTCTGCAGTTTGTATAATTAGAGGTGTTTGAGATGGACCAGCTTCCAATTGAGGTTGACTCTCATAAACATTAAGTCTAGCCATTGCCTCTGTATATTTCCCCAGTAATTCATTGTAATCTTTCTGTAGTTTGAGTGTTGTTGCCTCTACAAAATGTGTTGTCTATACATTCAAGCTAGCTGCCTAAGGAGAAGGGGTGTCTGACACCCTCTTGATGATCACATTACAAGTCAATTCTCCCAAACCTACTTTTGGTTTCTTATCATTTGGGGTCAATGCCCAAATAGCCAAGGTATCAAATTTAGGGTCAAAGATAGCACCCTGCAATGCCCTCCTGGCTTGTTCTTCACTTACATCTACATCATCCCTGGTAATGGTATCAAATGCAATAGCATCTAACAGTGTCCAGTGTGGCAATAGTAGGATTTTTCTTCTCTTCACAAGTGCTCTCCCTTCCTTAGGAGTCATGGCACTAATGTCCTTGTTCACTTCACTCAAAACCCTCCTTGTGATAGCATCATACTCTGAAGGGTTTGCACCACTTTTTGCTTCTTCTATCTTTTTCTGAAATTCTTCACTCCTTGTTCTCAACACAAGGATTTGAATTTTGGAGTGATAATGAATGCATCATCAGAGATAAATTGATTGCACGCCACCTCCCTCACATCTTCAGTGTCCACCTCATTGTTGATTGTGGATCTTGTCAACCTATTTTCTGGGGAGGCATATGGTGCTATCCTCGGGGGAGAATGCAATTGATGTGAGGGTTGTGGGTCTTGTTCCTCTATCACCTCCTCCTCCAAATTCACAACTTCCATTTCTTCTTCTGTTTCAAGATTAATTATTTTTGTTCTCTTTGGGGCAGGGGCTTCAAGGGAGTCAGGGTAACTTTTTCTAATGTACTTACCCCTTGAACTACTTCGCTGATATGTGGCCTCTCTTCTCTAGCAGGTGCGTTAGCAATCAATTCATCTCCTTTAGCAAAGAACATTTTGATTCTCTCAATTGGGTTTTGAATCTCAATGAAATCCCCTTGATATGCAGAGTTAGCATTATTTTTCCTTGCATCATTATTAATTTCCACTTATTTCTCAATAAAAACACTTGTTGTATTGATTCACAATTTCTGACAATATCCTTATCAAACAGGACATGGTGTAGGTATGCAGGCCTTCTGACTTTATGCCTTGTGTCATGAATAAAACCTTCAGGATCAAAGAGTCTTATTTTCTCCATACTCATCCTATAACATTGCAACATGAGACCAATTTGGTCCAAGCCACTCTTATCAATTGTAATAAAATCATGAAGCTTTAGAGATGTTGGGATAAGAGATCCCTTTTTGATGCAGGAGCATCCCTGGTTCCAAAGCAATCTTGCATCAACCAAAAACATTTGCATTTCAGTTTGTTTGCAACTCAATTTCTTTCCTTCATTTTCTAGTTCAATTCAAGCAATTTAGTCAGTAGCAGTTTTTGTAATTTGGTCTGCATTCTGTTACATTTTACATCTTGTGGAGCTAGACTTAGCATCTAGATTCATTCATCTACATCATTTCTAGAATTTAGAGCATTTGGATTAAGTACCAGAAAGATATTGCTATCAGAAGATTAACTAATTTCTCAAAATAGAGCATCCTGACAGTCTCATATAATCAGCTAGAGGAGAAGACTTGTGGACCATTCCTCAACTTGTGGAGCTTAATGACACATCATTCAATGATCTTTGGTTCATGGTCAACCTTCTCCAAGATCTGTACATCATTCCATGCATTTGCGGAAGCGTTCTACATGATTAGGTCCAACCTATCCATGTACACACGTTACATCTCTTCATTAGAGTTTGTGACCTTCCTTGGCTGATGCGGAGGAATCTTTTATACCAGAGATGACATATATTGATGTAATAGATCCTTAGGAAAGTAGTGATCAAGTTCTCATGATTTAGAAGATCAATAGTTTACATTCTTCGTGAAGTGACTTCAAAGCCATATCTTGTGTATATTCTGATTTCAGGCCTATGAGCCCAATTGTAAGCCCACATGATGCCGGCCAGATTGTATTAGAATTCTATTATATACTGAATGACTAAATCTATGTTTGTTTCATATCTTTGAGTTGTTTCCATTGTGTTTACTCTTGTTGCATGGCCTGGACAGTTCACTCTGTGAACCCTCCTGTTGTGACTGCACCAAGTGGTATCAGAGCGAAAGTTTGAATCTTTGGGAGTGAACTGAGTGAAGTTGGTGAAGGAATTTTGTAAGATCTTGTTGTGGACAGATTGTCGAATTGAGGCAAGTTACTTGTGTCACAACCGATCGTCGATTGTGAGGCAGTTGTCACCTTGTAGCCCGATTGCCAAACTTGAGGTAGTTTGCACTTGATCCCAGGAATAATTCCACCGAGGAGAGTTGTTGCTATTGGAATGATGGATAGTAGAATGGATGAAATGATGGAAATGATGAAAATGATGCAAATTCAATTGGATGTTGTTGAGGAAGATAGGTGAAGAGGATTGACATTGAGACCTAATGTTGAAAGTGATGATGAAGAAGAATTTTAATTCGTTGAACAAATTGGTGAAACCCTAGGAGGTGATGAAGAAGAAGAATCAGATCAAGTAAAGATGTTGCGATCTATTTTGAAATTTGGAAAAAGACCTAGAATTGATGTGCTGACCTATACTGGTAATTTCAACCCTCAAGAATTGATTGACTGGATAAATGACATGGAAGAATACTTTGAATATGAAGAGATTGAAGATCCAGAGAAGGTGAAATTTGCAAAGACAAAATTGAAAGGGCATGTTGCTATATGGTGGAAGGAAGTTCAGTAGGAAAGAAATAGAAGAGGAAAGGAAAAGATTACAAAGTGGGATAGAATTGTGACAAAATTAAAGAATCAATTCATACCTGCTGACTATGAGTTGGAACTATTGAAAAGATTGCAAAATCTTAGACAAAAGGAGAAATCTGTGAAGGAGTACACTGAAAAATTTCATAATATCATTATAAGGATAGGACATAGTGAATCAAGCAAGGAGAAAGTGGATAGATACATCAATGTACTGAGATTGAGCATTCAACAAGAACTAAGATTGGTAAGGATGACATCTTTGGAAGAAGCATATCATTTTTCCCTAAAAGTTGAAAATTAGATGAGTAAAAAACATGATCTGACACAGAAAGGCAGAGGAGATAAATTTTAGAGAGGTAGAATATTTTCCAGAGGAGATAGATCACATTTAGAGCAAAACAAATTTGACAGCACATTCAAGAAGGAGGACAAAGATAATAACGCTTACAGGAGAGATGACAGAAAATTTTACTGGAGAGGAAACCCTAGTGCATATCAGAATGAAGGATACAAAAGAGAGGGAAGAGGATTTGATAAGAGAACATTCAGAGGTACATGTTTCAAGTGTGGAGGTGAAGGACATAGAGCATTTGAATGTAATCAAGGTAGTACAAGTAAGAAGACAAAGAACAGTGGAAGAGCAGCCTATGTTGAAGAAGAAGCTGTTGGATCACCAAGTTCTATTGGAAAACCTAAGAAAGCATAATCATTGGTGATGAGGAGATCACTATTTCAAGTAGAAACAAATGAGGAACCACCATAGAGGAAAAGTTTGAAGAGACTTAATGTCTCAAGTTATTGCTTGGAACCTCATTCCTTCATGTTTTTTGTTCATCGTTCATCGACAAAGCTTGAACTGTCAGCGAACTCTTGAACTTTGTCCGTCGGGTTCAATGGTTCGTCGGGTTCATCGGGTTCAATGGTTCAACTGATATGCATTGGTTACTTCGATGAAGGTTTGAACTTTGTTTGTCAGGTTCAATGGTTCATTGGGTTCATTGAGTTCATCGAGTTCAATGGTTCAACTGATATGCATTGGTTACTTTGATGAAGGTTTGAACTTCGTCCGTCAGGTTCAATGGTTCGTCAGGTTCATCGGGTTCAATGGTTTGACCTATATGCATTGGTTACTTTGATGAAGGTTTGAACTTTGTCTGTCAGGTTCAAAGGTTTGTCAGGTTCAATGGGTTCAATGGTTCAACCGATATGCATTGGTTACTCCGATGAAGGTTGGACATCGGCAAGAAAAGAACCATCGACGTTGTTTGGTAATATCACTCCGATAGCTGAAGTCTCTCTGATGGAAGATATCAGCTAGAGTCTCTTCGATGGATGGTGAATGGTAGACTGGTTTGTCTTGTCAACATAAGTGACAAAAGTTAACATTCCTGTGGTCATGTATATATATTACGGCTACGACCGATGTCTGGTGCATGTGGGACTAATGAGTCCTCTTGAATGTGAACAGTCAAACGGCAGTTATGCAATGGTTGGAGATAGCGATGCTGAGTTAGTTGGAACGAACGGTTAGGGCAGAAGTTAAAAATGGTTCTTTTCTTGAAGGCCGTGTATATATATAGATTTGGTGAGGTTGTCAGTTATTGATGAAAAATTTTGATTATACAGTTTATTCTGTAGATATACAGATAAAGTGAACAGCTATGTATAATTGTAGAGGATCGATACCTAAGCAAAAGAGCTGGGATCTTTATTGTAACTATTTAGTTTACTGTAATAAAGATAGTCTCTCTTGTGGTGGTGGGTTTTTTACCTGAAAGGGTTTTCCCACGTAAATCTGGTGTCATTCTTTGTTGTCTTGTATGTTTATTCATTGTTTTCTGGTGTGTTCATTTGTGGTTTTGGAATTAAACATAACATGTCTGCATTATAGCCTTTGAATTAACATTAGGGAAGCTATATTCCGCACCTCTGCTTTCCTTACAAGTGGTATCAGAGCTTGGCCAGTTGTGTTATCCTTGTTGGTAGGTTGGGTTTTTTGTGTTAGTTCTATGAGTGGGAGTTTTGTAGAGGTCTATTTTATTAAATTAGATGGCAAGTACATCAGGAAAAATAGACATTGAAAAGTTCAATGGCACAAACTTTGAGTTGTGGAAAATTAAGGTTAAAGATATGTTGGTCGACAGAGATCTTTGGGTTGTTGTGTCTGGGGTTAAACCTTCATCCATGAAGCAAGAAGACTGGGACCTGGCAGATAGGAAAGCCAGAGGACTGATAAGATTAAGTTTAGTGGATTCTATTCTATTGAACGTTCATGAAGAGACAACTGCAAACCTTTTGTGGAAAAAGTTGGGAGATATTTATCAGGGCCAGTCCTTGGTGAATAAACTTTTCCTCAGAAAGAAGTTGTACACTCTAAAGATGGATGAAGGAGCATCTGTAGCAGACCATCTGAACTCATTTAATTTGATTGTTGCACAGCTGACGTCTGTAGGTGTAAAAATAGAAGAGGAGGACCGTTGTATGCTTCTGTTGTGTTCTTTACCTGACTCATGGGATCATCTTGTGATGGCTATTGGAAGTACAACAACCACATTTAAAACTAAAGCAGTTGTTGCCTCGCTATTATCTGAAGAGATGCAGAGGAAATCATCTAAGATGGCCAAAGAGGCCCTGTCTGTTCAAGGTAGATCAAAGGAAAGAGGCAAGAAGAAAGACAAGAAGTCTAAGTCCAAATCAGAGGGGAGATCAAAATCTCCTAGCACAAAGTCCAAGGTGAAGTGCTGGAATTGTGGGAAAAAAGGACACATTAGAAGAGATTGCAAAGAGGAGAAAAAGAAGAAGAACAAGAACTTCTCTGACACCGATTCTTCTCCGAGTGATGTTGATGCCTTCATTACTGCCTTGGCAACCCCTGCATCTGAAGATGTATGGCTGGTGGATTCAGGAGCATCTTTTCATATGACATCTCATAGAGAATGGTTCACAAAGTATGAACCGTATGTTGGTGGGAAGGTGTTCCTGGCAAGTGATTTGAGACTGGAAATTGTTGGCCGAGGACGAGTCAAAATCCAGTTCCCGGATGGCAGAATAAAGGGAATGAATGGAGTTTTACACATACCAGGTCTGGCTTGAAAATTACTTTCTATTAGTAAGCTTAATGATGTTGGAGTGCAAGTTACTTTTGTGAATGGTGGCTATAAGATGACTAGAGATTCTATTGTACTGGCAAAGGGTGAACGTATTGGAACTCTGTATAGGTTAGATGCTAAACCAGTGTGTTGTAATAGTGTCTCTGTAAAATCTGAAAAAGCTACTATTGTAACACATGATGTAAACTTAAACTTCCTGTAGATAAAACAATGCTCTGGCATCATAGACTTGGTCACATAGGTGAAAAAGGTTTAAAAACCTTGAAAAATAAAACCTTGGTAGATGGGCTGATTGATTGTAATCTGGAGTTTGATTTATGTGAACATTGTCTATATGGAAAACAGAACCGTGTTTCTTTTTACTCTAGTTCTCATAAATCTTCTGGTGTTCTAGACTATGTACATTCTGATGTTTTTGGTCCAGTTGATGTTCC
The DNA here is from genome assembly GCA_027924645.1 of Cunninghamia lanceolata. Classification (NCBI taxonomy): domain Eukaryota; kingdom Viridiplantae; phylum Streptophyta; class Pinopsida; order Cupressales; family Cupressaceae; genus Cunninghamia; species Cunninghamia lanceolata. The sequence continues at coordinate 466,368 of BSBN01001906.1, read as the reverse complement.
TTCTTTATCTAAATCAAGATACTACGTATCATTTATTGATGATTATTCAAGGAGGGCATTTGTATATTTTTTGAAAAATAAATCAGAAGTGTTCAATTGGTTTAAAGAATTTAAAACTCTTGTGGAAAATCAGACTGGTAAAAAAATAAAATGCTTGAGAACAAATAACGGTGGTGAATATTGCAATAAAGATTTTGATAAATATTGTGTAGATCATGGTATAAAAAGGCAGAAGACTACACCTTATACTCCACAACAAAATGGAGTTGCTGAAAGGTTGAATAGATCATTGATGGAGAAAGCAAGAAGTATGTTGAGTTACGTTGGTCTTGAACAAAGGTTCTGGGCTGAGGCAGTTGCTACAGCTTGTTACTTGCTAAACCATTCTCCTACTTCAGCATTGGTTGATAAGACACCTATGGAAGCATGGTCTAGAAAGAAGCCATCTTTAAGACATCTTCGTGTCTTTGGCTGTGAGGCATATGCTCATATTCCTGAGGTAAAAAGATCTAAGCTGGATTACAAGGCAGACAAATGTATCTTTATTGGCTATGGAGTCGGTGTTAAAGGGTACAAGCTTTGGAATCCTAAAACTAAAAAAGTAATTTACAGCAGGAATGTAATTTTTAGAGAGCAGAAACCTTTGGTTATTGATCCTCAGCCGGAGAAGACAGAAAAGAAGAAAGAAAAGAGTGTTGTTAATATTCCTCTGACCCCTATAAAAGAGGAACAAGTACCAAGTGTACATGATTCAGATGTGAGTTCAAGTAGCTTCGAAGATTCAGATCCAAAGCAAGAACCTGAACCTGCACCTCAACCATTAAGGCGGTCTACACGTGAAAGAAGACAACCAGATAGGTATGGATTTTTAGTACTTGATTCAAGTTGTGCCTATGCTTTGCTTACTGATACTGATGAACCTAGGACTATGAAAGAAGCTATTAGTTTATCTGATTCAGATTCTTGGTTGGAAGCCATGGATAATGAAATGTCATCATTGGAGAAAAATGGAACCTAGGATCTGGTGCCCTTGCCTGAAGGTAGAAAACCTGTGGGCTGTAAGTGTTTATTTAAAAAGAAATATGGTCCAGATGGTAGCATTGATAAGTACAAGGCAAGACTGGTTGCTAAGGGGTATTATCAAAAGGAAGGTATAGATTATGGAGAAATATTTTCTCCTGTAGCTAAGCTAACATCCATTAGATTTCTATTGTCACTTGTAGAAGCGTATGACTTTGAAATTGAGCAGATGGATGTGATGACAGCATTTCTTCATAGGGACCTTGAAGAAGAAATTTATATGTCCCAGCCAGAGCATTTTTGGTAAAAGGAAAAGAACATTTGGTATGTAAACTTAAAAAGTCTCTTTATGGTTTGAAGCAATCTCCCAGAATGTGGTATCTGAAATTTGATACGTATGTTTTATCTTTGAGATATGTGATATCTAAATCTGATCACTGTGTCTATTATAAAACTGATGGTGATCGGATTCTTATAATTGCACTGTATGTGGATGACATGTTATTCATTGGCAATGGTAAGGGGATGATCTCAGATTTAAAATCTCAGTTGTCCTTGAAATTTGAAATGAAGAATCTGGGGGCAACGAAGTACATTCTGGGAATGGAAATCAAAAGGGACAGATCTAAGAGAAAGATTTGGCTTAGCCAGAGCAAGTATATTACCAATGTTCTTCATAAATTTTGATATGTCTGATTGCAAACAGTTAGTTGTTCCAATTTTATAGGGAACGAAACTATCTGTTGAAGATTGTCCAGAATCTTCGAGTGAAATTGACGACATGAAAAAAGTGCCTGATGCAAGTGTTGTTGGCAGTTTAATGTACGCAATGGTCTGTACTAGACCAGACATTGCTCAAGTAGTGGGAGTTTTGAGCCAATTTATGGCAAATCCAAGCAAATCACATTGGGATGCTATGAAGAGAGTTATGAGGTATTTGAAGGGAACCTCTGACTATGCTATTTGCTATCATGGAAACTCAGTTGGCTCTCAGAAATCTATCAGCATTCAGGGATATGTTGATTCTGATTGGGCAGGGGACATTGATAGTAGAAGATCCACCAGTGGATATGTATTCAGGTTAAATGGTGGTGCTATCAGTTGGATGACCAAGCAATAGGCTGTAGTTGCTTTGTCCACAATAGAGGCAGAGTACATGGAAGCTACTCGTGCATGCCAAGAAGTTGTTTGGTTGAAGAGGTTGTGTTCTGATATCGGTTTTGATGCAGGGTAGATACAAATTCAATGTGACAATCAAAGTGCTATATGTTTGGCGAAGAACCCTACATTTCATGCTAGGACAAAACATATTGATGTCCAATATCACTTTGTTTGTGATATGGTGGAAGACAGAAAGGTGAAGCTAGAAAAGATTGACACTTTGGAAAATATTGCTGATGCATTAACTAAACCAGTGAGCACGGCCAAGCTCAAATGGTGTTCAGATGGAATGGGTCTTCGGGCCCATAATTCTCAGTAATCATATGAGGATTAAGAGGTAGCAGTAATCTCTTTGACAAGTGGGAGATTGAAGAGACTTAATGTCTCAAGTTACTTCTTGGAACCTCATTCCTTCATTTTTTTTGCTTATCGTTCATCGTCAAAGTTTGAACTATCAGCGAACTCTTGAACTTCGTCCGTCAGGATCAATGGTTCATCGGGTTCATCGGGTTCAATGGTTCAACCGATATGCATTGGTTACTTCGATGAAGGTTTGAACTTCATCCGTCGGGTTCAATGGTTCGTCGGGTTCATCGAGTTCAATGGTTCAACTGATATGCATTGGTTACTTCGATGAAGGTTTGAACTTCGTCCGTCAGGTTCAATGATTCGTCAGATTCATCAGGTTCAATGGTTCAACCAATATGCATTGGTTACTTTGATGAAGGTTTGGTAATATCACTTCGATAGATGAAGTCTCTCTGATGGAAGATATCAGCTAGAGTCTCTTCGATGGATGGTGAATGGTAGACTAGTTTGTCTTGTCGGCATAAGTGATGATAGTTAACATTCCTATGGTCATGTATATATATTACAGCTACGATCGATGTCTGGTGCATGTGGGACTAATGAGTCCTCTTGAATGTGAACAGTCAGACGGCAGTTATGCGACGGTTGGAGACAGCGATGCTGAGTCATTTGGAACAAACGGTTAGGGAAAAAGATAAAAATGGTTCTGCTCTTGAAGGCTAGGTATATATATAGATTTGGTGAGCTTGTCAGTTATTGATGAAAAAATTTGGTTATACAGTTTATTCTATAGATATACAGACGAAGTGAACTTTGTATTATTGTAGAGAATTGATACCTAAGAAAAAGAGCTGGGATCTTTATTGTAACTATTAAGTTTACTGTAATAAAGATAGTCTCTCTTGTGGTGGTGGGTTTTTTACTCGAAAGGGTTTTCCCACGTAAATCTAGTGTCATTCTTTGTTGTCTTGTATGTTTATTCACTATTTTCTGGTGTGTTCATCTGTGGTTTTGGAATTAAACGTAACCTGTCTACATTATCCCCTTTGAATTAACATTAGGGAAGCTGTATTCCACAATTCTGCTTTCCTTACAAAGTTTGTTCGGAACAAGATGCAAATTAGGAGGTAAGTGTTGTAAAGTTGTGATTGATTCAGATAACCTAGTTTCAAAAGAGATGGTGACTAAGATGAAGTTGGAAAGATTGAAACACCCTAAGCCCTATCAGATAGCATGGATTCAGGATTATCATAAGGTACTGGTGAGTGAACAATGTTTGATGAAATTTCATATTGGATCTTATCATGATGAAGTCTTGTGTGATATTATGCCTATGGATGTTTGTCATATCTTATTGGGTAGACCTTGGCAGTATGATAGAAAAGCTATACATGATGGGAGAAAGAATACATACATTATAATAGCAAATGGGAAGAGAATTACTTTGATTCCTTTAGAAGATGATCCTAAGAGTGAAGTGTGTGGAAATGCTAGAATTTGTTTGGTAGATGGAAGAAAATTTCTTAATGGTTTGAGACATGAGAAAATGTGTTATGCTTTGATTCCTAAGAAACCTGAAACATTGAATAAAGAGACTGGAGGAGAACAACAGGAGGAGATAAAAGAGTTGCTAACAAAGTATGAAGATATCATGTCAGATAATGTACCTGAAGGATTACCACCTATAATAAGTATCAATCATCACATGGATCTTATACCGGGAGCAAGTTTGCCTAACAAAGAAGCACACAGAATGACACCGACAGATAATGAAGAATTGAATAGATAGATACACGAGTTCCTGAGGAAAGGTTTGATTAGAGAAAGTTTGAGTCCTTGGGCAGTACCTGTAGTATTAGCACCTATGTACTAACTTGAGAGCAATAAACAAGATCATAGTTAAGTATAGATTTCCTTTACCTAGGATGGATGATATCATGGATTGTTTGAGTGGAGCAAGATATTTCACAAAGATAGACTTGAAGAGTGGATACCATCATATCAGAATCAAAGAAGGAGATGAATGGAAAACTTCTTTTAAGACAAATGAAGGATTTTATGAGTGGTTAGTGATGCCCTTTGGATTGACAAATGCACCAAGTACTTTCATAAGATTGATGAATGAAGTCTTGAAGAAATTATTGGGTAAGTTTGTGATTGTATACTTGGATGATATTATAATTTTTAGTAAGACAAAAGAAGAACATTTGTGGCATATTAGACAAGTTTTGCAAAGGTTGAGAGAAGAGAAATTGCTGATAAACATCAGGAAATTTAGTTTCATGAAAGAAGAGTTGGTATATTTGGGATTTGTGATTTCTGTGGAAGGATTGAAGATGGACCCTGAGAAAGTGAAAGCAATAGTTGAATGGCCTACACCAGAGAGCATTGGAGAGGTTAGATCATTTCATGGCTTGGCTAGTTTCTATCGGAAGTTCACCAGAAATTTTAGTTCGGTATGTAACCCTATGACAGAGACAATGAGAGGTGAAAGAAAAGACTTTAAGTGGACATCTAGAGCAGATAAAAGTTTCAAATTGTTGAAGCAGAAAGTGACAGAGCAACCTGTGTTGGTGTTATCAGATTTCAATAAGGTATTTCAAGTTGATTGTGATGCAAGCGGAAATGCGATTGGAGAAGGATTGAGTCAAGAAGGTAGGCCTATAGCATATTTCAGTGGGAAATTAAATGATGCAAGGAGAAGATATTCAGTTTATGATCAAGAGTTCTATGCCATAATTCAAGCCTTGAAGAAGTGGAGACATTACTTGTTGCCTAAGGTGTTTGTACTATATACAGATCATCAAGCTTTGCAATAGTTGAATAGTCAAGGTAAGTTGAATCAGAGACATATGAGATGGGTAGAGTTCATACAAAGTTATACTTTTCTGTTGAAGCATAGGAGTGGAAAATCAAACAAAGTTGTTAATGCGTTGAGTAGAAGAAGAAACTTGTTGACAAAAATGAGAGTTGAAGTGTTGGGTTTTGATGAATTGAAGAACATGTATGAGGGAGACACTAATTTTGTAGAACCTTGAAAAGCACGTAAGGACCCTGTTGTGACAAATAGAAGTAAGTGGCTGGATTATTTCATTTAGGAAGATATGTTGTTTAGACCTTTGACAGTACCAGAGAGACCTCGGGAAGACATAAGTATGGATTTTGTAATGGGAATGCCAAAGACATGGAGAGGACATGATTCAATATTTGTAGTGGTTGACAGATTTTTAAAGATGGCTTATTTCATACCTTGTAAGAAGACAACTAATGCAATGCATGTAGCAAACCTATTTTTCAAAGAGATTGTGAGATTACATGGATTACCTACGAGTATAATTTTAGACAGAGACCAAATTTCTTGGATACTTTTGGAAGACACTTTAGAAGAAGATGAAGACAGATTTGAAGTTCAGTTCAACTTTTCATCCACAGACTGATGGACAGACAGAGGTAGTGAATAGGAGTTTGAAAAACTTGTTGCAATGTTTGGTTAGAGAGAAGACAAGAAGTTGGGATTTGATTCTTTCACAAGCAGAGTTTGCATATAATAATTCAGTAAATAGAAGTACCGAAAGAACACCTTTTGAGATTGTTATCGAAATAAATCCTAGAGGAGTTGCCGAATTGAGAGAAATTGGTACAAAAGAAATGTGAAGTGCAGAAGCAAAGGAATTTGTAGATCACATGAAGACAGTGCATAATCAGGTGAAGAAACATTTGGAGAATATGAACAGTAAGTACAAGGAAAAGGCAAATGAGAAGAGAAGACATAGAATTTGTAGTAGGAGATGAAGTAATGGTATACTTGAGAAAAGAGAGATTTCCAGTTGGGACATATAACAAGTTGAAGATGAAGAAGTTTGGACCTTGTAAGATACTCAAAAAATTTGATTCAGGAAATGCATATGAAGTGGAGTTACCGGAGACTTTGGGTATATCACCTAGTTTCAACATTGCAGACTTATATCAGTATCATGAAGCAGAGTTCAGTGATAGCATGGAAGAAGACTTGAAGAAGCAGTTACCACAACAAGCACCGGAGTAGATTGAAGACATTCTGGACAGTAGAGTTGGACGTAGCACTAGAGGAAGACAATACAAAGAATATCTTGTGAAGGGGAAAGGCAGACTGAAAGAAGATTTAGCATGGATTTCTCAAGCTGACGTGGACCGTCTTGGTTCTCCCCTAGCCCCAGCAAAGTGAGGGATTCAATTTTTCAATATCCCCAGATGTCTGATGTAGGAGTGATGCAATACAAGAAGGACTCAAAACCATGTAAACATACTTCACAACAATGGACTCAAATGAGTAAGTTTCACAAATAACCTTCTCAAAGGCATCTTCCTTCTTCAAGGGAATAACTTGGTTTCCAACTACTCTGACCATACAAGGTTAACATAGACCACTTTACATCACAGGGACCCCAACACAACATACTCCAACACATAATTTTCACAGAAACCCAAGACAACTAGTACTTCCTTTGTTATTAGGCCACTAGCCTTGTGGCCTTCTTTTTAGGTCTGTCATACAATAAATTTTGTTATGGGCATGATTCCAATGAAACAAAGACATTTATGAGTACCCATTATCCCCATTGACAACATATCAAAAGATGAGGATAGGTTTCTTTAGACCAAACCCCTCAAAAATGCACTATTGTTGTTTGCAAGTAGGCCTAATTAGGCTGCTTCAAGGAGGGTTTATTGGATCTAAGACTCCCAAACACCAAATCACTTCTCCAAATACTCAAACACATTATATTAGACCTGTATATGCTTTATAAACCATTAGCCATAAGTTTCCAAGTGGATTTCTTCTAACCCTAGCCATGAGGGTCTTCAAAAGGGCAAAAACCACACTGTGACAGGCTAGGGCTTTCTCAAAAATGCATAAGAACTTATTTCTTTACCCTGAAACATGGAGAATCTTAAACATTATGTCCTCATAGACCTTTACACCAATTTTGACAGGATTTCGTTGGAAAAATTAAGAGTTATTGAATTTTGATTGCTTGCTGCCCCTTACAAATCTGAACTTAACCGCCTGGAGTAATCTTGCAATATCTGGAGCTAGACTCAATTAAATTGAATGAAAAAAAAAGAAAATGAAACTATATTTAATATAATATCATCCAAAATTAATAAGATTTCAAAATATGACTGTACAGGGATTGACAATACGCTGCAACATGACTGTTACAGGGGAAATCTAGAAATTTTAGTCACTAAAACCCTCATAACTTCTTCAAATATTAATGAAATTAAATGAAACCAATTGAAAAAGGAAGAGTATTCAATTTATCATCAATTCCAACTATTTTTGTGTCAGTTCCAAGCCGGACAAGGCCATACAATTGCAGAAAACAGAGATAAAATATAGAAAAACAAAGTTTTCTTCATTGTTTTCTTGTTCAATCTTCATACATCTTTCTATGCCCATACAAAATGGCTCATAAGAGCATATTTAAACTTGTTCCCATCTAAAACTAACTCACCAACTGACCCAACCACCTTTTGAAGCCCAAATGACCATTGGTCTTGTAATTTTGTACTTTTATAACCTTTAAATGACAACCTCTTACATTTTGTTTACAAAATTAGACCAAATAGACTTCAAATTGACCTCTAACTATCTTTAACATACAAAAATGACCCAAATGACCTAGTGGCATCATCAATGTGGCCTCTTGGGCCTTATTACAACATTAAAATATCAAAATTGAATATAAGACTTAATATGGCCTCATGGAGGCATGTGATCAAATAGGTACTCCTGCACCAAACTCTTGGGGGAAAAAGAATTCAAGCCCCATTGAATTATTGTATTCTTCCTAGTCTTCCAGTTATTCTGCACCTCATCCTTCATATTTTCAAACATCTTTGGTCCCTTCTTCCTATTCTTCTTCTTGTGCCTTCTTCTATCCAATATTCTCTCAACTTCTAGGCTCCAAAGCTCCAATTCTTGAGGATATAACTCAACAGTTTCATGGATGTCTTCATCATATAGTATAGCAACATATTCACCTACATTACACTTTTGGAAATCTACACATACCTCATTAGTAAACAAAACTGCAACATCCTCATTACCAACTTCATTACCAACAACTTGATCATGAATAACAACATCAATTTTATCATCAGCAACTTGAGTATCAATACCAATAACTTTCTCTACTTGTTTACCAATACCAATATCATCAACTATATCATTAGTCTCAACATCAATAGCCTTATCAACAACTTGATCACTACCATGTTTCTCACCTTTCACATCTTGAACATTGGATTCAAACTTTACCTCTTCCTATATGGTTGTTTTAATTGATTGTCTTCTTCTTCTTTGCATAATCTTTCTAATGGGCCATTTCACTGTTCTACTTAGTGGCAAATGCCAACTAATCCACTGATGTAGTTCCCTTTCCGTTCTTTCTATGGTTTGTGTCAATTCTCTAATCTTTTGATCAAATTCCTCTTGCATTGCCTTCTCTTTTTCCTTCTTTCTCATTTCTTTTACTGTCTTCTCACCTTTTCTCTTATTCATCTCTTGCCTCATATTTGGTACCTCCTTACCTTGAAAACTACGTTTCACTATTCTCCTAAACCAATCCATTTTCCCTTTACTCAAACAAGCTTGTCCTTGCTTCTTAAATTCTCTAGCCTCACCTAGGTCTTTTCCACTTATCCTCAACCTAGTCTCTTGGCCACCAACAACCAAGTTCTCTCTTAACCTGCATAAAACCACAACACACAAACACAAAGCCACAAACTCCCTAGCCTAGACCTTTCTGAGCTCTGACACCACTTTGATGCAATACAAGGAGGACTCAAAACCATGGAAACATACTTCACAACAATGGGCTCAAATGAGTAAGTTTCACAAACAACCTTCTTAAAGGGATCTTCCTTCTTCAAGGGCATAACTTGGTTTCCAACTACTCTAACCATACAAGGTTAACATAAACCACTTTACATCTTAGAGACCCCAACACAACATACTCCAACACTTAATTTTCACAGAAACCCAAGATAACTAGTACTTCCTTTGTTATTAAGCCACTAGCCTTGTAGCCATCTTTTTAGGTCTATCACACAATAACTTTTGTTATGGGCATGATCCTAATGAAACAAAGACATTTCTGATTACCCATTATCCCCATTGACAACATATCAAAATATGAGGACAGGTTTTTGTTAGATTCAGGGCACACAACTGAGAGGGGGGGTGAATCAGTTGTATGAAACTTTCTCCTTTTTATATGAACTTAACTCCACATTGTTAATTAGCAGCATAATAGAAGATCAACCATGAAAGCACAATGTAACAAATCAAGAGCAGAAACACATCAACACATGAGACACCAAGATTTTGATGTGGAAAACCCGGTTAAGGGAAAAACCACGAGGTGATTAACCCAAGAAAGTATTCTCTGTTAGAAGAATAGAAAGAATAAAATGGCACATGCCAATTAGGGCTCACTGCCCGAGCACACTGCTCACAAGAGGCTTACTGCCTACAGGAGACATACTATCTACAAAAGAATAAGTATCACATACTTGAACTAGTAAATAGCATCTTCACCATGCTTGAGTCAGTTCCATTTAAGCTCAAACCTTCTGCTCTGCCTTTCACTCTTCTCTTCGCTACCACACGCTCATCTCCACAAGTACTCACTGAAATGACTTCTCAATCCCTTATTTATACATGACATTGACTTAGGAACAAACATCTAAGTCAGCAACTACCTACAAAAGCATCCGCAAGATGTGTAATCCATCTGGTCAGCCAGTCACAGAAGGAACACCATCATCTGGAAGTTGTTCTTCATTTTCGGGACCCCAATTCTAATGCAGACCATAAACATGAACTGAGCACGATCCAAGGACTTCCACAAACTTGCCTGAAACACAAAGAACATCCACACTTCCTCTACTTACTAAAATCCTTCTCTCCTTCATCTAGAACCTCAAGAACACAATCTGCCATTACTATCACAAAGGAATAGATACTTGCGGACCTTAAAACCACGAACTGAATGAGTTGACACACCACACAGACTTCCCCAACACTTCCTCAAATCCGCAGAGTGGGATAATGCATTACCAGACCTCACCGGACCTATCTGTGTCACTCTGTCACCTTTGGACACTTGTCGGAGTCGGTTCTACTTGAGCGACCATAACTTCTTCAGATCTTCATGCGGACCTTTGAAAACTTTACTGGAGCAACTCAAGACTTGTATCTACAAACCCTTTAAACCGTATCCTCTTATTAGCACCCTATCGTGGACTTTTACCTTGTTGTTATCACTGTTCCTGATTAAGACTAATTTTCTCAATATCCTCAGCACACAGCTCATCCAATCCTTCTTATTAATGCAACATGAGTATGTTGACATCAATGACAACACCGGTTAAGCCTATACTTGCAACAATCTCCCCTTTTGTCATTGATGGCAATATATGATGTGAAAAACCATCAAGACAAGAACTTCTCCTTACTGTCACAACTCCCCCTATCAACAACAACTATTCACATATCTTCTCTTCCTGTACTGCTCCCCTTTTGATCATCAACCACTTGTTTTTCACATGTCTTCTCTCCCCCTTTGACATCAATGGCAAAGGGCTCATACTTGCAACTTCAGAATCATGCCTGCTGCTCCCCCTGAGTAGCGGCTCCCCATCATCAATCTGAATCACAAGATATGACTGTGATATCCACCGAACTGATGTGCATCAGTGCATCCTAGTTGATCACTGGAGGGGCAATAACCCCTAATTTCTCCTTGAGATACTCAAAAGAGTCCTTGGGAAGAGGTTTACTAAAGATATCTGCAATCTGATCCTTGGAGGGCACATACTCCAATCTGACTTCATCCTTGTTCACTTGCTCTCTCAGAAAGTGAAACTTGATAGATATATGCTTAGTCTTAAAATGCAACACCAGATTCTTACAAATATTTATTGCACTTGAATTATCATAGAAAATTGTGATAGGCTCCTCATATTCTACTTTAATATCTCTTAGCATCTGCTTCATCCACAAAACTTGAGTGCAACTACCTGCTGCTGCAATGTATTCTGCTTCAGTTGTGGACAGAGATATTGCCTCTTGTTTCTTGCTTAGCCAAGAAACCAATCTTTTTCCCAAAAAGAATGCTCCACCACTGGTACTCTTCCGGTCATCCACATCTCCTGCCCAATCTGCATCTGTATATGCATGAAGAGAGAAATCATGATCTCTTGGATACCACAGACCATACTCAACTGTTCCTTTTAGATACCTAAAAATCCTTTTGATTGCCATGGCATGAGATTCTCTGGGATCAGCCTGGAATCTCGCAACAAGACCAACAACCTGCATTATATCTGGTCTAGTTTGAGTGAGATACAGTAATCCTCTAATCATTGATCTATACTTTGTCTGGTCTACCTTAGGAGAGTCATCATCTTTGCTCAACTTACATCCGGTTGCCATGGGAGTATGCATTGGCTTTGAATCTTCCTTTCCAAATTTCCTCAACAATTCTTTCACATATTTTGTCTGGGAAATAAAGATTCCTTTCTTTGTTTGAGTAATTTGCAGACCCAAGAAGAAATTCATTTCACCAAGCATTGACATCTCAAACTCACTTTTCATTTGAGTTGCAAAGGTTTTACACATACTGTCTCTTCCTCCAAAGATGATATCATCAACAAATGCTTCAACAATCAAAATGTTTTCATGATCAATTTTGAAATATAAGTTACTGTCAGCAGTACCTTTGTTGAAGCCAATCTTCAAGAGATGTTTGTCCAATCTTTCATACCATGCCCTTGGGGCTTGCTTTAGTCCATACAGTGCCTTCTTCAACTTGCAGACCATTTCACCATGCTCAAATAATTGAAATCCATCTGGTTATTCAATGTACATTTCTTCTTCTAAATCACCATTCAAGAAGACAGACTTGACATCCATCTAATACACTTTGAAGTCTTTGAAGGCAGCAAATGCAAGAAATAATCTGACTACTTCAATTCTTGCCACCGGAGCAAAAGTTTCTTCAAAGTCAACTCCTTCTATTTGAGAGTAACCTTTGCAAACTAATCTGGCCTTATTTCTGATCACTTCACCGGCTTCATTCAATTTGTTCTGGAAGACCCATTTGGTTCCAATCACATTTTTATTTCTAGGTCTGGGAACAAGATCCCAAGTGTGATTCTTCTCAATTTGCATCAGTTCTTCCTCCATTGCCTTAGTCCTGTTTTCATCATTGCAGGCTTCATTTACTGTCTTAGGTTCAATCTTTGAAATTAGACAATACTCATTTGAATTTTGAACAATTCTCCTCCTTGTTTGCACTCCTTTGCTTTTGTCACCTATGATCTGATCTTCAAAGGGGTTTAGAGTTACATACCTTAGAACTTTGGGAGTTTCTTGTACCTCTAACTCTTGATCAATGTCATTGAGACTTATCTCTTCTTCATGTCTTACTGAATCAACTTGACTTTGTTTCTCAGTAGAGGCTTGGATACTTTGAATCTGAACACCATTCTGATCATCTTCATCATACTCATGAATTCTTGAGGGTCTTTCAATTTCTTCATCAACCTTCACATTTACACTTTCTACAATCTTTCTCAATCTCTTGTTGTAACAACGGTATGCTTTGCTTTGAGTAGAGTAACCCAAGAATATTCCTTCATCACTTCTAGCATCAAACTTTCCCAGATCTTCATCCCTTTTAATGTAACATCTGCTACCAAAAAATCTAAAGTATCTCACAGTGGGAGTAATGCCAAACCAGAGTTCATAAGGAGTCTTACCAGTATAGTTTCTAATTTGAACTCGATTGAGAGTGTAGACTGTAGTGCTGACAGCTTCTCTCCAATAGATCTGAGGAACATTTGCTTCCATCATCATGGTCCTGGATGCTTCCTGGATGGTCTGGTTCTTTCTCTCAATAACTCCATTCTGCTGTGGAGTTCTAGGGGCAGACAACTGTCTCTTTATTCCATGTTTCTCATAGAAGTCTATGAACTCACCGGATGTGAATTCTCCACCTCTATCAGACCTCAAACATTTCAATTTTAATTCGGTCTCATTTTCCACCATAGCCTTGAATATTTTGAATTTCTCAAGAGCTTCTAATTTCTCTTTCAGAAAGGTTACCCACATCATCCGGGAATAGTCATCAATTAGCAGCATGAAGTATCTATCACCTTGCACACTCCTGATTCTTGCCGGACCACATTAGTCAAAATGAACCAAGTCTAATGATCCGGTAGAAGATTGTTCCTTGATTTTGAATGAGATTTTTCTTTGTTTTCCCAACTGACATTCTTTGCACAAACTATTTGTAGGTTTTACCAATTTTGGAAGGTCTCTTACAGCCTGAGTATTGCTTATCTTGATGATATTATCAAAGTTCACATGACACATTCTTCTATGCCATAACCAACTTTGATCAACTTGAACAAATAAACAACTTTTACCAGTACCAGCCAAGTGAAAGATGTTACCTTTTTGTTTGGGTACCGGATGCAATCTTTGTTCCAGAACTTTCAAAGATCTTGCATTTTCTATTCCTGAATCTGAGATCATAGTCTTTGTCCACCAGCTGTCCAACACTGAGAAGATTGTGCTTTAATCCTTCAACATACAGTACATTACCGGTTTTGTTCTTTCCATCAAGAGAAATAGTTCCTCTACCTCTGATTCTGCCAGCAGAATTATCTCCAAACTTTACAATTCCTCCTTCATACTTTTCCAAATTTAAGAACTTATTCTTGTCACCTGTCATATGGTGAGAGCATCCACTATCAATGACCCAATCATCCTTTGCTTCAACTTGAGCAGCCAGAGCTTTTTCTTCAACTTCATGATTGACAGATACAGAGGATATTGGTTCCTCTTCTTTGATGGCAATAAACACCCATTCATTACCAGATTTGTTTCGTGTCTCTGATTCATCATCTGTTACTCCTTCATTATCATCTTCTTCATGAACATAGTAACAATTCTTTTGAAATCTTGATCTATTAGGATTTGGTCTTGAAAATCTTTCCAGACATTTTGAGGCAAAATGACCAATTTTATTGCAGTTAAAACACTTGAAAGGTAATTTCCCTTCATACTTACCGGATCCTCTTGGCAGTCTTTTTGCAATAAGAGCTTCAAGATGAGCAGTTTCAGCTTCTTCTTCTTCTAAGTCTTTTCTTGCTTTTTCATTCCATGATAGGTTCCTTGAAGAGTTTTCTCCCGGATCAAACCTTTGTTTCCCTTTTACAGAGGCACTGGAATTGAATGCAGATTCAATCTTTGGAGGATCATCTCTAAACTCGGCCATTTCAAAAGAAGCCAACTTACCAACCAATTGATCTCTTGTGACTGTTGTGTGAGCTCTGAATTCTTCGATTGCAAAAGCCTTGATTTTATACGAAGCAAGAAGGGATCTGAGAACTTTGCCAAACTTTGCCAACAATCTGTTCTTCACTTAGGATTCCACCTGCATTTCTAATTCCACAAACCAGCTCATTCACTCTTGGCATAAAGGAGGTAATATTTTCATCATCTCTCATCTTGAGTTTTTCAAATTTCCCTTTTAGACTTTGTAACCTTGCACATTTAACAAACTGATCTCCTTCATGCAAAAGTTCCAGTTTATTCCAAATCTCAAAGGCAGTTGGTAGATCAATAACATTTGTTGAGTCAGATAATGCACTTAGGAGAGCTTCTTTGGTCCGTAGATTATTTTCAGCATCTGTGATTTCATTTAGGGTTGTCAGACCACCCTGTGGAAGTACATATGCTTTTGTAACCATGGACCAGTATGCAAATCCCATACACTGTAAGTGACATTTCATGCGACCTTTCCAAATAGTAAAGTTGGTTCCATCAAACTTTGGACTATCCTTCTTGTATGACAACATCCTGGATCTCATCAAGCGGTTAAGCTCCTTTTAGAGGAACTTGGCTCTGATACCAATTGTTAGATTCAGAGCACACAACTGAGAGGGGGGGTGAATCCGTTGTATAAAACTTTCTCCTTTTTATATGAACTTAACTCCACATTGTTAATTAGCAGCATAATAGAAGATCAACCATGAAAGCACAATGTAACAAATCAAGAGCAGAAACACATCAACACATAAGACACCAAGATTTTGACGTGGAAAACCTAGTTAAGGGAAAAACCACGGGGTGATTAACCCAAGAAAGTATACTCTGTTAGAATAATAGAAAGAATAAAATGGTACATGCCAATTAGGGCTCACTGCCCGCGCACACTGCTCACAAGAGGCTCACTACCTACAAGAGACATACTATCTACAAAAGAATAAGTATCACATAATTGAACTAGTAAATAGCATCTTCACCATGCTTGAGTCAGTTCCATTTAAGCTCAAACCTTCTGCTCTGCCTTTCGCTCTTCTCTTCACTACCACACGCTCATCTCCACAAGTACTCACTGAAATGACTTCGCAATCCCTTATTTATACATGACATTGACTTAGGAACAAACATCTAAGTCAGCAATTACCTACAAAAGCATCTACAAGATGTGTAATCCATCTGGTCGGCCAGTCACAGAAGGAACACCATCATCCAGAAGTTGTTCTTCATTTCTGGGACCCCAATTCTAATGCGGACCATAAACACGAACTAAGCATGATCCAAGGACTTCCACAAACTTGCCTGAAACACAAAGAACATCCACACTTCCTCTACTTACTGAAATCCATCTCTCCTTCATCTGGAACCTCAAGAACACAGTCTGCCATTACTGTCGCAAAGGAATAGATACTTGCGGACCTTAAAACCATGAACTGAATGAGTTGACACACCACACAGACTTCCCCAGCACTTCCTCAAATCTGTAGAGTGGGATAATGCATTACCGGACCTCACCGGACCTATATGTGTCACTCTGTCACCTTTGGACACTTGCCAAAGCTGGTTCTACTTGAGCGACCATAACTTCTTCAAATCTTCATGCAGAGCTCTAAAAACTTCATTGGAGCAACTCAAGGCTTATATCTACAAACCCTTTAAACCGCATCCTCTTATCAGCACCCTATCGTGGACTTTTACCTTGTTGTTATCATTGTTCTTCACTATTCCTGATTGAGACTAATTTTCTCAATATCCTCATCACACAGCTCATCCAATCCTTCTTATCAATGCAACATGAGTATGTTGACATCAATGACAACACCGGTTAAACCCATAGTTGCAACAGTTTCTTTAGACCAAAACCCTCAAAAATGCACTGTTGTTGTTTGCAAGTAGGCCTATTTAGGTTGCTTCAAGGAGGGTTTATTGGATCTAAGACTCCCAAACACCAAATCACTTCTCCAACTGCTCAAACAAAATATATTAGACCTGTACATGCTTTATAAACCATTAGTCATAAGTTTCCAATTGGATTTCTTCTAACCCTAGCAATGAGGGTCTTCAAAAGGGCAAAAATCACATTGTGATAGGCTAGGGCTTTCTCAAAAAGGAATAAGAACTTATTTATTTACCCTAAAACTTGGAGAATCTTAAATATTATGTCCTCATAGACCTTCACACCAATTTTTATGAGATTGCGTTGGACAAATTAAGAGTTATTGAATTTTGATTGCTTGCTGCCCCTTACAAATCTAAACTTAACTGCCTGGAGTAATTTTGAAATATCTGGAGCTAAACTAAATAAAATTGAATGAAAAAAAAAATGAAACTAGATTCAATCTACTATTATGCACAATTGATAAGATTTCAAAATATGACTATATAGGGCCGTCCAGTATGCTACAACATGACTGTTACAAGGGAAATCTAGAAATTTCAATCACTAAAACCCTCATAACTTCTTCAAATCTTAATGAAATTAAATGAAACCAATTGAAAAAGGAATAGTATTAAATGTACCATCAATTCCAACTGGTTTTGTGTCAGTTCCAAGCCGTACAAGGCCATACAATTGTAGAAAACAGAGATAAAATATAGAAAAACAAAGTTTTCTTCATTGTTTTCTTGTTCAATCTTCATACATCTTTCTCTACTCATACAAAATGGCTCATAAGAGCATATTTAAACTTGTTCCCATCTAAAACTAACTCACCAACTGACCCAACCACCTTTTGAAGCCCAAATGACCATTGGTATTGCAATTTTGTACTTTTATAACCTTTAAATGACAACCTCTTACATTTTGTTTACAAAATTAGACCAAATAGACTTCAAATTGACCTCTAACTATCTTTAACACACAAAAATGACCCAAATTATCTAGTGACATCATCAATGTCGCCTCTTGGGCCTTATTACAACATTAAAATATCAAAATTGAATACAAGACTCAATATGGCCTCATGGAGGCATGTGATCAAATAGGTTCTCCTGCACCAAACTCCTGAGGGAAAAAGAATTCAAGCTCCATTGAATTAATGTCTTCTTCCTAATATTCCAGTTATTTTGCACCTCATCCTTCATCTTTGCAAACATCTTTGGTCCCTTCTTCCTATTCTTCTTCTTGTGCCTTCTTCTATCCAATATTCTCTCAACTTCTAGGCTCCAAAGCTCCAATTCTTGAGGATATAACTCAACAGCTTCATGGATGTCTTCATCATATAGTATAGCAACATATTCACCTACATTACACTTTTGGAAATATACATATACCTCATTATCAAACAAACCTACAACATCCTCATTACCAACTTCATTACCAACAACAACTTGATCATGAATATCAGCATCAATTTTATCATCAGCAACTTGAGTATCAATACCAATAACTTTCTCTAATTGTTTATCAGAAACAATAGCATCAACTATATCATTAGTTTCAACATCAATAGCCTTATCAACAACTT
Organism: Cunninghamia lanceolata; assembly: GCA_027924645.1. Classification (NCBI taxonomy): domain Eukaryota; kingdom Viridiplantae; phylum Streptophyta; class Pinopsida; order Cupressales; family Cupressaceae; genus Cunninghamia; species Cunninghamia lanceolata. The sequence goes on along the minus strand of BSBN01001906.1, from coordinate 448,029 downwards.
GATCAATACCATGTTTCTCACATTGCACATCTTGAACATTGGATTCAAACTTTACCTCTTCCTGTATGGTTGTTTTCCTTGATTGTCTTCTTCTTTTTTGCATAATCTTTCTAATGGGCCATTTCACTATTCTACTTAGTGGCAAATGCCAACCGCTCCACTGATGTAGTTCCCTTTCCATTCTTTCTATGGTTTGTATCAATTCTCTAATCTTTTGATCAAATTCCTCTTGCCTTGCCTTCGCTTTTTCCTTCTTTCTCATTTGTTTTATTGTCTTCTCACCTTTTCTCTTATTCATCTCTTGTCTCATAGTTGGTACCTCCTTACCTTGCAAACTATTTTTCACTATTCTCCTAAACCAATCCATTTTCCCTTTACTCAAACAAGCTTCTCCTTGCTTCTTAACTTCTCTAGCCTCACCTAGGTCCTTTCCACTTATCCTCAACCTAGACTCTTGGCCACCAACAACCAGGTCCACTCTTGACCTGCACAAAACCACAACACACAAACACAAAACCACAAACTCCCTAGCCCAGACCTTTCTGAGCTCTAATACCACTTTGATGCAATACAAGGAGGACTCAAAACCATGGAAACATACTTCACAACGATGGGCTCAAATGAGTACGTTTCACAAACAACCTTCTCAAAGGCATCTTCCTTCTTCTAGAGCATAAATTGGTTTCCAACTACTCTAACCATACAAGGTTAACATAGACCAATTTACATCTCAAGGACCCCAACACAACATACTCCAACACTTAATTTTCACAAATCTACTATCATCTAAAATTGATAAGATTTCAAAATATGACTATACAGGGCCGTACAGTACGCTGCAACATGACTGTTACAGGGGAAATCTAGAAATTTCAGTCACTAAAACCCTCATAACTTCTTCAAATCTTAATGAAATTAAATGAACCCAATTGAAAAAGGAAGAGTATTTAATGTACCATCAAGTTCAACTAGTTTTGTGTCAGTTCCAAGCCATACAAGTCTGTACAATTGCAGAAAATAGAGATAAAATACAGAAAAATAAAGTTTTCTTCATTGTTTTCTTGTTCAATCTTCATACATCTTTCTCTGCCCATACAAAATGGCTCATAAGAGCATATTTAAACTTATTCCCATCTAAAACTAACTCACCAACTGACCCAACCACCTTTTGAAGCTGAAATGACCATTGTTCTTGCAATTTTGTACTTTTATAACCTTTAAATGACAACCTCTTACATTTTGTTTACAAAATTAGACCAAATAGACTTCAAATTGACCTCTAACTGTCTTTAACACACAAAAATTACCCAAATCATCTAGTGACATCATCAATGTAGCCTCTTGGGCCTTATTACAACATTAAAATATCAAAATTGAATACAAGATTCAATATGGCCTCATGGAGGCATGTGATCAAATAGGTGCTCCTACACCAAGGAGCACCCCTGGTTCCAAACCAATCCTGCATCAACCAAAAAAAATTGCATTTGAGTTTGTTTGCAACTCAATTTGTTTCCTTCGTTTTCTAGTTCAATTCAAGCAGTTCAGTCAGTAGTAGTTTCTGTAATTTGTTCTGTATTCTATCACAGTTGCATTTCACATCTTGTAGAGCTGGACTAAGCATCTAGATTCATTCATCTACATCATATCCAAAATTCAGAGCATTTGGATTAAGTACCAGAAAGATATCGCTATTAGAAGATCGACTATTTTCTTAGAGAAGAGCATCTTGACAGTCTCAAATAATTAGCTAGAGGAGAAGACTTGCGAAGCTTTCCTTAACTTGTGGAGCTTAATGACACATCATTCAATGATCTTTGGTTTGTGGCCAACCTTCCCTAAGATCTACACATCATTCCATGTATTTGCGGAGGCGTTCTACATGATTAGGTCTGACCTATCCATGTACACACTTTACAGCTCTTCATTGGAGGTTGTGATCTTCCTTGACCGACACAGAGGAATCTTTTGTACCGAAGATGATATATATTGATGTAATACATCCTTAGGAAAGTAGTGATCAAGTTCTCATGATTTAGAAGATTGATAGTTTACATTCTTCGTGAAGGGACTTCAAAGCCATATCTTGTGTATATTTTGATTTTAGGCCTGTGAGCCCAATTGTAAGCCCGCATGATGCTAGCCAAATTGTATTAGAATTCTATTATATAATGAATGACTGAATCTGTGTTTGTTTCATATCTTTGAGTTTTTCCCGTTGTGTTTACTCTTACTGCACGGCCTAGATAGTTCACTCTGTGAACCCTCCTGCCGTGACTGCACCACTTCTTATGCTTTCTAAAGTGTTCCTTGTTTGCTTCATTCAGCTGTCTGATGATCTCCATAAATCCTATTCTTTTGGGCACAAGTTTTGGTAAGGAATAGGGTGGAGCCTCAAACTCATAGACTCTGATACAAGTTGTATTTTCATGTAAAAACCAATCTCCCCAATTGTGATTGATCTTTATATAGGGGGTCCTCTCCATTGGTCTCAGAAAATCCTTAATCTCCTTTGGTATCCTCTCTGCAGCTAGCTCGAGGAATCCTAATACTTCTCTCACAAAATGCTCCTCAAAAGTGATATAGCTAGCATATTTGAAATGCATGTCTAGCATGCAGAGCCACATCTAAACTGGCATGGCCTTGCCTTCTGCATCAGTCATTCTCAAATTCAACTCCTTGCCCCAATGGCCAGATAAAGAAAACAAGATCACATGGTACATTAACGAATACCAAGTGAATTTTACATGGGGACCTGGAGTGTACATATTGTTCTTAATGGCCATCATCTACTCATGCATCCTTTTTTACAAGTAACCTACATAATCATATGGCTTCTTGGCTCCATAATCTTGGATATATGCTGCCATCATCATCAGAGACACCGACATTCTATCTGATGCATCTCTTCCAAGCACATGACACAAGCAATGATAGGTTTTAACAAAATATTCCATGAACAAACTGCATCGGAGAGGCTCTTCTTCTGAGTCATGGATTTTGATCAAAGCTCCATCAACTCCTTTTAATCTATGCTTGGCCAATTTATGAGACATGTATGCATATCTAACAGTTTTGTATTTTTCCCTAAAAGCATTCAAATCTATGGGTATACCTGCAATAGGGTCAAGGTTGAAGATAGTGGTAATATAGACCTTAGTGAATCTAATGATAACATTGCCATGTCTAGACAAGACAAACATGGTCTTAGGGTCATACCTAGTTGCTACAGCTCTCATCAAGTCTACGTTTACGAAGACATCAGGGCATATTAAAATTTAGCTAAGTCAAGGGTCTAGGCATGGTAGACTAGGGCTCTGTAATCACTTCGATTGTGCCATTGCTCAAACAGACTCCAAGCAAACATAGGGATCCTAGCATCTCGACAATCTACACAAAGATCATATATTTTATCATTTCTGCCAACCTCTCCTAAATTTGTTGGAGGTCTCTTAGATGATCCAGGGCACTGAATCATGATATCTTCATCCAAGCTACGTTTTAAGGTCGAAGCCTGCCTGACTAACTCATTTTGTATTTTATGTAGGCAACCTAGGGCTTATGCAATTAACGGCTGCCCTAATTATCTCAGAAAATTCGTACAGATAGAGAACTAAGTGCATGGGAGAGACAATGACTTAATAGTTTTTTACGCCGCAGAGGTGCAAAATTGTTTCCCCTTGCTCATTTTGATGATTCTGGCTCTGAACGCGATTGCTCCTTATAGAATGTCAAAAAATACCTTGAATTATGTTGTTATAACATCAAATTCATGTACCATTCTGCATATTAATGGAGGTCGTGGCAACTATAACTCTACTCGTGCCACAGTCACTCAAAGATTTTCTTTATTTACATTTTTTGAATTCAGACCGTTGATCATTTGTCACCTTTCTAAAATCCACGGCCTTGATTCATTGACTAGATTTGACAATGTTAGTCATCTTGGTTGAGTCCACCGCCCAATGAGAATGATCCAAATCATCTGTACTTTCCTCACACATCAAATCATCTTTGGCATGGACTGGACGTGTGTCACCTTTTCGCAGCGTTGCAATCGAAGAGGGCCCACCATACATCTACCATGTGATGGTGCGACATAGCACCTATGCTCCTTTATTATACTTGCTTTTTAATTGGTGGATGCCATGTGTCATCATCTTGCCATCTTGTGGCGAATATTCCCTCTGAAAAGATTCCCCTGCGCTGGCGCGTAGCCATTGGATCTTAAGTTTGCTCTACGGACCATTAACATTTTGAAATGTGGCAGCAGACACTTGGCTGAGCCAAAGGTTACATGGATAGGGTGGCGGCCTGTCGCAGCATCGTGGCTAGGTACTGACATCATCCTGACATGCTCCGCGACGATGTGATTTTCATTTTATAAGACTTTAAGACCTACCGGCGGCAACAGGTAACGACTAGGTTAAGGGGCTGGTCAACCCATGGGCACCAAGACTTAAGGTTGTGACTTAAAAGATCAACAATCGGTGATAATGGTCAACATAAGAATATAACAATAAAGTGCATGACCTAAAGGAAAGGGCAAAGGGCTTATGAAACCGGACAGTTAGAAATTTTTTTAAAAACATAAAACCCTAACCCGAGGGGGAAACCACCAAGGCTATGGTAAGATTTAGGTGTCTACATTTCTAATAGTGCATTAGTTTTTGGGTAGATGAATAATTATCACAATTTATCTTTGGTAATTTTTTCCTTCACCATATGATCATGAGACAATTTTTAGGAACAAAATTGATGATAAATTTCTCTATGGGTTGCCCATGTATTTATTTTCCTTCACTAAGATAGATTGAAGGAATAGAAAGCATCAAACAAGGATCAAATAAGTGCAATCATGATTAGGTTATTGGATTTCAAACTTTGCCAACAAAGATACACTATCAAATTCCTATTGATGAATTGCAAAGAATATTTGTTAAGGGCTTATTACCTACTATCCAAGCTAAGACAATGTACCTAAACAACTATTATTCTTCCATGGATTTGTGTGCAAATGTAAGAAACATTGAATTGAAGCTTATTAATTCTAACACAATTAATATGGATCTCATCCTTCAAAATTTCAATAGGAAAAGTTATTTTCAAAAGGGTGAAAATAAGCAAGAAAATCAACAAAATGCTCACCATGTTGCAGTTAATTTACAGTCAACTTCAATGTTATTTAATCTAATTCCTAAGGTGAACTGAGGGACAATCCTATATTATCTACTAATGTAATAATATCATAGAATACATAAAGGAAAATAGATATGTAAACCAAAACACATTCAAATATAGAAGGGTTCTAACATATATGTCACTTCTATTCAAAATGAATGAAGGAAATATACAGAGAGGTAAGATGAACAAATGTACTCAAACTTGTATGGTACCAACTAGATCATTGTGGCATGTGGCACACGTGGACATCACCATGTGTCAAACGCATACAATACCAGTTATATGATCATGTTTTGCAGTACAAATGTTATTAGGTGGCACACGTGTGTGGAAGCATAACATGTGGTTGTTGATGTTCCATGTGTCTAACTAGCCACCATGTGTAGCAATGTGTATAGCCACACTATCTAGATCCTTGAAGATCTGTAAATCTGTAAACCCTGAATAATGCCCCTAAACCCTAAACCCTAACCCATAAACCCTAACCCCTAACCCCTAACCCCTAAACCATAAACCATAAATAATGCCCTAAGCCCTAACCCATAAACCCTAAACCTAAGAAACCCTAAACCCCTAAATCTTAAACCACAAACCCCTAAACCCTAAACACTATACCCAAGCAACCCTAAACTTCTATCTCCCTATCTCTGTCCCTCAATATCTCTCCCCTATGTCTCTGGCCATGTCCCTCACTCTCTATATCTCCCTATTGGTCCTCTCTCTCTAAACACTAAACTCTAAACCTCTAAACCTTAACCCCTAAACCATAAATCCTAAACCCTAAATAATACCCCTAAACCTTAACCCCCTAAACCCTAAACCTGAGCAACCCTAAACCCTCTATCTCCCTATCTCTCCCTATCTCTATCATCCCTCTACCTCTCAATCCTTCTCCCTATTTCTCTGGACATCTCGCTCTCTCTCTCTGAACCTGAGCAACCCTAAACCAGCCCCTAAACCCCAAACCCTAAACTCTAAATCCAATCAACTCTAAACCTCTATCTCCAATATCTCTACCCTATCTCCCTATCTCTATCATCCCTCTACCTCTCAATCTCTCTGCCTATGTCCTTGGCCATGTGCTAACCCTAAACTTGAGCAATGCTAAACTCGTAAACGCTAAATAATACCCCTTAACCCCAAGCATCTCTCTCTCTCTCTCTCTCTCTCTCTCTCTCTCTCTCTCTCTCTCTCTCTCTCTCTCTCTCTCTCTCTCTCTCTCTCTCTCTCTCTCTCTCTCTCTCTCTCTCTCTCTCTCTCTCTCTCTCTCTCTCTCTCTCTCTCTCTCTCTCTCTCTCTCTCTCTCTCTCTCTCTCTCTCTCCTCTCTCTCTCTCTCTCTCTCTCTCTCTCTCTCTCTCTCTCTCTCTCTCTCTCTCTCTCTCTCTCTCTCTCTCTCTCTCTCTCTCTCTCTCTCTCTCTCTCTCTCTCTCTCTCTCTCTCTCTCTCTCTCTCTCTCTCTCTCTCTCTCTCTCTCTCTCTCTCTCTCTCTCTCTCTCTCTCTCTCTCTCTCTCTCTCTCTCTCTCTCTCTCTCTCTCTCTCTCTCCAATTTTTCCCTATTTTACTATTTTCCACCTCTCCTCTCATCATTCTTCCCATCTAATGAACTTTAGTTTTATCTTGTTTCCATTTCATCTTGCCAATTTATATCCTCATCCCTCTTTTCATGTCCTATTTTTCTTGTTTCCATTTTCTTAGTTGATAAGGGAGACAGATAGAGAGAGAGAGTCCTAGTTTTCTTGTTCATTTCCTTCATCGATAAGGGAGAGATAGAAGATATAAGACTGATAGGGGAGAGAGGCAAGAGATAGAGAGATAGGGAGAGATATCTAGGTAGAGAGAGATAGAGAGGAGACAGATAGGGAGATAGACTAGAGATGTCTAGAGAGATAGGGAGATAGAGGAATGATAGGGAGAGAGAGAGAGAGAGAGGCAAGAGATAGGGAGAGATAGATAGGTAGAGAGAGAGAGGAGATAGATTGGGAGAGATAGAGGAGATAGAGCGAGAGATAGGGAGATATATAGAGAGTGAGTGAGATGGCTAGAGAGATAGGGAGAGAGATTGAGAGGTAGAGGGATGATAGAGAGAGGGAGATAAGGGAGAGATAGGGAGATAGAGGTTTAGGGTTGCTCAAGTTTAGGGGTTAGGGGTTAGGGGTTAGGGGCATTATTTAGGGTTGAGGGATTTAGAGAGAGAGAGAGACTTCTTCTAACATGCAACTGTAAAACCTGAATAATGCCCCTAAACCCTAACCCCTAACCCCTAAAACATATATAAACCCTAAACATGAGAAACCCTAAACACTAAACCCAAGCAACCTTAAACCTCTATCTACCTATCTCCCAACTATCTCTATTGTTCATCTACCTCTCAATCTCTCTCCCTATGTCTATGGCCATGTCCCTCACTCTCCATATCCCTATCTCTTCCAGCTATGTCTCTGGCCATGTACCTCACTCTCTATATCTCCCTATTGGTCCTCTCTAAACACTAAACCCTAAACCTCTAAACCCTAAATTGTAAACCCTAAATAATGCTCCTAAACCTTAACCCCTAAACCTAAGAAAGCCTAAACCCCTATCTCCCTATCTCTATCATCACTCTACCTCTTAATCATTCTCCCCATCTCTCTGGATATCTCACTCACTTGACTTTATCTCCCTATCTCTCCCCTCTGTCTCCTATATCTCTCCCTAGCTATCTGTCTCCTGATCTCTCTCTCTCTCTAGCTATCTCCAAACCTGAGCAACCCTAAATCCAAGCAACACTAAACCTCTATCTCCCTATCTCTCTCCATAGTCTCCTCTATATCTCCCTATCATTCTGCTCTCTTTATAAACCCTAAACCTTAAAACTCTAAACCTGAACCCCTAACCCCTAAACAATCAACCCTAAACCCTAAATAATGCCCCTAAACCCTAACACCTAACCACTAAACCCGCAAAACCCTAAACCCCTAAACCCTAAACCCCAAACCCAAGTAACCCTAAACCTATATCTCCCTATCTCTCCCCTCTCCCTATTGCCTTTGTCCCTCTACCTCTCAATCTCTCTCCCTATGTCTCTTGACATGTCCCTCACTCTCTATCTCCCTATCTCTCCCCTCGGTCTCCTTTATATATCCCTATTGGTCCTCTATCTCTCTCTAAACCCTAAACCCTAAACATCTAAACCTTAACCCCTAACCCCAAAACCATAAACCCTAAACCCTAAATAATACTCCTAAACCCAAGTAACCATAAATTAGGCTCTAAATAAGGAACTCAATCAGGCAATAAATACGGTGCTAAATAAGGTGCTAAATCGGGCGCTAAATCAAATGTTAAATGTGGTGCTAAAATAGGTGCTAAATTAGGAGGTAATTGATGCCTAATTTAATGCCTACTTGTTCTAATGTACAAAAAATGCCAAAAATAATGCCATCCCGATAAATAGCGCTAACTTTTTCAAAAAATTGGAGAAAAATACATTAAAACAGTGGGTGGAAGCAAAAAAATGGAGCAAAAAAGGGAGCTAATCACAGGGATTTGTTGTAGTAAATGCTAGAATCCTTATCTTTCTTGTTTGCATTTAATTGTGTCGTCATAATGTTGTTTTGTTCCTAAATAAATTTATATTGCATGTCTTTATTGAATCTAACATATACACTAAACCTAATGTCATGATTTTTCAGGCTAGTTAACAAAATCTAACCAATAAGAAATATTTTTAAGAAGAAATGAAAGAATTTTTTCCTACAATAGAGATTTCTTTGAATGTAAACATGGATAGCATTGCCATAAAACATAAATTTGCATGGAATCTCTCATTGAAGTGGGAAGATATTTCTTACATGGCCAAGAAAGACAACTAGAGGTGTTTGACTTCTTGTATAATAAAGAAGGAAAGAATAGTTGATGTGGTCTTCAAAGAATCAAATATTAGAATTGATAATATAATTAGGTGGGAAGTTTTGACCTAAATGTAGATGGTAACTCAGAACACCATGTTCCTACAATAGCATTGACCTTATTTATTTAGGATTTATATACATTTAATACAAAAGACAAGGAAAACAAATGAAGTTAAAAACATAAACAAAATGCAATAAAACACAAGTTTATACCTTCAATGTGATCCTCCTCCTTGATAAGGTAAAGAGAGTGCACCCTTACTCTCTAGCTTTACCCATGGCTTGCTAAATGTGAAATGCTCTCAAACTCTACTACAAATCACTAAAAGCCTAGCTCAATGAAAAAGATGAGAGAAAGATTTAGGTATGATAACATTACTAAAAGATTGCATGCTAAAATGGCTTAGGAGAGGTTGTATTTACAGGCATTTTAGAGAGAGATTTGATTCAATGGTTGAAATTGAAAGTAGAGATCAATGGATGAGGATGAATGTGAGATGGAGGGCTTATATTTGATCAACAACAATGGAGGGATGAGAATAAAAGTGAATTTTTAATTCACCTTGGGAAGGGGTGTGCATTAATGAAGTTAGATGAGATGGATTAAAAAGGAATTTTTAATTCTTTTGGGGAAGAGGTGAGGATTAGAAATGATTTTTTAATTCATTTCCGGAAGAGTTCTATTAAATGTGAAGTATGGCATGTTAGGTGTGTAAGAGCTCATTAATGAGTTTAGGATAAAATGTTTATAAAAAATTGTCTTATGTGGAATAAAGACCAATTTTTTATTTGTGGAGTGTGGGGATAAGTGTTAAGTGGGGTTTGACCAAACTAATAAAGGGGATTAGTTTAATTAATATGGTTGTAGTAAATTAGTGAATGGATTAATTAGGAGTTAAGATTAATTAAATAGGGATTCGTTTAATTATTCTTAGGTCTAGGGGGTAGGTAGGTTAGACTAGCTAATTAAATAATAGGTATTTAATCAACTAAGATATGGGTAGGCTAATTAGTAGGCTGAATTAACTAGATAAACATAATTTGTCTAATTAATTAGGTTTAGGGAAAAGGTGAAATTAACCAAATAAATATTTTCACATTTATTTAATTAATTGGTCTAATGTTAGTAAATGTAACCATTGAATTAATTAAATTAATTCAATTTAAAAGGTGAAATGATATAGAGAAGGTGAATAATCAAGTGTTGGAGGGTATAATTAATTAACTAAAAAATTAATTAATTAATTGGATGATGTGAGAAAGATGGTTAGTCAATGAAGACATTTTTAGGTGTCTACTTTTTCCCCTCTTTGACGTGGCATCGTGACCTAGCAGGGATATGGCGTCAAGTCAAAGAATTTGCCCCAACTACCCTAGGAAGGAATGGAATGGATGAGGGATGCCCCCTCGAGAGGTCAGGTGAAAAAATTAAAAAAAAATTGGGTGAGCTCTTGAAAGGAGGAAATGGTGATAAAAAATGGATAGAGGACAGAAAAATAGATTGGCAGGAAGAAAAACAAGCAAAAAAGGTTAAGATTTGCACCCTGGGGAGGAAAAAGTGTGTTGGAAGATGACATGGCCTTCTATAAATAGAAAAAGTGGGCACAAAGTGCCACATTTGCACTCATTGAGCCACTTGGATGAGAGAAAAGAAGAGATGAGATGGTGAACCCACTCTTCCCACACTACGAGCATTTGTCTGAGCGAGTCTGCTCTTGTACATGAGATCACTGGTGGCTAGCGACCAGGTATGTGGACTAACACTGGCTTTGTCAATTTTTTAATTTTGTCCATTTATTGCATCAGGAAATGGGTAGGTTAGGGTTCTGGCGCCATCAGAGGGCTGTTTGGCACCATTGGGGGTCAGATTGGCACCATCAGCCAAACAGAAATTTAGATAGGTTTGGTGCCAAAACAAAAAACTTTGACGCCATCATGGGGATTAGCACTATTACGCTAGGGCTCGTTGTCGCCAAAATGGCGCTATGTGAAGAAACAACGGCGCCATTCTCTTGAATGGCACCATCGAGAGAATTGGTGCTAAATCAAGGAGCTATGGCACCATTCTTCGAAATGGCACCATACCCCAGATTTGTGGTGCCATTCAGTCGAATGGCACCTAGGGTTTGGTGAAGAAAATGAGTTTCACGAGTTAGGCATCAAAATGGTGCCATAAGGAGAGGAATCGATGCCATTCGCTTGAATGGCACCTTATAGGGAAGGAATGGCGCCATCCTCTGGATTAGTGCCATACCTGGCAGAAGTGGCACCATCTAAGGGATTAGTGTCCTATTAGGGAAAATTGGCGCTAAATCAAATTTTGGTGCCAAAAAGGGGGAAATCAGTGCTATATCACTGATTTGCAAAAAAAATGTAAGTTTTTGACTCACATTTTGTGAATGCGGGTTGATGGGGGGATTGTGGCTTCACGAGAGCGGTGTGTTCCCACGGTTATGTAGTTGGTAGATGGTTTCAACCTAGCTACATGAGCTCGGCTAGGTAGATTGGGTTTGAGGACAATGGCTGAGATGCCCATCATATGGGCACACAAGGTAATGATGATGGCCCTGGTGGAGTCATGGCATCCTAAGACATGCTCATTCCTCCTTCCAATGAGTGAGATCACCATCACCCTAGAGGACATTTATTACATTCTAAGGCTGCCCATTCATGGAGCACGAGTGACTTATGATACTGGGAGAGGACGAGAAGGCCTAGATAGAGCATTTTCCCCAGGCCACCCAGTGTTGACGTGGGATCGATGAGAGATGAGCTATGGTCAGATGCTAGCAACGAGGGCAGATCAGTTCACATTAGTACTTTGTGCATTGATTGGGGGTCTGGTGATGCCAAATCGACATGTGCGGGGCCTTTATTTGGGTTGGGGAGAGGTGATTGAGAAGATGGTGCTGGAGGAGATAGTCTATGCATGGGGACCATGCATGTTGGGGCAGATATACCATGAGATGCATACCATGGTATATATGTATGATTCAACTTTGTTTGTTGGGGTCACACTACTACATGTGTGGGCCTTTGAGCACATTGCGATTACAAGGCCACAGGAAGCATATTTTTGGAGACAGTTCAAGGCCTATGTTTTCTTATATAGGCAGCCCATCCAGTACTCCTATGTTGGGTAGCTACACTACTGGTCGCAGATTTTTGACAACCTGGTTCGTGTTACGTGGTGGCCATATATCAAAGTAGAGGTCTGGCCTGATGACCACATTCACATGCCCTATACATTTCAGCCACGCTATTTGATGGGACAAGGGGACTATATGATAGACATGTATCTCCCCTCTTGAGTGATGTGGTAGTTTGGATTAGACCGGGACCTTCCACAGGTGATGCCTAAGTTTGTGAGGACATCTTGAGATGTTAGGTGGCCACCAACCATAGTGCCCTAAGTGGCGATAAATGATTTTGCAGGCTTACAGCCCCAGCAGTGGGATTGGGAGAGTAGAGTGGTGGACATAGGGACTACTCCTACGTATGATCAGTGGTGGGTGACATGGAGGCCAATCCATTTGGCAGATCCTACTATAGAGCTAAACATGATGGTGGAGGTGGGGGAGGAGGGAGATTTGGTAGAGGAGGAGATACTTGTGGAGGAGGTCGATGAGGATGAGGATGATCCCATTGGGATACTAGCTACGGCAGCCTATGAGCAGGCTATGTCTGAGAGAGGATGGGGGAGAGGGCAGCGGATACCTGTGTTGTAGGCACCAGTTGGGCAGCAACAAGTGAGGCCGAGTCAATAGGGTGCACAACAGAGACTGCAGCAGCAGGTGCCTGTGCAGCAAGCACAGGGATGGTTGAGGGGACAGATGCCACTGCCATGGGTGCCCCCATAGTAGCAGGGATAGAGGTAGGCACCTCCACAGTAGACACCCCAGCGGCAGGTGAGGCCACAAATGCAACAGCATCATATTCCAAAGGCTGAGATGACATTTATAGGGATGGAGCCACGGAGGCAGGGAGTTCAGGGGTAGGGCTGGGGCTTGTTCTGGGTGCACGCACATCATGTCAGCGTACCCGAGCAGATGATGAGGATATGAATACTTTACAAGCCCAAGTTGCCAGCCTAGAGGATACAATTCAGTGGCAGAGATAGGAGCTTGTATAGCTGCGGGGAGTAGCTGCCTTGATAGATAGGAGTGGTGGGGTTGATGGCTAGGTTAGTTATTTACACGTGCAACTAGCATAGGTGCAGGCATAGGTGGCATAGTTACAGGCTCAGGTAGCGAGTATTACTACCGAGAGAAATGCAGAGAGAGCCTTGTAGCAGGCAGCAGATGCACAGGTGGGGAGCTTACAAGCAGAGGTGACCTGATTGTAGGGTATGGTAGCCGACACCAGCATCGGTGATATTTATTCGCAATCATAAGCTCAGATATAGCAGCTATAGGGCCAGGTCCTAGATCAAAGCAGACGAGTTGAGTATTATTATGGAACCTATTGTGCTGTGGTTCCTGAGGCTCGACAGATACCTAGCTATAGTGTGAGGAGTGGATCGAGGATGCTAGGGTCTTATAGATCCAGGAGGTCAATTCAGTCAGTTCAACAGCCCATCACACCTCCATAGCAGCCACCACAGCAGCAGCAACAGCCCCATCCAAGGTCACCTACTGACTCAGCTAGGAGTTCATCAGCCCAGGGTTGATGTTTTGATATGTATTGACGTATTTTGGCCATTTGAGGCATTTTTGTACCATGATATTAAGCGATGTATTATTTTTGCAGCAATGCATTTGATGACATGATGGTTTATATGATGGTGTTTATGGCTTTATGGATGTTTATGATGATGATATGATGTATGGATGTTTGTTTATGATATGCATATGATGGTTATGGATATGTGATGGATCCTGTATGCTACAATTAATGCTATGATGTGATGGTTTTATGCTTTGCTTATGATACTTATGCATTATGGATGATGTTATGATGATGTTTATGGTGATATATATAGATGATTATGGATATGTTATGGATTTGATTATGGAGTCCCTTTTATATGGATGATGTTATGATGTTGATTTATGAGATGCATGTGGATTATGTTATGGATTATGATGTATGGTATATATGATATGTAATGGAATATATGCTCTGATTAATAAACATATATTATGAATGCAAATGGATATGAAATGGATATATGCTCAGATTAATAAACATATATTATGAATGCAAATGAATATGAAATGAATATATGCTCAGATTAATAAACATATATTATGAATGGACAAATGTGTTATGATTAATGAAATGGTTGAATAATGCAATGATGTGATAATGATAATGTAATGTTAAAATAATAAGTGCTAACGCAAATGGACAAATGATTAATGAAATGATAATGATAAATGTAATGAACAAGTGATAATGAAATGGGAAATGGGATGGATGGATGTCATGATACATGTGATAGTCGTGTAACCCTGGGCGATCGGGTTAGGTGGTCAGGATGTTTTTAGGGAGGGGGGTCAGGATAGGTTTAGGGATGTTTGGGATAGGTTTAGGGAATACTAGATCATTATACACCACACCTTTAGAGGGGCTTTAATGGGATGAGATGAAATGTGCGGTGGGGGAAATATGTTAGATCGGGGGGTTGTGTTAGGGTGAATGGATGAGGGGGGAAATCATGTTCAAATCCTAAGTCCAGATTTTGTGTTGAATGGGTGATTATTTTAGAAGTGAAGATGAAAGAACTAAGCAAAGTACTTGCACTTTAGTATTGAGAGCATTTCTAGGTTTATTATAGCAAAATAGGATATTATTCACCAAGATATAAAAAGGACCAAGGTGATGATTTATATCTGTCTTTGCATGGACTAGATTCACAAGCAAAAGGTTGACTTCATGCATGTCCAATGTAGTATAATCTTCCCTAGATGAGGTAAGGGGACTCATAACATAAGTTCCTTTAGTGCATAGAAGGTATGATTAACCTAATATGTAAATGGGGAACACTATGCTAGAACCAACCCTATCTTCAAGATATGAATACTATTCCTGGAGTAATGAAATCAACCCATAAGCACAACATACAAAAATAATGACTATGTCTATTCTAGGAGGTGTCTGCCACATACCATGATATAATAATATCAAGGTAGCTTTAGAGTGAGTCCTAGAACAAGACAAAAGATAAAAATCAATAATCAAAAGACCAACAAAAATGACACAAACAGCTATTGTATCTCTTGCCAAGATAAGTATTGATAGGATGATGGATTCTATCCATTGTAGGAACAATATATCCTAGGACAAGAATCGGTTGGATGTTTGGTGGGTAAACTTTGAAAGGTGGGCAAAAGGATAGACAGGCCATGTGTGATGATTATGTTTGGTTTGTTGATTGGTGATTTTTTGTGTATGATGCAGTGTTTTGAGAGTATACTTAGTATGTGTATTACTTGGTGAATTTAGTAAGCTCAAAGGATAGGGACCATCCAAATGGTTGGATGGTTACATCTTATGTACCTGAGTACTAGATACTTCCTTCGTATTCTAGACTACCTACATACCCTATGTCCACGGGATCAAGGCACTTTGAGATGCGGGTGAGATAAATATGTAGTTCTGGTTTGACTTGCTGATGTGGGAATGGTTCGGGATGAATGTGATGATGTGGAAGATGATGCATAGGATGATGATGTGAGATTGTTTTTATATTTTCATAATTTTGTATTTTTTTGGATTTTGGATTTTCTAATGTTTTTGGGTATTTTTGGATTTTCTATTGTTTTTGGGTTTTTTTGGATTTTGAACTATACAAGAGAAGCATACAGGGATCATCGTTCCATGGATTAGCTTTGGGTGGGATAATGTGGGGTGGGGGATAGGATTTGATGCTTCAGAATTCCAATCCATGGGATGTGTGCAATATGGAAAGGGGACTTATTAGATGGTGGAACCGGTCGCTACACATGGCGCCTAAGATAGGTTTTCACCATGGTTCTTATCCAAGGTGTCACCGAAGTGATTTTCACCATTGGACGGCTTTATTGCACTCGAGGTTTTCTTGATTTTTTTGATTTTTTTGATTTTTTTTTTGATTTTTTTTTTTTGCATTTTTTTATTTTTTTGTACTTTTTTTCTTTGGGATACTCAATGAGTCATGCGTAGAACCTTTTCAAATGCAAGATGTTCATATGTTCATCTAGAGGTTGCCCCTCAGGTGTTGCAAGCTAATATGTCCCTGACCCATAGTTGGTTGTAATAACATATGGTCCCAACCAATTAGGCTTGAACTTCCCTTTTTTAGTGCGCTCTTGTAGATTTTTTTGGTTTTCCATAAGGACAAGATTGCCTACTTCAAACTTGTGGTTCTTGATTTTCTTGTTATAGCTATTGTGTAGGAAATTTTGGTAGGCCTGAAGGTGGTTAAGAGTATCCAAGCGTTTCTCATCCAATAATTCTAGCTCATGCAGCCTTGCAACTTAATACTCTTCCTCAGTGATTATATTTTTCAAAGAAACCCTAAGTGACGGGAGCTCAACCTCAATAGGTAAAATAGCTTCAAAATTGAATACTAGGGAATATGGTGTGGTTCCTGTGGGTGTGTGGATACTTGTGTGGTAGGCCCATAGGGCGAGGTTGAGTTGGAGGTGCCAGTCATGGCCAACTTCATTAACCGTCTTCTTCATAATGCATAAGATGGTTTTGTTAGAAGCCTCAAGTTGATCGTTACCTTGGGGGTAATAGGGCGTGGAAAAGTGATGGTGGATATGGAACTTCTCGCACCAGGTGTGGACTTCTTGGTTTTTAAATAGTTTCCCATTATCTGTGATAATGAAATGCAAGATGCCATAATAGCATATTATGTAATGGAGGATGAATTTGGCTATTTGTATACATGTGGTGAAATTGAGTGGGATAGATTTGACCCACTTAGTGAAGTATTTAGTGGTGGTGATGATTAATTTGTGGCCATTGGATGATGGAGGGTGAATCTTACCTATGAGGTCGAGTCCCCACTGTGAAAAAGGCCAAGGAGTCGTTATCGACTGCAGCTCCTGTGATGGTGCATGGATGAGATCTCCATGTTCCTGACATGGAAAACATTTCTTTACAAACCTATAAGCATCCCATTCCATGGTCGGCCAATAATATCCTGTCCTCATAATCTTCTTTGCTAAGGTAGGTCCACTAGAGTGTGCCCCACAAATGCCTTCATGCACCTCTTGCAAGGCCACTTCAGCTTCCCTAGAGTTGAGACATCGCAAAAGCGTACCATCAAGACTTCTTCGGTAAAGGGTGTCTCTTATGAGGGTAAAGCGGGAGCCTTGGAATATAAAGCTTTTACGTTGTGCGGATGATAGGTTTGGTGGGATGATGTTGTCATGAAGATACATGTAAGTCTCTTGGTACCAGGGGGATAAAGGACCAACAATGTCGCGTACTAATTCTGATTATAGAACATCATAATCTGGTATGGGGAGCTCTTCGATCAGGAACTCACACTTGTTTCTATCCTTCTTCATATTAACCAAGGATCCTATTGTGGCCATGGCATCTATTGCTTTTTTATTTAATCTTGGAATTTGTTCAAAATGGATGTCATGAAAATAATCTTTGAAGTCATCAACCATTCTTTTATAGGGTAGGAGTTTGTCATCCTTTGTCTTGTACTCATTGTTTACCTGCCAGATGACTAATTGGGAATCTTCATAAACTATCAACTTCTCAATTTTCCACTGTATTGCCATGTGAAGTCCTGTGATTAGGGCCTCGTACTCTGCTACATTGTTTGTGCATGGAAATGTGATCTTATAGGATTTAGGGATAGTGTCCCCTTGAGGGGTAACAAACAAGATGCCTACCCCCAAGCCATGATGCGTGTAGGACCCATCAAAATACATTTTCCATGTTTCTTTTGTCGGCACTACTGTCAGTATGGACTGATCTAAAAATTCTACAATCAAAAGTGACCCCGAAGACACATTTCTTTGGATTTAGCCGCACGTTGTACTACTCTAGCCTATCAAAAATCTTAGCCAACACATTTAAGTGTTCTTATCTAGTTTTGGATTTTCCCTATAGATCATTGACATAGTCTTCCATTATGACATGGAAGAGATCATGGAAGATGACAGTCATTGCCCTATGATACGTAGCTCCTGCATTCTTCAAGCCAAAAGGCATCACGACCCAGCAGTATATCCCTCACAAACA
Source organism: Cunninghamia lanceolata (assembly GCA_027924645.1). Taxonomy (NCBI): domain Eukaryota; kingdom Viridiplantae; phylum Streptophyta; class Pinopsida; order Cupressales; family Cupressaceae; genus Cunninghamia; species Cunninghamia lanceolata. The sequence continues at coordinate 429,758 of BSBN01001906.1, read as the reverse complement.
TATAAAGGATGTTTTATGCTAATCTTCCTCTGCAATCCTGATTTGATTGTACCCTAAAAAATTGTCCATCAAAGACAACATCTCATGACCAGTGGTGAGATCTACTATGATGTCAAAGTTTGGTAGCAAAAATTCATCCTTAGGGCAAGCCTTATTGAGGTCTCTAAATTTGGTGTAGCACTAGATGCCCCAGTGACTTTGGATACTAGTACAATATTGGATACCCATTCGAGGTAATCTATCAGGCGAATGAACCCCACATCTAGGAGTTTATTAAGCTATGCCTTAACAAGGAGCACTATTTGGGGATTCATCTTCCTTAGCTTTTGCTTCACTGGTTTCACATCAGGACATACCGCAAGGTGATGAACAACTAGGGCAGGATCTAGTCCCGGCATGTCAGCATAGGTCCATGTGAAGTTATGGCTTCTCTGTTTGAAAAAGGCTAAGAAATCCTCCTATTCCTTTGTTGTGAGGGACTTTGCTTTGAATGTGATTTTTGGTGCTTCTTCTGTTCCAAGATTCATTTCTTGCGATGCTTCAATTAGGATAGGTGATCTTTCTTGATATAATTCAGATACTTCGAGAAGGCCCATGCTCTCATCTCCTAGCACCTCATGGAGGTTTTCACTAGGTAATATGTCCCTTATTTTAATTTTTTCCTCATCTAAAAGTGCCACAAAGTGGTTTTCACTAGGGGGTGTTATTTTTATTTTTATATTTTTGTGACTAAGAGCTTGGGTGATCTCCCCGAAGTATGCAGATGTGTTGAGTTCCATGATATATCTGGCCTTGTGGTCTCCTAGGGGAAAGTGATCTCTGACCCCCATCATCTCGGCTATTGCTTCATCATTCTGTGCAACATCAAGGACAAGAGGTCCTTGTTGGTCCCAATCTATGAGTTGGGGGTAAACAAGAGGCAAGTCATTGGTAGAGGATGGAATGGTGGCTAAGGTGTAGATGGTACATATGGAGGATTCAAAGAATTCGGTGAAGTCACTAAAGGAGTCTTGATGGCCTTCTTCATTGATGTTGTCGACTACGGGGAAGGCCTTAGCAACCTCACTTAAGATGCATTCATCATTAGCAGGGGTAGACATCTATTTCCCATACCCTAACCCATGAAGATGCATATTTCTTGTTGCTTGGAGGGGTTCCACAATCCCCTGCTCATGAAGACCTATACCACCTTGTCCTTTGTAGCCCATGTATTTAACAATTTTGAGACCCTTTCCATAGATCTTGGTTGGGATAATAGGAGCATCTTGTTCTACTTCTTCTTTGTATAACCATGAAGATATATCTTCGAGAACATCTTGGTCAAGGAGATGCTTCTTCTCGAAGGTAGGTGATGGCTTGTACTTGATGATCACTACAGAGACTTCTTTTTCGCTAGGAGCACCAAATGTTTTAGGAGATGGCAATAGTCCCACACAAAAGGTCCCGTGTAGGTCATATTCACCACATCCCATGTTTCTTAACTTGATCTTGACTTTGGGTGGAGGAGATGTTTGCGATGTAGTCGCGATGTTGGAGGGATTGATGTATGAAGAGGATGATGCAAGATTGATCTATGAGGTGGAGTTTTTAGTAGCAGTGTTGTAAGGGCAAAAGGTGCGGTCGTGTCGTTCCAAGAAACTACAATATTGAAAAGGATGGGGATCGGCATAGATGGTAACTTCTATGTCGTTATGGGGGAACTTCAGGCCTTGATGGAAGGTGGACGGGATGGCTTGCATGGCATGAGTCCATGGTCAGCCGAGAAGAATATTATAGGGAAGATCAAGATCAAGCACCTGACATTTGGTTTACAAAATCTTCTGTCCTACTTGAATAGGAAGTTTGATAGTGCCTTCAAACAATCTCTCATTGTCATCATATCCTTTGATTGTTATACATTCACTAGTCTCCACAACTACATTGAAGTATCCTAAATGTTTTAATAATTTTAGAGTGCAAAGATTTAGGCCAGAGCCACCATCTATTAAGACTCATTTAATGGTGTGCTTATGGATGCAAACTTTGATGCGTAGGGCTTCATTATGTAGGTCGTCAGAGATGACAAGATCCTTTTCAAAGAAGGTGAGATGGTGTGGTGAGGCGATGTGGCCTACCATGTCTTGGAATTGGTTGACATTCAAATTAGTAGGGACTTGTGTCTCCATTAAGGCTTTGTCGAGGACTTCCTTATGGAGAGGGGATGTGCGGAGCAACTCAAGAATAGAGATTTGTGCGAGGGTTTTTCTGAGGTGGTCCAAGAGGTTGTACTTGTGAGTGGATGGTGAATTGGTAGGTGTGGATGTGGAGGGTTGATCATTGGTGAGAGCTCCACAGATAGAAACGTAGCCGCGACGAGTGGTGACAGTGCAATTTGGGATTTTGGCTCTAATAGTGATAGTGTTGATGTGGTTGGAAGAATCTTCTATCTATCCCATGATGGAGTTGAAAGAAGAGGGATGTGGTACAACATTGTATGCTTGATTGGAAGAGGATGCTTTTCCTTTATTATGGTTAGGAAGAGGATCCTTATATGCTCCTAAGTTAGCATTTGGCGATTGTTTCGGGTGGTTCATCAATGGTTATGTCACCCCTATCAATAAGGTCTTGTATGCAATGTTTTAGCCTCATGTAGTTAGATGTTTTGTACCCTTTCACGTGATGATATTCACAAAAGGTGTTCTCAAGAACCAAGAGGGTTTGAATTTATTTTCATCATAATGTCTAATAGGGGGTAAGGTGATTAAATCCACCTTCACAAGATTGTTCAAAACATTTTCAATCGGCTCTCCTAAGGGTGTGAATTTTCTCTTAGGGTTATTATTTTGTTTCAGTGGTCCTTTGGGAATATTGACATTATTCATTGTGGATGTGCTTGGTGGGGTTGGATTTTGTATATTTTAAACAGCTTTCACATTGGTGACACCGTCATTGAGAGTGTTCTTGTTCTTTCCCCAAAAGTGGGGCTTGTCGTTTGATGGTGCATTGTTGTTCGTGTTGTTGTTGACCTTTTTGTTGTTGTTGTTGGTTTTATTGTTGTTATTGTAGAGTTTTATGGAGCCCTTGGCGATGAGGTCTCTTTCAATGGTGGTTCCTTTATCGATAACCTCTTCAAAGGTTGATGTGCATTGTATTTGTAGATGGAACATGGTGACAAGTTGTTTCTCAGGAATAGACCACGGGAGTTTGTGTTGGCAAGAGACACTGCTCTGATGAATGATTGAATGTTGTCATTGATGGCAACAAAGCAAAGGGTATCCATGAGCATGGCAAAGAGACTTTACTCTAGAAGAATAAATGACTAAGTATGAGTAGTATGTAGAGTAAGTGTCAGAGATTGGGTCAGTATGCCTCCACAATTGAAGATCATTACTTATGGTTTAGGTATGTTCTTCATAGCTACCTAGTGATCACATGTTCCAGTGTTCAAGTCTTGAATTCCTCCAGAAGTCATATGATGAAAGAGCTAAGTCTGGGTAAATAGTGTTAAGTCAGGAATAGTGCACAGTACCAGAATAAAAGGGTCTGCATTCCTCCGCTATGGCATATTTTTGTTTACGGTTCTGAAGGTATGATAAGAGGTCAATGATGAATTTTGGGTATGATTTTTAGAGTCTAATATGGTCTGCAATAGAAGTTATGATGTGGCAATTGAATTGGTCAAGTGTGTTCTTAAGGAACAAGCTGACAGACATGTTAGATCTATTTGCGGAGAAGATATATTGTTTGAACAATCAATCTAAGTGGTTGAATGTTTGGTGCCAACCTATATGAAGACTATTGTATGTATTTTTGGATCCCAATGTCTGTTTGAGCACAAGATCAAGCCGACAAGGTACAACACTTGTATACACATTTCATGTCTGGGTTGTCGACTCGATTGTGAGATGAATCTTATTACGAATATATATATATATATATATATATATATATATATATATATATATATATATATATATATATATATATTCGGTGGATTTCGGTGTTGAAGGAATGGATGTGTGTGGAAAGTGTACAAATTTGATATATGTATAATCTAAGGTAGTTTGCAAAGCAGAAAAGGATAATAAGGGAAGAAAATAGGAGCATATGTAAAGAAGAGCAGTAAAGCAGGGCAAACAGTATGAAGTCTTTTGAATCTGTATACTAAGCATAGTGGTACTGCATTTCAACAATTTGTAGATGCACCTATAGCAGTCTTCTTTTGGCAGTGAGCCAATCCTTCTTCTATGCTTTCTTCTATCTTTCTGGTAATGAGCCCTTTTGCAGTGAGCTTTTATTTAGATAGTGAGTCCTTGGGCAGTGAGCCTTCATGTAATTCAGTATTACTATCATAATATATTGTGAGCTAACACTCACCATGGTTTTTCCCTTTTTGGGTTTTCCATGTAAAATCCTGGTGTCTATGTGTTATGAATTTATGGCTGCTCTTCTTGTGTTTACTTTACTTTCATGATGTTAAATTTGGTACATGGATTAATAAATGTATGAATGAAAAGTTTTTTAGAATACTGATTCACCCCCCACCTCTCAGTATTCTTTGCACTCAACAATTGGTATCAGAGCAAGGTAACTTGGAAGAAGTCTAACAGCTTGAGGAAGATCTAGGAAAGACTACTCATGATAGTCAGTAGGTATCATGCTCCAAGTAATGACACAATTGAACAAGAATTGAAAACAACTCTTGAGGATCTTGATAAGTATGAAGTAGAGATTCAGGAATTGAAATAAAATGTCAAAGATGCAGATGAATGCATCCTAAAGCTAAGAGAGCAAGTTAATAGATCAAAGGATGGGAATAGAGAGCTAAATGAACAATTGGTTGAAGCAAATGAAATCCTAAATAACTTATCAAGATTGGTTGAAGAGAAAGAAAAACTTGAGAATCATATGAATCAAAAGTTGAAAGATAAGTCTGAGGAATGTGAAAATTTGGGAAAAGATGTGTTACTTCTTAAATTTGATCTAGAAGCAGCTAATAGCTATAAAGAAAAATGCAAAATAAGCTCTACAAAGCTTGAGGAGTTGATTGAAAGTCAAAAGAGTTCAGATGACAAGAAAGGTTTGGGATTTGAAAAAGGAGAAAGCTCAAAATTAGGACAAGAAAACACTCAGTTTAAGCAAAACAAAGGAAACCAATTCTAGACTCAAAGAAGAAGACCTAGAAGACCTTCAGTCAGGCAACCAAATGCTCAAAGGTACCCATCCTTCAATGGCTATTGTTTTAAATACAACAAGTATGGTCATAGGGCTACTTAGTGCAGGAGTAGAATAAATCAAAATGTTTCATCTTTCTCTAGTCAGTGTTTTAATTGCAAGAAAATTGGTCATAAAGCAAATGAATGTAGAAGTTTGATAAGGAATGGTTCCAACAATACAAGAAATACTCAATCTTTCAAAGGAAAGTGCTTTGCTTGCAATAGATTTGGACACATAGCTAACCAATGTAGATCAAGAGTAAATCAAAGAAATCAAGGACAGAGGAATTTGGTATGCTACAATTGCAATAAGTTTGGACATATTGCAAGATTCTACAGAAGCAAGAATATGAAAAGGAACAACTTTCCAAAAAGGAAAAATATAGAATAGAGGAATGATAAGGGAAAAGAAAAGGTTGATCTAGTTGAAACCAAGAAACAGATGGGAAAAATCTGGATAAAGAAAGATGTGATTGAAGTCAAGGATGAATTTGCACCAGCCTCTGGTGCAGATACTTCCTCCGGGAAGAAAATTGGGAGTTCTGGCTCAGGGGGAGCAGTATTGAACATCCTAATCCCCTAGCCAGTTAGTTAGTGCTGGTATCTGGCACAAAGTTATGATGGAAAACTTCATATATAACAGATCTTTTGAAATTATTTCTAGAAGAAAAGGATAAAATGTGAAACATTGCAGAGCAATCCCAATCTGTTGTACTCTATAGAGAAGTGCTTTGACAGCTAGCATTTATGACAATTAGGTCAAGAAAAAACAAAGGATTAAAAAAGAGTTCATTCGATGGACAATTCACTTTGCATTCAAGCTCTCAAGTGTCTAAGGTGAACTGAAGCGATATTCCAAGCAACTTCAATGATTTCAAAAGCAACTCAAGGCACGATCAAGCATAACCCTAATTTGACAAAAAGAGGTATTTCTTAGACTCAAAACCCTACTATGAATTTATCTAAATTTCTACAAAGATGGCATCTCCTCAAGTAGTCGATATCACTGAGAGACCATGGCCGAAGTTCAAGAAACATCCATACAAATCAACAAAGGTCGATCTTGTTGGTGCATTTTCAAAAATTTTGTTTGGTGTAATGCATGTGGAAAATGTTAGGGCATACATTCACATTGTTCTAGAAGAATTTGGTGACAGTAAGTTTGACGATCTTTATCTAAAACATCTAAGTCATGGCAATTTTAATCTCAAGGAAGAATATAAGGCACTAAGGGAGAAGAAATTCATTAAGCTCATAGAATTTCCAACATTTGCGGAAGATGAATGGGTCCGGTATGTTTTAAGCAAGATACATGATGAATTCATGTGGCCAGAAAGACCATTTATGATTACAAAGGATTTGATAAGGGTTGTAACTGGATTGAATTCTACTAAAACAATACCTGTGCTAAAAGCTGTGAAAAATGACACAGTGATGATGGCCACCGGAGCCAAATTTGACAAAAGGGATTTAACAATCAACGACATTGAAGACCATGTAGTAAGGTTTGCATCTATGATAATCGGCTACAAAATCTACTTTTCAAATCGGGAGAACTCTGTCTCAGGTATCGCTATATACACAACCTATGAGATGATTAAGGAAAATAAAGATTATGATCTTTGTGAATTACTTCAGAAACAACTAATGGAGAATCTAAGGAAGACAAAAGAAAGCAAGTGTCCCTTCAAATTTGTTGCAATTCAAAATAGAAATCACCTGAGGAGCATAGGAAACAAAGATGCATAGAATACAACTATGTGGGCCTATTTTAAGAATTTTCAACAAGCCATGCATTCCAGACAAAGGATACCATAATTAATTGTTGAGAGATATAAAAATGACATATGTTTCATTTTCAACAAAGATCAATGTATGATGGAGGCTGTTGAGCCTAGAATAGTTTGGATTATGTCAATCTGGTATGAAATAGATGCAGATGTGTTAGATGGTTATGCTAAGCTTATGTTAAGCAAACCTAGGGATACCTCTGAGCCAAGATTTGGCACTTATGAAGAATTATCTGTAAAAGTCCATGTTGAACTAAGGAAACCAAAAACGCAGAAAAAGATGAGGAAATTGGTGGAGGATTATGCCCAGAGAAAAGGGATCACAAAAGAAGAAGTTGCCAAAACAAGGGCAAGAATAGCTGAAAAACTAGAGGAAGTTAATAAACCTCTAGAATTTCAAGAGGTGCAACAAGAGGCACATATTGCACTAAAAAGAAGAACAAGAGGTACAAGTTCCTCTGGAACAACATCCAAATCTTCCAGTATTCCCTCCACAACAACTGTAGAAATGCAAGCAGGCAAGAGGAAGAAGACCCAGGGTTGTAGAATGTATGTCAATATAGGAGCAGATGAGGAAGAGACAGAGTTAGATGAAGAAGTGAAGAAAATGAAAATTGAGGCTACCAAAGCCTCCAAGAGCAGCAAGAAGAAACCCTCTGGTAAGGGTAAAGCTAAGAAAAGGCCAAGGAAAGATAATTCTCAAATAGGAGAAGCCACTATAAGTCTTGAAGACGTCCTAAAAGCCATAACAGTTGATGGAAATTTGAAACCCATAGCTCAATTGTATGATGAGTATGATGAGTATGATGATCCAAACAAGAGGATCATTGAGACTGTTGTCGTCAGATACTTGGACATCTACAACAAAGCCCTTATTGAGATCATTACTGATCTACCAAACAATTTGGGAAGTATAATGTCCACAAGAAAGGAAGTTGTTATGGCTAAGGATGTTGAACTTAGAGAGAATACATTGATAAAGTTATGTTCGGAGATCACACCGGAAGAAAAAGCAAAAGTCTCTAAAGTGTTTCATAAAGAATTTAGAACAAAGAAAAGGATGAACACTCACTTTGAGAGTGTTAAGGGATCATCATCTTCCAACTATATATGATAGAGCAGAAACAAATGTTGAAGTTGATACATTTATTCCTGAGGAGAACATGGATCAAGGATTGGATAGAAGTGATGAAGATCTGAAGTAGAAAGATGATCCAGTCCCTACTTCTAATTTAGATACTGCTGTTAAGGATCAATCTAGAACAAGTATTCCTCTAAAACAACAAATTGGTGATCAAACAGATAAGGAGAAGATTGAGGAACAAAACAAAGATGATAATCAAGAAGAGGAACAAGTTGAAGAGAATCCTATACCAAAATAAAAGGATGGTGCAAATCAGGCCATGGATTTAGATCCTCTAGAACAAAACCAAGAAGAAGAAGTCTCTGGTGTAGCAAGAGACACTATAGAGTCTGTCAAATAATTCTTGGAAAAAAAAAAAACAAGTCATGGATGAGTCTTAATTTTTACAGGGACCAATAAATTTAGACTTTATGTCCCTTGTGCAGAAATTCAAACTAATGTCAGTTGTTCAAGCAAAGGCATAGGAAGAGTTGATGAAAACACATATAAAGGATAATAAGCTCATTGGTGCAGCATCTAATGTGTTGGAGAATTTGATGCCTGAATACCAAAAAGATACATCATTATCATCAACTAATCAACTTAAAGGTATGATAAAATGAATCAGCAATCATTTCGAATCCTTTGAAAATTTTGTAGAAACAAAAGTCAGAAAAGAGTTTGATGAGAAAAGATTAGTTGAATTGAAGACCATGTTGACCAATGATAAAACTTCATTAGCCAATGGAATAAGTGGTATACAAAGTACCATAAAAGAATCATGTGACTTGTAAAAAAATAATTTATCATGGTTGGAAGCCACAAAGGAGTTGGAGGAAAAGATCAACAATCTGAAACTGCAGCTAACAAATATTTCTAAGTCATTTGATCCAGCAATTGAGTCAGTAAGAAGCAAAGAGATACAAGTGATCAATATCCATAATGAGTTAAGTAATCTAGTGAATAAAAGAGATCAAATGAAAAATAGAATGTGTCAATTGACAGAACTAATAAGTCCCTAGCTAGATTCAATGTCAAATCTTGCAGCAAAACCACTACAGGTAAGTGCACTAATTGACACACCTTCTGATATACAAAAAGCATAGAAATTAGTCTTCCTAATAAGAGGGCATATTCAAATTTTGGAAAATGCTTGAAGAGTTGGGATAAAGAATTAGTTCAAATCAAGAACATTTCCAATGACATTCTACAACCCACAACAAATTAAGTTGAATATTGTATTTGTACATATGCAACAGAGTATGACAGTGTTTGCAGTTTTTACAATTTTTGACACATTTTTTACCCCTGTACATACACCTTTGCCATTGATGTCAAAGGGGGAGAAATTAGTGAAAAATGGGCAAACAGCTAAGGGGGAGAAGAAAAATAGAGTGTATATAGTAAGGGGGAGCAGATGAGCATTTTTCACTAAGTGTTGCCATTAATGCCAAAGGGGGAGATTATTGGCAAAAGACACTGCTATGATGAATGATTGTATGTTGTCATTGATGGTAACAAGGCAAAGGGTATCCACCGGCATCGCAAAGAGACTTTACTCTGAAAGAATAAATGACTAAGTATGGGCAGTATGCAGAGTAAGTGTCAGAGATTGGGTCAGTTTGCCTCCGCAGTTGAAGATCATTACTTGTGGTTCAGGTATGTTGTTTTGTAGCTACCTAACATGTTCCAGTGTTCAAGTCTTGACTTCCTCTGGAAGTCATATGATGAAATAGCTAAGTTTGGGTAAACAGAGTTAAGTTAGGAATAGTGCATAGTACCAGAGTAAAAGGGTCCACATTCCTCCACTATGGCATATTTTGGTTTGTGGTTCTAAAGGTATGCTAAGAGGTCAATGATGAATTTTGGGTATGGTTTTTAGAGTCTAATACGGTCCGCAGTAGAAGTTATGATGTGACAGTTGAATTGGTCAAGTGTGTTCTTAAGGAACAAGTCGACAGGCATGTTAGATCTATTTGTAGAGAAGATATATTGTTTGAACAATCAATCTAAGTGGTTGAATGTTTGGTGCCGACCTATATGAAGACTATTGTATGTATTTTTGGATCTGCATGTCTGTTTGAGCACAAGATCAAGTTGACAAGGTACAACACTTGTATACACATTTCATGTCTAGGTTGCCGACCTAATTATGAGATGAATCTTATTGCAGTTATATATATTTGATGGATTTTAGTGTTGGAGGAATGGATGTGTGTGGAAAGTGTACGAATTTGATATATGTATAATCTAAGGTAGTTTGCAAAGAAGAAAAGGATAATAAGGGAAGAAAATAGTAGTATATGTAAACCATAGTAGTAAAGCAAGGCAGACAGTATGAAGTCCTTTGAATCTGTATACTCAGCATAGTGGTACTGCATTTCAGCATTTTTTAGATACACCTATAGCAGTCTTATTTTGGCAGTGAGCCAATCCTTCTTCTATCCTTTCTTCTATTTTTCTGGCAGTGAGCCCTTTTGCAGTGAGCATTTCTTTGGACAGTGAGTCCTTGGGCAGTGAGCCCTAAGGCAGTGAGCCTTCATGTAATTCAGTATTGCTATCATAATATATTGTGAGCTAACACTCACCATGGTTTTTCCCTTTTTGGGTTTTTCCACGTAAAATCCTGGTGTCTATGTGTTATGAATTTGTGGCTACTCTTCTTGTGTTTACTTTACTTTCATGTTGTTAAATTTGGTACATGGTTTAAATAATATATGAATGAAAAGTTTTTCAGAATACTGATTCACCCCCCCCCCCACTCTTAGTATTCTTTGCACTCAACAGTTTTCTTGCTAAGCCTCTCCATCTTTGTAAAAAGGTGGTGAAGGACTCACCACTCTTTTGTTTGGTGTTGCATAGGTTGGTCATTGATATTTCATGCTCAAATTTGTAGGAGAAATGGTTCACAAATTTTTCCGCAAGCTCATGGAATGTCTTAATGCCAAGAGGAAGATAAGAAAACCATTTAGCGGCTTGACCATCAAGGCTTCTACGAAATAGTCTCATCAAATAGGTATCATCATATGAGACCTCTAAGCAAGCTATGTAGAACTCCCTAAGATGTTCCCTAGGGTCTCCCTTTCCTTTGTATTTATCAAACTTGGGCATTTCAAAAAATTTAGGAAAGGGATGCATGTGTAGTGTCCTCTCGAATGGATATGGGCAAATATCCTCAAAAGAATATTGCTTTCTTTTGTTTCCATGTTGCATGTCGTCAACTTTTTGGATTAATGTTTGGACAATGCTAGATAAATCTTGTGGTAGTGGTTGTGGAATGTAGGTTTGTTGATTTTACATTAGTTGTTAGAGGAAAGGTGGAATTTGATTTTGGGGTGGATTTTGATGTTGTAAGGTTTGGTTTTGGGCAATTTGATTTTAAAGAGCGAGGCATTATTGGTATGCAAGGAGTTGTTGTAGGACGTGTGGTGGGAGTTGTTGATTTTGGTTGGGATTTTGTTGCGTGTTCTGGGCGAAGGATGTGATAGGTGCTTAGGAGATTGGATTATGTATGTGAAATTGGATGAAGGGTTGTTACATGGGTTAGTGTTGGATGTGTTATGGTGTGGTTGTGAGAATAGACAGGTTATGAAAGCTATGGTGTTAGCATCAAGTTGGGGTGCACTTGTGGAAATGCTTGGGTGTGTGGTGTTGTTGGGGATGTTTAGGGTGATTTGTGGTGTGGATGTGGTGACAGTGGATATTGACATGGTCGATATATTTGGTGTGGTAGATGTGTTTGTGGGGATCATGGATGTGGTAACATTTGAGTTGGTGGGAATTGTGGATGTAGTGACATTTAAATCTTGAGATGTGTTAGGGATGGTATGGGATGTAGATGGTTGGGATGATGTGGTGACATTAGGTACAGTGGCACCATTTTTTAGGAGAAAATCAAGATATCTATTGGGGTCCAACTTTAGGACTCTATCGAGTATATCCATGGAATCGGTGTCTTGTGTGAAATCTAGGACATCTTGATCTATATTGTTGGTGTTGGATGGGGAAGGGATTTAGCATAGCATTGGCATCAAATGATGTTACTTGTTGGACTACATGGACATTATTTTGGTCGGTTGGAGGCATTCCCATGCCAAAGTTGATTCTAAAATTTTCTATGTCATCATTTTTGTTAGCTTGGGATCTTGTCACAGGCATACAATGGTTTTGGGTGCAGATTTTATTGGGTGGATGAAGATCAAGACCTTAGAGAATAGATTTAAATTATTGGACCCAAAGATAGGTGGTGATGGAGATGTGATGAGAGGTGAATAGAGGTTTAGCCTTAAGAGAATGAAATCCCAAAATTCTAAACCTAAGGGCGAATAGTGATATGGTAAGATATGGTAAGATATAGGTTCTTAGCTCGAGAGAATAAAATCTCAAAAGTTCTAAACCTAAGGATAGTATGTTGGGGTAATAAAACTTGGAGGTTAGGACCTCAAAGATAAATGGATAATTTGATTTTCAAAAATTTTGGACCAAAGGAGAATGGTGGGAGTAAATGAGGCAATATGAATGATTTTAGGATGAATATGAAAGGGGTGATGATGTGATTAAGATTGTTCTAAGATGGTTTGGATAGCAATCAACCAAGGAAGACCTTAGATGATTTAATGGATTTTGGATGATAATCTACTAAGGAAAACCTTAGGTGATTTGGATGTCTTAAATGATTTAATGATGTTTGGGAGGATGTTCAAACCAAGTGGTAAGCCCAAATAAATATAGATCTTTGGGTTACAAGATGGATGCTTCTTTTACTTAAGGTAGACTTATGACCTTAGGCAAAAGGAGGATGATTATTTTACTTGTAGGTAGACTAATGACCAACAAGCAAAATGAGATGTTAAAAGGATGATAAGATCTAGAATTAATTTTTTTCTCAAAGGTTGATTTAGATGTTGGTTGATGTTTTGGGATGTTGAATGATTTGATTTTGGATTTGATGGATAGGATTTGGATAGGGTTGGAAAATGTTGAATTTGGAATGAAATTTTGAAATGGATGAGGTGAAGGTCCAAAAAGTGAAAATCAAAATGCAAGGTTAGGTCGGATTATATGGAGATGGAAAAAAAGGATTATGGTTAAGCTTAGTGATTAATGACATGAGGGGTCCAATAGCCAAGATGATTTTTATCTAAGGTCAAAATGGAGGTGTATGGATGAATTTTAGGCAAAATGGTTGTGGACTAGGGTCAAAGGTGAATTAGGGTTTTGACAAGATGACCACAGATTATGATTAAGCAGGACTCAAGGATTTCAAAACAATTTTTTTAGACACGTGTGTAATTTGATCTCCAGATGGTGCCAAATTATAGGGATAAGGTGCCAAAATAGAGGGTAATGGTGCTAGGGTTTTGACAAATGGCACCAAAATAGTTAATTAAGGCGTCAGGGAAAATGGTGGTACAAATAAATTTTTAGGTACCAAACAGAGAAGCTTTGGCGCCAAAGGGTGGCAGTGTTTTGGATATTGCTTGGGTATTTGGTAAATTTTGGTAAAATTTGGCAAATTTTTGGATTTTGGTCTCAAACCTTTGGATTTTGAAGGTCAAATGATTGATTTGGATGTGTCAAATGTTTCAATGGTTCAATGATGTAGGTGGCTTCAGATAATGTCAATGATAGTTTCCTTGGCAAGCATACAAACACTCCAAACAAGAGAATACAATGGCTAAAGGTTTGACGGGAGGTACAAGAATGATGTGTATGTTCGAGAAGCCCCTCAAGGCCCAAATTTCCATGGGTATAAACACAATCGCAAAACACTTGAAGACAATGCTTACTCTACCTAAGGTCAAGGTGAATGGCGATTTGTCAAGCCCACAACTTGGAATCTCTGACACAAATGTCAACACACCTAGGATGGGTGTGCACACTATATTGTCTTTCGATAGAGGATGGATAGGGCCCTCCTGCACTAAAAGGATGATGTAATCACCCTTTCCCCTAAAAGCTACGATAGCTTATGCTAAGCTAAGGATTCCCATCTCATCTCAAGAGAGCCATATCGTGAGAATCTTGAGAGGATTATGTGTCCTCTTGTCTTGAACAAAACCACCACAAGGTCAAAAAGGGGTGGGCATCTAATCAAAGGTGTTTAGTGGAGGATATTTGGGGGACCGACATGTTACGAGCATCGAACAAGCCACTTAAGGCTTTAACTAGTCATACTAGGAGTCTCATATACACAAGGTATGCCTCCGTTCAAACTAGCATTGTACGGTAAGCGCTAATACCGGTTAGACTTGGCTTTCACCTTATTCTTTTTTATATAGTGGACCGAACAAAAGTACCGCTTGAGGTCATTCCCTTGGAGTGAGTACCTCTTTTCCCACCAAGGTAGGCCTCTCTAAGAAAATGAAAAAGAAGAGAATAGAACCATTTCTCTTCACCCAAGATCCTTATGAAGGCGAGGGGAGAGGATACTTTGATTCTATCCCTTGGGATCTACTAACACAACGTGCAAGCACATCAAACACTTCAAACAAAATCTAAGTTCTTTTTTAAGACCCAAATCAAAGTGTTCCTATGTTTGTGCAAACAAGGTTTATTTTAAATGCACCAAATTGAAATGTTTCTAAGCTAAACACCCAAAGTTCATTTTAGTGCACCAAAGTAAGTGTTTCTAAGCTAGTAAAAATCTTGCAAAGAAATATTAGTAGTTTTGATTTTTTTCTTTGGCTAGCGTTCTTTTTTCCCTATAAAATATGTTATCTATCTGCACAGACCCCAAGATGTCAGTATGAAAATAGTGCCAAAATAGGGAGCAATGGCACCACAAATCTGAGAAATGGCATTACAATCTAGATAAATGGTGCTACAGAGACAGTAAGCAGACTAAAAAATTAAACAGTGAGCAAAAAAGAAAAATGGCGCTACAGATTAACTAAATAGCGCCAATGTTCCAAATAGCACTGAAATGTATTGAAATGACGCCAAAGTACTGGAAAATGGTGTCACTATGCATTTTTACCTGTCTTTACCCTATTGGCTGAGCTCGATAGCGCCAAACTGTGTGCAGAAGGTGCCAAAATGATGCAGTGTCCCTAAAAAGCCTCAAAAACACATTTAGTCTCAAAAATCTTAACCAAACAAAGAGGTGATAAATAGGGTAAAAACAAACAAAATGAGCTAGGGTTAGATAGAAAATCATTGTATATACCCCTAGATAAATTTTGACATTATAACCCCCTATTTATGTGTTTACTGTCAAAACAGAGAGCAAACAAACCTAAAAGCTTGTTAAAACCTCCAAAAGAGCATTAAAATCTAAACAAAATCTTTAAGGTTAATATTAGTGTCATTCCAAAATAGCACCAAAACAGAGAAGAATGGTGCCAGAAATCTTGGAAATGGCGCCAAACCGCGGACTGATGGCACCAAACCCAGAGGTTTTAGCACTAGAACCCTGTAAACACACTTTTCTTACAAAACTCAAGCAACAAAAAGTTAGATAAGGACCTAGGGGTCCCACCGGGCATTCCAAATGAAGACAAGGAAAACAAATGAAGTTAAAAACATAAACAAAATGCAATAAAACACAAGTGTATACCTTCAATGTGATCCTCCTCCTTGATAAGGTAGAGAGAGTGCACCCTTACTCTCTAGCTTTACCCACGGCTTGCTAAATGTGAAATGCTCTCAAACTATACTACAAATCACTAAAAGCCTAGCTCAATGAAAAAGATGAGAGAAAGATTTAGGCATAATAACATTACTAAAAGATTGCATGTTCAAATGGCTTAGGAGAGGTTGTATTTATAGGCAGTTTGGAGGGAGATTTGATCCAATGGTTGAAATTGAAAGTAGAGATCAATGGATGAGGATGAATGTAAGATGAAGGGCTTAGATTTGATCAACAATAATGGAGGGATGAGAATAAAAGTAAATTTTTAATTCACCTTGGGAAGGGGTGTGCATTAATAAAGTTAGATGAGATGGATTAAAAAGGAATTTTTAATTCTTTTGGGGAAGAGGTGAGGATTAGAAATGAATTTTTAATTCATTTTGGGAAGAGTTCTATTAAATGTGAAGTTTGACATGCTAGGTGTGTAAGAACTCATTAATTATTTTTAGGACAAAATGTGTATAAAAAATTGTCTTATGTGGAATAAAGACCAATTTTTTATTTATGGAGTGTGGGGATAAATGTTAAGTGGGGTTTGACCAAACTAATCAAGGGGATTAGTTTAATTAATATGGCTGTAGTAAATTAGTGAATGGATTAATTAGGAGTTAAGATTAATTAAGTAGGGATTCATTTAATTAATCTTAGGTCTAGGGGGTAGGTAAGTTAGACTAGCTAATTAAATAATAAGTATTTAATCAACTAGGATAGGGGTAGGCTAAATTAACTAGATAAACATAATTTATCTAATTAATTAGGTTTAGGGAAAAGGTGAAATTAACCAAATAAATATTTGCACATTTATTTAATTAATTGGTCTAATGTTAGTAAATGTAACCATTGAATTAATTAAATTAATTCAATTTAAAAGGTGAAATGATGTAGAGAAGGTGAATAATCAGGTGTTGGAGGGTATAATTAATTAATTGGATGATGTCGGAAAGACGGTTAGTCAGTGAAGACATTTTTAGGTGTCTACAAATACAATACAAGAATGAGGCTAACTCGTGGTGAGCTTTGTTGGATGTGATATTAATTAATTTTAACTTTCAACAGGCTTCCATTATAATTTTATTTGTATTTCACTATGTTATAAGTGTGTTCTTCACTCCATCATCTTTTCATTTCTTTTATTAAATTTATTAGTGGTTTTTGCTTGCTAGGTTTAATGAAATTTTGGGTACTAGGTGTTACATATGACTTTGGTTTAAATTATCAAGCAATACTTGGATTCAAAGATGGTCCTTACATCCACTAGGCCTTTACTTTTTTACCACACTCATAATTGAAAATGTTAAAATAGGATTATAGTTAAGTTCATCTTTAGCTCTTAATCATTGTTATCACCGAGCCATTGGCCTTTTTTATCATCTAGACATTGGCCTTTTTATTGTAGTAGCAGTAGTCCTTAGTGTGAGAATATGATCCAATTTTATGATAGTCAGTGCTTAAAGATTGATTACTTGACCTTTAGCTATTGTTTGGTTACTATTTTGCCATTTACTATTTTTCCTTTATACCCCTAGCTATTTGGAATTTCTTGTACAGTTGATCATGCAACGAGATTTGCTATTTATAGTTCATTATAAAAAATCATTTCAATCAAAATGCATGACTAGGTATTATACAGTGTAAAAATCTATAATATTTAAGCTTATCTTACTTTATTGGTATTTGATACTCTCAATTCATAGTTGTTTGGAGTTAATTTGCACCTTTGATTCTAGAATAAGTTTTTCTAGTTACAACAATTCACTGGAAGAAATATTATACTCTCAATCCCTAGTTGTTTGGAATTTATTTGTGCTTTTGATTCTGGGGAAAGCTTTTCTATTTTTAATTCATTGTAAGAAATCATTTTGATTAAACTACTTAACAATGTATGATTACATAGTTTAGAAATATAGATTATATTCAATTTTAACTTACTTTATCAATATTTGATACTCAATTTTGGAGTTGATGTGAGCCCTTGGTTGTTCAAAAAAATCTACTATTCATAGTTCATCATGGGAGTTATTTTGACTAAAATTTGTGAATAGGTGTTACATAGTTTAAAAATCTTTGAACTTAGTTTACTTTATCAAGTTTTAATATTGTTAATCTACATAGCTCTTTGGACTTGATTTGAACCATTATTCTAGTTATGTTCTTCTATTTAAAGTTTATTGTAAGAAATGTTCTTTTAGAGTCCCGTGTATAACAAAAAAGGGAGTAGGCCCCTAATATGCCTATAACTATGCATTGCAAAGTAATTTATCTCTTCTAGATGATCCATAAGGGTGTGTGTGTATATATATATACATTTATAGTTATGTTCAATATATTCTTTTAGTCATATTCTATCGATTTTTCAATAGCTTAAGGCTAGATATTATCTTGATAAAACATTGGACCTTATATCAAGTAGAGAGATACATTAGAAATATAATCGTGCCCTTTATGTTTTCTTTTGTACAAATGTATTCATGATGGTAGATAGAGTATAATTAAAAAAAAAACTAGAGAGTACAAGTCAAACAAAAAACGTGTAGTACAATTAGAGTTAGAAACTTGAAGTACAAGTCATGTATATTGCATATATTATATATCTTTTGTAATATATAATGGGAGAGAGGGAATAAAGAGAAGAAATGCAACATTGAGAATGAAAATGAGAAACACAAAGCAACAACTTTGTAACAACAATAGTCTTCAAAAATTATCCTTGCTAATATACATGAAATATAATTTTTGCGAGTATATTTTTATGTCTGTGGACAATAGTCTATGAATGCATTGTTATTATTCTAAGTATACATTTAGAACAATAGTATGCTCTTTTATATTATGCATTTTTAAGTAAATCTAATAGGATTTTATAGTGAAAACAAGGCACACGGAGACTTTTCTTCATCAAATTGGTAACAAAGCCTAATTGGTTGAGTAAAGGAGATTTATTGTTGGTTGTTGAGAAAAACTTGGTTATTTGGGTGATTTCTTTGAAAACATTAAGCTTGGGAGAC
Organism: Cunninghamia lanceolata; assembly: GCA_027924645.1. Taxonomy (NCBI): domain Eukaryota; kingdom Viridiplantae; phylum Streptophyta; class Pinopsida; order Cupressales; family Cupressaceae; genus Cunninghamia; species Cunninghamia lanceolata. The sequence goes on along the minus strand of BSBN01001906.1, from coordinate 411,012 downwards.
AATATTTGGTTAATTTAAAGTAAAGGTTGGGATATTCTCTTGGAGAGTTTGAGCAATGGATAGAAATAATAGTTTGTGGCCATAAATACTATTTTTTATGGGAAAATCGTGATCATTGGAGCATTAAGATGAAGACAGCATTTTTTTCTCTCAAGAGCTTTAGGGGTTTGTAGAGAATAGGTTCTCACAACCTATTGATAAAGTAGCATACAATGGTTTAACTCAGACAAAAAGAATTTTTTGAAGGAAAATAAGAAGGATGCTAAAGTATTGTACTTTATATAAACAGTAATGGTTGATCTTATTTTTCTAGGGGTTGTAGCAATAACAAAGTCCAAACAAGCATGAGAGATTCTCCAAAACACATATCAAGGTAGTAAAAAGGTAAAATCAATGAGGTTGTAGATATTTAGAAGAGAGTTTGAGAAATTACAAATGGGTGATTATGAATCTATGAATTATTTCCTTACCTATACAATGAGTGTTGTTAATTAGATTAGAATGAATGGAGAAAATATTGATGGTCAAAGAATACTAGAGAAGATATTGAGTAGTATATCATCAACCTATTTGACCCCATTGTTATTCCTATTTAAGAATCAAAGGATATGTCATAATTATCTTTGGATGAATTAATCGGTTCTTTACAAACTCATGAGCAAGTATTAAACAGAATAGTCAATTATTCTATGGAAGAAGATTTCAAATCACTAGTATCATTTAAGAACACGATTAAAAGAGAAGAATTTCATAAAGGAGCAACTCCAAGCTTTGAAAGAGCTAGAGGAAGCAATGGAGGTAGAGGAGGAAGATTTTATGCAAGAGGAAGATGCAACAAGAATTATCAGGCAAGCAAGTAATGAAAAGAGTAGTTCAAATCAACATGAATCAAATGAAAAAGGAAGGGGTAGCATCCATGCGTATGAATATCAAAGGTATGACAAATCTCATATTTAGTGTTATTATTACAAAAAAATTGGGCATTGTAGTTATGGGTGTAAAAATAAAATGGATGATAAAAATATGGAGACTGCAAATGACTCATATGAGAATGAGGATGAGAGTGAATATGAAAATGATAAATGTAATGAAGAAATCCATGATGAAAATAGTTATTTTGATAGTGAGTTTAGTCTGTTTACAAACATTGATTATTTAAACAAGTCTAAGGTAAAGATTTTAAATGATAAGAAGGTTGAATTGGAAAAATGATTAATGAAGATTTAGAAGTTTTTTCATTATTTGGAGAAGAAAATATAGCACAAGCTAGTAGACTTGGAGCTAAAATTTTTGAGTGGATGAATGTTAAGTTTGGTTTTATTTCCTAGAAGTAGCATTTTAAATTCAAACAACGGTTTTGGTTCATCACTTTTATTAGTTTTATTGTATAGTGCAAGAGAAAGGTTTAGCTTGATTTCAAGCACCATCTTAAGTATAGATAACAATATTGTTTCAAGCATGATAGAACCAAAAGGAATAAAGGATTTGGATAGAATTTGTAAAAATGCTAAAGATGATAATGAAGTTTTTACAAATCTTACAAATAAATAAATAAAATGGAATGACCTAGTAGTCCTATAGAAGGTAATTATTATATTGGAGGTAATAATCATAATCTACTTTCTATTTCATTAACTAGCACAACCAAAAATTTTAGTTTGAGCACAAGAATAATAGAGTTGATATGGAGTTTAAAGGAAGTTTATGAAAATTGTTTGAGAATAAAGAAGAAAACACTTACAATTTTTAGAGAAAAGAGTACTAGAAAATATGAGGAATATTTTTTTGGAGGGAATTAGAAATCCTAATTCCAACCCTCACTCTTCTCTCATTTAATTGCAATGATAGTTAGAAAAAGAGTGTTAGAAATAAAATTACAATCTTACTGATCTAAGGAGCAATTTATAAACAATATTACAAAAGCTTTATCAAAATAATATTTTAAAATATTGAGAGTAAATATTAGAGTAATCAATTTGAGATCAATTGCATAAATATGTTTAGGCCAAGATTAAGAAGGGTGTTATACATATAATATTTCCTCTCAAGTTTTCTTTTGTACAAATGCATTAATGATGCTAGATACGGTATAATTAAAAATAGCTTTTCTAGAGAGCCAAGTTAAGTTAAAAATTTGGAGTACAAGTCAAATAAAAAACTTAGAGTACAAGTCAAGTTAGAAAATTTAAGTACAAGTTATGTATTTTTTTATAATAATCCTAGTTTAGGATCTAGGAACCAATCCAAAAAGTGGGGCAATTCCCTGGATGCTAAAGGCACAAAGCCTCAGGTCTAAAAAAAGTAATGAATTGATGAGGTGTCAAACCAAAACACACCAAATACCATAATATCCATTCATATTAACTATAGTAGTATTGTAAATGTATAAAATGTAAAACCTATTCAAAAAGGCTTGGATACAACCCAAACAACCAAAACCAACCAGAGGCATGAAGATTTTATCACATCAAACTAATAACCAAACCCCACTACAAAGGTATACATGAAGAGTTTATCACAAAAAAAATTGTATTATAGTCTAAAAGGGGGCCAAGGCAAATTACATAGGCCCCTGGCCACCTCAAGAAATAGAATTACATCTATTGAAAATGACTTATGCTTACCTAGTAGAGCCACAACTTTGATGTCCTCTTAACCCTCACTATCACAATAATCTAAAAATGATAGGATAGCCTCTGGTAGAAGCACCACCTTCATTCCTTTCGCCGATTCCTCCATCGCTTGTTGCAGGCACTGCTACCACTTCTTAGAAGCATGTAAATGCTCAAGAATACAACTAAAATAGGCCTTCACCTAGTGAACAAAATCTGTATATCATCATGAAGCAAATAAGAACTAGCTACAATCAAAAGTAGAGAAGCACAAGACAAAGATTGGGCTGCATTGAAAACATTCCATCTCACTCTTGTATGCCTAGGATCGAGAAAAAGATTCACCATGGTAGAGAGAATCCCCACATTCAGAAACCCATCCATATCCTTTGTCAATTCCAATATCCTGATAACCCAGTGCTAGAGATCTGGGTCCTTGATTTCCTTGTTGATGAATGCCATAAAATTTTCTACCATCTCCTCACTAAAGAACTAGTGTTTCCTCTTATTCAGGTGATTCACTTTAATTTTTACCTCTCCTTTATACTTCCCACCCTTCCTACTAGCCCCAACCCTCAAACCCTCAACAAAATCTATGTGTCAAAGGAACAAACCACCAAATAAGCTAATGAAACAATTATAACCTCAACAACTACTTTGCTACCATTGCAAAAAGCATGGAAGAAAGAAGGACCCAGGCATAATTATATTCAATACACATAAGAAAATATCATCATTAATCTGACACCTCTTGTCACCATAATAAACCATTATTGTAATGCCCCACCATGCAACCCTAGAGCGTTAAGTTCAACTAAGCAATAAATAGGCAAAAAAAATTTATATAAGTGATGATAACAAAATCTAACATAATCTAATTGCAACAAGTTAAACTAACATCTCTAAGGTTACATAGCTGCATTATTGAAATCAAGCAAAATCAACAACATATATAGCTTAATTAAATAAATCAAAAGAGTCAACTAACAACTTTTATTAAATCATCCTTTCAATAATAACTACAAGTACAAATAGTATATCCTACAAGAGGAATTACATAATTTCAATGATACAAAAGCTCTTTTCCAGAATACATCAATTTACAAAATGATCTTTATTGATACACAAATCCAGATGCAAGTAGTACAAATGTCTATCCTCAAATAAAGGTGCAAAAACTGGAAACATGAGAGATGCATCCTCTTCACACACGAGCTTCGACGCCAAGGAACCAATGGAATAAAGAACAACCACCCGACCATGTGGAACCTTGAGGTCCACCCCCTGTGCTAGGAGATAACAATGAGGTCCCATGACATAAACATACATGGTGCAATGGACTAACAAATGCAAGACTAAACCAGACTAACAAAACTCAACCATCACCATCAATACAACTAGAGGTGAATATAAACAAGAGAACAATGACACAAGGATGGAAATGCTAGATTGCAGTAGGATGGAGTGTCATCGCATGGTCCTACATGGGTTACCCTGACAGTCTCTCACTAGACGCCATCCCCCATCTATGGTTACCCTGACAGTCTCTCACTAGACGCCGGCCCCATAGGGTGACTCATGCAAAATCAATCATTCCTTTCGTGAAGACAAGGAAGTTGATCTTGCCAACCAGGCCTTCTCATTCCCATCCTAAGTCTGAACTAGCACTATAGGCATGGGTGAGGAATCCAGTTATCTTGATTAATGTGAATGACTACCCACCCCCTAGATTTATTATTAGGTTATCACTTATTAACTACTTCCAATGGGTTACCCTAACATCCACTTCGGGCACCGGCCCCACATCGAAAGCCACTCCCCTACCTACATCTAGATAACCCTACCATCCAAACAAGAAACATCAAGTATCCAATGACAATACAAGGCATCTCTCCTTTTACATGTAAATAAGACCATCAATTCAAAAATAAAAGCTCAAATCACTTTTTCCCACAATACCAAACATTAAGACCTCATACACCACAAGAAATATCATAAACTCTTCACTAGCACAAGATATTTCATAAGATCCACACACCCTAGTCCTCTGGAGCATCACTACTAAAAAGGTAAAACAAGTGCGAATACCCCATTGTCTAAGTTGATCCCTATAGGTTGTAATTTTTAACAATGTGAAATACTAAAAGGGGTTTACAATACTAATGTTCAAGACTCGATTAAGGACATTATTTAACATGAATCAACTAACATTACAATTCATATTAATATAACAAATTATATTAATTTAAAACATTAGAGTTATAAATCTCTATACCAACCTTTTCTTAGTACAAAAAAATAATTTTATTATAACATATATGCTCAATTATAAACTTTAATAAATCCTAATGACTAGATTTTTACTACGTGCTAATAACCATCATAAGTATTATAATTACAATCAAGGTTAAAAGATATTAACTATATCTTCTACACAATACATTTTACAATCATTTCTACTGCAATAATTCCAATTTGATACTACTGAACTTACCCAAATATTATAAGTGTAAATTTGATTTGGATTTCATTAACATACTAGTAGATAAATCTATTTCAATTAGATAGACTTAATATCATAAAGTAAAACCATTAAAAATAATATTTAAATTATCATATTTTCTAGTAATGACATCAATTGCTATAGGATATGACTATATTCCAGTAATTAGAATAATTAATAATATATTCACATCTGTAATCTGAAGTTACCTATTTTAGAAAATATAAAGAATAGAATCTTGCTATAAAATATACTAAACCTTAAATCTGCAACTTACTATTTATCTGAGACTTTCCTTTCCTATTCTCAGGTAGTGATTTAATTGATCATTCATTCGTGAGAATAACCTCTTAATTCTAGTCAAACTGGATGCCAGGAATTCAAATTTGATGAAGATATTTAAAGAGCCATATTTGGGCATTCCAATTTGGTTTTGTCGTGCCTCAGAGGGAGGCCGTACGACGGTATGGGAGAATGATTACAAGGATTAATAAATTGAATTTGTTGATAGCAATACAATGAAATGATCGGCCCATCAAATTCAACTATATGGCATTTTGATAAGTTTGCAAATAGATTTCTGAGGAAGAATCAATTTATTTCGCTCTCTTTGTAGACAACTCCAGGTAAAATATTGCAGATTAAAAATAATATTGTTGAGAAGGTTTAGAGTGTGAGAATGCATTCAAATCTGGTATTGAAACTAGCTAGAGTATAAGGCAGGTTAAATTCCAATCCCATGTTAAAATTTTGACAGGTAAAAATTTAAGGTGGGATCAATATTCTCAGGAGGATCAAAATATGACTTTGTGACAGCCAGTGTTAGCTTCCAGTACATTCAAATCTAGAAGCAGATCGACAAACCCTTCAAATTATTTCCAACGGTTTACAGAGGAGGAGGAAATATGCTAAAATAAATCATCCTATGCTTAAGCATCCCCTGTTGGACAACCTATGAAAATAAACGAAGTTAAGCAAATAACTCAAGCGAGTATATCACTTGAGAATTGGCCAGTTAAAAGCATATAACTCAAGCGAACATGTCAAATGTGAATCGGCCAATTTAAGGCAAATAATTCAGGTAAGCATAGAAATTTGTAAGATTGGAGGATCGCTGAAGGGTGAACAAATAGCTACAAAAGGATTGCCCAAAAGCATTACTAAGTTATAGTTTTAAAGGTTGACAAAGGATGCAACAATATTGAATACTGCGAGTTTGCACGCCCAGAGACCGATTCAAAGCATAGATTGATTGCAGAGATGATGTGATTAGCAGATCAGCCTGGCAGATTAGACAATGTCTTCATTAGAATCGAACTACCAAAAGGTAACAGCTCTGATTAAAACTTCAGCGAGCCTATTAGATATAAGGTGAATTCCATGAGTAGATTGAATGATACTTAAGCGATTGAAACTATCGAAACAAGTATGCAGAATAAAAATACCAATTGAAAAGAAATGTAATGATAACAATGTGGACGATCCACAGATTGATCATAAAATTGTTAAAAGAGCTTTGAGCAACCTCTTTCGCTCAATCCAAATATGAGTCGATCAATAAAGAGAATATTTCCAAACACTAAGAAAAAATAGGAAATATAATTTTAAAGCCATTGTGTTCCAGAAAGTTGATGCTACAGGGGAAACGAGACACCATGACAGAAACCGACTAGATTATGAGTTGATTACAGAAAGAGAGGAGAACGGATTTGCTACTCCAGAAAAATCATCTTCAAGGAGAATTGATTACAGAGATGTTTAGATAAGGTGAGATTGCAATGCTAGGGTGAATGGCCAGATTAGGGATTATAAGGAGCCGTCAAGATAATTAGCGATAAGAGGTCAAGAATGCCTATCAAAGCATAAAGGTGGCTGGTAGGAAAAGGATACACAGACTATCATACATACACAAGAAGAATCAAATATTGAAATTTTCAACTAAGTCCAACAAAATCTATTTAATTACTTTAATAACATACCCAGAATTAATCTTCAAACTTCCTGCACCAAAACCTCTAGATAACTTCCTTTGCTGCCTCCAATTCTTCTTCCGCCCGGTCTTTTTCCCGATTCTTTTATGTCTTCCCTTCTGAAAAAAAAAAACCCCTTCCAATATCCCCTCCATCACAAAAATAGTTATTTACCATAAATTCCCACTCCACTCTCCCGTTACTTCCAACCCACTTCCACCAAAATTAAATGCAATAAATCTCCACCTACATGAGATTCTCAAATCTGGAAAAATTATTATTTTACCCCACTCGCCACAACTCACTTCATTCAAATAAATTAATGAATAATATAAAATAATGACTTTATATATATATACACACAAGATTATTTATTATTATTAATATTACTTATTAAAATCATAAATTTAATTCTTATTTGAAATAATATTTCAAAATTAACATTACTTATTAAACAACATAGACAATTATTTATTATACTTTAAACTTAATGTTATTTACTTACAAAATGGATTAATGATCTACTTGATACAACATTATATCAACAAAACGAAGACTACATATCAAAGAGCAACAAGGACTCGATAATCATGCCCATCCTATCAAACAGACAAAATCTATGACTGAGTACTCATCCTCATAGAGAATGTTGACAAATTGAGGGACCTCATGTTATCTCCCTTCCACAACATCCATTGGTATGAAGGCACGCTTAGACCTGCCAAATCAGGTGGAGTCGATGCCTAGTACCTGCAATCCTGCAGCAAACAAAAGTGTCAAATACAAACATATATATATAATCATCCAACAGGCGCACTGTAACAGGGAGTCACAGCATAGTAGGGTACTCAACATGAGTAATACTACATTGTCCCTTCACAACACACATCACAAATATCCACATTAACAATTTCATCAATAACTAAACAACCAGATATCATATCGTCAGATATTCGCATAAAACTAATCTACATAATCAATTAACCCATAATTGAACATATCAAAAGCATTATGTACCAATCATAAACATCAACAGTGTCATCATAGTAATACCAATGAGTGTTATCATCTACATCAAAATAGTAAATCCATCATCAAAATATGTCATAATGTCTAGCTATAAAGAAATAACTACTAGTCTATCAAAATGCCAAAATGAGGGGCACTACAATTATCATGTGACTATCCATAAGATTTCCATAGATAAGCATCAAAGCTTAAGGGAAATGTTCCCACCAGCAAACTTTGACAAGCCATCCTTCAATATGATATCAGTACCTCTACTAGCCACCCAATCAGCAACAACATTCCATTCTCTTCCAATATAGAGCTAAAATGGATCTCATTGAACCAAGCCACCCCCATTTTAGCCTTTAAGAGAATAACATCTAGTTTCCAAATTTGAATCATCCCTCCCTTCATAGCACCAATAACCATTGTAGAATCACCTTCCACCCATAACATCTTCTAGTCTTTCTCTCTGACAATCATCATCCCCCACAACACATCTCTTGCCTCAACCATATTATTAGAATTCCATATCAAAATCATAGGCATTTATACCCAATGGAGCACCCTCCTCATTCCTCAAGACACATCATCCGCTTGCCCTTCCAAGGTTACCTTTGGTAGCCCCATCAAAATTAAATTTCACTCACCTAGGATCAAGACATATCCATGAGCATTTCTTGAACTTGGAAGAATTAATGTGCATAGAGAAATTCTGATAACTAAACTAGGGCCAAACATTTTCCCAACATTTCTCATTATCAAAATAAAACTAATCCTCCCCTTTATAGCAATCACCCAACTCTAGATTAACATATTCCACAATGTCCTACATCCTTTTAGTTGGCCTTTCTTTGTCCTAAAAAATCCTCCTATTTCTTTCTAACCATATATTCCACACAACCAATGCTTGGAAACATTCCCATATCAGCTTCAATTCCTAACTCTTAATTTTCAAAGACCAACTAGTCAATATTTGAGAGATGGACCATGTGGGGTGACCTAAAACAATCCCCATTCACTTAAAAAGTAATGCCACAACTTCATGGCAAAGTCACAATGCATAAAAAGGTGATCATTAATTTCTACCTCTGATCTACACATCACACAATGAGAGGGTCTAGAATTCCCATGTTTTTACATAGTCAATCCTGGGTGAGAGCATGACGATTAACTACCACCCGCAAATAATCACTAGCCTTAGGTAGACATCTGCATTGCTAAACTTTATCCCTAGGGAATGATAGGTGTGGCTCATTCATCCTCAAGAGTTGATGGTAAGTAGAGGTCACTATGATCCTACTACTATTGTGGCCATCTCACACCAAGGAGTCCTCAATTCCTTATATAGAGAAATCCTAGCCTATAGAGAGGAACAGACAACATTAAGTTCAATAATGGGGGTAGAAAGATCCTTCCATTCAATCTTATTTCTAGACATATACCAATATTCTTTCACCAAAGTACCCAAACAACCTTCAAAATGAGTGACTAACAGTCGATACTTCTATATTTTCACCAAAGTTGAATCCTCAATCCATCTATCCCACCAAAAAAATAATCTTGTCCCCTTACCGAGCCTCCATCTAATATCTAGGAAAATCAGTTTACAACAAATTCTTAGTAAATTCCATATATTGAAGCCAAGAGGGAGAAACTCAACATCAAAAAAAGATTTTCCAAACCCTAGTTCAAATATTTAGATTGAAGAATCCTACTCCACAATCTACCATTTTACTCATAAATTCTCTAGACCAACTTGGAGCCTAAGGCATTATTCATCCATCTACAATGTCTGAAGCCCAAGCCCCCCAAAGTTTTGGGCAAGCACACACCATCCCATTTAATTAAGCTATACCTATTATTGGACTCACTACTACACTAGAGAAAGATTCTCTAAGAGGCCTCCAACACCTTGGCCACTTTACTTGGAATCTAAAAGACAAACAACATAAATTAGTACAACAGCGAGGGAAGTCTTAATAAGTGTTATTATTCTTGCAAGGGAAAGCCATTTTCCGTTCCAAGAAGCCAACTTTCCTTGCACTCTTTCAATCACCAGTTTCCATTCCACTTTAGAGGTCCTTCTATCAACAAGCGACATCCCAAGATGCTTACTAGGAAGTTTGTCAGCTGGAAAACCAAAAATTAGTTGCGCCTCTAGACTTTCCATATAATTTTCCTTAAGAAATAAGATCCTACATTGATTAGGGTTCACTCTTTGACTAGTAGCCTTCTTATATTGCATCAAAATGTTATTTATTACTCTGGCCTCTTTAGTTGTAGCCTCTCTAAAAAGAAGTTTGTCATCAACAAACTGAATATGAGTGTTATTTTTGATCCCACCAGAAACATATAGTCCTTTCAAATTCCCCCTATCGGCTTCAACCTTCAACACCCTACCTAAAACATCAACCATAATGAGAAACAAAAGAGGTGAAAGGGGGTCACCCTACCTCAAACACCACATATCTTGAAAAAAATTAGTAGAAGATCCATTGATTAAAATGGAGAATGAGACTGTGGAAATACAACTATATATCAATTTACACCAATCTTTGTTGAAGCCAAAAAATTCATCACCTTAACCAATAATTCCCAAGAAATTCTATCATAAGCCTTATTCATATTGAGTTTAAGAATCATACCTTCTTTCTTCTTATGTTTGATGGATTGAATGGTCTCATCAGTAATGATGATACCATATACAATCTACCTTACCTTCCAAGATCCACTCTGCTCCTCCGATATGAACCCCTCCAATAATTTCTTAAGCTTGGTAGCCATGGCCTAAGTAACAATCTTGAAAACTGTATTAAAAATAGTGATGGGCCTAAATTCATCAAAGTATTTAGGGTTCTTATTTTTTGGAATGAGAGCTAAGAAAGTAGAGTTCTAGACCTTCATCATGACCCTTCTAATTATACATTCCTCTATAACCCTCCATATATCCTCCCCAACAACATCCTAGAACTTTTTAAAAGATCCATCCTAAAAACCATTTGGCCTTGGCACCTTCCTTGCACCCGGTGAAAAATTATCTTGTTGGATCTCTTCCAATGAGAAAGGCTTCATCAAATCTTTATTTTGAGCCTCATTCACAACAATAGGAATATTCCCCAACATCACATCTTGAGCCAATAAATCCTCCAAAGGAGCCAAGATGAGCAAGTCTTTAAAAGGGCTAATTCCTTCCCTCCTAATTGCTTCCATGTCATGCAGAATGTTTCCTGAAGAAGATTGAATGCTCACAATTTTACTGTTCTATCTTCTAATATTGGTGGAGAGATGAAAAAAATTGTATTACGATCCCCCTCTTGTAGCCACTTAACTGTAGACTTTCGATGCTAGAAAATCTCCTCCATTCTCAAAATTCTATCGATTTCTTCAGTTAGGAGGTTTCTAGAAGATCTCAACTCAGAAGTGAATCCAAAGTGAGAGATGGTAGTCTCAATGGTCTATAGCTCTGAATCAACATGATTCTTATTAGTGAAGAGATTACTCATCTTCTCTTTGTTCCACTCTTTACCTTTCTTCTTAACCTCGGTCAACTTCTTGTGGATCCTAAACCTATGATAGCCCTTAATGTCTATCCTCCACCATCCCTTGAGATCCTCAAAAAAATTAGGATGTTCATACCAGAAGGTCTCCATCTTTAAGGGGCACTCTTTTAGTTTCTTTCTATTGTTCGTGACCATCCAACCCATCCAAATGAATGACCTTGGAGAAAAAGAAAATTGAAGACATCATCTAATTTGAGTTCACCAAGAATATATCCAAACTATAAGAATATTATCTTCCCCTATGCACCTATTATTCCATGTAAAGCATCTAGATTTTGGAATAATATCCACTAGTGAGAGGTCCCCACATAAGTCCCTAGATGATGAAGAACCAAACATTGAAGCCCTACTACCTCTTTTCTTCTCATCTAGATTGAGGATTGCATTAAATTCCCCACCAAGGATGTAACTATCCATACTATCCATCACTCTCAAGGCCCTTAATTCATCCCAAACATGGACCCTATCTAGCTACAAACCAGGGCCATAAATATTTGTAACAATATAAGATGCATTCTCCTATAGAACCATAAATTTAACCAAAATACAATGTTGAGACTAAGAAATCATCTAACCAAACATGAAGGAATTGTTCCACAACATTGTCAAACCCCCAACTATGCTAACAACATCCACCATCACACCAACTCCATTTTTCCATACTCAAGGGAGAAACTCTTGAACACATTTATCTTCAACCTTGGTCTCTTGTATCAATAGAATATATGGAGCCTCCATCTCAATAAGCCATTTGAGCAAATGACATTTCATGGGGTCATTTAGATCTTGTATGTTCCATCTTATAAACTTCATTACTTCTTGTGGACAAGGAGGTGCTCACCTCTAGATTTGACAAACTTCCTCATTGACACCTGAGTGCCATTTTATAAATCCTCCAATGCCTTCAGTTTCACTTTGCTAGCCTATGTTTTCCTTCCTTCGGTATTATTTCCACCTATGTATGTCGAGCTACTATATATATTTTTTCCTCCTATCCTTCTACCCCTACAAATGGCCACACTCTAATTAGCTATGTTTTCTTTATCTTCTAGTAAGTCCTTGATATATTCTTCATCACTTACAATAGACTTATGATCACAGTCATGTTTATCCACATTTTCTATGAGGCCAGATTCAACAATTTCCCCTCGTTCCAAAACCTTATCTTCTAAAACAATGTTCCCAACCTCCTTGAAAATAGGGTAAAATTCCTCTGAGATGTGAAAAAGTCATACATTTTATGAAGGATAATTTTTTTGACCCATTTTCATTATCTTTAAATAAAGGTTTAGATAGGTTTAAACAAGAAATTTTATATGAATTGAAGTCCCAACAAAATGACCTAGTTGGGTACAACCCTAATAGACAAAATCAAGGGATAAAATAACCTTTTCAAGATCCAAAGTTGAACCTACCCAAAATAAATATCCCTACGATTTATGGTACCGATGTAACTTCATGGATAAGTTTCATGGAACAATACTTTAAGCTTCATAAGATGCCAGAAAATGTAATGGTTAATGTAGCCTCACGATATTTAGAATCAAAAACTTATCTATGGTACAAATGGAGGATCAATGAAAAACAAGGGCAAATTCTTAGCTACAAAGAGTTTATTAATGAATTAGCAATCCTCTATGAGCAACCATGGAATGGAAGCTATGATACCCAACTAAAAAATTTAAAACAATTAAGGCATGTAGCTGAATATAATGTTGAGCATATAAGATTAGTAATTCAAGCTCGTGAGGTGACACCTTATCAGAGGCTACAACTCTACATCAATGGACTTAATGATCAAATTAAGCATGGTGTTCATTTGTTGGAACCTTGCATATCTAGGAAAGCTATACAACAAGCAATGCATATTGAGAAACATAACTCCACCACCAAAAGTTTCACACAAGGTCAAACCACGGGATTGGAAGATGAAATTGTGACTAATCGTATTGATAAAGATGACGACAACTTATTTAACCTAAGCAAAATTAGTAAGCACTCTCATCAATAAGAGGAAAATAAAAGAGAAAAAGATCTATGCTCAAATTGTGATAACAAATGGTCTAGGGGTCATAACTATGCTAATAGTGATAAAATACTAAAATTTATCAATTATGAGGTTGAAGAAGAGAGAGAAATAGATACAAAAGAACCAAATGTGGAACTTGACCAACAAAACTCCACCACCATAAATTCCACACAAGGTCAAACCATAGGATTAAAAGACAAAAATAATTCTATTGGAAGAAATGGGGACAACGTTTTTGGTAGGGGATAAATAGTAGCAGGGCAGATAGCAGATCCTATTGTAGCTCACTGTAAGGGGAATGCGGAGGACAAGGCCAACTTAGATAGTGTCATTTTTTAAGGGACACATCCCTAATGTGACATATATATGGATAATATACAATATGTAAGATGTAAGGAAGAGTAAGAGTGAATGTAAGAGCAAAGATATACAAAGCAGAAACTCAGACCTCCCTAATTGTATATAAGTTTTGATGAATATATAATGGAGATATAAGGACTAGAACTAATGTATAAGTGTGTATGAATGTGTATGATGTGTATGTATATTATATTCTTTCCGCATCCCATAATTCCTTGTTATCCTTTATCATTCTATCACTGTATCATCTGGGGTATAAACTAACTTTAGAGAATTGACTGAGGCTTAGATCTTCGGACTGAGTCCTCCCCGTTTTCTTGCCAACATTTGGTTCCATTTTTGGGACCCTGGATAGAATAGCGAAGAAGAATAGGATGAAACAGTAGAAGGAAAGTGCAGAATAAAAAGGAGAAACAAAAGAATAAAAAAGACAATAGAAATTTTTTTCATGATCTGCAGTGAATCTTCTTAGGACCTACCCTTGTGAGAGGGGGGAAGGCACCTAAGGGGATGACAAATGGAAAGGGGGAGGGTCTAAAAATATCCTTGAAAATATGTAACTCTTCAAGTTAAACTAACCATGGGATACATAAGGAATAATGAAACACCATATCTAAAACACCCATGGCAAAAGGGGACAATAATAAATTAAGAGAAGTTGAAGAAATTATACAAATCGAAATGGAAATAAGCAAGGAATAAAGACAAAAGAAAACTCAGGAATGACAAGAAAGATACCAAAGAAGGATGGAGAATGCGGAGAAACTAAGAAGGGAAAGCACCAAGAAGATTATGGAGGAAAAAGAACATAAGGATGAGCATGCCATTGAGGGTGCTGCTAAGCACACCAATGTGGGTGCTGCCAGAGAAAACAACAAAGGAGAAGAAGAGAGAATGGATGAGCGCACCATAGGCCTGCCACAAATTTAATACAAAGGGATAAAAAGGGATAATAGACAATCCTAAACCAATAACAATGCATATTGATAGGGCTACAAAAAATTTCAAAAGCATAGGAGGAAGTATTGATGCATATGATTAATCAAGAAGCATATGGAGGGAAGAATATAATCAAACCCTAAATCTACCACAAATAAGAAAAACCCCAAGATTTCAACCTAATTTTGCTAATATTCAAATAAGAGTTGATAAATAATGGGAAGAATTATTGAATCCTATACATAATCTCCAGCCCTTGAACTTGGATGCAGACTACCTAGACCATCTAGTAAATCGAAGTGTGATGAAGGTTAGAGAAAGAAGAGATGATGCGGTATATGATAATATTAGTTCTGAGAGTATAAGACAATTAAATGAAATGACACTGGTAAATGATGAGATGTCATTAACAAACAAAAATTCATCCCCTAAAATGAAGAGGCATCTTAAAGAGATACAACCCCTAGACCAGGAGTCACCCCATGTGCCATATAAGACAAGGAGAATTTTAGTAGAAGAGGAAATAAATCAAATAGACAACTAGAAAGAAATTGAAGAACAAATTAGAAAAGATTGCGAAGAAATATTGGGGAAAGATTATTTTAACATTAAGTTACAAAGGGACAAAGGAAGAGAAAACAAAACCCAAGCAGAAGGATAGTAAACTAACACACCACAAGAAAGAAGAAGAGCCAGTAAACCAAAAGAAACCAACAATGGATCCACCTATCAAGATACTTGTATTTGGAAAGGATACAACCAAATCTGCAGAGCATATCTTTGTTTTGGAATCTATTTGGAATAGGAAAAACATAACAAGAGACCAATTTAAACTTTTTGATTTTGTAGGAACATTGAGAAATGGTGCATTAAAATGGTATAGAAAGACATGCCCTAACCATGATAAAGAATGGGATGAGATAAAGAAAGAATTTCTAGACACCTTTGAGTCTCTGGAAATCCCTACATAACGAGTAAGTAAGATGAGGGATGTGGTCATGAGAGAAGGAGAATTCATCAAGGAATTTGACAAAAGGTTTAAAGAAACTACCCACAAGCTAGAAGAACCACTGATAGAGAAGCAAAGAATTGAATGGTTTGTATCAAGCCTAAGCCCAAACATTAGAACTTCTCTAGATGGAAAGGTTTTTGAAACATACTCAGTAGCAATATTATGGCCTATCGCATAGAATCACAAACTTGGCACCGACATGATAAGACCAAGGTAAACATGGAGATGGAGAAGCTAAAGTTGGAACTGGAACAATTGAAACTAAACAAGAAATTCTGGTAATAAAAGAGCAGAGCCCACAGAAACAAAGACCTAATAAATGGTTCTCATACTACACAAAAGAAGGGAACTTGCGGAATGAATGTCCTATGATGAAAGGAGAGAGAAAGGTTACTGCAATGAAGGTAGACATCAAAACAATACCAAAAATAAATAATACAGCCTATTGCAAAATATGCAGAGAATGGGATGACCATGAAACATAGAATTATCCATTGCAATGCTGTAGGTTAAGAGAAGAAGAGAATCATGAACCTTGGTGTAATGCACACTGCAAAAATAGAACAGATGATGAAAATGTGGTATATGTGAAAGGACTAGTAGAAAGACCCTTATACATGCAATATCATGGTTATAAACATACCAATTGGGTCAATCAAAGAAACATAAATACTCTACAAAACACAAACCCTAACTTTGTACCGTGTATGAATAACTATAACAACAAGGAAAGAGGCCAATATAATGGCTATAGAGGAGGTAGAGGCCACAGTAGAGGAAGAAGGAGGAGAGATGATGCAACATGCTTCAAATGCGGTAAGGCAAGACATTTCGCTAATGAGTGTTAGGGAGAAAAGAAAAATAATGCAGGTTCTACGGTAGCATAGACCATGACATATTCAACTGTGATAAGGCCCAAACATACTAGAGAAATGCTTCGTTGCGGTCTAAAAGCGATGAACTTCAGGGTTTCAAAGGAGCAAGACTCATGAGGAGAGTGCCTAAAATTCCACCACAAACAACATGGAGATGCCAAAAAGTAGAAAGCCATGAATCAGAGATCACCATCAGTTCATCAAAAGATAATTATCAATCAAAAACATATGAACAAAAATCCAAAATAGAAAAAAAAAAGTAGTGGTTGTTACAAGATAGAGGATTGATACTGCAACAAAAGACATTAACACAAGTGAGGAAGATGAAAAACACTTCTTCCCTAATAAAGTAGAACATGATCAAAATGTAGAGCAAACTAAGAAAACAATCAAACAAGAACAACAAAAATAGAAAGAGAAATAATTTATTTACTGAACAAGAAGTAAGAATATTAAAACAAATCACACAAAAGGCTAAACAAAATGATCACTTAGAAAAACTTAAACAATTCAACAAATATTGGAGCAAACAAAAGATCCAACCACCATAAATCAAGAAGAAAGGGAGAACTAAGAGACTGGAAGAAAATCCCTATAATGATTACAGTTAATATCAATAAAAAAAGATTGAAAAATGTAATGGTTGATTTAGGCGCATATATCAACATGATATTGAAAAGGGTGTGGAAACGGTTGGGAAGGCCTAAACTACAAGAAACACCATACAATATCAGTCTTGTGGATGGATCCAGAATGAAAACACTAGGAACATGGAGGAATGTAGAAGTTAGTATCATGGGAGTAAAACAGATTATAGACATTGAAATAGTAGCAATCAAAGAAACATTTGACTCTTTCAATGCACTACTAGGGCTAAGATGGTTTGTAGATAGAAATTGGGTTGTGGACTCTAGGAAGGAAGAAATGTCCTTTGCGGATGATGAAAATATTATTCACATACCTCTAGGAGGAAACAATGATGAGTCATATATAAAACAAGTCAATTCAGAGGAATACAATGATGACGACAACAAAAACCTCTATTCAATCTCCAAACTCCCTATAAATGACAACATAGAAGAACCTAACTCTGAAGGAGAGATAGAAGTTGAAACAGATCATTATAGCATGGACAGTGAGGATTTCCTAAGCGTCTGGTTGCAAGAAGAACTAGAAACACACATCCGTAGAATTAGGGCATCCAGGAGAGTATTTATGGTCAGGATGATAGAATTAAATGCACCACATTTTACCGCAATTAATGAAATTACACCGCTAGAAACAAGCGGAGAACAAAATACATACACAGAAGGTGCAAACACGAAAAACCATGGCAAATAAACCACATTTCAAGGGGAATATTATATATCAAGCTACCTGAATACTCAGGAATTGGGGACCTAACTGCATATCTAGCACAAATGGATTAAACTTTTGAGAAATAAATAGCAAGGCTTAAAGCATTGAAAGATACACTAATATACAATGCCGCCAGTTGGTGGAACACCCATAAACATATCATCCAACATTGGTAGGTCTTCAAAATCTTAATTCAAGCAAGATACATAGTAGAAGAAGGTGAATATGTTGAAATCCCTAAATATGATGGAAGAATCCATCCAAAAGAACATGAAAGAACTTGCATTTGGGTTTGGAAGGATCAAAATGAATACAATGAAATACTATACATACAATTATTCTACTGGACACTTACACCAATAGTATAGACCTGGTACATCAACCAAGAAAGAAGGGCAGAAACTAGACACTGGGAGGTATTAAATGAAGACTTATATCACACATTTGCTTTTTGGGATGAAGATGACCACATTCATACTGCATTACTTAAAATTAAGGAAATAATATTCAGACCTAATGAGGAAAGAGAAGAACAAGTATCGCAAACAAGTTCTCCACCGCTGTGGAGTAAAGGGATATGGAAATTTATTGAGTGGATGAACAAGGAAATAAACCCCACTAGACATACATGTTACAAAACTACTCCAAGGGGACAATGAAGATATAGAGAACCTAGAAATAAAAGTACAAGAAGGGGAAAGAGAACTAGAACTCCCTAGAAAATCTAAAGATAAATATTATAACCAGCCCATAAAACTAAGAGAGGAAAATGTAGCAAAAGGACAACCAAAATTAGCAAAAATTGGAGATTATTGGGATGAAAGGGTAGTGGTGCAAGTCGCAGAGATCTTATCTGAATTTGAAGATCTATTCCCTAGAACATTCATAGATATGAAAGGAATCAAGGAAGAAGCTGGAATAATGAAAATCCAACTAAAGGAAGGAGTCATACCCATAAAGAAAAGACCATACAGGCTGAATCCTAATATGAAGAAGGTGGTAAAACTGGAATTAGACAAAATGCTAGCAGTAGGTATAATCAAGCCTGTGGAAGATGCGGAATGGATAAGCCTCATGGTTTTGCAAAACAACAAAATAGGAGAGATAAGAATATGTGTAGACTACAGAGAGATAAATAAGGCATGCAAACATGACCCCTTTCCAACCCCATTTATAGAACAAATATTGGAGTCAGTAGCTAGCAAAGAAATATACTCCTTCACTAATGGATTCTCCAAATACCATCAAGTCAAAATAAGAGAAGACCAGCCTAAGACAACATTTGCATCAGAACTTGGGTCTTACATGTATACAGTGATGCCTTTTGGGTTAAATAATGCACCTACGGTATTTAGTAGGATAATGGTGAATGCTTTCAAGGACTTTATTCATGATTTTTTAGAAGTATACCTTGATGATTGGACAGTATATGGCCTGGTGAAGGACCATATGCAAGCACTAAAGACAATGTTTAATAGATGCAGAAGCATGCAAATAT
Source organism: Cunninghamia lanceolata (assembly GCA_027924645.1). Classification (NCBI taxonomy): domain Eukaryota; kingdom Viridiplantae; phylum Streptophyta; class Pinopsida; order Cupressales; family Cupressaceae; genus Cunninghamia; species Cunninghamia lanceolata. The sequence goes on along the minus strand of BSBN01001906.1, from coordinate 391,284 downwards.
CACTGAACTTAAAGAAGTGTATGTTTATGATACCTTTTGGCACCCTACTAGGGCATATCATCTGCAATGAAGATCTAATGGTTGACCCATTGAAAGTAACATTGATAATGACCTTACCACCACCAAAGTTTACACCAGAGGTGAAAACCTTCTTGGGTTATATAGGGTATCACCGCAAGTTTATAAGAAAATATGCGGCAATTGCAGCACCTTTGGAGAAACTCTTGAAAAAGAAAACCAGGAAGAACATTGAATGGAATGTTGAATGCTAGAATGCTTTTGACAGACTAAAACAAAAGATAGCAAAAGCACCAATACTAATATTTTATGATTGGAATATACTGTTTCATGTACATGTGGACACATCAGGGATAGTAATTGGAGCAGTACTGGCACAACCAAAGGGAAATAAGGACTGTCCTATAGATTTTTCTAGTAGGAAGTTATCCAAAGTAGAAAAGAACTATACAACAACAGAGCAGGAAGCCTTAGCCATGGTCTATGCCTTGCAAAAATTCAGACACTATTTATTGTCCACTCCATTCACATTCTTCACAAACCATGAACCTTTAAAATACTTACTGAACCGACTGGTTATTCAAGGTTGGATATGTAGATGGTTACTATTATTCCAAGAGTTTGATTTCAAGATAATAGTGAAACTGAGGAAACAAAACCAAGGCCCTAATTACCTATCCAGGATAGAAACAAGGGAAGAACCTGATGACCAACAAGAAGAATTACCTAGCGCAAACTTATTTAGACTAAATACAATACCTAAGGAGTTGCAGAAGATAGTAGTACTACTTTCCACCAGGGAATTTCCAAAAGATATCTCACTGCATGACAAACAAACATTAATGTGGAAGGCACTGCCTTATATACTTGTTGAAGGAGAACTAAACATCTTGGGAAAAGATGGCATCTTAAGAAGGGTGGTCTATGAACACGAAAGACAATCAATATTAAGGGAAAAACATGAAGGAATTTCTAGAGGACATAACTACAGAGACACTACCGCAAAGAGGGTAAAACTAGCAGGTTTGTGGTGGCCTACTTTACAAAAGGATACAAAACACTATGTTAAGAATTGTGACATATGCCAAAGAGTAGGAAAACCTACTACAAGAGATGAGATGCCCTTGAAATCAGTCTTGGCACAAATACCATTTGAGAAGTGGGAAATAGATTTCATTGGACCAATAAATCCCCCCACAAAACATTCAAAAGCAATAACAGGAGTGAAATATTTGACTAAGTGGGCAGAAGCAGAGCCAACTAGAGACTGTACAACCAAAACTACCGCAAAGTTCCTCTATGAAAATATTATTACAAGATTTGGTTGTCCAATCAGTATAACAAGTGACCAAGGTAAACACTTCATTAATAAGATGATTGTGAAACTCCTGAGCAACTTTATGATAACACAAATAGTTGCAACATACAATCCCCTGTAGGACATGAGCGAAGCCATTGACAAGGGTCATTGTACCTTGGCATTTAATCATATTTATTTGTCAAATCTAGGACTATGTCCATGGTAGTCTACAATAGGAACTTGACAATTAACAGCCCTTAACTAATCTATTGAAATGAAACTTTCCTAATTAACCAAACTCTTACTTCTAACTATCTGCTTTAAAGGAAACCTAATCTAAGAATTGAAATAGTACATTGTTGAAAATGATCTAGAACCAATTTCAAAATATGAAACACTCATTCATTTAAAATAGAAATAAGATTGAATTGACATGAATCTGATTTATTCTATGAAAGTAGGAAAAACTACATTGAGGAATCAATACATAAAAAAGCAAGAAACAATATTAGCCTCCCTTCTCTCAGTGAGAGTGGGCCCTTGCTCCACACCTTCAGAACTAAAGACTAAATAGAGATTTTAGAACAAAAATATAATAGAACCGCCTTCCTTAATCTAGTATTCCAAAAATAGAGTATATTCAAGAAGTATGTGTTTCTACAAAATCTGAATTACGTAAAAACCAGCTAAAAACTATATCTTATTCTATTGTCTCCATCAATATATATCAGTTTGTTGTTGATATCATATCTCTGGAGTTTACCATCTTTTCTCTCAATTCAACTCAAGATACACAATATATTTTATTCTAGAACTTAAGCATGCAATTATTTAAAAGTATAACCATGCAAAACTTAAAAAGAGTTAAGTACCACTGGAGATTTCCTTAAGTCTAGAGTTTGACGTTTAACAAAACAGGTCGTGGAGGCCCTAATAAAAAGGAATTAACTTTAAAAAGTAATGAACTACTAGAAGTCTCTAACTCATGAAAAATAAAATGGTAGTTGTACTATGTCCCCTTCGAACCACTAGGGTTATCTTCTCAAAAACCCAGGCCTTGATGTGCAGAACTTCGTAGCTTTACAGCAGCTCCAAAGATTCTGGCAGTGAAGCAGATCCGGAGATTCTGTCTAACTCTGGAGATTCTGTCTAACTTCGGAGACTCTGTATAGTTACCAGTAGCTCCAAAGACCACTACATGGCTCATTAGGACACAGCTTCAGAGGTCTTCATGATCACCAACCATTCCTTTCCTGCTACTTTAGCTCTGGAGATCCTCCAACCATCATGGAAAATGTTGGAGTGTTGTGTAGTGTACCTTCTGCTCAACTCCAGAGATAGTTAGGATCATCTCCAAAGTCTCCCAAAAACCTTTCTCCACCTAAGAGATAGACAGGTCTGTGACACAAAGGAGACATTTCTACATAATTTTGTCAGTTTAAATCCAAAACATGGGTACTTTCATCACAATAGTAACTTTAGCATTTCATCTTTTATTAACATAATTAAACAAGATTTTACAGCTTCCATAGTGCAATTAGCAGGATAGGTGGTGCATGAAAATGGGAAAAAGGGAACAAAAAGGTATGTTTGGATGTGTGCTACCTGCCACTCATCAGCCATAAGGACACAAATAGAAGCGATGCATACCTAGCTGCAGAAACTCTAAGATCAAAGAGAGAAAATAAAGGGCCAAATTAAGCAGCTAAGAGAGGTAGTTAGCCTCAGAATAGAAAATCAGACTGGGGTATTAGCTGAGGCAAAATACAAATCTCAAAAGATACAGATACCAGCTACCCTAGGAGATGAAGAGAGCACCCATATTGAGATAGAGGGGAAAATCTAGGTGCTACAGCTGGCAAAGAAATAGTGGGATACAACTTTACCACGGCTCAAGGTCATTTACAAGAACATTCTACCCTCAAATTAGCACCGCATGTCTCGAGGACAAGACATACTATAAAAAGGGGGATGATGTTGGCAAGGGATAAACAGCAGCAGGGCAAATAGCAGATCCTACCGCAGCTCACGGCAAGGGGAATGCGGAGGACAAGGCCAACTTAGATAGTGTCATTTTGTAAGGGACACATCCCTAATGTAACATATAGATAGATAATATACAATATGTAAGATGTAAGGAAGAGTAAGAGTGAATGTAAGAGGAAAGATATACAGATCAGAGACTCAAACCTGCCTAATTGTATATAAGTTTTGATGAATATATAATGGAGATATAGGGAGTAGACCTAATGTCTAAGTGTGTATAAATGTGTATGATGTGTATGTATATTATATTCTTACCACATTCCATAATTCCTTGATGTTCTTTATGATTCTATCATTGTATTGTCTGGGGTATAAACTAACTATAGAGAATTGACTGAGGCTCAGATCTCTAGGCTAAGTCATCCCCATTTCTTGCCAATAAACTTCTTTAGCCCTAATCTCTCTACCTCTTGTTGGAACGGTGATAGAAAATGGCCTAGAACACATAAATGTACTAATAGTGAGAAAACACTAATGACTATCAAGAATGAGATTGAACAAGAGAGAGAAATAGCTACATAAAAACCAAATGTGGAACTTAAGCATGAGAATTCTAAGGAAGTAGATTGTACTACTATCTCTTTAAATGCATTCAAGGGCACAAGTGTAGCACAAACACTCAAAGTAATTGGTTATATCAAAAAGTGAAAGGTGATAGTGTTGGTTGATTTAGGTAGTACACACAATTTTATTGATAGAAAATTAGCTAATGAGCTCTATTGTTTTTTGTATCCAATATCTAATTTCCAGGTCATGATAGCTAATGGGAAACAACTCTCTTGTGGTGGTAAATGCCATCGTATAAAACTCTCAATGGGAAATTATCATGTAGATTTAGAAATGTTCTCTATCCCAGTTAGGGGAGCAAATGTAGTTTTGGACCTACAATGGCTTAAACAGATAGGAACAGTGACTTTCAAGTTTCAAGACTTATCCATGGTTTTTAGTACACACGAGAAAAAGTATAAGTTCATATAGGGATACAATCTCCACCAAGTCAAATTATTAGCTCCCATAGGATGGAGAAATTACTTAAGAAAGGTTCTTATAGCGTAGGGGCACAACTACATTTTGTACAAGCACAAGATATGAGAAATCAAGATTAACCAAAGATTCAAGAGATCATTCGACACCATCAACATGCATTTCAAGAACCCAATGGTCTACCCATAGTCAAAGACCATGATTGTGCCATTGAATTAATACCAAGAAGTATTGTTCATCCCAGTAAAAGTGCCTATTTGTCCCCAATGATTATCATTAACAAGAAGGGTGGTTCAAGGAGAATATTCCCACATTATAGGGAACTCAACAAGCTCACTCTTAATGACAAGTTTCATATTCTTGGTATTGATGAATTGGTAAATGAATCTAATAATCTAGTTTTCTTTACTAGGTTAGATTTGCATTTAGATTATCAGCAAATTCAACTAAAGGGAGAGGATATAAATAAGACTACATTTAGAACACATGACGGTCATTATGAATTATTATTTATGTCATTTGGTGTAACTAATACCCAATAAACTTTTCAAACCCTCATAAATTCAATGTTCCACCCATTTCTTAAAAAAATGGTGTTGGTATTCTTTGAGGACATCTTCATCTATAGTAAAACATGGAAAGATGAACAATTCATAGAAAAGATTCTAGGCTTGCTAATCGTTGAGAGAAACATTTTTTTGAAGGGGATGGGAATGTTATGATCCTAGTATGCTATATTCCTAATTATAATAAGGATAAGCACTTGTGGCATGCTTAACCTTAATTGATTCATTTATTAGTCTTAGTTATTCCTTAAGATAACTTAGTTAGGATGAAGGGGTGTGTCCCTACATAGTTATGCATATAAATAAGGAAGAGAGACTCTCCCAAACAATAATATCTTCTAATATTGAATTCATATATTATTTGATTATTGGAGGTCACCCCCTTGAAGTGGTCTCCTATTTTACTTATTTTACATTTATTTCCAAGAAATATCATAACAGTTGACAATAGTTTGTGAATGCCTTTTTATTATTTTGTGTATGCATTGAGAAGAACAATATGCACTTTTATATTGTGCATTCTAAAGTAAATCTAGTAGGATATTAGAGTAAAAATTTGGTACACACAAACTCTTCTCCGTCAAGAGAGGGTTTAAGAGAGAGGGTTTATGGCTTTGAAGAATACTTGGGTATAGTTGGAAGTAAAGAGATCCACTATGTCAAGTAAGTATCTATAACATAATATAGTTTTTCTAAATTAAATTTGTTTAAACAATACCAAATGTAGAAAGAGGATTGTATTTTTCCTTTTTTCATAGATTTAAGTAAACGATAAACTAAATAGTAAGGCAAAATGACCTAGAAATTCAATTGAGTGATATTGCCTTGAAGAACAATCTTAAAGGAAATCACATCTTGTTTAATATGTAAAGGATAAAAGACTTCTTAGGTAAAGAACAAAAAAGGAGTTGGCAAAGGGTGAACTTCATGCTGATTGAAGCAATAAGTGATTGTTTAAAGGAAAAACCCACCCATGAAGAATATATATAATTAAATACCATTTAGGAGGTTATAATTTGCTTTTTTGTAGAAGCGATCAAGAATTGGATTGGATGGTTAGCAAAGATTTAAGTAGTGTGAGAATTGACTAAAATAAGAGAATACATCATGCAAAGGTGAAGACATGTATTGGTAGTAATGAAGAACCTGTGTTTGAAAACTCAAACATGTCAATGTGATATCTACAATGCCTTGGAATGAGATGAATATTGTTGGATAATGCATGTGAGATACAACTAGCAATGCATATCACACCTACCATTCCCTTAACATAGCACTATTAACATTAGAAATTGGTTTAGTATTTTTGTTCTAGTCGTAATTCCATTTTGCAAAACATTAGAAAAGTAGATAAATTGTTGCTTGGTGTGATTTATGATTGGAGGTGCTTTTTCTTTCTAATTTGACAAATGGAAATTCACAAATTCAACTAGAAAAATTCAGCAAATGAATAGAAAAATTACAAAACAACCTTTTAATGGAAAATAAAATTAGACTAAAATGTAAACATTAGAGAACAAGAATAGTTTTTTCTCTATACACAATTTCTAACCCAAACAAATAGGTGCAAGCGAATACGTAAATATACTTGTTGTAGGCAGGGACTAAGAATTGACATGGTGAGACTTTATTTCCCTTTCTCTATGAATAAAACAAGTTGCAAGAGAAAGTGGCCAACCCCACACTTACAAACACTAAAATACATTACAATTAACATCCTTTTCCTAACTACGTGTGCAATATGGAATCTCACACTTTAAATTACATGGCTATTAAGAATCGCTGGCGACTTGCTTCTCTACAAAACTATTTTGTACTTTTCACTTTTGTTTTCTTTATTAAAATCACTTTTTAATGTAGAAACATACCTAATGTAGCCTTATATCTTCTCTCATTGAGCCACTTATCATGTGGCCGTAAGCTATTGTAAGGGTTAGTTAAAGAGTTTATTATGTTGTTATTAAATATTATAATTTATCAAATTTTTAATGGAAAATGATACCACCAATGCCTTTGATGATGCAACTATATTGAAGAATAAGTGTTATGTAGTGACTAGTCCTTACTATTGGAATATAGTTGAAAGTAAAGTTGATAATGATGAGCCAAAGGACTAGCCAATATTGAGTGTCTTCCTTACCCATTTCTTTTAAATTTTGTAATACAGATTAAAAAGAAATATTACTCTTTAGTAATTGACTTAATCAAATAGTCTACATTTTTTGGTTAACAAATTTGAATATTCACAATGAAAGAACAAAAGTTGAAATTGTTCAACAAACATTTTGTTTATCTTAACATAATACTATATTACATTCCAACATTTGGTACTTGGTAGATATATTTTCCAAAATTACAAGATAACCAAACCAACCTATTAAATGGCATCATGCTAGAAAGCATAAATAGAAAACTACAGAATAAATGAAATGTAAGAGGTCTCAATTAGATTCAGATGTCATTGACAATAAATTAGAACCCTCGCTATTCATGAGATGTCCGCTAAAGAAAAACATTGAAATGTCCTTTGTGAGGGCTTCTTGTTTCAAGCATCTACTTAAAACTTAACACGAACAAGCGGGTGTGCTCAGCAAAGACCCCTTCAACACTCTATGACAAAAGGTAATGCTACCCTAGCTAGGAAAAACTCAAACATGACTGCAAGATTTGTGGCTCCCTATATGCCTACCATGTAGTAGACTAGTGTGAATATCATGCCCCTGAACACACATATACTCGGTAAACCAAGTTGAACACCCTTGTTCTCTTCACACCAATGGCTTCCTACTACCACCAAAGACAAAAAACAATACACCCAACAAAGAAATATAGAGAACACAAATTATAGGGCTTTGAGTTGGGTTTTAGACTTAAAGATCTTATCACAATCCGATTTCATTAACTTTGGGAGCTGGCAAAATAGATTTAAGGCGGGTCTCACTCAAATTGTCAGACATGTAAGGTACGGATTCATTCTAGAAACTTTGCAGACGTGTAAGGTGTAGATTCATTCGAGGGAATTTAGAGTGCACTCCACGAGCAGCTTGGCAAATTTAAGTATACAAATGCTTCAGGTTGAATAGCAATACCAAAATCAGTGAAGTCAAAATTGTACAAGCCTGAGTAATAACAGTAGCTTGATAGTTATGGAACTTACAAGTTAATTTATGCCATCAATATGCATTCAATGGTGATACTCTGGTCCAGAGATTATAAAGAAGTTGCAAACCAAATAGGTCGTATGCATTCAATGAGCATTCATACAACCATATGACCCACGCCCTCAATATCGTTGGGAATCGACCAAACCCAAACACAAATTATGCTTTTAATACTGTGATAGTTGATATATTTAGTGATTAAATTGGAGTAGCTGCAACATTACATTGGGGTAGCCATGGTAGCCAAGAGAGCGGTCCATATCATTTCAGCTATGTCATGTTGACACTCTACCCTTGTTCACTCATGGATTCCTATTTATATGCAGGGATGCCCCAGCTACAAAGGCTTTAAAAGCCCATACATCGTCTTGAATATACCGGTTGTTTAGTGTATAACCTCAATGTAGTAGGCAATGGGCACAGGTATCTTTAAGATGAAAGGATGCTGCCATTTATATGTCCACCTACCAAAAGATGTTACTATTTATAGCTCTATGATTGACTTAAGCTTTTATAAACTATATATTATTAAAAAATGTACTTTTAATTAATTAAAACTATGGTAGGCGTGAGTTTTCCACATTCCATGACAATAAGTGAGAGTGCTTCTAGATTCAATTGTGTATGTTTTTTAATAAATAATTAAAACTAAATATTATTTTATTTATATATATTTTTATAATATTGAATAGTTACAATGGTGAAAATTGTATATCCATATATTTTTTAATGTTTTCGGTCTATTTTAATTAGAATATTGTAAATGTAATAATTAGTTTAGGTGGCATATTCTTGCATAAATTTGGCTCACAACCTCACATAATTTGATCTTTGTTAAATTTGTGATCCTCATATTTGGCATTAATAATCCCTAGATCTATTATTCATCACCATATATTAGATCTATGGGTGTAGACTTGACCTAGGTCAATTTTGCAATTATGGATCTAATCCCCCAAACTTTTAAAACTCTAAATTCAAATTTAAACACTGGCAACCATTTCACTAGCTTTGGTGAGCTGACTTAGCACATGTTATATTGATTTTTGTGCTTAGTTGTTATATTTAATGAGAGACTCATTCATTTGAAAATCATCCATGACATCCTAGAGCATTCTTATTGAGCAGATCTAGAGTTTGATGTTTTGGAGAATAAAAGGAATTTAGTAGCATTTACATTAGAGCATGTCATCTCAGGACCACTGCATGTTTGCTTATCATCATTGAGTGTTTCGCTCAGAGATGTAAAGTTAGACTACTAGGGGTCTAACCGAGGAGAACTTGACCCTTGTAATCCAATAGATTCTGCAAGGGTTTTTGTAAGTTACACTACATGTCCTTGCACACATTCAGATAGTAGAAATCAATATGAGAAAATCCCAATAATCCACATTTTGTCAATTCATATCTGTGAGTTTTATATTAGTTATGCACTCACATAGGTGATCTAAACCAAAATATAATCATTCTACATAACCTAGGATCTCCATATAATTCAACCCTAAAATTACAAAATATTAGTGAAACAACTTTTGACATTTGTCACAACATATCTCCATTATTGAACTTTAAGCTAACTATTGCACTTAATTTGTTTCAATTCTCTATTTAATCTAGCATTTATGTCAATTATCTATCCAAATGCATTACCCTAGGATAAATTTAGTTATCATTGCAATTTAATTATTGGACCTAGGCTAATTTATGTATAGGGGTGCTTTATTCCTATACATTTTGTAAACTCAACATTCCTTCACAACCTAAGTTTTTACCTTATGCTTTTATCTTCTAAATTGGGGCTTTTTAGATCTATTTTTTGAGTTCATTATCTTATTATTTAGATCTCATTAGGGTTTAATTTATCTGTCATATTGGTGCTTCATGCAAATTTATCTTCCTTTAGTATTTGTGATTCATTATGTGACCTTACTTTCATGCACCCTATCCACCCTTGTTTTCAACTCTAGAGTTTTATTTTCAAATTCGATCACTTACCAATCTTTCTAATTATACAAATCTAAGAGTTATTTATAGTGCTTCATCCTTTTATTTCTCTTATCCATATTGAATTGTTTAAATGCCACAAGCTACTAGAGATCCTAATCTTCCTTTGTGAAGGAGTGGTTGTCTAAACACTAACATGACTATCCAATTCATTGATAATGATGTATTTTCTAATACTCATGTTGGGAACCATTTAGAGGATCATGAAGGACAACCTAATCATGATCACAATGGATATGCAGCTAAGAAATATCTTGCTCTTCCTAGACAACTTTTTGTTGATATGCATATTCATGCTTAATCTCCTCAACAATTGGATTCTATTTTACATAAGAAGTGGATGCTTCATTTGGAACAAATCTTCTTCACAGTATTGGTACCTTGTTGACTTCTTCAAATGGTATATTCCCTTATCCTGCATCCTCTTATGAGCCCCTCTCCTTCCACAATCACCCCTTCCATGACTGCTACCACTCATGGTGTCACCTCTAGTGTGACCCCTACCTCTTTCATTCTTTCTTCTAGTGTGTCCTCCACATTTCCCTCCATTAGTGGTCCACTCACATCCCATTCGTCCACACATATACCTATTAGTTTTATTTCCTATACTTATGGAAAACATACTATTCCTCCCTCTCACTCTATATCCACTTCACTTTATAATGTGATTCCTCCTTCCATGTCCATGACATCACCTCCTATCACACATCCTTATTATACTTCCTCCATTGTTTCCCACACTCCTCATACCATGATGATTCCCACTTCTACCCTAGATACACTATTGCAAGACTTTGCCAATTTTAAGAAGAAGGTGGATGATATGGGCCCTAATAACAGACTTTCTATGACATACAATCCTCCACATCATACACCACTTATCTTTGAGGTTCTCACATATCCATTACCTCTTGATTTGATTGCACCTAGATTTGAGCTATATAATGGAAAAGGAGACTGTAATGTCCTTTTACAAGCTTTTATTGTTGCATGTTTGGATTTTGCATATGAGGATAAGATCATAGCCAAGTTGTTTCCAAGAACCTTACAGGATTATGTTATTCAATGGTTTTATTCTTGGACTCTTGACTCTATGCATTCTTTTGATGAGCTAGCTACTACCTTCTTGAAACATTTTTGTATTAATATGGGCTTGAAAATAAATGTGAATGATTTAGAAAGTATGCTCAAAAGAGTAATGAGGCTACCAACAATTATATTATCTACTTCCAATCATTATGTGGTAAAGCATCAATTTGATGATAATGAGCTACAAATTATCTTCTTTGACGGACTTCTTTCTACTATTAAGACTAATGTACATTTGAGTAGTGTTCCTTGTTTTATGGACATGTACACTCACCTAAAGAATCTTAAGATCAAATTGCTTGCATCGAATACCCTTAAATATGGATCTTCTTCTTCTTCATCCTCTTACCCTTTAAAATTCCAAGTCCAATACCTTTTAAAATCCCATAATGATTCTAAGGAAACAAATGAAAATGTGCATCAAGTGGCTCATACTTCCAAGATGCCTTTTTTATGGGTAAATGACGATCACAGGGATTGTGCCCTTTATATTATAATTTATTAAACCAAACTTACATTGTGTCTTTAGATCAATAGTGGGCATTTTCAAAAGGCCCAAGCATTTATTCTATTTAGGGAATAACAATCAAAAACCCCTATTTTGAAATATACCTTCTATCAACCTAGGTATCATATACAATGTAGATAATAAGAACCATTGATAATAAATTGTGACACTGGGAGGATCAAAGAAATGTATCATATTTCCATCCCATCATTAGAGCTATCTAAAATGAGCGTGCTAATCCAAGAGATACCTTTTGTGATCATGATCAATCCCATAGCCTATTTGAGAAATTTTGAGCCCTGTGATGCCTTTCACCTCCTATGACCCCATCCTGTGGAAGTCCAATGATGATGAACAACCTCCAATGTCCACCCACCACACCATTGTTAACTAGTAAAGTTTCATCTAGTGACAATATTCCTAAGCCATAAACTACAACTAGAATTGCATCATCTAAGGCTCTAAGAAACTAACTGTGGTCATAATTGCATTATCAAAGCCTCCAAGAAACTAACTCTTGATCAGAATGTCCATCTTTTTGATCACATCTTTTTCTTCTCCAAGATTTAGTTGAATAGAAACAAACATTGAGGAGATATCAGTATTAACCTAGTAGCATTGATCAAAGACCATGAATTATTCACCTAAAACCCATTGAACCGCATACAAAAGTAATCAAATCCTTGTTTAAAAAACCCTCTTCAACCTCTTCTCAAAGATTGTGCCCAAGAATGCCATATATAGTTCGTTGTAGATTAGCCTTATAGGTGTGTCCATAGTATTACTTGAGATTACTAAGGGTTTGAGTTCTTCAAGAAACACGCCTCTTAATTTAAAGATTAATTCACTACACTTAGTTATAATTTATGGTTTTAGCCATAATCTAGACCTAGAGATATTCCCGACTTAGCATGGGACTCCATCTCTCCATATTATGAAATGTTAAATAACCACATTTAGAATCTACATGTAACTATCGATAATGATCATCTTCCACTATTGATTGATCATCGGTGTATTACCTTAGTCATTGACTTTCAAATTTATCCCCACACTATTCATCTTATGCTTTAGATTTAGCCAAGGATCAGCCTTGGAATTTATAGGGCATTCCCAATTCATTTCTATTGTTGATTTTTCTAAGATGTTAGCCTCTTCATTTATCTCCCTATATATATGTTTGATGGTGTAATTTTCTAATAAGTCCAAGAGAGGCTAGGCAACTTTAAAAATGTTGTTGAGTTTTCAGTTTGGCAAGTTTTTCTTCTTGATTTCATTAACAACCACCATTGAATATCCCTCAGTTTTGACTTTGTTGTAGCCATATAGGTTACATATTTGCAAACCTAAGATGAGGGCTTAAGCTTCGACCTCATTATTTGTCCCTTCTTTCAATTTCTTAGATGTTGCTCCAATCATATTACCTCTCTCATCTCTTATTATGTATCCTACTCCCAACACTTCAAGATTTCTTTTTTGAGGCTCCATTAAAGTTTAGCTTTTATCGGCCATGAGAGGGGGACTCCATTGTAATCCTTCTTTGAGTTTTATGGAATTAACTCTTCCATCCCCATTAATAGTGAAAGCTACCTTCTTTTAATCCTCATACTTTTAGAAAGTTTACTAAGTTACAAGAGCCACTAGACATTATACTTTAAAGTTTATTAACCTCAAATTTGATTTCTCTTCCACCTATGCATCCATTAGGTCTAGTTAGAAGGTTACCCAAGAATTACAATGAGAGTACACATTTTACAATGTCCATAGAGTTAATAGACATCACACATAAGGTTGCATGGTTGATGGGACTTTATTTTTTTCTAGTTTCCTTGTTTAAGTTCATACTTTCCAAATACATTTCTAGACTTTCCTAGACATTATCTATGTTTATGATTACCTTTAAGACTTGAAAGAATTAAGAATAGTATATGATATGTTGATGAATGATTATGTGTGAATTAATGATTGTTTATAGAATTTGATAGTAATTTTTATTAATTATGGTAGTTTGGGATGTGTAAATACTATGTGGAGAAACTAACCCATATCTAGCAAGCACATAGTTACCTATGGCAAAGGTCATCTGTCAACCCATAGCAAAGGAGGTGTTTATCTATAGTTGAGAATGCAATAACCTGAAGCCAAAGGGACAGTATTCTGAGTCAAGTGGGCATGGTTTAACCATAACTCCTCCCACTCCTCAATGGTTTTATCTCCAGTAGCTGAGATAGTCATAAAGATTAGGAGGAGTTTAGATCGTGGTTCATGATTAATCCAATAATGTTAGCTTTTCATTTATGTTTATTTTTATAATGAACAAGATGAATCATAGTAAGACTATGATATCTAGATTATCTTTGTAATAGTTAGTCTCCTACTTCTAATCTAATTAGAATAATAAAAAAGTCTTCTTCCTATGTTTTTGAGAAGAATGGACAAGTGTAGGATAGTTGTTTAGAAGTTTAATTCAAATAGGAGATTTAGATCCTATCTATATATGATAGATTATGTATATGACAAAAAAGGTTAGAAGAGATTTTATGTTGTCAAGTTCTTGTTATTGTATTACATCTTCCAGAATCCAATAAAGAATATAGATTCAAATTCAGTCAATGAGTAGTTGATATTATAAAAGACTTGATTTAGATTTTATGCGATTACAGTCACTCAAGCAAGGGCCACTTGAGGTAATTGTAGTTCTCCCGTTAGTTTATATTGGTAGTTTACATTGTTAGTTTATTAAGTTATTATGATTTATTGAATTAGGGAATATTGAAGGTGATCATTGACTTAGTACATAGATTGTTTTATGTTGTGATTAAGTTAAGTTCATGAACATTTCTTTAGGAAGCTAAGTATGGTATTTGTTATTCCTTAACAGAATTACCTACCCATAGCAACTACTGTTCCTTGCAATTTAGAATGTGTTTCCTTCTTCATTGTTTGTTTCTATGCACAACTTCTAGGGTAACCTCAAGAATCCTTGACTACATACATATAGTACAGGTACCATCCAAGAAGAATATGATTCCCTGATTTGACATATTGAAATGTAACACATTATAGCCATTATGTTGCTTGATATAAGATCTGTAGGTCCATTGAGTTGAGTGCATGCCCTTTCTGCATCAATTTATTGGTCAATAATGGAGTTAGACATTTTTGGCACCGTTGCCGGGGATGGTGCTAAGGTTTAGAATTTTTGAGTTCTTTTGATTAGTTTTTGCATTTTATTTATTAGTATATAGGATTTTTTTTCCTAGCTATTAGGATTACTAAAACTTTCAATCCATTTCCAAATTATCCACTAACATTGTGTAGGAAAAGAGCTATTATCTCAAGCATCATTACATGCAGCAGCAGAGAGACAAGTTAGAGAGATTTCTTCCATCAAATACAATAGAAGAAGGGGAGGACCAGTTTGAAATGCCCCTTAGACTAGAGGACATTGCAGATTTGGAAGACATCACCACATGGCATCAAGACACAATGGCGGAAGAAGCCGTAGAGAATCCAGCCGAGCCAATTACATTTACATTTCCTATCACAGACCAAGCACGAGCTAATACCCTGAAGAATATACCTCCTTCATCTTTGACAAACTTTCACGGGTTAATCACTGAGGACCTAGATACATTCCTATTTGAATTTGATGTACTTTATAGAAGTTACGACTACACTACATTTGTATATAAGCTAAAACTCTTTCCAACCACCCTTAAGGATGTAGCCTTGTGACATGGTTCATGCGGCTGGGTTAAAATTCAGTAGCAAACTAGGGTACCATGAAGGAAAAATCTTTACAAAAATACCAGGACTATTATCATGGAAGAGATATGAAGGGAGATGACATCTTGAGGATGTCATAAAAAGAAGATTAATCCCTTGAAGACTACATTGAGAGGTTTTCGTTCTGCCTCAAAAAGTCATGACAAAATCGACTCTCTCTAGAGTCACTCAAATTGGTATTCTTAAGAGGCATGAATGAAAAATGTATGGATGCATTGAATCTAATTAGAACAAGGGATACCTCTCAACTTGGATTTGATGAAATTTGTCAAATCTGTAGGAACTATTCAAGCTCAACCTTGAAGAAAAATAGAGGCTCTAGAGCTCTGTCTTCTACAAAAACATCCACAAGAGTCTCTAGGGTAGAGCTCAACAATCTACTGTAAGATATGAAGGAGGAAATCATAATCCATCTAGCAACTCAATTGGACACCCTCCACATAAAGAAGAAGTAAGAGGCAGCAAAGGCGGCTTTGGTAGAATATTGCCCACATTGTCGACAAAAGAAGACTAACTTTAAGTGCAAGCGTATTGCTATCATTTCTGAAGAAAATTTTGAGAAGTCAAATTTCTGAGCCCTAGAGGATGAAGAAGGTTAGGTTTTCTATATTGTACAATGTAAGCCTTGGCAGTAGAGACAAGGTATGCCTCAAGACCCCCTGTCCAATAATGTTTCATTCCCAGGAGCTGCTTCAATCATCCCTAATTGGCATAATGCACCCTGGTATAACATGCCACAACCATCATGGGAAACTATGCCACCTAGTTGGAACCAACAACAGGGGGCATGGCCACAACAGCCATTCCAACCCCCAAATGATAATTTGTAGTGGCAATCCAATCAAAACCCATGGCCACACAATGGTGTGGAAATCAACCATGACAAAACTTAAATGTAAATTACACGTAGCCACAACAAGTCCTACCACAACAACCTACCATTATGCCAAACACAGTTTCACCTACTCTTGTCTCACCAAGAGCCATTCAATTTCCCACTCAACTTGCACCAAATCCTAACAATAATCCTATTTCACAGTCTTATTCTAATGAAATCATCCAATACTCAACCTATACTGTTGAGGTTAGTGATGTTCACTTACATTTAGGAAAAATGCTTGCTGGACCTCCATCTCCACTTATCATGGAACTTGTTGATGAAGAGCCGACCACTAACACTAACAACCATTTGAATAACCATCATATCCCTCTTGAAGAAACCTCACCATAAGTGGAAATCACTACAAGAAACCCTCCATTTCTAGAAAGATTAAACATGCAGAAATCTCCACCTGAACCTAAACCTGAATTTGATTTCCTTGGGCAATTAAATAATGTATGTGTCAAAATTCTCTTAATCCAAGCCATCAAGGATGTACCTATCTATACTAAAACTATAAGGAAGCTATGACTTAAGAAACCAGGAAGGAAAAGAAAAGACCCCTAAACTGTACATGTTATAAGACAGTTTGTTGATATCATGTTAGACAACTTAGTTGTCCCAAAGTATGCAGATCCTAGTAGCCCTGTAGTTGATGTACATATTAATAGCACCCTTATAAAAATACTCTGATTGACTTAGGTGCAACTATAAATGTTATGACAAGAGAAATAATGAAAAATATTCAATTAATCAACTTAAGGCCTACACCAACAATTTTACAATTAGCAGATAGGTCAACGATCAAACCTAAAGGAATCATTGAAGATCTAGTCATCACACTCGACTCATGGGAATACCCTACAGACTTCATGGGCCTATAACCCAAGGCCAACTTAGGTGGGTATCCACTCATTTTAGGACGGTCTTGGTTGGCAACAACATATGCCTTCATAGGATGCAGGTCTGGCAATATGATAATTTCCAATGGAAATATAACTAAGAATTTGGTCCTTTATCCCCCAACACAACCTTTTGCTGAAATGGAACAGCCTATTTGCCAGACCTACAGGATAATGGCCAGTATTCTCTTCAGACATTAATGACTATTCAACGTATCTCATTGCTAAATATTCAGGATGAGGATGAAGTGCTCTCTAATGTGATACAAAACACTTATGGGAGGGACCGACAGCAAGACTTATGTTTAGTATGCTTGACTTGCCCACTACATAATATTTTGCCCATAGTGAATACACAAGCCTATGCTTCCACTACCCGCATGTTCCATCATTTGCTACCACATAGTTGTAGCCTTAATTTATCAGGGCTAGATGTTGCTTCTATTACGACATATGTAACAGCAATTGATATCACACCAAGTAGAACACTTAATATCAACAACTAATTGACAATAGTGCAACAATGTGAACTGATAAACATGTTGTAAACTCACAAAATAACATTTTCTTGGGATTATCATGACATGACAGGCATAGATCCTAATCTCTGCATGCATAGAATGTATATGAATGAAGGATGTAGGTCAGTTAGGCAACCTCAGTGAAGAATGAACCCTGATGTTAGGGACATAGTGAAGAATGAATTACAGAAACTATTGGATGTAGGGTTCATATATATCCTATATCAGATAGTCAATGGGTATCCCCATTAGTCATAGTACCCAAAAAAGGAGGCAAGTGGTGAGTTTGTGTAGATTATAGAAAATTGAATACAACCACTAGGAAAGATCATTTCCCTCTTCCTTTCATTGATCAGGTCTTGGATTCTTTGGTTGGAAAGAAATATTTTTCTTTCCTAGATGGATTTGAAGTGGCTATAATCAAATCAAAATAGCCCCAGAGGACTAAGACAAAACAATATTCATGTGCCCCTGGGGAACCTATGCCTATTCAATCCTTCCATTTGGAATATGTAATGCACCTGCAACATTTCAAAGAGTTGTTTTGAGCATCTTTTCTAATTTTTCTCATGACTCCATGGAAGTATATATGGATGATTTCACCACTTATGGAGATTCTTATGAAGAAGCATCAGAAAACCTTGAAAAGGTCCTCCAAAGATGTCAGGATCACAACCTATCTCTTAGTCATGAAAAATGCTTTATGATGATGGAAGAAGGAATAGTACTTGGACATTATGTATCTAGGAAAGGAATTCAAGTGGATCCCAACAAAACTGAAGTTATTTCAACATTATCTATTCCTCAAAAACATAAGGATGTTAGAAGGTTTCTTGGCCATGCAGGATATTATAGGAGTTTTATAAAAGATTTTAGTAAAATAACATCACCTCTATTTGTCCTACTCTCTAAGGATGTTGAACTTGATTGGACATGTGCTTGTCAAAGAGCCTTTGAAAATATTAAGGACTCCTTGGCAAAGACACCTATACTCAGAAGACCCAATTGGCAAAATACCTTTTCACATTCATACAGATGCTTTTGACTTTGTTGTAGGTGTTGTGTTAGGACAAAAGGAGGGGAATTTGGAATAAGCGATTTACTACATTAGTAAGAATCTACAAGGTGTTGAACTTAACTATATTGTCATAGAGAAAAAGATGTTAGTTGTTATCTATGCAATCAATAAATTCAGACACTATATCATTGGCTATCCAGTTCTTGTTCATATTAATCATGCAACAATAAGGTATCTAATGAACAAATCAATTTTTAATATCCAACTCGTTAGATGGTTGTTGTTGTTACAGGAATTTGATATCACTATTGTGGACAAAACTAGGAAGGTCAATGTAGTTGTTGATTTCCTCTCCAGACTCACTAATTATAACAAAGATCTAATTGTTGATGACTCATTTATTGATGAATACTTATTCGCATTAACAGTCCAAACTCCTTGGTATGTAGATATAGCCAATTATTTGGTTTCAAGAAAGACATCTTCACACCTTTCACCAAGAGAAAGGTGCCATCTGGCTGAATGCAACTTCCCTTATTCATGGGTAGCTAGCTACCTCTTCTACACATGACATGATCATGTCATGTGCAGATGTATAAGAGAAGATGAAGTATATGACATTCTTAAAACATGCCATGATGAACCTTGTGGGGGGAATTTTGTAGCCAAAAGGACCTCACTCAAGATCTTAACTATTGGGTATTATTGGCCAACACTACACAAAGATACAGTTCAGTACACAAGGAGATGTGACCACTATCAAAGGATGGGCAGACCTACAAGAAGTGATGAGATGCCCCTGTAGCCACAATTGGTGTTCACACCCTTTGATAAATGGGGCATTGATTTTATTGGGCCCATTGATCCTCCCTCTAATGTAACAAAGAGTACATATTGGTATGCTCTGATTACCTGACCAAATGGGTGGAATTCAAGGCTCTCAAGTTGGCAAGAGATAGTAAAGTGGCCACATTTCTGTATGAAGAAACATTTACTAGATTTGGAGTACCAAGAGAAATAGTTACTGACCAGGGACCATAGTTCACATCAGCCCTAATTGCTAGACTGATTCAGGAATATGAAATCAGACATAAGAAATCCACTCCCTATCATCCACAATCAAATGGTCAGGATGAGGTCACAAACAGGGAAATTGAGGCCATATTGACAAAGATAGTTGCATTGCATAGAAAAGATTGGGCAGACAGATTATCAAAAGCAGTCTAGGTATATAGAACAACATGGAAAACCACAACAGGGTATACACTCTATTGAATTTAAATACAAAACATTGAATATCACCATACAACTAGGAATGGATTTATCTACAGCTCAACAAGATAGGCTACACCAACTTAATGCTTTAGAAGAATTGTGGATGGAGGTAATTCACCACACAGAATTAATCCAAAAATAAAGAATCAAGTGGCATGGGTAGTACATTAAAACTAAAGAATTTCATACAGGTGACTGGGCCCTACTTTATGACTCCAGATATAAGGACCACAAAGGAAAATTGCAGACTAGTGGTTAGGTCCTTATGAAATGCAAGAAGTTTTTCCCAATGGTGTAGTCCACCTTACCACAATTGATCGAGTCATATTTTCACTCATGGTAAATGGACATCGGTTGAAACTGTATAAGAAGCCACTGGATAAAGACAAATTTCTCTAGTAGGTAACAAGAAAATTTGATGCACCAATCCCACAACATTCACTACCAAATGCCACATGCATTCCATCTCCAATTGCTCCAACCACCTTACCCATTGACACATCAATAGATGAGGTCACAAGCTCATTTTTTGTCACTCCTCAGGTATGATCTTCTATACCCTTGTAAATAAATAAATACCAATACATTAGCATTAATAAAACATCCAGTCGAAAGAAGTTGACGACACCTTCAACCACTCTACACACGAGACTTGTAGCCGAGACTTTCCAACTATTTTAAAGGGACCTGTAGCCATTGCAGCTGTAGCCACTACATCTATCCTCATTTTCATGGGACCTATAGCCACTGCCCTGCAACCACTCCACTTGGGCCCTGTTCACATTCTCCACATAGCCACTACATTTTCCACGTCATCCATTTTTTATCCCATACATGCATCCACTCTTTCCTGCAACACCTTCATTCACGACATTTGCATGTCACCACTCTTTCTTCCGCATTTATCCTTTCTTGACACACGTCTTCATGCTGATACTTCTCTATCAACACCACTTCCTTCACATCACATCATCTTCTTTTAGTTCGATGCACTTTTCAACATCATTCGCTCCAACCACCATGATAGCCTCTTTGCATGCATCATCTTTCACCTTGTCCTCATTAAACTGGTATTTATTTCACACCTTCTATTAATTAACAATAAATTATATTTATTTTATAGCAATATTAACTTACACAATCATTCATTCTACTATTATGTACCATTCCCAATGCTTTCACGCCTCTCTCCCGTATATCCTCATTGTCTTCACATTTGTGGACAAATACATCCTTTGTTGGGGTGGGATTACATTAGATTCCATACATGGAAATTATTTCACATACCATCACCCATGCCAAAATCTTTCTTTTCATAATTTATGGCTACTCGTTGCATATGCAATTGATTAGTAGCAACCGATAGATGCAACAAGCATAAACAAGAAGAAAGGAAAAATAGGGTGGAAATTGATTTCAGCAATAGATAATTTCATAAAGGATTGGAAAATAGGTAATTGAAGCTATAGATGAAATAAGAAGTGTCACATAATGAGTGGGGACCCCATCAAGAAAGAACCAACTGATCACATAATATTGTTAAGTGACTAGGATTGTAGGCCTATTTTCTAGCAAGTTAGATGGCTTGACTATTTCCTCAAATTCACCAAATACAATGAAGCCATGACTCGGCAATTTGCAAGGAAGTTTCAACATAATGAAGTAATAGTTAAGGGATTAAGGGTTGATGCTTCAAAGCTGCTATTGCAGAGGTAACTGGGTTACCTACGGTTGGAGTAGAATTTCTTGTAAAAGTTGATGCCATTACAACAAGGGCTAAATTTGTCTAACATGGTGAAAGATTAGACTCCTCAACTCAAGGTACTAAACGTCTCTCTTTACTCTAGTTATGGGCTTCTATTTCTACTTGTGAAGGGGAAAACAGATTAATCAATTAAGAATAATAAAACCCAATACATCTATGAAATGTGAAAGTGAAAGAGGAGATTAAAATAACAAATGAAATGATACTCACACCTTTTTCTTTTGTCTTCCATAGTTTGCCTATCTCTTCTTGACCTTGGTGATGATGAAGCCCTCAGAAACGAATGCTCCCTTGCTTGTTGACAGTGACAAGAATGGAATGGCTGAGATATTTTGTGTGATTGAAGATGAGCTTCAACACACTAATGATGGAGGCTATGAAGTGCTATGTGAGATGGGGTGCCAAAGGCGCGCTTGTGTTTCTGCAGCATAAGTTTGCTCAAACGATGGATATATGCAATGAAGAAGAAGAGGGTTGTCTTTATAGAGATGTGTAGAAGAAGATCAATGGTTGAGAATAAAACGGAAGATCAATGGAGGAGGATTGTTAAGGAACGTGCAACAAATGGAAGAAAGACATGTGTCATTCGAAAAGCAGCTTTGTTGAGTTAACTCCTCTCTTGATGAGGATGAGATTTGATTTTATTAAATTAGAATTTATTTTTCTAATTTAAGAGAAAGTTTGTTTTAAAGATGCTTTAAAACTGCTTTTGCTTTTGTATGACAAGAGGAAAATATTTTTAGAAGATAAGAATGATTTTTGAAGATACGAAAGCATAATTAAATAAAAAGGATTTATTTAATTATTTTGTAGATAATTGAGAGTAATAAATAAAATATAGAAATATATTTTATTTTGTGGGGATTTTTGAAGAATAAAATAAAATATAAAAATATATTTTATTTAGTGGATATTTAAGATTTTATTTAAATTTGGTAAGACTAAAAGATTTTAATTAAATAATTAAAATTATTTAATTATTGAGAAGAATGAAGTTGATGAAAATGAATTTATTTAATTGAATGAGAGAGAATGAATCAAATAAATAAATAAATGTATTTATTTATTGATAAAGGACTATGAAGATGAAATAAATATTTGAAATATTTATTTAAGTAGAGTCATGTCAATTTTAGGTGTATACATTTTGCCCCTCTTTGATGCAATGTGTTTTATCACGTTGTTTCAAAGAATAAGAATTTTCAACGGTGATACATGCCCCAGTTTGCCCCTAGTACAAGTTTAACGACAAGATGCCCCCTCGGGAGATTGGACAGGAAGAAGGCAGGAGGCGTGAGACAGACAATCTCACGAAGAAGAAGGTGAAAAACATGTTAGGATGGAGAAAAACGGGATATGGTTCGGAAGAATCAGATATGGGAAGTAGCCACAGTTGTCATATGTAGTCTAATATGGTTCACTTGCTATATATAGGAGCTGGGTTCACAAGTTCTATTCATTTGCACACTTGTCCATAGTTGATTGGTCTCTTGAGAGCTTAGGAGAGCATGGCAACTAGACAGATGGATATTCCGCGCGAGGAGCACCAGTTTGAGCGGATCTGACGGTTCGATCGGCCAACGGAGGCAGGACCTTCGGTATGTAGTTCTTCAAAACTTGCGAAAAGTCAATTTTGAGGCTCATTAATGGCTAGGAAAAACAACTAGGACAGATGCGCTGAACCACCTTTCGGCGCATATGACTCACGAAATGGCGCATCTGGTGCGATATGGCGCATTTAATCTATTAATTGGCGCATTTGATATTCTGGCGCATTTAAGCTATGAATTGGCGCATTTGACATTCTGGCGCATTTAAGCTCTTAATTGGCGCATTTACTAGGAAATTGCACATGTGACATAGGAAGTTGCGCATGTGCCAGAATAGCACATACACGTCAAAGGGCAGCGCATTCACAGTGAAGTGGCGCATGTGATATGGATCGGCGCATTTGCCACCTGGATCAGCACATTTGCACTAGGAAAATCAGTTGACTTAATGAAATGAACCCAATTGGCATCTTGATTGATGCGTCAATTGATTAGCGATCTCTGAGATTACCGAGAATCTAGTCGAGAGATGATATGATGTCTTTGATTAATTTGATATGTTAAGTCAATGATAAAATAGTTTGATTTCTTTGAGCAGGTTTGCTTGGATATGCATTTTATTAACGTTATGCTTTGCTTGATTGCAGGAGGATATTTGGGATGTTCTTATGTCATGAGAGCAGTTTTCATTGCCATTGCTATAGCGGTATATATTGACGGAGATAGATCAGGAGGCTCTAGGTGCTATGCGTCTTCATTACATTTGCTTTATGCCTGAGGTTCGCGTGAACCGGGTGATGTTGACTACAGCGGTGGAGCGTTTCCACAGCGAGAATGGGACATTCCATCTTCCGACGGGAGAGATGGCAATCACTCTAGAGGACGTATACAGGATTCTGCACCTCCCTATTCAGGGAGAGTTGGTCGAGTACGAGTCACAGCGTGATGTTGGTTTGGTTGAGTGCAGACGGGTATTCGATGACCCAGAGTTGGTGGAGTAGGTGATATCGTGGCAGGACATATATGACTGCTATGACTACTTCCCGGGCATAGTGGCAGGACTGATCGATGGCGTAGTATGCCCCGATAGGAGGTCACACGGCTTCCCGATTGGCTAGGGACAGGTGTTAGAGAGTATGCTCACCGATGGGATTCAGTATGCATGGGGTGTGTGCATGCTTGCACACTTGTATAGAGACATGCACCAGGTGGTGTACCACAGAGGGTCTAGTTTGTCTGCTGGTGTTTCGCTTCTGCAGTTTTGGTTGTGGGAGCACATTGCTATCACACAGCCGATGTGTTTATTTCACAGGCAGAGGGGTGAGCCCTATAGTTACGGCTATGCAGGTGTGATTTCTCAGCACAGGCTAGGGAAGCTGGAGTACTAGAGACATGCTTTTGATGGCGTGGATGTAGTTATCCGGCACCCTTACATAGACTATGAGGTGTGGGACGAGCTTCTGTATTGTTTCCAGACGCAGTGGCTCATTGGCAGGACTAGGTACATTCTGGAGAGGTAGATTGTTAGCAGAGTGCAAAGACAGTTTGGTCGAGTACAGGGCAGACCACAGGGGGAGGCACGTTTTGCGAGGACTCATGCAGAGAGGTATAGGTGGGGTCCTGTGGCATCATATGAGGAGGCCTTGGCAGATTTTCGATAGATTCCCTATGCAACTTGGCCTATGAGGAGGGACATAGTAGACGCTGGCATGACACCAGATTACGAGGAGTGGTTTGCGGCACATCCATTCCTGAGATATTCAGGGCTAGGAGAGTTATAGATGAGGATGATTCAGATGATGAGGGTGCAACCGACAAGAGGAGGGGAGGACAGAGGAAGAGGAGAGATCAGGGAGATGATGGAGCAGGGGGAGGAGGTGGTAGACTGAGACAGAGGTGGAGGTCTGGAGAGGGACCTGTGGGTCAGCAGGTAGTTGTGTAGCCGCAGGCTATAGGACAGGTACAGGTCCAAGTGCCAGTTCAGCCAGTGGTAGCATAAAGACAGATGTCGCCGCCACAGCAAGTGGTGCAGCTGATACAGGGACAAGGGCCAACACAGTAGGTGGCACAAGCTAAGCAGGCTCCGTAGCCTGATTTACAACAGTAGACTATGGTTGCACTACAGAGCCAGGTTAGGCAGCTAAGGGCTCACTTGAGAGCAAAAGAGTCACGGAGAGAGGTGGATGCGGCGCGGGTATCAGAGGTATCCAGGGAGAGGGATGCAGCCTTAGCTAGCATGCGGGCTATGAGAGCAGAGAGAGATGTAGTTGTGGCAACTATGGGTACAGATGGTACCTCTAGCTTTTTGGTTTCACAGGTGCAGCAGGCGCAGGCGCAGGTGGCCTAGGTGTAGAGTGAGCTTACTAGAGCCCAGGCACATGCTCAGTATTACAGAGTCTTGGCAGCGGATCAGCGTGCCCCTAGCTTCAGGAGCCAGTCAGAGGCATCCCAGAGGGTAGGTGGGTCTTGGTTTGTAGGCTCAGTGAGGGGTCCATAGCCATTCGGGGTAGACAGAGGAGAGGCCAGCACAGGGAGCAGTATTCCCCGGCACTAGGGTTAGGCAGACTTGGATACTTGTACCATTTTTTTGATCAGATTTGTACACATTTTTTATGGATGGCTGAGACAGCCAATATGTACTATTTTTGCGCTGAGATATGTATCACCATTTGTTATGTTTTGTATATACTTATGATATGACTCTGAGAGATTTAGACAGAGATTTTGATATGTTGTACATTTGGACATGTTTTTGATGTTTATATGATGATGCAGCTATTTTATGGTTTATATGCACATGTTTTGATGTTTATATGCTATGGATGGAATCTATCTTATGATTTTTTGTATATGCGATGCATACTAGATGGATGTTAGAATGAATTGATTATACAAATGCAAATGTGTATGGATATGATTATGCAGTTCTATATGATTTCATCTATGTTTTTGATTCTTTTGATATGATATATGGATGCAAATGTATGGTGGATGTTCTAGATATGTATGGAAATGATCTAATGTATGTTTGATGTATGTGAATGATGTAATCATGTGATATGATATGCAACTATATGCTATGTTTTTGATATGTCCAAATGTACTCAATCAACACAGAGATGATATAGACGAGTGGAAGAAAAGAGATGAAAGAAATGAGGATTTTCTCTTGATATACTGTAGGATTTCTTATTGCATGGTTGATATGGATTTGCTGGATATGAATGTGCATTTGTCATCTTGAGAATTTGCAAGGCTTTTTGCTTTCATCATTGGGCACTTTTTGGTATTTTTCACTTTTTGAAATGTTGTAAGAAAAGACAAGCATCTAGGTATAATTAGACCAAGATGACCCGAGTATTCCTTACATGGATTTTGATATAGCAAGTTGATACAAGCATCTAGTCAAACTTGAATCTAGATGACCTGAGTACTTCTTGTGTTTCAATAGACAAGGATTGCCCCTTTTCATGTTTAGACCTTGAAGTCCTCGATGATCTTTTGTTGATCATGTCGTTAGACAAAAGTCGTCACATTACTAAAGTTTAATCCACAAGCAGCAGACAAAGAAAAAAATTATGCCCCCATCATAGCATCTCTAGCTTTTGGCATCCTTGAGTAGCATAGGAAGACATAATGACAAAAATTCAAGACCTTGTAAGTTAACCTATTGACAAAACATTCTTGCATTAGATGTGTCTTTTGCCATAATTGATATAGAATCAGTTTTAGTATTTTGGTATGGTACTCCACTTCGTTTTGGACAGGTTGATGTTTTGCATCAAGAAATTTGTTGTTGGGTAGCTTGCTTTCTTGCTCTTGCTTGTCTAGCGAAAGGTAGCACAATCCTTTATTAGCATCCTCTTAGAACAGTGGCATTCAAGAATCCAAATCTGCAACCAGGTTGAGGAGTTGCTCCTAGTTTAGACAAGGATCGACTTATTATGGGTGAAAGGACAGACAGACATGGAGAGACGGACCCTAAGGGACTAACCTAGTGCCTCGGGGGCTCATTGCTAAATGGCCTTGCCTACGTGACGACGCAGAGGCAACATAGTTTGGGGTAAACCCTGATGGACCTAAGATCTAGGTGATAGAAAGACGTAGAAATGGGACAGACTCAAATTGATAGGACTAGACCTGGGACAGATGGGAAAGTGGAGCCTCGGGGGCACATTAAGAATGGCCTTGCCTACGTGATAACTCAGAGGCGACGTAGTTCGACAATGGTTGAAAGGACTGGTTCAAGGTGAACGACACGATGGACACAAGAGACATGAAGTCAAAACAGACGGAGGAAGTGGTTTGTCGCAGATAGCGCCTGTTTACCTGGTTTTCACCACTTACTTTTATTTGCATAGAAGCTAAAAGTACACATGATGCCTGTTTGCCAGGTTTTCACCATGGTACCTATCCTAGGCACCTGTTTGCCAGGTTTTCACCTTAGGACGATTTTTTTGTTATTTTCTCATTTTTTGATTTTTTTGTTTTGATCAATTTTTCAATTTTTTTGTATTTTTTCAGGACTTCCTTACATTGGGGTTTTCAGGTATAGAACTTGCGAAGATGCATGTTGTTGATAGGATCATCGAACAGTTCACCTTCAAATGTAACTAATTGATATGCCCCCGATCCATAAGCTGCAATGATGACATAGGGACCTAACCAGTTAGGTTCAAATTTTCCTTTCTTTTCACGATCTTGCTGATTTCTAGGATTTTCTCGTAGTACTAGGTCACCAATTTGGAAGACTCGGGGTTTGAACCTATGATTTTAGCTTGTGGACATGCATTGTTGATATGCTTTTAGGTGCTTAAAGGCTTGTTGCCTTCTTTCTTTGAGGAGCTCTAACTCTTGAACTCTGGTCACTCTGTATTCTTCATCTGATATGAGGCCTTTTAATGAGACTCACAAGGATGGGATCTCGACTTCAATGGGCAAGATAGCTTCAGATCCATAGACTAGGGAGTATGGTGTTGTACCTATGGGTGTGCGGATGCTTGTGTGGTAGGCCCATAGTGCGGGATTCAGTTGAACATGCCAATCACGGCCGGCATCATTGACAGTCTTCTTTAGGATTTTCAGAATGGTTTTATTTGATGCCTCAGCCTAGTCGTTGCCTTGTGGGTAATAGGGGTTTGAAAAGTGGTGCTGGATATGGAATTTGTCACATAGTTCCCTGACATCTTGGTTTTTGAAGGGTCGTTCGTTATCTGTGATAATGGACAAAGGGACACCATAACGACAAATGATATAGTTTAAGATAAAAGAGGCAATCTGCTTGCCTGTAATGTTGGCTAAGGGCACAGCTTCAATCCACTTTGTGAAGTACTCTGTGGCAGTGATTATGAATTTATGGCCGCTTGAGGAAGGAGGGTGAATCTTGCCCACTAAGTCGAGTCCCCACTGACAGAAAGGCCAAGGAGTTGTTAATGGTTGTAGCTCCTACGCTGGTGCATGTATCAAGTTCCCATGGATTTGGCATTTCTTGCACTTCTTTACAAAATGGTAGGAATCTTGTTCCATAGTTGGCCAGTAGTACCCCATGCGTATGAGTTTCTTGGCTAGGGTAGGGCCACTAGAGTGGGTCCCGCATATACCGTCGTGTATTTCACTCAGAGCGGTTTGATATTCCTCACTATCGAGACACCTAAGGAGAGTACCATCAAGACCTCTGCGATATAGGGTATTGGCTACAATGGCATACTGGGATGCCTGACGGATGAAGGTTCTCTTTTGGTTACTAGAGAGATCAGGTGGGAGGGTATTCTTTTTAAGATAGGCAAATATTTTTCCATAAAGGGGGGAATTGGCTCCAACAATGTGGCAAATGATATGGGACTCAGGGGTGTCTTACGCAGGACAGGACACTGGCTCTACCAAGAACTCATAACGTGATTGATTATCTGGAATGTCAAGGAGAGATGCGATCGTTGCCATAGCGTCAGCAGCTTTGTTCTCGATCCTTAGTATCTATTCAAAAGAGATCTTGATGAAATATTCTTTGAAGTCATCTACCATTCTCTTGTAAGGGATAAATTTCTCATCTTTTGTTTGGTAGTCATCATTCACTTGATTGATGACTAGCTGTGAATCGCCATACACTTGAAGCTTTGTGATATTCCATTCCACGGCTAGCTTGATGCCAATGACCAGGTCTTTGTACTCTGCCACATTGTTAGTGCAGGGAAACATTAACCTGTATGATTTAGGAATGGTGTCTCCATTAGGTGTGATCAATAAGATACCTGCCCCCGATCCATGTTGAGTGTATGAGCCGTCGAAATACATTTTCCAGGTTGCTATATTTATGTGGAAGATAGATTCATCTGGGAACTCAAAGCTCAGAGGGCTGTCATCCATTAGAGATACATCTGCCAGTTGATCTACTAGTACTTGTCCCTTTATTGCTTTCCTGTCTACATATTCAATGTCGAACTCACTGAGCAGCATGACCCATTTAGACAATCTTCCTGTTAGGGTTGCCTTGTTGAGTAAGTATTTGAGTGGATCGATCTTTGCTATTAGTTTGACAGAGTGTGATAACATGTAATGTCTCCATTTTTGTGAGGCGAAGACAACAACTAGACATGCTCTTTCGATTGGCGTGTATTGTAGTTCGTACCCCACAAGTGTTCGACTAATGTAGTAGATTTTTTTTTAAAAGATAATGTGCCTGGTAAACTTTTTAACATGACCAGTGATGCTGGCGCGACACGCCCTCCGGCTCCACACAACGCTTTTGCCCAAAGCTATGAATCGGTGAGGCCACAACATGGGGGACCTCATCCCCAAGAAAGAACACTTCAAACCTGCGAGCTTGCTGGCCCAGCGAAGGCGTAATGCCTTGCAAGCTCGTTGGCCCAGTGGGGGTTTGAACTCTGGTGGCCGCCACTACAACCGAGTGACTTAACCACCGAACCACGCCCTTATCAGAGACTAATGTAGTAGATTGCATGTTCTTTCCCATCATAGTTTTACTGTGTGAGGAGAGCTCCCAGAGCGGTTGGTGTAGCTGAGATATACAGTAGTAGAGGCTTGCCCTGAATTGGTGGCATCAATACCAGTGGTTTCATGAGATATTCCTTTAATTGTTGAAATGCCTATTCACATGACTCATTCCATTTGAAAGGGACATTCTTGTGTAGAAGGTGAGAAAATGGGTGGCACTTGTCTACTAATTGAGATATGAACCTTCTAATAGATTGTAATTTGCCCTGTAGGGACCTTAGTTGAGTTAGGTTCTTAGGATGTGGCATCTCCATGATGGCCTTCACCTTAGCCGTGTCGACTTCAATACCATTTGCAGACACGATGTATCCCAGTAGTTTTCCTGATGTAACGCCGAACACACACTTCTTTGGATTGAGACGCACATTAAACTGTTCCAACCTGTTGAAGATCTTGTCTAGTACTGCTAGATGGCCTTCTCTTGTAAGTGATTTCGCCATAATGTCGTCGACGTAGTCTTCCATTATAGTGTGCATCATGTCGTGAAAGATTGTCGTCATGACTCTCTGATATGTTGCACTAGCATTTTTTAGACCAAATGGCATAACACACCAATAGTAGGTGCCCCAAGGACATGTAATGCAGTCTTGTGCTGATCTTCAGGTGCAATCTTTATTTGGTTATATCCAGAAAAACCATCCATTAATGATAGCATAGTGTGACCTGCCGTAAGATCTACGATCATGTCTATGTTCGGCAGAGGGAAATCATCTTTTGGACAAGCTTTGTTCAGGTCCCTGAAATCATTACATATTCAGACTCTGCCATCTAGTTTAGCCACTGGTACTATGTTCGAGACCCATTCAGGATAGTCTATAGGCCTTATAAATCCAACATCTAACAGTTTCTTTAGCTCCTCTTTTACCATGTGGGCCACATGTGGATGCATCTTTCTGAGTTTTTGTTTGACCGGTTTAACACCTGGAGCTAAAGATAAATGATGCATGATGAGGTTTGGATCTAGCCCTGGCATGTCTATGTATGTCTAAGCAAAGTTGATTTGTTTCTCTTGAAGAAATCAGTAAATACTGGCTTTTCATGTTCTGTTAGAGCTTTTGCCATGTGGATCATTCTGGGCTCATCTCCTATGCTGACATTGATTGGTTATGCCAGTTCTATCAAGATCGACGATCTCTCCTGGTGTGTAAGATTGGGGAGAGGGTCAAGCCTTCCATCCTTCGGCGCCTTAGAGAGGTTTTCACCATTGGATACATCTTTATTTTTACTATTTTGATGATCTAACACTACCGCGGAGCAGTTTTCACCATTAGATCATTCTTTTATTTTGATGTTTTTATGACTGAAAGGCTTGGCACTCTCTCCAAAATAGGCTTTTTCATTGAGTTCAATAGCATAGCCAGCTCTGTGGTCTCCTGCAGGTATATGATCTCCAAGCTCTAGATAATCTATGATGGCTTCGTCATTTTCAAAGGTATCTAGCTCAGCGGTGGTGCCTTCTAGGCCCCAGTTGATAAGTTCAGGGTGTACCAAAGGTAAAGGATCATTAGGTTGGTCTGGTTCGATGGCGTTGATGGTTAAGACTGAGTTATTGAAAGCATGGACAAAGTCTGCGATGGTACTCTCTATTAGTGGATCTGTTAAGGGGGGATCATTCCTTCCTCACGATTTTCACTATTGTTGTTATGCGAGTCAGACTCTAGCGGTCTAGCCCTTGGACCTTGTCTCTCATTGGTATGGGTCGGGTCGTACTCGTGGACAACGTCGATATCTTTTTCATCACAAGACATCTCAGAGAGGCTATCCCATTCGTACTCATTAGAATCTGTGTCACTCAGTTGCATTTGCTGAATTTGCTCAACCAGATTGTTAGTAGAGATTTCTAGTTGTTTGTCCTTTTTCTTGTTTGCTCGGTTGTTTCTTGGTGCTCTAGTGTATCCTAGCCATGTAGTGTCTCAGGCTGTCAGGGTATGAGGTTGGATGGGTTCAGTGATGCCATCCTTTCTTGAACCGAGAGGACCATGTCCTTCATACCCCATTCTCTGTAGCATTTGAAAGCCTTGACCATACTGTTCTGTTGGTATAGTGTGATGATCATGTCGCATAGAGGAGCTACCTTCATCCTTGTATAACCACTATAAGATAACTTTTTCAGCACTCTCATCTTCTAGGCTTCCCCATTTGACAAACGGACCTCTTGTAGTTTTTTCTGCTTTGGGTGTCCTTAGGATAGGTTTCTCGTAGGACCTAGAAGATAAGGGTAGTTGTGCCAAGCATAGGGATTGAGAGATAGTATACTCACCTAACCCCTTATCTATGAGTCTGAGGCCAGGTTGTGGAGCTTGTGAAGAGGAAGCAAGTGAATCCAGATCAACACGAGATGAAGAGACTGCAGAAGCACGGTTGGTGGGGATCACAACTTCAGGTTTCAGATGAATGGAGTTGCAATATTGATAGGGGTTAGGGTCACCTTGGATGGTGATCTCTTGACCTTCATCGGGAAACTTGATACATTGATGGTATGTTGAAGGTACTGCTTTCAAAGCGTGTATCCATGGTTGCCCAAGAAGAATGTTGTACGCTAACTCCATGTCGAGGACTTGACAAGCTACATCTTTTACCACGAGGCCCACTCTGATTGGTAGGGTAACAATTCCCTTGGACGTTCTTTCTTCCTCATCATATGCTTTAATAGTGATTTTTCTTTTCAGATCTATAGCCTTCTCTGAAAAACCTAATGTAAGGATTAGCTTCAATGTGCAGATATTCAAACCAGCCTCTCTGTCGATTAGGACTCTTTTGATCTTGTGCTTGTGTATGAAAGCTTCAATATGAAGGGAGGCGTTATGGGGTTGAATGATTGACATATCATCCTTCTCAGTGAATGATAGGGAATGTGGCAAGGTAATATGACTGACCATGGTTTGGAATTGCTCTTTCGCAAGGTTCGTGGGAATGGAGGCTTCTGCTAAGGCTTTGTCAAGTATGGACCTATGAGAAGAAGATAGACGCAGAAGTTCCAAGATGGAGATATGAACAGGTGTTTTGTGGAGTTAATCCACAATATTGTATTGATTAGACGGTGTGGCAGGGGTTCCCCTAAGGGTGACTCTGTTACTATGGATAGTAACATTGCAATCTGGATCCTTGTTGATAGTGATCACATTGATGTGTGAATTACCTTTTGAGATATGGTTAACAACATAGTCGAAGCTGACGTTGGTGTAATTTGCATTGTTAGAGCCACTGTTGTTTCTGTTGGAAGGTCCTCCTTGTTCGTAGTTAGGAAGAGGATCCTTGAATGCCTGGTGATTGCTGTTGGAGGTATGCCCATCAACGGATATTTTATTTTGCTCTATCAAGTCTTGGATTTTATGCTTGAGTGCAATACAATCATTTGTCTTGTGCCCCCTATTCCGGTGGTATTCACAAAAGTCATTATCGTTCCACCAATGGGGTTTGACCTTTGGTTCGTATTCTCATGCCGAGGGAAGCGTTATGATCTTGTTGGTGATTAGCTTCCGTAGGGCAGTTTCTAATGATTCACCCAAAGGTGTGAACTTTCTCCTAGGTTGAAAGTTGGTAAACCTAGATTCAATGTTTTTTGGTTTGCTTTGCAGGGGGTTATTTTAAGGTGTTGATAGGTTGAAAATCGGTTGCTTGGGTGCCGCATTCTTGACATCCACCACCCCGTCATTCACAATGTTTTTATTTTTTGTCTAGAATCTAGGTTTGTCATTGTTGGTGTTGGTACTAGGAGTGTCTTTATAGAGCTTGATTTGACCTTTTGCAATTAGAGATTTCTCTATGATGAGGCCCATCTCAATGACCTTGCTAAAAGAAGTAGGACATTGGATTTGGATTCGGTAGCTTAGGTCCATTTGCAGATTGTGGATGAACATTTCTAGCATCTGTTTCTCTGGCATTTGGTGTGGGCACTTGCTTGCCAATTGTCTCCATCTCTATAAGAAGGCGGTGAAAGATTCTCCACCTTTCTGTTTGGTGTTACAAAGATCCAATATTGATGTATCGTGCTCAATATTGTAAGAGAAGTGGGTGACAAATTTATCTACAAGTTCATTGAAAGTTTTGATGCCGGGTTGCAGTCTAGAGAACCACTCCATGGCCTGTCCTCCTAAGCTTCGTGGGAAGAGTTGCATAAGGTAGGCGTCGTTATGTGCAACCTCAAGACAAGCAGCATTGAATTCTCTGATGTGATCTCTTGGGTCACCCTTTCCTCGATATTTATCAAACTTAGGTACCTCAAATTTTGAGGGGAAAGGTATCATGACCAAGGCCCTATCGAAAGGATATGGTGAAATATCCTCTAAGGTGTAATGTTTGGTAGATGCTCTCGTTTTCATGTCTGAAAATTATTGTTGGAGAGCTTCAAATTTTTGGTTCATTAAACTTAGGGCATCCATAGCATCAGTGTTGGTTTTGCTTTTGTCTGAAGGTGTTTCTTCCTCGTGTCTACTTCCCTCAGTTTCTTTGAGAGTCTCTACGTCATAATCCTTAGGGAGCTTGACTCCTAAACTTGTCAGATGTAAAAAGAATTTTGTAGGGTCTTGGGCAAGCACTTTTTCTAATAGGCGTTGAAATTTTGGGTTATGTTGTGTTTGAAGGATCTCTTCCATAGAAATTTCTTCGTCACTTTCGTGACTGTCATGAACACTTTTCTCGGCCATTTCTATTTGTTTTTGTTTTTGTAATCTAGTTAAGACCATGCAAGGATGACAAAAAGATCGATAGAATGAGCTTGGAAGATTTCAGCAAGGTGCTAGAATGAGACAAGATTTTAGCAATGTTCTTCTTAGATCTATTTGGTGTCAAATGAGTGGGATATACAAAAGCGATAGTCAAAGTAAGGATGTTAGAAATCCGTATACTTGATGTTTGACTAGTCTTGCACAACCCCCTAGTGGAGTTCTGAGAGGAAAGGATAAGTAACCCTTGATATTGGGGACTCACTAGGTTTTGTTTAAGGTTTGATTTTGTTCAAGAATAAATTGGCTATAACCTTGTTGGAATTTGGAAAGGTTTGGTGAGACTTTGGATGAAAAAGCAAATATGGTGCAGAAAAGAAGGAGAAAAGGTGGACTTTGCAAGATCTAAATCAGATTTTTGGAAACTAAATAGATTTGAAATGGTTTTGAAAAATGTTGAAAGTTTTGCTCTTGGAAAGTACATGTTCACTCTCTGGTTTGGATGCGTAGAAGTATATGCGCCATAACAAAATGCAAATGCGCCATAAGTCGACTCAAATGTGCAATACTGGCAAAGTTTTGAATGCACCACAACAGAGTTTAGATGTGCTCGAAGTCAAATTAGATGCACCACAGGTCATGGCAAATGCACAACTCTAGTTTTTTATCTTGTTTTCTCAGAATTTTGGAAAATTTTGGAACGTTTTCAAGATTTTTCTGTTTTTGGTTTGAAAAACTTGGTGTTTTTGAGAATTTTGATGTTTAATTATGGCAAAAACATAGTAACCACATAGAAGTTTTTCATGATTTTTATCTTTTTTATTTTTTTATATTTTTTGGACTATTTTGACTCAAAAACAAGTACACCCTAGGCTGGATAGGACAATATTTGTTGAATCCTCTAGCTGTGCAAACTCAAAGCGTGTAGCTCCAGGATCTGGTAGCACCGGATCCCCTCCACGGCACTCACTTCTCATGCATACCAGATCTAGGTTTCCTTAGGCTCGTACCCCCACCGAACCTTAGGATTGTCCCTGCTACCTCTACTAAGAGACATGAGTCGAGGCCACTTTAAGAACTCTGCCCTTTGCATCAACAAATAGGGGATTTTGGCTTACTAAACAATTGGTTCTTAGTCAGGGCAACTGTTCGAGCGGTTACACATGCGGCAGCACTACTCTCCCTTATGGAGTCTCCCAGCCTCAAAAGTGTAGGAGTCAAGGACAACATTGAGAGGGGGGGTGAATCAGTGTTGTGTGAAATTTCTAATCTTTTTACAAACTTTAACTTATAGAGTACAAGGAGAGAGAGCTATCATTGATTTCTCACATACATGTGCACATAGCTGAGAATGAAAAACAAAAAACTCATGAGTAAAACATATATCCACAAAGAGAAGATCAAGACACAAGAATTGCACGAGTGGAAAACCCTCCAAGGGTAGAAAAAACACTCCAGAATTGCCTCACTAGCTTAACTGAAAAACATGCCTCACTGGCAATACAAATTGTATCTAGGAGCACCAACTCCAATACCAAATAGAAGCACCCACTTCCAATACTAATATACCTCACTGGTAAACAAATAGGTCTCACTGACCAACAAGCCTCACTGGCTAATACAAGGCCTCACTAGCAAACTGAATCTTCACTGGAAGTAATAAACAAGTTCAGAAAGACACTCTGTTTCCATTCAATACAAAACATATGTCTGTCAAATGGCCATTCTATTCAAAATCAATCCTTTTTCTGGATCCTCTCAACCACACTGCATACTCTGTATGTTTCATCTCTGTCTTACTAGTTTCAATGTCTTTGTTCAATCAAATTCATGATTCATGCACCTGATTATCATTGCAATTGCATATTGTCTTTCTGATCACCTTGTCAATCTATTAATCCACACAACTCTGTAATCAAAGCATCTGTAATGTCATTAAATAAAATCTGAATATCCTTTCACAACCCATCACAATGCACTTTCAATAACCCTTCATAATCTCTTCTTTATTTTGATAAACAAAATATCTTCCCCTTAAAAAAAAATATACGTCAATTCTATGCATTAAAAAAAATCTTTTGATCTTCCTCTTCTCTGTACATGATCCTTCATATTCTTTGACATTTCAATTTGGACAATTTCTGTATTCAATATTATCCCTGCATAAAACATTTAGCAAAAATATATCTCCAAAAACAACTACAATTAAATTCAATCATTTTGCCCCTGTCAAAAATAAAACAATAACTCTTCAAATTCCTTTGTGCATTCACTTTCATCTTCATTGCATGATCCTTCATCTTCTCAAACAAAATCTCTTTCATATTTTTTTATTTAAAAAATTATCTTCTTCAAACCCTTCATCTTCTCTGTATATTCACCTGTATTAAAAAAAATTAATGACCTTGCATATATATTTTCAACTTCATCAATCTTTTCATTTTCTCCAAAATAAAATACCATAAATGATATCCTTTACACAAAATCTTCAGTCAATTCGTCTTCTTCATAAAAATCTTCAACCTGCAAAATAAAATATCTTCAAGAAAAAACTTCCATGCTTCTCTTCATTTTCTTCTTCCAAAAAAACCATCTGCAAAATAAAAATATTCTCCACAAAAAAAACTTTTAACCTTCTCATCAAAATAAGAAATATCTCTCAAAATAACTTCCCTTTTTAAAAAAAAAAAACTACTCCTTAATATTCTTCTTGCCATGAAGGAGAGTTAAAAAATAGAAAGAAGAAAAAAATCTTCATAAAAACTCCCACAAAATCTCCCACAAAAATCTCCTTAAAAATAGCTTTGAAAATCTCCTTAAAATCTCCTTAAAAGTAGCTTTGTAACTTCACATTTTTATTTATGTCATAAAATATGGCATTTAAAGGGGATCAACAAAATAGGATAAAAATCAAACTTTATATATTTAAATATTCAATGCTTTTGCTCCCCACTTTTTAAGCATATAAAGTCCACTTTATTTAAATAAAGCAATTTGAGCTCTCCTTCCAATTTGCTCCCATTAAATATTGATCTTCAAATATATTTGGATGCTTTTTAATAAATGGAGCTCCCATTAAATAAGGTTCTTCATAAAACAAAGTCCTTTGAATATTTAAACAAGTTAGCATTTCCTGACTTAGCCATGAAGCAACATATCAACCTGAAGTATATGAACAACTCCTATCAATACCAACACCTTTTTGACATCAATGACAATCTACTTTCATCAAAAAGGTTACGCCTTAGAGGGTTTTTGGGGAGGTTGGCCATCGGTGTAACACAATAGCACTCGTTGCAGGAGGTTTTCACCCCAAGCACAATTTATTTTAAGTGGCTTGGTAGGGCTTGGCTTTAGCCTATTACCACTCAGGGTCGTTCCCACTTGGACAAGTGTGCATCCAAGGGCAGGCCCCCCTAAAGGTTAAACAAATCAAATGACAAGTCTGGCACTTTGATCACCCAGTTAAGGGGAGAACATAATCCTATTATCATTCACAAGCACAGAATACACTGGTTAATCCAACCTAGTTAAAAGTAGAAAAACTAAATGGGCTACTCTACTTGTGCACTCACGCGATTGTTAACTTGGAAGTGATTTAAGACATAGCAATGTTCATTTTCCTATTTGTAAAGATAGCAATGGTCTTACTAGGAAAATAAATTAACAATGCAAAGATAGCAATGGGTTCAGTTACTTTCTTCCTAGTTATGAACTATGTGAAGTTTGCATGTAATGCCCTTGTTTACTTTTCCCCTAATTAGTCTAAATGAACTAGGCAAAGCATCTAAATGATCTAATCCAGCCACTAACCCTACAAAACGACTGTTAGCTCCAACACACAAAATCAGAAGTGTCGCACTGCAGTCTGAATGCGCAAAAATAGAGATTGCATGCGGCGTTTTACATATGCACCAAGAGAGAAGGTAAATGTGCCATAGAAAGAGGTATATGCGCAATTTTGACAAATGCGTCATTATACAGAGTAAATGCGCCAAACAACAAGGTATATGCGCAGGTTTTATGCAGCCACCAAAATAGAGTGTGGATGTGCTGTTGTGGAGAATGAATGCGTCGTTCTATCGTAAGCGCCGAAACAGAAGGCAAATGCGTCGTCTAGGAAGTCTAATGCGCCAAAATTTCATATGCGTCAGATCGGGAGGTAAATGTGTCGTTTTAGAAGTCAAATGCACTAGAACCTTCTATCTGAACCCTGTACCTGCACCTGTACGGACCTGTCACTTAGCAAAACTCAGTTTTTTGATTAGTTAGAGGGGCAAGGGCCCCATGGTGGGTGCCAAAATGTGAAGGGGAAAACAGATTAATCAATTAAGAATAATGAAACCCAATACATCTATTAAATGTGAAAGTGAAAGAGGAGATTAAAATAACAAATGAAACCTTTACCTTTTGTCTTCCATAGTTTGCCTATCTCTTCTTGACCTTGGTGATGATGAAGCCCTCAGAAGCGAATGCTCCCTTGCTTGTTGAAGGTGACAAGAATGGAATAGCTGAGATATTTTGTGTGATTGAAGATAAGCTTCAACACACTAATGATGGAGGCTATGAAGTGCTATGTGAGATGGGGTGCCAAAGGCGCGCTTGTGTTTCTGCAACATAAGTTTGCTCAAACGATGGATATATGCAATGAAGAAGAAGAGGGTTGTATTTATAGAGATGTGTAGAAGAAGATCAATGGTTGAGAATAAAAGGGAAGATCAATGGAGGAGGATTGTTGAGGAACGTGCAACAAATGGAAGAAAGACATGTGTCATTCAAAAAGCAGCTTTGTTGAGTTAACTCCTCTCTTGGTGGAGATAAGATTTGATTTTATTAAATTAGAATTTATTTTTCTAATTTAAGAGAAAGTTTGCTTTAAAGATGCTTTAAAACTACTTTTGCTTTTGTATGACAAGAGGAAAGTATTTTTAGAAGATAAGAATGATTTTTGAAGATACGAAAGCATAATTAAATAAAAAGGATTTATTTAATTATTTTGTAGATAATTGAGAGTAATAAATAAAATATAGAAATATATTTTATTTTGTGGAGATTTTTGAAGAATAAAATAAATTATAAAAATATATTTTATTTAGTGGATATTTAAGATTTTATTTAAATAAAATTTGCATTTTATTTAAATTTGGTAAGACTAAAAGATTTTAATTAAATAATTAAAATTATTTAATTATTGAGAAGAATGAAGTTGATGAAAATGAATTTAATTAATTAAATAAAATGTAATTTATTTAATTGAATGAGAGAATGAATCAAATAAATAAATAAATGTATTTATTTATTGATAGAGGACTATGAAGATGAAATAAATATTTGAAATATTTATTTAAGTAGTCATGTCAATTTTAGCTGTATACACTACTTATATCATTAAGTACTTGACTTATGATGGAAGATAATCATTATTATATACTGTGCATTTTAAACTTTTGAGTCATCTCCGTCATGGTAGAGTTGTAAATGTTCCAAATTTTCTATTCAATATGCTAAAGAGAATGTCTATTGAGTATACGTAGAAAGGAAACCAGTTAGCCCTATCACATGATTGTCTAGTTATGTTATTGGTGAAAATAAGTTTGTCTATCTAGTTCCCATCCATTCTTTGGGAAAATTTTCTTAAATTTAACCACATTGATGATAGACTTAATGACAACCCTAATGATAGACCCTTAAGGGCTGGACTAGTTAGGGAAGATGAGGCACAAGTAGAAAATATATAATCAGAGGAAGGGGAGGAAGCACCTGCAACCTCTTTCCAACCAATGGTCTCACCTACCTGTAGCCATGATGCCATGCCAGAGCATTCAGCTCCATAAACTAATAATCCAATGGAAGAACTCGCAAGTCTCCTACTCTTGCAACTTCACCAATACCAACCCCATTGCCAAAACATCCAGCTTTGTAGCCCTGTAGCCACACTGAACAGTTTGAAAAGAAAGAAATGCAACCTGAAACCATCAAATCACAACCTGCAACAACTAAGATTTCCAAGAACCCTCCTTCTACTTCTAAGCCCAATAAGAAAAGAAAAGCATATTCCTCTTCCTCTAAAGCCAAAAAGAAACATAAAGCATCCACCCAACCACTAAGGTGCTCTAACCGCCTGAAGAAAAAAGGACTTATAGGAGGAAAAATTCCTCCAAAACAAAAGAGGGTGGTTGATGTGCAATTTGATATAGAATCAAAAAGGGAATACATGTTTGTTGACAGGAGAAGTTGAATGTAGCACAATTGATTGTGATGGAAACCAAAATAGAATCAAAGGAACAAGATTTGCTCACATCTAGGAAATGGCCTCAACCTCCTCCTAATGGAGAAAGCCATGAATTGTCAACCTCCTCTGATGAAGTTCAAAAAGAGGAATTATTATTGGATACAAAG
This sequence comes from Cunninghamia lanceolata, assembly GCA_027924645.1. Taxonomy (NCBI): domain Eukaryota; kingdom Viridiplantae; phylum Streptophyta; class Pinopsida; order Cupressales; family Cupressaceae; genus Cunninghamia; species Cunninghamia lanceolata. Next base: position 349,834 of record BSBN01001906.1, on the reverse strand, counting down.
GAGGAAACTAAGGAAAATTTTGATGAGCTACAAGTAGCTTTACAAAAGATTGCAACATTGGAAAGAAAATAACAAGAATACCAACAAAAGGAGACTGGATTGAATGAGAGGATTAAAAGGTTGGAAAATCAGTTGCACATTTATCAAAAACAAGGAATAGGACTAGATCAATTGGCCATTATAGAAATAAATAGGAGAAGTTTAGAGCCTAAGCAGTAGGATGATCATCAAGAAGAGGTTACACCACCAACCCTGTTGACTATTAGCTTGAAACTATGGGAGAAAATGGAGGAAGTAGTAAATGAATAGCTTGAGATGAAGGAGAATCATAAAAAGGAGATTGAAGAGAAGAATAAGGAGATAAGGAGATTAAAATTCAAAACAGATAGGATGGCAAACATGACTGTACAACTTATGAGGTGTAAACCTCCTACAAGGGTTTATTCCCTTTACTTACAAGAGCAATACTTGAGTTTCTAGTTTAGTCAGTTGTATACTAATGCTCTTATTTCCCTTTTTACACTTGAATTATTTTTGATAGCCTACCAGAGAGCTACCCCAGAGATGCATAATCAATTATGTGAATTTTATTTACATGAATTGTCCATTCCATATGACACTACTCAGAATACCTTAGTTGTTATTAGGGATGTGCATATAATAGCCCTAGCATCATTCATACAGAATGAGCATAGGAGAGGGGTCATACAACAACATTATCATGAGAGGCAGAAATAAATTCCCCTCAAAATCAAGGTAGAGGCCCAAGATCCCAATCGGATAGTAGTGGAATGGATCAATATGATCCAACACCCAGAGGTGGATGAAAAACTCCTTGAATGCAGAGAAGCATATTACAAGAAGTTTAAGGAATTAGTTTATGGCACTGGTAAGGATGCATTAAACTTTACAAGAGATAGTGGAATGAATTGGCACTGTAATTAAGAAGAAAAGAACCCCACTTTGTTTTCAATTTCTTAGCATGGTATATCAAATCAGATATTGAGCATGGAATTACCTGGCTTCCATTAGTGTTTCATCCTCCTCTTCTCCTATATCCAATTTCACATTGGCAGGGACAAAAAACATCTCAAGCAGTAAAGCAGGCTAGGTGGGATCAATTAGCTAAACAAAAAGGTTTCTATCTTAAGCAAAATAAAGGAGTCATGGAACCAACGAATTACAGGGAGATTGCACTCCAGTATAATCACATGCCCTAGGTTGCTTGAGGACAAGCAACACATTTAGTTGGGGTGTGATGGGACTTTATTTTATTCTATTTTCTTTGTTTAAGTTCATACTTTCTTAGACATTATCCATGTTTATGATTACCTTTAAGACTTAAAGGAATTAAGAATAGAATATGATATGTTGATTAATTATTATGTGTGAATTAATGATTGTTTATAGAATGTGATAGTAATTTTTGTTAATTATGGTAGTTTACGATGTGTAAATACTATATGGAGAAACTAACCCCTATGCAACAAGTACACAGTTACCTGTGGCAAAGGCCATCTGTCAACCCACAGCAAAGGAGGTATTTATCTACAATTGAGGATGCAATAACTTGCATTCAAAGGGAAAGGATTCTGAATCAAGTGGAGAAGGTTTAACCATAACTCCTCCCACTCCTTAATGGTTTTATCTCCAGCAATTGAGATAGTCATAAATATTAAGAGGAGTTTAGATCGTGGTTCATGATTAATCCAATAAATATTAAGAGGAGTTTAGATAGTCTATTATGGAATCTCAAAACTCATCTAGTGGCTGGCGGATAACAAATAAGTGGCTATGTGGTGGTTCTACTAGCTATGTGGTAGCCGATGGGGTCGGTGGCACCACCAAGTGGTGGTTAGGTTATCATCTTCAACGGAGGCGATGATGGGCGATGGTCCGTTAGTGGTGTGACCACCCTACAGCCTTGAGGGTTTAGCCCCCACAGGTTGCGCATGACCACCCACTAGGCTCCCTAGCAACCAGGGGCTTCGACACTAGGCATTGGTCACCAACAAGACCTAGGGAAAACAATAATTTTAAAAAACATTATAGACCAAAATATTCTTTCTGATTGGCAATTGCTCTGCCATATAGACTATACAAATATATTATGCCAAGATTCCTCCATGGCTCTAAAAATGGATAATTTTTTTGTCTTCAAAATATATCAAGTTTAATGTCAATCCATAGATTTTGGGCTTTCTGAACTCAATGGTAAGGTATGTTTTTGTCTAGGAGGTCTCCAACAAAATCTCACCCCCAAAACCCCCACAAAAAGAGCTCTAACAAAAAACTCATTTGTCAAGTCTTTATCGAACCCCAAACCTACAACAACCGAAATCTACAAACACACTTGTGGCTTTGAAAATGCCTTCATTCTTTTCTTGCAATACCATAGATTCAACTATGCACAAGAATTTACATATACCAAGGGTTAAAAATACTTGAGAAAGCACCTTCCACAACTTGGCAACTAGGCTCTAATACCACTTAAAAGGAAATTTTGTGTAGCAATATAAAACATTTCCATATAACCTTAAGAGAGAAAAATATGCGAACAAGTATTCAAAATCCACCATGCAAAAGAATAAACAAACATACCATCAAGATGACATAAGATATACTCTGGGAAAACTCTCTATGAGGGAAAAACCCAGTCTCTAAAAGCATCCACATTTAATGTATTATCAACAATGAAAACATTACAATACACTTACAGAGTCTCCATGAATATTTCTAAAACATCAAACTCCTCCAATGCATCCTTCATGTGGCCAATCATAATAGCTAACCATGCAACCACACATCCCATGTCATGTTTCACATATGTACTTATATGAGAGCTCAATACATCTGGCGGCCAACCTCAACCACCTAACATGTGTTTGTTTTTATAGATTCAAGCTCACACAAAACCATTAAGTGGTACTAACTAAACCATGTGTCTCAAAACTATGGGAGCACCAAACCATTGATCCTAAAATTAAATATTTGTTATGTGTCTCCCACACATAAAATATCTAACCAATGCCCCATATAACTTTACAAGTGGTCCCAAATAAACATTTGATGTAGCTAAACACGTCTTTAAAGATGCACCACAAATAAATATTTAGTTTAAATAATTAAAATATTTATTTTCTTGTGCAAGGTGTACAACACTTTTTTCTAACAATTTGGGAAACTTAAATGATACTCAATAAAATACAAACACCAAACTTCATCATAAAATTGGACGCATGTCAAGACCCTTGATCTTCGATACGTTTAAGTTGCACTCTTTAGCTTCCAATTTGACTGAATCTAGTTGAAAACTCAAATAGGGGAGAGGGCTCCGTAGTGGGTTGGGCTCCTATACGTGGTATAGGAGTTAACCAAAGTGGGGCCACAAGTTGGCTTTTATTGGTCTAATTAATATTAAAAATAGTTCTAAAAAAAGCACAAATAGGGACCAATCAATGTACACATTATATTTGTTTATTCATTAGTATTCTATTATTCATATTAGGTGGCATACACAAATTTACAAGGATTTGCAAAACATAAATGCAATTGACATGATTTGTACATGTAGACAAGTGGATCCAACATAAGAGAGAATGATAATAATAGAGTTTATATTAAAAACTTAAGAGTACTTTCTTCCAAGATCAAGACCAGCGATCAACCCGAACTGACTTCCTTTTTGGTTTAAAAAAACATTTTGAAACATTTATCATTAAAAACTATCCCATCCAATATCTACTAACATCCCAGAAAATATTAATTTTTCAAAAGTTGGAGTCCCAAGTAAAAACGACTAATGCCCAAGTGTCACATCCAATAAGTTGAGCCACTCCATTACTCCCCCTGAAGTGCACGCCATCGATTGATAAATGACCAACTACTAGTCCCTTCAAGTTAATACTTGCAAAAATCAACACACTCAAAGGTGTAAGGCTCACCAAACAAGCCATCAAAACAAGAGGACAAAAATTTATTAATCCAGCCCAAACAAGCATTCAACCAAATCAATAAACTCTTCCATTTAATTTCACATAATCAAAGGTTCAAGGCTCACCAATCAAGCTGTGAAAAAAATATTAAAGGAATTCAAACACTTTAGACCAAATAAGCATTTGACCAAATAAATCACCTATCAAATTTAATACCAAATTCAAATTTATAGACATCCATCAAATCATTAAAATGAAGTGCACTAAAAACTATTTGAACCAATCAAATGAGAGTGCATAGATCACAAACATTTCCTTCCTCATTTTCCTACATAAACCCCAGTTTTTCTAGTTCAATTTTCCAACATCCCATACAGAAGAGTCGTGAAGGCTTCGAATTGTACACTGCTATCAACATTAATGTAGGTTCACAGAAAATGCTTTGAATATTCCAACATCCCATAAATGTATGTTTTGGTTTTAAATGTATGTTGTTTTAGTGTAAATTGTATTGTTATTTTGGTTTTAAGCATTTCAGCTTAAATTGTTTAAACTATATTGTTGTTTTCATTTTAAGTGTTTTAGCTTAAATTGTTTAAACTGTATTGTTGTTTTTGTTTAATGTGTTTTAGCTTAAATTTTTTAAACTATAGTGTTGTTTAGCTTAAAGTGTGGGGAAATAAAAACAATACAATTTAAACACTTTAAGCTAAACAACAATACAGTTTAAACCAAAGCAACATACATTTTAAACCAAAAAGCAATACAGTTTAAACACACATATTGTTTAATGTGAGAGTGTGGGAAATGCTCACAAAATGTTGTTTTGGTTTAAACTACATTGTTGTTTTGGTTTAAAATATTTTTGAAACAACCATTGAAATGGAAACTTCCACCTGAATAGTTGAAATAGAAACAACTATAATGTAGTTAAGAATTCTCCACCTAGACACTACCTGTTAATGTAGTTAATATGTTTTTTGTACTGATTGTTTGAAGTATGATTTTTTTTTTATTGAAGAAATGTGGGTTACAACTAGAAAGCAATTAAAGGACTGCAGAAAACAAACAAAGTGTAACAGCAATTCAAACAACCACTATAACCAATGGAACAGTCACTATTACCACTGCATCTCTAGATGATTTGGTAGACTATTGCGATGTCTTGAATAGGATGAATCTTGGTTTGTCCCCAAATAGCTTCCCAATGTACCCTCAAAACCTCTACCTCTTACTACTTGTGCACTTCTTAACCATGATCCTCTAGTCTTTGACATGTCTTTAAGATGAGCATTAAAATGATGATGGAATCTAAAAAAAATGAAACCACAAACCTCTACAATTTCTTAGCAAACCTATGCAAATTGTTAGCAGATCTACCAATAGTTTCATGCAAATCTAAATACCTATTACAAGGGTTTGTTGCATCACAACCTTTCTAATAACTTCACACATCTTCCATACCTCTGACAAGCATGTGGAACAAATTGGTGACCCAATGATAGGCATCCATAGCATCGTAGATGGCTAAACTCACCTTTTAACACAATCATAGACCTTCATATGATTGTAAGCACCTTCATAGGCTTCATAGATACCTTGCCAAAGGTATGCACAATGTTGTAGTGTTTCAGGCTTTTATGAGACCTTCTAAAAACCTCATAGAATTATATGTCCATAATAGACCTTGTAAAGATTAAAATGGACTCTCTCATGCCTTCACAGACCTACAAAAATTAATTTCCCTTCCTAAAATAGTGATTTGATCTCTAAAACTTCTTAATAAGCATACATAACTATGCACAATAGGAAACACTTACTCAGGGACCTCATAAGTTTGTGCATGGTATTCCACTATTTTACATGCTCTTGGACTTGCTATGGCTTGATACAGGACCCCTAATGATGATCAGACCTCACACAGTCCTTCGAATGGTTGCCACAATCCTTTGTATGTTCTTGTTCAAGCAAGATATGTAGACTTAACAATATTTGACAATACTCCAAACTGTCTAATAGTGCTTGAAACCTATTAATGGACTTTGAGAACTCTTGACATAGTTTCTTTTGGTCTTGACAAGCTTGTAGGCATTTAGTTTGATGACATTGTAGACTTTGCAAACCCACAACCATTATGCAAACCCCTGAAATGATGGTGCAGAGTTAAAACAAGAAGAAGATGTGATTGTTAATCTTAATCTAAAATTTAGTTTACTCTTGCCAAAATGAGAATGACATGAAGAAAATGAGATTGTCTAGGTAGTTAACAAGATTCTACAAGACAAGATCCATGATTGACACGAAGAAGATGAGATTGTACACTTAGTTAACAAGATTATACAATTAATATGGAATTACCTAACTGTTGCTCATATATTCATATTGCATCAAACTGTTAAATCAAACATAGAACATAGAACATCACAATGTCAAACTGTAAAAACAAACATAGAACATAGGAAATCAAAATGTCAAACTGTAAAATCAAACATAGAACATCACAATGTCAAACTGTAAAATCAAACATAGAACATACAAAATCAAAATGTCAAACTGTCAAATCAAACATAGAACATCATAAATCTTCTATTCAGAGCATCACTATGAACTCTCTAATTAAACTTACAAACTCAAGTTATAAACTGCAATTACAGATATGAAGAAAATGGTATGACAATTGTTGTATTGTTTGTGGAATATATTATTGATATTATTAAACTTGATTGTTCCTCTTCATTGTTATCTTAATGAAGAGATTTTACACTCTCAACCTCACTACACACGTGCCTAAGTAAACATAATTGTTGTACCTGTCATGTACAAGACCAAGTAGATCCTGATAGTTAGGCTGCACCACCCTACAAGCCTCTCTACTAATCAACACAGGTTGGTGGGATGTCCAATTCAATGCTTTGGGCTCTTTATTTCTTTAACTTTGTACTGAAAAGATTCAAAATATTCTAGATTTTAAAACTGGTGTTCAAAGGTGTTTGTTCCAATGTGCTGATGAAGAACAAAGCTCAAATATGGACCCGCCATGGCACCAAGAGACTAAAGACAACCATGCCTCTAGAAAAAAAGATGATTTAGATTCCCGTCAGATGAAGGCACTCAAGTTACTAACGAGAGCAATCCTCAACCAGCTGAGCCAGATATTCAAGTCAATGCAGCTGCTAGAAGCGAGAAGGTTTCAGTTCAACGGGAGTGGAGGAAAGAGGATATAGAATTAGCATTGAAAGATGTGGCAGATGATGGCATGTCAACAAGGAGTGCAGCCAAAAAATGGGGAATCCCTACCACAAGGCTTCGTAACTGGTTAGGCGGTTTAACATCAACATCAAAAAAAGGTCCTCCCATAGTCTTGACAATAACTGAAGAGGGTTTGATAGTGAAATGGTGTAAAGAAATGGTAGCAGTGGGCCATGGGCTGGAGATTATTAATCTCAAAGTAGAAGTCACGCAAATTTGACAAACACGACCAAACCCATTTAAGGATGGGTTTCCTGACAAGTCATGGTGGACTGGATTTAAAAGGCACCATCTTGAATTGACATTGAGGATAGCAGAAGGCCTTGATAGAGATAGAGCTCTAAACCTCAGGCCTGCAATTGTTGTTGCATTTTATGACAGTTTGTCCAAAGAGTATGAATCCAACCCATACAGACCACATAGAATTTGAAATTGTGACAAAACTAGAATTCAGGATGGAAGAAATAGAGCCATGCAGGTGTTGGCCAAAAGAGGTAGCAGAAGTGTTTCATACATCATTCCCAAGAGTAGGGAATGGATAACAATTTTGTGTTGTGTTAATGCTATCAGATAGAGCATATTGGGGTTGTATCTTTTCAAAGGTAAAAAGCAGCTTAAAACTACATTACTGGCTGCAAACTGGGTGCTTGCATGGCTGCGCAACCCCATGCTTGGATAACTAAAGAGTTTTTTATGAACTAGCTACATCATTTTGTACGATCAATTCCAATTGGTGTATCGCCAACAAATAGGCACTTTTTGATATTTGATGGCCATGGAAGCCATGTAGTTGTGACAACCATCCAAAAAGCCAGGTCTTTGGGTATTGATTTGCTAACACTACCAGCGCACACCTCACACAAATTACAACCATTGGATGTGAGTGTATTTTCAACATTTAAATCATACTTCAAATCAGAAAGAGCAGCGTGGCTGGAAAGGTTTCCAAACATAGAAATAAAAAGAGCATAATTGGTAAAATTAGGTAGCAAGTCATTTTAGAAAGCACTCACAATTTCAAACATCACAGCTGGATTTAAAAGAACAAGTATACGGTCCCTCAATATATATTCTCTAATGGAGGACATGCACCCTAGTGACACTTTTCAATTCAACATGCACGATGATGCTTCTTTAGTGCAGAACATCCTTAGTCTTTCCGGGGTTGATGTTTCACAAGTGGAAGTTGCCAACACATTGCTATCAAGCCTTGCAGATGCTAATTTACATCCTACAACAACAAACATGGTGGGAGTCGAGGAAACTATGTAGGATTCAACTTAAATTACTTTTCATGATTCACCTAAACCTACGGTGGGGAGTTAACTACTTGATGACATGGCTAAAAGTCAACAAGAACAAAGCCTAGATGGACTTAGCCTTCCATCTCAGCCAAGCCAGCCATCGTGGTTGGTGGAGGGAGCCATGAATTTGGGAATTAATTTGCATCCCCAGCAAGAAGACAACACATTTTCCTTCCCCTCTCCACTTCCCATGTTGAATGTACCTGAAATGGTACATTACTGTGTCGAGTGTGGAGAAGCTAATGGTGGAGATATTGCATATTTGAGCCAAGATACCAAGGCAGTTTGCAACAAAGTTGAAGCATAGCGTTCATGGAGATTCCATCCAATCATTGGGTTCCCAATGCGATTCACGCATCAGCAAATTCCTTAAACTGCCCATTCACATTGTGAAGGAAAGACCCAGGACTACAAAGGATAGTGGAATTCGGTTGAGCTGGCAGTCCCAACTATTAACACTAGATGACTACATGAACCTTTCAATGCAGCAAGAGCAAAGAAAGAAAGAAATTGAGGAGATAAAACTTCGAAAGAGACAACATATTGAGAATAGAAAGGCGGCACATCTTGTTGCAAGGGAATTGAAGGATCAAGCCAAATTAGATAGAGATATTGCACGACAAGCAAGAGAACAACAAAAAGTTTTACAAAGGTAGGAAAAGGAGTAGAAAAAGGATCAAGAGAGGATTCAAAGGGAGAAGGATAGAAAGGAAAGAGAGCTTGAAATGGCAAGGAAGAATCTAGAGAGAAAAAGGTGTTTAAGAAACCCCCTAAACCCTTTTTCTAGAAAATCATGCATTATTTAGGGAGATGATGAACATTCATGTCCCTATCTATCCTACAACTCTAACCCCATCCCATGTGACTAGCACTCAACTTCCAACTCTAACCCCATCCCATGTGACCAGCACTCCACTTCCAACTCTAATCCCAACACATGTCAGCAACACTCTGTTTGGTGTGGAGCCTGATCAGTCTCCAAGCGGAGAGATTGTTGGTAGGTGGCGACTGATCAGGAAAGTACTATACACTAGCCATGTATCCTCGCCAAGGTTCGGGGTCAGGTCGGGCCCCAAGCGGGGGTTTGGGGGCGGTAACCCCCAAGAAGCAGGGGTTCGGGGGCGGCAGCCCCCAAGAAATTTTTTTTTAGGGCTGACTTAAAAAATCCTATTTTTATGACCGACATAAGAAAACCCTAATTTTTGTAACCGACAAAAAGGCTTGATAAAAAGCGGCCAAGGGTTAGGGTTTGGGTATTGTATTGTAGCATTTGTAGCGGTATTGAGTTGTAGGGATTGCTGATTGTAATCGTTTTGATTTACTGGATAATAATATTGGACTCTCTGTTTGGTGGATGTAGCCCGAGTTTGGGTGAACCACATTAAATCTTGTCTCTCGCTGTTATTAATTTTGTGTATTTCCATTTCTCTGTTTAATCTTTATTTGCATTTAATTGATATCTTTTGCCAGCTAAACCTAACAAGTGGTATCAGAGCGGGTTGTGTTCGATTATCATCTGCAGGAAAGTCTCACGGTTGAGTGGGAGCAATGGCAGACGAGGGAAGATTGAAGGTCGATAAATTCAATGGGCAGAACTATCAGTTATGGAAGATGCAGATGGAGGATTACCTCTATCAAAAGGATTTATGGATGCCGTTGGAAGGAGTAGCCAAGAAACCGGTAACAATGTCTAATGAGGATTGGAATCTTCTTGACAAAAAGGCATTGGGAACCATTCGGTTGTGCCTGGCACCGTCGATGGCATTCAATATAACAGAAGCGAAGACAATAGATGGTCTAATGAAAGCTTTGGCAAAATTGTCTGAAAAACCCTCAGCCTCAAATAAGGTATTTCTTATGAAGCGTTTGTTTAATCTGAAAATGGTTGAAGGTGGATCTGTGACAGATCATTTAAATGAATTTAATACGATTGTCAGTCAATTGACTTCTGTAAATGTAAAATTTGATGAAGAAGTTAGAGCTCTCTTGATATTATGTTCATTGCCTGAAAGCTCGAATAGTTTGGTAATGGCAGTTAGTAACTCTATTTCTAGTTCAAATACCCTGAAATTTGATGATGTTGTTGGTGTTATTCTAAGTGAGGAAATTCGTAAGAAAAGCTCAGGTGGATCCAAATCAGGTAGTGTTTTGAATGCAGAAAGCAGGGGCAGATCAAAGGAGAGAGGAAAAGGTTCTAGAGGTCATGGGAAGTCACGAGAAAAATCAAAGGACAAAAGATCCCAAACCAGAGGACAGAAGGATTGCTGGTACTATAGAAAACTAGGTCATCTGAAGAAAGATTGCTGGTCTCAAAAAAATAAAGGAGACAAACAAGAAGGCAATAAGGAAGCAAATGTGGTAAGTAATAAATCTGAAGATGACGCTTTGATTCTTTCCCTACATAATGTTGATGATTCATGGGTTTTAGATTCAAGGGCCTCATTTCATACTACGCCCCATAGAAGTTATTTTCTTGATTATGTCCAAGGGGATTTTGGGCTGGTTTATTTAGGAGATAACGAACCCTGTCAAATTGTTGGAAAGGGAAGAATCAAGATTAAGTTGCAGAATGAGAATCATTGGCTACTACAAGAGGTGAGGCATGTTCCAAGGCTCAGTAGGAATTTAATTTCAGCAGGGCAGCTAACTGAACAAGGTTGAACTGTTACATTTACTGATAAAAATTGGAAGGTTTCAAAAGGTGCCTTAGTAGTAGCAAAAGGTGTGAAAGTAGGCACCTTATATCTTTGTACAGGTCATATTGTTCATTCTACTTTAGATGTTATAGAGGAAAAATAAACAGGTTCAGGAACAGTTGCTGTAGGTTTGCAGGAAGAGACTGGAAAAGTTGCTGCAGGGTATGAAACAACACTGTGGCATAACAGACTTGGGCATATGAGTGAAAAAGGTATGAAGGTACTTCATTCTAAGAAAGTTTTACCAGGTCTGAAATGTATTAATATGGATTTCTGTGAAATTGTGTGTATGGAAAACAAAAGAGAGTCAGTTTTCTTAGAGATGGGGACCAGCTCAGGTATCTTCTTTCGGTGGCTCTCGGTATTATGTTACATTCATAGATGATGCGACTAGGAAGGTCTGGATTTATTTCCTTAGATAGAAATCTAATGTATTTGAAACATTTAAGAAATGGAGAAGCTTGGTTGAAAATGAGACAGGTAAAAGATTAAAATGTCTCAGATCTGATAATGGTGGTGAGTATTGCAGCAAAGAATTTGAAGATTATTGTTCCTTTAATGGAATTCGTAGGCAGAAAATGGTTCTAGGGACTCCACAGGAAAATGGAGTGGCCGAACGCATGAATAGGACAATAATGGAGTGTGCAAGGACCATGAGATTGCATGCTAGACTGCCTTTAAACATGTGGGCAGAGGCTGTATACACTGCTGTATATTTAATTAATAGAGGTCCTTCAGTTCCTTTGGGCTGTGGTATTCCAGAGGAAGCATGGAATGGCAAGAAGATGAGTTATTCTTTTCTGAAAATCTTTGGTTGTGAAGCATTTGCACATATAGATTCTGAAAATAGAACCAAGCTGGATGCGAAATCAAAAAAATGTACCTTCGTTGGACATGGCATTGATGAATTTGGTTATAGGCTTTGGGATTTTGAAAATCAGAAAATTGTGAAAAGCAGAGATGTTATATTCAATGAGAAGGTATTGTACAAAGATCAGTTGCAGCAGCATGAGAAGAAAGAAAAGGATTATGTGGTGCTGGATGATACTCCAAATAGTGATGTTCCAGTGGCTCCTCATGCTCCGCAACAACAACCAGAAATACCACAAACTCTAGTGAATGTTAGACGGTCAACAAGGATAAATAGACCTCCTGAAAGGTTTTCTCCCTCTTTGTATTCTATTTTGTTAATAGATGCTGGTGAACTAGAAGGGTATGATGAAGCTATGCAGGTGAATACACAAATTCAGTGGGAGCTTGCCATGAAAGAAGAAATGGACTCCTTGCTGAAAAATCAGACTTGGGAATTATGTAAGTTACCTGCAGGAAAAAAGGCTTTACCAAACAAATGGGTTAACAGGTTGAAAGAGGAAGATGGAGGTAAGAAAAGATTTAAGGCCAGGTTAGTTGTAAAAGGATTTGCACAGAAACAGGGCATTGATTTTGATGAGATATTTTCTTCGGTTGTCAAGATGACTTCTATTCATACTGTTTTAAGTATTGTGGTTGCTGAAGATTTGCATTTGGAACAGCTAGATGTGAAAACTGCCTTTCTCCATGGTGATTTGGAGGAGGAGATATACATGGCACAACCACAGGGATTTAAGGTCAAAGGTAAGGAGAAACAAGTGTGCAGATTGAAGAAGAGTTTGTATGGCCTGAAACAAGCACCTCGACAATGGTATTTGAAATTTGATAGTTTTATGGCTAAGCAAGGCTACAGTAGGTGTAATTCTGACCATTGTGTTTATTTTAAGAGGTTGGATAATGACAGCTACATTATTTTATGTTTATATGTTGATGACATGCTTGTAGTTGGGTCTAACATGGATCACATCAGCGAGTTAAAACATCAGTTAGCACAGTCATTTGATATGAAGGATTTGGGGGCAACAAAACAAATCCTTGGTATGAAAATTTACAGAGATAGGAAGAACAGAAAATTAACTCTATCTCAGGCTGCTTATGTTGAAAAGGTGTTGCAGAGATTCCATATGGAGAATGCAAAAGCTGTTAGCACACCTTTGCCTAGTCATTTGAAATTGACTAAGGAGATGTGTCCAAAGACACAAGAGGAGGAAGAAAAAATGTCCACGGTACCATATGCTTCAGCTGTAGGAAGTTTAATGTATGCCATGGTATGCACGAGACCGGATATTGCACATGCTGTAGGAGTCGTTAGCAGGTATATGAGTCATCCCAGATTTGAGCATTGGAATGCGGTAAAATGGATTCTCAGATATTTGAGAGGTACATCTAATAAACACTTATGTTTTGGGGGCTCTAATACTGATTTAGCAGGTTATGTAGACTCAAATTTGGCAGGGGATATTGATACCAGGCGGAGTACTACAGGTTATGTCTTTACTGTAGGAGGAACACCGGTGAGTTGGATTTCTAGGTTGCAAAAGATGGTTGCTTTATCCACCATAGAGGCAGAATATGTAGCTGCAACAGAGGCAAGCAAGGAGATGATATGGCTGCAATCTTTCATGGAAGAATTGGGTAAACACCAGGCTAATAGTTCTTTGTATACAGACAGTCAGAGTGCCATACATCTTGTAAAGAATTATGCTTTGCATTCAAAGACCAAACACATACAGTTGAGGTATCACTTCATTCGGTCGGTGTTGGATAATGGACAATTAAGGCTAGAAAAGATACATACAAATAAAAATCCAGTGGATATGTTTACAAAGGCAGTGACAAGGGAGAAGCTGAGCTCCTCTTCAGCTTCGGTTGGTCTTCTAGACTGACAATAACAAAAATAGAACAGTAGAGTCCAGGGTGCTTATTTTCCAGTGGGAGCTGCATGCGCAGCAGTGTCATCCAGGCTCAGTCTCCAAGTGGGAGATTGTTTGGTGTGGAGTCTGATCAGTCTCCAAGTGGGAGATTGTTTGGTGTGGAGCCTGATCAGTCTCCAAGTGGGAGATTGTTGGTAGGTGGCGACTGATCAAGAAAGTACTGTACACTAGCCATGTATCAGAAAAAAAAAAATTAGGGCCGACTTAAAAAATCCTATTTTTATGACTGACATAAGAAAACCCTAATTTTTGTAACCAACAAAAAGGCTTGATAAAAAGCGGCCAAGGGTTAGGGTTTGGGTATTGTATTGTAGCATTTGCAGCAGTATTGAGTTGCAGGGATTATTGATTGTAATCGTTTTGATTTACTGGATAATAATATTGGACTCTCTGTTTGGTGGATGTAGCCCGAGTTTGGGTGAACCACGTTAAATCTTGTCTCTCGCTGTTATTAATTCTGTGTATTTCTATTTCTCTGTTTAATCTTTATTTGCATTTAATTGATATCTTCTGCCAGCTAACCCTAACACACTCCATTTCTAACTCTAACCCCATCCCATGTGAGTAATACTCAATTTCTAGCCCTAACCCCATCCCATTTGAGCAGCACTCTAAGTCCACCAAGGGAGGAGAACATGGTTGGGATTAATTTGTCAAGCAACCAAGCAACAACAAGCTCTGTCACATCGATTCCACTTGTTTTTCCACCATGGTTTGAATGAGATTGGTAGCAACCAATCATTGTACTCAAACAAGTTTGAAATTGTAGCCTAGGGAGACATTTTTTGTATTTTGTACTACCACAATTTGTATTTTAGCTTATATTAATGAAAGGGGATTTCATATCTATGTTTGACATATGTCAATGATTTGCATTTCGTAAATATCCAATGGTCAACATAAAACTTTTTTGAGTACAGTGATATGTTGAGGGCATGATAGTGGTGCAACCTAACTTTCAAGGTCGGAATGGGATTCACATTCTTTACTGTTTTAGATGTCATTTCTTCATTTGAGTCATATGCATTTATACTCAAACATTCATTTTATGGGGTCAACCAATTTTTTGCCACGTGGAGGACACATGTTTTTGGCGGGGGCAATTTTTCAGCCCTTTCTTAATGTCAACCGACGATCAGACATAAGTAACCTCGGTGGAAGGGACTCGCATGTTATGTTGTGTTCAGCATGTTGTGTGGCATGCAAGCATTCTGCCATCTTTACTTCTCACACTCTCGCATTAATAGTTCACCACTCCCTCATTCACTATTTTGTTGTTGCATTTACTACTATGTAGTCCATATTTCTCTAGGCATTGTGCCGCCACATTTCAGAGCTATGGAGTGTTCAATGCTCCAGTCCTTTCCATTCATTAAATGTCGGCACCCCACTACCGACGCTACTTATCATGTATGGTCGTTACAGATGGCACTAAAACATGGTCACTTAGGCTTTGGAGATGGCTCTGCTTTGGTGATAGCTCATATGAAGTTGGACATTGTTCAAAAACTTGATAATGGTAAAGCACTTTTAGTGTTAAGCTATGTTGCAGTTATTGACAAATCAGTTTTAGTGTTTAAGTTTTGTTGAGAAAAAGTAGGAAGACGAAGTGAGGAAAATTGCTAGTAGTGTGGTCAAAAAACAGGGCAACAAGCTGGTGCAAGGGATTAAGATGATGCAGACTATGAAGGACAATGTTGGGGTGCACTCTTCTTCCAAACTCCCAGAGCCTACTGTGAGTGGCAAGTTTCCTAAGATCAATGACCCCTCCATTGACCTTCCTGAAGACTTTGAGAATTTGCTTGCTCAGGCAAAGAATAGAGATCAAGTTGAGGAAGATTGTGAGCTGATGAAGAATGCAGTCAATTCTCAGCATAGAATGACCAAATGGTTCTTTTTGGAGATTAGCAGAATTAATATTAAATTTTAGGTGCTTCAGGAAACTTTGGGTTCTGGAATCCACTCTATTGCTGAACAGGATAAGGTGATTTTCAAAAACTGGGATGCTACCCTGAAAATGGAGGATATGGACAGGGAAATTAGCAGTATGAAGGAAGAATTCAATATAAGGATACAATATCTTGAGGAAAAAATCACTGAGGTGAATAATAACTTGGAAAATATTTACAATATTAGCAGGCTCACTATCTAGAACAGTCTGAATGGGATGCGAGTGCTGACAGAGAAACTAAAAGAGCTCAGAAAGGACCAGTTTAAAGACTTCAACACTAAGGATATTATGACAGCTGTGGATCAAGATGATCAGGTTAAGGGTGATGAGAACAAAAGCAGCAAAGGTAAATAGGTGGTTGATGATGATATAGATGGGCCTTCAACTCGCACCAGAGGCAGGAACAAGAAACAATTTAAAGCTGAGAAGAAAGAGCTTCTGGATTTCGCAAAGATGCATGAGGCTTTCTACCAACAGGAAATAGAAGCTGTTGAAACTCTGAAAAAGATGAACTAATATCTTTTTTTTAGTTTTTTTGGAAATCTTGTAGCTACTTTATTATGTTTTTGTTTAAGTTGTAGCTTTCGTTTAGCTGTTGGTTGGCTTTCATCTTTTTGTTAGCTTCTTTTTGTAAAGGGTTTCGGGTCCCCTTTTAAAACTTGTTTGACCTTTAATTAAAAACATAGCTTAACCCAAAATGCCTTTGGGTAACCAAGTCTCCCCAATGCTACCACCTCATAGTAGCTTAGGTTTCTTCATATTCAACTTTAAGTATTCAAATGGTTTGTTCATGTAGCCATGTTGTCTAGTCGAATGTAGTCCTAATTGATAGGATTTTCATGCATTTAGATTTGGTTTTTGAAGCCATCTTTTTCACAACTTATTCATGCTAACATTTAGTTTTCTTTGACCCTATATTATAGTTGAGATGGGGAGTACTGATAATGATAAAGTTGTTTTAGTGTTGAGCTATGTTGCAGTTATCCAAAAATCAGCTTGATATGTAGACTGCAACATAGCTTAAGCCAAAATGCCTTTGGGTAACCAAGTCTCCCCAATGCATTTCTCTAGTAGAATGTTTTGTTCATGTAGAATAGTTCTCTACTAAAGGTAGTCCTAGTTGATAGGATTTTCATTCATTTAGATCATGAGTATAGGAGTTCACCAAAGTGGGGCCAACAATTATTTTTAATTGTTTCAATTAATAGTCAAAATATTTATGAAAATAGCACAAATAGGCACCAATCAATGTACACATCATATTTTTTTATGCATTAGTATTTCATTATTCATATTAGGTGGCATACAAAAAATGATTTACAAGGATTTGCAAAACATAAATGCAACTGACATGGTTTATACACATACAAAGTTGAATTCATCATGCTTTTGTAAGACAATTAAGTTTGTAAAACAACTAAGTAGAAAAGTATATGAGATAGGAAATGTATAATAAAAGGAAATAATGGAGAGGTATAATGTAAGAGGCTGATTGACTTGGTTGAATGCTTGTGTGGTCTAAACTCTTAACTTTGTGTTCTCTTTTTTTCACTGCTTGTTAAAAATTAGAAATTGGTACAGTTTGATTTTTGTCCTCTTGTTTTGACTGCTTATTGGTGTACCTTAAACCTTCGATTGTAGATGCTTCATATGTCAATCTATGTTTGTAAGTATGTAATGTTTATATATATATATATATATAAACATCTCTGTACAAACAT
Organism: Cunninghamia lanceolata; assembly: GCA_027924645.1. Classification (NCBI taxonomy): domain Eukaryota; kingdom Viridiplantae; phylum Streptophyta; class Pinopsida; order Cupressales; family Cupressaceae; genus Cunninghamia; species Cunninghamia lanceolata. Next base: position 332,174 of record BSBN01001906.1, on the reverse strand, counting down.
ACATACACACAATCACATATATGTATATGTATATGCATATATACATACATATGTATATGCATATATACATACATAATGCATATACATATGTATGTATATATGCACACACACACACACACGTGTGTGTGTGTGACAGTGTTTTATCTAGTCGTAAACAAAAGGTTCTTTTGGTTTTCTGACTGGTTGTAATCATGAGGGTTTGGTATTAAAATTGGGTTATTGTTTATCCATGGGTATTAAAATATTTTTTATTGTTTGTAATGGGATTTTTTTCTATTTTTTTGTCGTATGGTTTATGCATGCAATATCTCGGTTTGGTTTTTGCTATTTGCAATGGGATTTTTTCCATCTATTGTTGTATGGGTCATAAATAGAAGGTTTTTTTGGTTTTATGTGCACACACACACACACATGTGTGTGTGTGTGTAGATAAAGGAGATCAAACACATCCACTAGTAAACCAATAGGAATTGTATGAGTAGATCATGTTGATTTATTCAAAATGATAAACATTTGTTGTTGTGAAATATAATGCATGGAGAATGAAGATTGTGACTAGAGGGTGTAGATTGCTAATGCAAGGACATGGACAACATAAATAAAGCATGGGCAAGGGCATGAACAACATAACGAAATATTTAGGGTGTCCACATCATCGACCAGGTGGCAGAGGCAAATTTGTTTAATTTCGGATGACATGGCGTGCCAGGTGGAGGGGTCAAGTTAAGGTGACCCACTATGAAAAGAGGACATATTACAGATTGAATTTTGAAGTAAACATGCTTTTACAAGGTATTCAATATGATATTAAATTAAACAGTAAATGTAGTTCTAAGAAAAAAAATTCAACCATTAAAACATTTGTCAATCTATTTCTACAATTACAAACTGTAAACTAAAATTTGTAACTTAAATTAAAGAGTCACAGTGATACTCGAACACACTTTTGCAATTTCCAAAACCAATCAATGTGTTACAAAATACATAAAATGACCATTAAGTTGTGTTGATAAACACTAATTGTAAAGTAGATAAAGTGTTCCAACAAACACCCTTGAACACCCATTTTGATATTTGGAATCATTTGAATCTCTACAGTACAAAGTTAAAGAAACAAAGAGCCTTAAGCATTGAACTAGACATTCCACCACAAAACAACTTTGAACTTTCCATTAACGACCACAAACAACAATAGAAAAAATATAGTAGTCATGGATAAGCAAGAAGCCCATTTAAATATAGAACCATCATGATTACAACCACACAGAAAACAAAACAACCTTCCATTAACGACCACAGACAACAAAAGATGGAAGAAAACTCATTGCAAACAAAAAAAACAAAAATAATTAATAGCCATGGCTAAAGAACAACCCCATTTGAATACAAAACCATCATGTGACCACTTAGAAAACTAAAAGAACCTTCCATTTATGAGTGCAGACAACAATAGATAGAAAAAACTTCAATGCAAACAATAAAAAATAATTGAATACCCATGGATAAACAATAACCTCATTTTAATACCAAACCCTCATGATTACAAACAACCAGAAAACCAAAAGAACCTTCCATTTATGATTACAGACAGCAATAGATGGAAAAAAAATCTCATTGCAAACAATAAAATGTTTTAATACCCATGGATAAACAATAACCCCATTTTAATACCGAACCCTCATGATTACAAATAGTTAGAAAACCAAAAGAACTTTCCATGTATGAATACAAACAACAATAGATGGAAAAAATCCCATTGCAAATAATAATAAAATATTGAATACCCATGGATAAACAATAACCCCATTTGAATACCGAACCCTCATGATTACAAACAATTAGAAAACCATAAGAACCTTCCATTTACGATTACAGACAACAATAGATGGAAGAAATCCCATTGCAAACAATAAAAATATTTTAATACCCATGGATAAACAATAACCCCATTTTAATACCAAACCCTCATGATTACAACCAGATAGAAAACCAAAAGAACCTTCCATTTACGATTACAGATAGCAATAGATGGAAAAAATCATATTGCAAACAATGAAAAATAATTTAATACCCATAGACAAACAATAACCCCATTTTAACATCGAACCGTCATGATTACAACCAGATAGAAAATGAAAAGAACCTTCAATTTACGACCACAAATAGCAATCGATGGAAAAAATCCCATTGCAAACAATAAGATATATATTAATACCCATGGATAAACAATAACTCCATTTGAATACCGAAGCCTAATGATTACAACCAGATAGAAAATGAAAAGAACCTTCCATTTACAACCACAGACAGCAATAGATGGAAGAAATCCCATTGCAAACAGCAAAAACCAAACTGAGATATTGCATGCATAAACCATACGACAAAAAAACTAAAAAAAACAAAAAAACCTCTTTTCTTCGAGCTAAAAAGATCATTGCCTTAGCATGATAAGATATCCTTACCAGGGTCATGCGGGAAGCCGAGTAGGAACAGAGTCAAAGGAGAAACAAGCTAAGCCATCTTCAAACTCGAGCCATTTTCTATGCCTAAACAAAATACCCATGTACAAACAATAACCTCATTTTAACACCGAACCGTCATGACTACAACCAAATAGAAAATGAAAAGAACCTTCCATTTACGACCACATACAACAATTGATGGAAAAAATCTCATTGCAAACAATAAAATATATGTTAATACCCATGGATAAACAATAACCCCATTTGAATACCGAAGCCTAATGATTACAACCAGACAGAAAATGAAAAAGAACCTTCCATTTACGACCACAGACAACAATAGATGGAAGAAATCCCATTGCAAACAGAAAAAACCAAAACAAGATATTGCATGCATAAACCATACGAAAAAAAAATTGAAAAACCAAAAATTCCTCTTTTTTTCGAGCTAAAAAGATCATTGCCTTAGCAAGATAAGATATCCTTACTAGGGTCGTGTGATAAGTCGAGTAGGAACAGAGTCGAAGGAGAAATAAGCAGAGCCATCGCCAAATTCAAGCCATCTCCAGCGCGAAAAGCAATATCAACAAAACCTAAGTGACCCAGTTCCGGTGTCATTTGCAATGACCAAACACAGAGAGTAGCATCGATAATGGCATGCTGGGGTTTGATGAATGGAAAGGATGTGAGCATTGAATGCTCCATAGCTCCAAAATGTGGCGGCACAAATACCCAATGAAATGTAGACTGAAGAGCAATTAAGCGGCAGCAGAATAGTAAGTGAGGGAGTGGTGTTGTGTTAATACGAGAGTGTGAGAAGAAAATGTGGCAGAATGCTCGCATGCCACACGACATGCTGAGCACAACATACAATGCGGGTCCCTGCCACTGGGGTTACTTATGTCCAATCGTCGGTCAGCATTAAAAAAGGGCTTAAAATTGCCCCCACCAAAAACACGTCATCCACATGGCAAAAAACAACCCGACCCCATAAAACAAAATATTTATATAATCCACGTCATCGACAAGCTGAAAAAAGCAATTTTTTTAAATTTCGGATGACGTGACACATCGAGTGGAAGGATCAAGTTAGGGTGACCCAGGGCTTAAATTTGACAGTCCACCTTGCCTGTCAAGAAAAAAAATTCTACAGTTTTGTCTTTATTATTGCCTTTCACATGACAATTATTATTTTTTAATGCAAGTCAAAGAGCACTTTGTACCCAATATCCTTGTTATTAACACAAAACTCTATGGATATGGTTTTATGTACTGAAGTGACGTGAAGGATGATTATACCAATGAAACTAGATTTGAAGCTATCATATCCTATCCTATCACATCGTTTCTTGTCCTCAAACAATTCAGTTCACTATATCGCATTGTTTAAAAAACAAAAGAAGGGGCTCTGTTATTAGTATCCTTGTGATCAACCATAACATATTTTTGCATAAGTCTTATAAACCACGCTTCTGTATAAAGACTTGGATCCCCCCTACAAGATGGATCAACATCTGAAGACAATTTGCAAGATGGGCATTAGATTTTCATTATAGAACTTATATTTATTTCATTATTATATTAACAACAGCTCATTAAAATATGAAGAGATGGGTCGGGCATCAATGTTACTACATTGAATTTTTTGAAGTATGAGCAGGCTATGAAGTAAGAGTTTTTGGAAGTATTTATTGAAAAATATACACAGTTGAATCCAAAAACCTCTACATTGTATAATGTAGATCCCAATTTGTCAACACTACTTCATTCAAGCGGCTATTACCATAACAAGCAAGCACCAAACAAATTTATCCTACCAAAAATTATATTAAAAAAAATACAAAAAAGAAACACAAAAAAATTTAAAATAGTCAATTTAAAGAGACTTACCAGTACCACAAATTGATGCAATCATGTTAACAAGGATCTTTCCAGTCCAAATCTCTAATACAAATATTATTTAAGTTGTACGCTAATAATATAAAAAACTCAAAGAATATTTAAAATATCTTTGAAAAATCTAGGAAAAAAAATAAAATTAATAGAAATTGTTGAAAGTTTCTATTAAAAAATTTAGAAATAAAAGTAAAATAAAATAAAAATAAAAATAATAGAAATTGTTGAAAGTTTCTATTAAAAAGTTTAGAAATAAAAGTAAAAAACATGTATTTGTAATTTTGTATTGTTTTTAACACATATATATTTTATGTATATAAGAAATTTCTATTTAAAAAAATTAAAAATAAAAGCAAAAAACATGTATTTGTAATTTTGTGTTATTTTTAACACACATATATATATTTTATATATATAAAAGTTTCTATTTAAAAATTAAAAATAAAAAAACAAAACACATATTTATAAATATAAAGTTTCTATTAAAAAATTTAAAAATAAAAGGAAAATATATATATATATAATACTGTCACATTTTAATATTAATTGTTTTTTTCACAGTTTCTAAAAAAAATTACATGTATTAACATACGGTCAAATGTTTATTTTCATTGTATTTTACTTTTAAGACTAAAATCTTTAAATACCGGCTATCAAATTTAAGTCCTGGGGTGACCCACTATGGGTCCGTCTCCTTTATTAAAAAAATTGTCAACCAAAATATTCTCTATATTTCCCTATTCACATGTATATAGAAACATGTATTTGTAATTTTGTGTTATTTTTAACACACATATATATATTTTATATATATAAAAGTTTCTATTTAAAAATTAAAAATAAAAGAACAAAACACATATTTATAAATATAAAGTTTCTATTAAAAAATTTAAAAATAAAAGAAAAAAATATATATATAATACTGTCACATTTTAATATTAATTGTTTTTTTTACAGTTTCTAAAAAAATTACATGTATTAACATAGGGTCAAATGTTTAATGTTTATTTTCATTGTATTTTACTTTTACGACTAAAATCTTTAAATACCGGCCATCAAATTTAAGTCCTGGGGTGACCCACTATGGGTCCGTCTCCTTTATTAAAAAAATTGTCAACCAAAATATTCTCTATATTTCTCGAAAGGTACAACTTACAAGTGCTAGTTAATTGTTTGTGCACTTTCCAACGAGGAAGTTTCACATGTGACAAAATGAAAATAATGATAAAATGGCGCCAAAGAAACGATATAAGGAGTGTAAACTGAAGACTGTGAAACCGTTTAATTACAATCACACAGCCGTCAAATGTAACGCTGTAGGAACATACGTCACACTTAAACTATTTTTAGCCGATCCGCTTTTATATGTGAGCATTATAGGTAGTGCTTGGAATTGTCTCACGCCGGAAAAAATTTCTAAACTCGTCGGTTGTTCCTATCGGCGTATTCCTTGAACCTCCTATGGGTGCAAGTGCTAGTATAAATTTATACTTTCTACTTCTGTTTTCTGTATTAAAATCACTTCTTAATGTAGAAGCAAACCTGATGTACCCATATATCTCCTCTGATCCATGCATTTAAAGGGTTTGATCTGCTGCTATTAAATATTATACCTCTCATACGACTGCAGCCAGTGCTCTTGATGAGGAGGGCACATTCAATAATAACCTAATAAATCAGGAGAGGTGTCCTCATTTGTACACGTAGATGCATTCAGTCAAAAATGCATTGAAGGGAATGAATGCATTGTCTGTACAACACACCGCCTGCAAACCCAACTACCAATACCATTGAATGAACATTCATAATTTCCAACTTCTTCCCGCCAATACCATTCCTTCCCAAGCCTGGGATCGTTGGGAATTCAACAACTCAAGCAACCGTCACTCCATTCATTAAATACTCTGATGGACGGTATATTCAATTATCACGTTGGGTAGTTGCCACAATTACTTTGGCAGAAATCCGTGCTAGTTCGAAAAAGGTGTTGAAAACTGTGTCCTTCATTTATTTGATCAGCTTTTGGGTGAGCCAAAGCTCACTATTTATACAGACGAAGTCCTTGTTCAATTGGTATATCTGAATCGCTATAACTTGCTGTGGGTGGGACTGCCTGGCTTTCACAAGATGGGGATTTTAACCAGTTTGTTTGTTCTCATGGTATGCTTTGTCTTTTTAACTCGCATTTCTTTGCTTCCTATCTTTTGTTTTTCATTCTATTTGTACTCTCTTATTGTTTTCAAAGGTCAAGTCTTCTATTCCAATTTGAATGTGATCCGAAACATGGATGGAAAAGATGTATAGTTAAATCCTAAAACTTTTTTTAATTTTTTTCTCTTTGTACTGAATTCTCTTACTGTTTTTAAAGTCTGTCATTCCAATTTCTAATACTCCAATTTTGATGATAATTCTGAGTGTGCTGGGAAACATCGATGAAAAAAGATACACAATTAAACTCTAAAGTATTTCTTTTTTTCCCGGTTCTCTTTGTACTTTCTTATTGTTTTTAAAGGTCAAGTCTGCGATTCCAATTTCTAATACTCCAATTCTTGATGATAAATCTGAGTGTGATAAGAAACATCATTAGAAAAAGATAAGCAGTTAAATCCCAAAGTATTTCTTTTTTTTTTTGTTCTCTTTGTACTCTCTTAATATTTTTAAAGGTCAAATCTGCTATTCCATTTTCTAATACTCCAATTCTTAATTATAAATCTGAGTGTGATATGAAACATCGGAGGTAAAAGATATACAGTTAAATCCTAAAGTATTTCTTTTCAATTCTTGATGATCTAAATGTGATCCCAAACATTGATGGAAAAAGATATACAGTTAAATCAAAAGCATTTCTTTTTCAATCTTATGTAATTCATAATTTATTTGACTCACATCTTTTCACCTCCTATCCTTTGTTTTTTGATCCTTTTGTATTACCTTAACATTTTTATCCTTTGTTTTTTGATCCATTTGTATTACCTTAGTGTTTTTATCCTTTGTTTTTTGTTCCTTATGTATTACCTTAGTGTTCTTATCCTTTGTTTTTCATTCCTTTTGTATTACCTTAGTGTTTTTAAAGGTCAAGTCTGCAAATCCAATACCTATATTGTTTTTAAAAATCAAGTCTGCAATCCAAATCCTAATACTCCAATTCTTGATGATAGATCTGAGTGTAATTGTAAACATAAAAAAATTCCAATTCCTATATTGTTTTTAAAAGTCAAATCCGCAATCCAAATCCTAATACCCCAATTCTTGATGATAGATCTGAGTGTAATTGTAAACATAAAAAAAATCCAAAAGTCAAATCTGCAATCCAAATCCTAATACTCCAATTCTTAATGATACATCTGAGTGTAATCTTAAACATAAAAAAGAAATACAGTTAAATTCAAAAGCATTACTTTTCAATTTAATTTATCAGAGTCTTATGAGTTTTGGTTGTTTGGAATTGACAGGCAGTAGTGGCTAGCGAAGCCGCCAGAATGCAGGGTGAACGGGTATCTCCCAGTATAATGTACTGGCACGAGAAGCTACCCGCTACAGCCATTCCAGAAACTCTGCAGGAACTTATTTTAGCCGGGGATGAGAAAGTGGCGGTGAACGTAGGCAAGGGAGGAGTGAACGTGAACGTGGGGCCCTCTCCAAAGAAAGCTGCAGCACCTCCAACGAAAGCGCCGGTGCCTGCACCGAAAGGCAAAGGAAAAGGCGTTGGGGTATCTGTGAAACCTCCCGTAAAAGGCAAAGGCGGCGGCGGCGTCTCTGTGGGTACCCCCGGCAAGGGAGTCGGAGTACACGTTGGCACCAAGAGTCCATTCGACTACAATTACGCTGCAGATGACCAAATGCTGGCTGACCCATCACTCTCCATGTTTCTGCTCCAGAAAGATTTGCACACCGGAACCAAAGTGTCTCTACGCCTCGTGCAGGAAAGCATTCCGAACGCCCAGAAGATGCATTTTCTCCCGCGCGGTGTTGCAGAAAAAATCCCCTTCTCCTCCGACAAGCTTTCCGTGGCTTTGAAGGAGCTCAACATAGGGCAAGATTCCGACACAGCTCTGGCTATGAAGGAGACTTTACAAGAATGCGAGAGTCCTGCCGTTAAGGGCGAAAGCAAATACTGTGCAACATCGTTGGAGTCCATGATTGACTACAGCACGTCGAAGCTGGGAAGCAATCGCGTAACCGTGCTGGCGACGAATATTCCAAAGACGTCAAAATCCATGAAGCAGGAATATACCATCATGGGAGTGAAATACGAGGGCAAACCCGGGGAGAAATCGGTGGTGTGTCACAGTGAAAGATATGCTTACGCTGTGTATTACTGCCACGAGGCGCAAGGCACGAGGACCGCTAGGGTTGGGGTGAAGGGCGAAGATGGCAGCAGGGCAGAGGCGGTTGCAGTGTGCCACGCGGACACCAGTGCTTGGAACCCTAATCATGTGGCATTCCAGGTGTTGAATGTAAAGCCCGGTGCAGCTTCTGTCTGCCATTTCATTCCCCAGGACCACGTTGTCTGGCTGCTAGCCAACTAAGACAGGCCGCTTGTTCAAGTGTGCTAGTTATATATAGTATATATATATAGATATATCATTTGCAGCGTAGGGAGTAGCAGGACATGCCTATTAACTTTGTTGTGAGGCGCATTCATGAGGAGCAGTAGTCCTCTTTCTGTCATTTAGCATTGTTGCATATGTATAGATGTTATATTTATGAAAAATAAAGGACGTTATTATATTACTTCAAGGGTTGTAGATAATTTGGTAAGGATGATGGTATGTTTTTTTGATAATGTTAATTGTTAAGGTTTAAATTTGCAGAAAAATGATTGGGACATTCAGTTTGTGGTCCATGTATTTATAATAACTTTATGGAAATACAACCTTCTGATTTAAATGTATGTTTATTCATTATATTGTAAACTAGCACTTGCACCTTTAGGGGTGTAAGGGATGTGTTGATAGGAATTATAAGGGAGCATGCAAATTTGTTGTTTATTTGTTAGAACAATATGATATTTTATTAATTATTTTAAATGTAGTGATAATTTACTTGTTTGACCTATCATTATGGTATCACTAGAACAAATGTGGGTGTAGGAGATACTTAAAAGCTTAAGGCTTTTTTTTCAATCTAGTTCTTCTCTTTCTTGTGGGTGTAGGAGATACTTTAATGTTCTTTGTACCCTAACCATTATCAAATATTGTTATGATGTTCCTACTCTTCGTATGGAAAATTTAAGGTATATATACTTGGGAGAGACTGTTTTTATCTATTTCTCATAAGATGTTTTTTGTACATCCCTTTGTCTCTACAATTTTCTTAATTTGTTTGGATTTCTAGAAGATTCGTTTATCACATATGTACTACCATATCTCTATGCTTCTACAATTTGCTTCATTTGCTTGGATTTCTAGGAGATTCATCTACACATCTACCTCTATATCTATACTCAAATCTTGTAAAAGATCATGCATTTTGAAATTATCATCATTACCAATCTTTATAAGCAATTTAAGTTAAAGATTATGGAGGGCTATATTTACATTTAGAATCCTAAATTGTCCCAGATCTTTTATATATTGGGAAAAGCAAATGGAGGCAATGATATTTTCAAGGCTTGAAAAAACTCTAGATAATTGACATTCTTAAGCATTATACTTGTGCTTTAGTCCAACATTTATCACTTATATTTGTCATACGAAAATGCATCCAAAAACCTATAATGTAAGGGGAACATAAGATAAGCCTTGATGATCTTTATGCATATGTATTAAATTTCATCTAAACATGCTTATATAAATGCATGCAAACTAAATAACTCTAAAGATTTATACTCCTTACGACCTTGCAATTTGTAAATACTTTTAGTAGGCATTCTTAAATTTAGGCTATGACAATCATAAGTAGTTAAATTTACTCTACTTCCATGTCCACAACAATCTAACTTAAATTTGTCAAAATGCCTCGAGTCAACATTATTTAAGATGACAAGAGGTGGTAAATAAGAGCTCGAAGAATCTACTAAGGCGCTTAGTCAACAACCCCCCCAAACAATGAGATTTGGTTCTATCCCAAGTTGAACTTCCCTATAATACCAAAAATAACAGATATATAGGTAAATCTACATTTTTCAAATCATGTATGGTGTCAAATCTTCATTTTTCAAATCATGTATGGTGTCAATCATATAGGAATTGTGGACTTTAAAAGCGTCACATAAATAAACTACACCTATAAAAACATGTAAACTATTAATTTCAAAAATGTGAATTTGAATTCATGCCTTGCAAAATAAATTTATAACAAATAAATAAATAAACAAACACTCACCGCTTGAGGAAGGTGAATGAGGAGCTAGACAATGAAGAATGACGGTGATACTTGCGATGTGAAGCATCATTTAACAACTTACAGAATGAACAAAACATTATTTGTTCATAGATTTCACGGATTTAAAACATAGGCAAAAATTCAAGGAAATCAATCATCTCCACTTGATGTTGATGACTTTGAATTGTCTTCAATGCTCCAAATGCCACATCACACACAAAAACTACATATCTAGCGAAACCAAAACATATGTAAAATAGATGCTACATAAATCACATATCAAACAAGGAATGAAATGCATATGGACATAATCAATGGTCTTGAACGAGGGTTTCAAAACCCTTGAACCTAAAATATATAGAAAATTAGGGAAAAAATGAAGGGTTAAGATTAGCCTTGGAAGATGGAGGTAGCTCTATGGAGGTCAGTTTGATATGTCATCAGCGTACCTCAAATGTAAGTCAGTCCAAACATGTCGTAGTCATAAAAAGATACGAATCATCCACCAACAAAAGATATGATTGGTTTTAAGTGATTTTTGCGACCTAGCCACAAATCCGACAACTTGAAAAATCTTAGTTGTTTTCAAAACCCAACGGCAACCAAGAACAATAACAATTTCCCATCAATGCACAACCAAAAGAAAATTTAAGAAACATAAATTAATTAGCAGATAGGCTTTTATATGTGAGCATTATAGTGCTCGGAATTGTCTCACGCCGTAAAAAAAAACTCACGCTGGAAAATTTTCTAAAGTCGTCAGTTATTCCTATTGGTGTATTTCTTGAACCTCCTATGGGTACAAGTGCTAGTGAGATATAAATTGTAGAACAAAGGGGGAGAATGTACCCATAAAATATATGTTGGGGTAGAAAACTAGAGACGTCATATAGATACCATGTGGTTAAACATTTTTTAAAAATATAAATAAATGAAATATCATAATATAATTTTCATTTCATTATTTTACCATTTTCACACAATACTTACAAAAATTGGCTATCCAGTGGTATTACAAAGCACAAAGCATAAATTTATTCAAACAACAAAACTGGGCTTTGACGTTGCATTCTTCATATTTTACCCCAAGATGCTTGCAAGCCTCTTTCCATGTTATGCTATTTGTAGATTTGCAAATTTAAATTTGGTTAGTCCATAAAGAAATGAAGCAAATATTGACAAAGCGGCCTTTTTATGGTAGTGGATTTGTCTTGGGTAGATATGATTGATTGGCATAAAGAAATGAAGCAAATATTGACAAAGCGGCCTTTTTATGGTAGTGGATTTGTCTTGGGTAGATATGATTGATTGGCAATTTACCTGTTTTGTGAAGTATATCCTTGTGTGCATAGTTCTTTTACTCAAAGAGTGACATTGTAACACTTTAACTCTATTTGTGAGGCTCATTGGGCCAAACAAGGAGGCTAAAGATTTAATTGAAGGAGTTATGTAGAGCACCAACGCTCAGGCCAGTCGTCTTTAAACCAAAAGAGAAGGCATGACAAAAATTGATGACATGATAAAATAGGCTGGTAGAAGAGAGTTAAGAGACAAATATATTTTCCTATTGAGTCTATTTTCAATTCACTACGATTGGTGAGAAAACCGTAATATGTGAGAAGAATATTATCAATGATATTTTGTTCACCCAGTTCATTACTTTCTTGGTAACGAGTTGCCAGGGACACAAAAAATTAAACCATAAATTTTAAACAAGACATCTGCCTCCAAAGATATATCCATCTCCATGAAAGAATAGAAGAACATAAGGCATCTTTCAAAGAAAGCTTGGTTAAGATGTGAGAACAAAGCAGAGTATCAAGCAAACTACTTAATCGATTTGTTACCATGCTACGTTTAAATCGTTTGGACATTGCAAAGGTTGTATTTCAGTAGAACGGACAGAGTCAGGTGCTTGATGGGTAGTCTTCAAAACTTGATAATGAATGCAACCATCTATCGAACCTTTCATTTGCATCGTGAATGCATTATGTGAAGTGTACGAGATGAGATATAATCTGTACATTTCTGCTGATGACTTCTTTTCCATAATATATAATTTCGTTTTAATATTGTTTTCAATTAATGCATGGTAGAAAAAAATCTACAAGATATTAAATTATTTGATTTGCAATATGTGCCGAGATAAGCATGTTAAATTTGAAAAGAATGCTTTTGAATGTGAAACGAAGGGGGGTGCTACATGTATTGCATCAACATGTGATGCATTGTGGATGTCGATTGCCGATTTTGGTTAACTCTTAAGCAACATAGACTTGGTTTTTGGCAACCTGAAACCTGTTTTGTGGTATTAGACAGGTTTGCCGAGTCTTTTGTGGACTTGCAAGTTCACTTAAAAAGCACACGGGTTAATTATTTAATGTAAACAAAAATGTCTAACATTTATGTAATTTAATTATTTCCATAAAAAATTTAAAATTTTCTAATTTACTCAAATATCCCATCAAATATATTGTACGACCTACGAGAGAGGACCCAATAATGGTGCACCCTAACTTTTGGGGTTGACATGGCCTTGTAACGGCCACGTTGGCACTAAACGATTTAATAGCCACACATGCAAGGATGTGGATAGTTAAAACATTTTATTTTCAGTGATGTATGACTAATTAGCCACATGGATGAGGTTGACGAGTGGAGACCATATTTTTTGGGCTCAAATTTATGGTCAACTAAAGGTGGTGCACATGACCTCCAATTGTAGAACCCCATCAACCCACCACATGTTTACATTGACTTGTTTCCACCATGCAACTATACACATTTTAATCAAATGCTAAGACATTTAACCAATGCGACTCCACACACAAGTCCCACACAATCAAATTTAGTATGTATGCATATATACTTGCATGTATGGGATGCCTTAAGGATATGAAACAACGTCACCTTTAATGTCATAGTACGCAACATTAAACAATGCACAGCAATTCAACACCAACCATCTTCTTCCTGAATCTTGTTACATTTTTGACGTGTGTCTATTCACTTCCACTCTACTTGTTTCATGGATTTGTAGGGATTCAGTAGACCGAATGTGGAAACCTGCATCGAGAGAACATAGAGGTCTATTCGGCGGTCATGTTCAATGCACTTGTCCACTTGACTTCGAATGGAAGGTGAGGTTGTCATACCTCACTAAGGCAATGACCTAATTGGATTTTTTTTGCTCATTTCTTCTCTATCGTGTATTATTTAGGTGAGTGTTTATTTGTTGTTTAGTGTTTGAGAAAGCATTTCTTCATAAATTCACTCCTCCATCTAGCTGTAAATGGAGGGTGAGGTCATAATACCTCACTAAGGCAATGACCTAGCTCATTTTTTGGTTCTATTTTTATTTCTTCTCTATCGTGTATTGTTCAAGCTACTATTAATGCGTTGTTTAGTATTTCTTATGGAAATGGTTTGTTGCACCCAACTAGAGTTATCATTTTCAACATTTTACTGTCTATTATTTACAAATCCATAATTGGTAATCGATAATTTTAATGTTTGTGAAATAAATTGTGAAGTTCGAATTATTGTTGTTTATCATCAAAGTTGTAATAGTAGATGCTATATTACTGAGTTGAATTGTTGTTTCATTAGCTTTTACATGAATACATGTCTAACCATTGAGTTTGTAATCTTTTTTTGTGTTTGACAATTTTCTTCTAGTATATGTAGAACAATGTCTTGAAGAACAAGATTTCTATAAAATTGTACAATAAATTTTGTTGTGTTTATGAACACAATTGTATGTGTTCTCTTTTGTGTTTTGTAACACATTTATTACTTATGGAAATTTAGTACTTCTATTTGACCATCATTTTGACATATCAAACTTAAGTTATAAATTTAAATATTCAGTTCTTTCAATTGCTAAATTATATTAACCCATTATCTCATAATGGGTAATCAAAAGTTTGATTGTTTGTGGAAAAATTGTAAAGTTGAATTCACTCTTGATTATATTGAAAGAACAATAATGCTTGCTACAGGTAAGTGCAAGAATATGGGGGACCAAAAAGGGGTCTTACGTGGCCACTATTTTTTTTTTTTAATTTATTTTTATTATTTTTTTCTGAAATCAGGAAATACTGACCTTGGATGAGAAATTGAGCATAGTTACAATCAAAATTTGAAGATGCAACAAAAACAATGTTCGTAGTGCTCTGAGTCTACTTTTTAAACTACTATTTTTTTTAAAATGGTATACATTAAGGGGTTCAAAAAGCGAGCCACATAAATTGGTGTTGTTTCTGTCAAAAAAATAATATAGCGTGTTTTGTGGCTCCCTCAAAAGGTTAACTTTTTTTTGGTATTTTTAAAATCACTTTGGTGAGTAATTAGCTTAACAACATGTAGTTTATACCTAATTTTTCTGATAATTTTTTAATGAATATTTGATTTTTTTACTGATTTTCAAAGTGGACACATCCTAAAAAATAGAATTTTGGCCGTGCTACCCCTGTAAATTTTGAAAACTACTTGAAAAGTATTTTTTTTTAATATGTGTAGAATGGAGTCTAGTTTATAAAAATGTAATTTTTCTGAAATTTCAATGAACGGTTAATTTATAATGAAAAAGACCAAACATTGGTTTTAGCTCAAAAACAGACACAAATAAAAGAAATTAAAGATGAAAGGCTTAACATTGTCAAAATGTGAAAAAAATTACATCGTTAAATAGCTAAGAGAAAGCCTAACATTACCCAGGTGTTCAATTTGTTCAACTTTGAAACACGTGCAAATCTGAGGGTTAGCACGAACAAAATTATGTGAAATCTTGTAGAATATGCAAAAACACATCTTTGGACGTTGGGAAGGAACTCCAAGCCTTTGGGTTGGAAATCCAAAACAAATCCTCCCAAAGAAAAATATAATGTGAGCGCATTATAATGCACTCGCATTATGTTTTGTTTTTCATTTTTTCCCTTCTTGCAAAAGTTTGCTTGATGTTTGTCAAGTTTGACATAACACGAGCGCGTTATAACACACTTGTGTTATGTCTCCCTTGGAATGTTTTATGTTCAAGGTTATTAAGTATGTATGTATGTATGCTTGTATGTATGTATGTATGCCTATATGTATGTATTGATGTATGTATGTATGCATGCTTGTAAGTATGTATGCATGCTTGTATGTATGTATGTGTGTGTGTGTGTATGTATGTATGTATGTAAGGGTTTTAGCCCGTAGAGTTTTTAGGGTTGAGGGTTGAGGTTTTTGGGTTTAGGGTTTAAGGTATATGGTTGAGGGTTGAGGGATTAGGGATTAAGTAATAAGTTGAGGGTAGAGGGTTGAGGGTTAAGGGATGAGGGTTGAGGGTTACAGTTGAGGGATAATATTCAGCTTGTTGAGTGTATAAGATTAATTGTGTAAGGTATGGGGATTATGGTTTAGGATATTGGGTTTAGGGTTTACGATATGGAATGAGGGTATATAGGCATAGGATGACTTGGGTTGAGAGTGTATGGTTTAGGTTTTAAGTATAGGGTTGATGCACAATATTTAGTGTTTATGGTATAAGGGTGAGGCTATAGGGTATAGGGATGAGGGTTTGTAGGTTTAGGTTCAAGAGTTTAAGGTATAGGGTTGAGGATTGGGGGATTGGGACCTAAGTATATGGTTGAGGGTATAGGGTAGAGGGTTAAGAGCTTACAGTTGAGGGATAATGTTCAAGGTTGAGTGTCTAAGATATAGGGTTTAGGGTTTAAGGTTAAGGGTATAAGGCATATGGATTAGGGTTTAGGGTTTACGACATAAGTATAAGGTTGAGGGTATAGGGTATAGGGTAAAGGTTTGAAGGTTCAGGAATAATGTTCAAGGTTGAGTGTCCAAGGTTAAGTATATAGGGTATAGGGTTTAAGGGTTTAAGGGTATCTACGGGTTGAGAGTTTAGGGTTTAAGGGTTTAAGGTTTAAGGGATTAAGGGTTTAAGGGTTGACGGTTTAAGGGTTTAAGGATTAGGGTTTAAGGCATAGTGTCAAGGGTAGAGGGTTTAGGGATAGTGTTTAGGGTTTAAGGTTTAAGGGTTGAGGGTTGAGGCTTTAGGGCTAAGGGTTAAGGGATTAGGGTTTAAGGTATAGTGTCGAGGGTAGAGGGTTTAGGGATAGGGTTTATGGTTTAAGGTTTAAGGGTTGAGGGTTGAGGGTTGAGGCTTTAGGGATATAGTTTAGGATTTAGGGTTAAGGGATTAGGGTTTAAGGTATAGTGTCAAGGGTTGAGGGTTTAGGGATAGGTTTTAGGATTTAATGTTTAAGGGTTGAGAGTTTGAGGCTTTAGGCATAGGGTTTAGGGTTAAATGAGAGACCTAGATAGCTAAGGATGGATGGAGAGGCAGACAAGGAGTGACTGGGAGACATAGAGAGGGGAGAGGTAGAGAGGTGAGGGGGAGACAAAGGTGAGAGATATAATACAATGAGAAAGTGAAGTTGAAAACTTGAGGGAAAGATGGTTAAGTAGGAGGGAAAGAGGTGGAGAGGAAGGGAAATATCTAGAGATCCCTGAGATATATACAAGAGACCTACAATTTAGGGAGAGAGGGGTGAGAGAGATAGGGGAGAGATGGGGGTGAGGCATATAGGGGAGGAGAGGGGTGGATAAGGGTTGAGCGTTTAAGGCTTTAGGGTTTGAGGGTCAAGGGTTTAGGGTTTAGGGTTTAAGGGTTGAGGGATTAGGGTTTAGGGTTGATTGATTAGAGTTTAAGGTATAGTGTCGAGGGTTGAGGATTTAGGGATAGGGTTTAGGATTTACATTTTAAGGGTTGAGGGTTGAGACTTTAGGGATGGAGTTTAGGGTTTACGTTCAAGGGATTAGGGTTTAAGGTATAGTGTTGAGGGTTGAGGGTTTAGGGATAGGGTTTAGGATTTAAGGTTTAAGGGTTGAGGGTTGAGGCTTTAGGGATAGGGTTTAGGGTTAAGTGAGAGACCTAGATGGCTAAGGATGGATGGAGAGGCATACAAGGAGTGACTGAGAGATGTAAAGAGGGGATAGGTAGAGAGGTGAGGGGGAGACAGAGGTGATAAATAGAGAGGTGAGGGGAGAGATAGAAGAAAATGAGAGAGTGAAGTTGACAACTTCAGGGAAATATGGGTAAGCAGGAGGGAGAGAGGTGGAGAGGAAGGGAAATATCTAGAGAGTCCTAAGATATATACAAGTGAGAGACCTACAACCTAGGAAGAGAGGGGTGAGAGAGATAGGGGAGAGATGGGGGTGAGGCGGATAGGGGAGGAGAGGGGTGGATAAGGGTTGAGGGTTTAAGGGTTTAAGGGTCAAGGGTTGATGGTTTAAGAGTTGAGGGTTTAAGGGTTGAGGTATTAAGGGTTTAAGGGTTGATGGATTAGGGTTTAATGTATAGTGTCGAGGGTTGAGGGTTTAGGATTTAAGGTTTAAGCATTGAGGGTTGAGGCTTTAGGGATAAGGGATTACGATTTCAGGTATAGTGTCGAGGGTTGATAGTTTAAGGATATGGTTTAGGATTTAAGGTTTAAGGGTTGAGGGTTGAGTCTTTAGGGATAAGTGAGAGACCTAGATGGCTAAGGGTTGAGAGATATGGGAGAGATGGGGTGAGGCAAATAGGGGAGGAGAGGGGTGGATAAGGGTTGATGGTTTAAAGATTTAGGGTTGAGGGATTAGGGTTTAGCATTGAGAGATTAGGGTTTAAGGTATAGTGTTGAGGGTTGAAGGTTTAGGGATAAGGTTTAGGATTTAAGGTTTAAGGGTTGAGAGTTGAGGCTTTAGGGATAGGGTTTAGGGTTTAGCTATAAAGGATTAGGGTTTAAGGTATAGTGTCTAGGGTTGAGGGTTTAGGAATAGAGTTTAGGATTTAAGGTCTAAGGGTTGAGGGTTGAGGCTTTAGGGATAGGCTTTAGGGTTTAGGGATAAGGGATTACAGTTTAAGGTATAGTGTTGAGGGTTTAGGATTTAAGGTTTAAGGGTTGAGGGTTGAGGCTTTAGGGATAAGGGTTTAGGGTTTAGGGATTAGGGTTTAAGGTAGAGTGTCGAGGATTGAGGGTTTAGGAATAGGGTTTAGGATTTAAGGTCTAAGGGTCAAGGGTTGATACTTTAAGGATAGGATTTAGGGTTTAGGGATAATGGATTAGGGTTTAAGGTATAGTGTCAAGGGTTGAGGGTTTAGGCATAAAGTTTATTATTTAAGGTTTAAGGGTTGAGGGTTCAGGTTTGAGGCTTTAGGGATAGGATTTAGGGTTTAGGGATAAGGGATTAGGGTTTAGGGTTGAGGGATTAGGGTTTAGGGTATAGTGTTGAGGGTTGAGGGTTTAGGGATAGGGTTTAAGATTCAAGTTTTAAGGGTTGAGGCTTTAGGGATAGGGTTTAGGGTTTAGGGATAAGGGATTAGGGTTTAGGGTTGAGGGATTAGGGTTTGAGGTATAGTGTTGAGGATTGAGGGTTTAGGAATAGGGTTTAGGATTTAAGGTTTAAGGACCTTGAGGTTTGAGGCTTTAGGGGTAGGGTTTAGGGTTTATGGATAAGGGATTAGAGTTTAAGGTATAGTGTTGAGGGTTGAGGATGTAGACATAGGGTTTATGATTTAAGGTTTAAGGGTTGAGGGTTGAGGCCTTAGGGATAGGGTTTAGGGTTTAGGGTTGAGGGATTAGGGTTTAGGGTATAGTGTTGAGAGTTGAGGATTTAGGGATAGGGTTTAGGATTTACGGGTTTAGGGTTGAGGCTTTAGGGATATGGTTTGGGGTTTAGTGATAAGGGATTAGGGTTTAGAGTTGAGGGATTAGGGTTGAGGGTTTAGGGATAGGGTTTAGGATTTAAGGTTTAAGGGTTGAGGGGTGAGGCTTTAGGGATAGAGTTTAGGGTTTAGGGATAAGGGATTAGGGTTAGGGTTGAGGGATTAGGGTTTGAGGTATAGTGTTGAGGGTTGAGGGTTTAGGGATACGGTTTAGGATTTAAGGTTTAAGTGTTGAGGGTTGAGGGTTTAGGGACAGGGATTAGGGTTTGAGGTATAGTGTTCAGGGTTGAGGGTTTAGGGATAGAGTTTAGGGTTGAGGTATTAGGTTTTGAGGTATAGTGTTGAGGGTTGAGTGTTTAGGGGATGTTGTGGTATCAGGGATAGGATCAGTGTGGATAAGTTGATCACTAGATGGGAGGGGATTGAGGATGGGGTTAGATGGGATGCTTAGATCTTGATTAGTATAGTAAGTTGATGTTTGAATATATTTTGGATTTGACTCTTTACATAGCTCTTGTGTTTGAATGGAAGTGGAAGTGACTTGGATGGGCTCATCAACATGGCTACATGATGGTTCTTGAATTGCACTTATGGTAGGAGATTCTTCAATAGGCTTGGTAGGTGTTGGACTACATGATGGTAATGGAAGGATATGTATGGTACTTGGAAGCTCTTGTTCATGATTTGTGGGCTTGGGCCTGCTTGTGTTAGAGGGACATATGATGAGCAGATTTGGACGACTCTATAGCTTTGATTTTGCCCTTATTTTTCACTAATATTCTTTGGAGAAGATCCTTCACAGATACTTTGGTTGATGGATTAGGACTTGGAAGGTTTGATGGTGGATTAGGTGGTGATTTATATGGTGTATGGATGATAGGGATTGATGGATTGGGAGATAGGTGGATCAAATGGTTAGGTGTAGGAGGGTTGGAGGGATACGGTGATGTGAGTATAGGGATTGATGGATTGTGAGGTATATAGGATAATGGATGAAGGTTAATAGGATTGGAGGGATATTGTGGTGGAGTGATTTATGGATTGGGAGGTGGAGGATTCTTAGTCAAATATTGTTCATGTAAGATTTTAAGTTTGACCATAAGTTGCTTGGTAAGATCATGTGCTAGGTTGGTGTTCCCTTGATCAAAGGTAGCATAACAATGGTTGGGGGATAGATAACTTGGAGGTATTGATAAGTTGGATAGGTATGATGGCATGGTCACATAAGGGGACAAAGGTTGATATGAGGTTGATGGGGATGACATATAGGATGGTGATGTGGGTGTAATAGGAGCTTGGGAATCTCTAATGATGAAATGTGTTAAGGGGATATCACTAATGATATTTTTGCATTTTTCCTTGGTGATAGGATCAAAACCCTTAAGATATGTTTAAGTCTTTGTAATTGTTGTATTGTTGCATAAGGATCCATGTTGTTAGAGGGATATGAGATGATGTAGGATAATGGATGAGTGTGATGTAGTTTGGGGATCAAATTTCAAGACCTTAGAATGATTTGATTTGATTTGAAGGATGGATGACTCTATATACTTAAGGCAGACTAACGAGCTTAAGCAAGCCAGTTGATTGGGTTGGACATTGATGAGAAATATATGAGAGAGTGAATAATATAGAGTTTTGTATAGCAAGCCATAACGCACTATAACGCGAGCGCATTATAACACGAGAACATTTTTTCTTGCTATTGAAATGGTAAAAAGGCCAAGATACCCCTGATCCAAGCCCACATGCTCTATTTTCTTCTGGTTATGTGCGTGTTCCGACAAAAAAAAACTTTTCATGTTGTTGGGAAGTTCACATGCACATTTTTCACATTCTACCACCTTTGCATGAACTTTCCACCACTTTTTTCTTGTTTGCCAACTAAAGAAGGAGGAAATAACATAGTTTTCACATCAAATTTGATATATATCAATTCAAGTTTCAATTTTTGTAGTGTTGCAATGTTAATTGTGATTGAATTGTCAGAATTTAACATTATACATTGATTAATTGTATTGTTGTTAGTAATTCTATTTGAGTGTTATTCAATTGAATGTTGAAAATGAAGCAACTGGTGAAAAACTCAAATTGTTGAGGAGTTTAATGCAAGAAGAAAAAAAGACTACATAATTGGGTACTCTCTCCATTTGAATCTCTATTTTTTAGGTATGTCAAGTCTTTACACATGTTCTAAGTTATATTTTCCTTAATTCTATTTGAATTACTTTATCATGCCTAATTGAATACATGTTTATATCACTTGTATGGTTTATATATTTTGTGTTTATATCAATTGTGTTTATATTTTGTGTTTATAGTTCATGTGCCTTGTCTATGCTTCCACATTTTGCATACATGTCTAATAAGGAATTTGCAGCCCGAGCTCTGAATTTCTTCCCAAAAAGATGTAAATTTCTATTGCTTTGAATTTCTTCTTTATACCTATAGACCTATAGCTGCTCATGAAAGATATCATTAATCCAAAACATGAATTTATCCAAATGATCAATAGGAACATAGTATCCTAGCTGCAAAACTGAGTTCCTTTATTCAAATTCAAAAAGTAAAAAAAATGGGATTACAATACACTCCTCTCCGACATAAACTAGTCAAGACAACCATAGAACATCTAATAATGATCTAACAACTATTAAACAAACATAGCTACCAACCAAAGAAATAGAAAAACCTAAAAAAAATCCATACAACCAAAACTAAGTTCTTACTTGTGAAGATATTTTCTAGTGGTGTTGAACACATACCTTCAAAGTGGCTTGGGAGTACAAACTTAAGAAGCCTTAATCACCATTTCATTAAAGGGATGAAAGTAGCTAGATTTTCCACAAAATAACTTCTAATATATGCTTTAAGTCTCAATGCACTCATCATCCACACCCCTTCCTTAGATAGCTTTGATAAACTTTAAGGTAGCTAGAGAGGAGCAATTAAAAATTAAAGATAGTTTATTGTTTGACATTACACATTTCCTAAAAGAGTCATGAGGTCTACCTTCATTAGACTTAAGAGACATTACACCTATCCACCTAATAATAAGCCACAAGCACCACCCCCAACAACCACTACTCAACTAACCAATTTGAAACCACCATAAAAAAAATTCAATGCCTTAATTTTTAGAAAATATCACACTTTACAATTAATGTCAATACTTGCATTACACACCCTAACTTAAAGCTGAAATGAGAAGTTAAGTTGGCATAGGAAAGATTTGTACACTCACCATGATCAACTCTAAGAGCCCCAAAAACATCATAATGGAATTGATTTATAGGGCTTGAAAGATTAAAAAATGGTCACAATTTGACCATGAATTTGGAAGGGGAATTTATAAGGACCTTTAAAGATGCATAAAATTAATGAGGCATATATCTTAAATGAATATCTATATTCCAACCCAAGAATTGGTTTGATGGTTGTAGGGTGCTATATGGGGCTCTTTGTCCACCCAAAATTTTATCATAAAATCTACTACTTAGTTCAATATGCACTTGCAATGTTGATATCTTATAGACATAAAATTAGCAGCAATTTATAGGGCCTCTTATGTAAAGTGCTTTAACCTTGAATTTGTTGGGATAAGTTGCCATTAACTTGCAATCCTAACCAATTCATGTGTCTCCAAAGTTCTTGGAATGTGTTCCCCAACACATTAAGACTTTGAGAGATTAATTATTTATTAATTACAACACTTTGACTTTTGCATATATGTTCTAAATGGATAATATCAAACTTGGGCACCCACTTTGAGATGGGAGTCATGAAGACTTTGTTGACTTCTCCTAAGTCTTAAGATAGAGTTTGATAACTCCTAGTCAGTGGGAGTTTGACTTGGGTCCTATTTTTAGACTTGGAGTTGTGTTTTTTTATGTACGTGAGTGGATATTGTTGAGACACCTTTCATGGATATAATGTTGGAGTTAACTACAGTGTTAGAAATGCATGAAGTGGGTATTGCTTGCATGTGGTCAGAATAGTTTGCATGGACTTGCATGTTGTTGCATGTTGATGTATGTTGTTCATATTGACTTGCATGTCACTTGTATGTGCTTGCATGTTGTTGCATGTCACTCCTATGGACTTGAATGACCTTGCATGTTGTTGCATGTGACCACTTGCATGTGCTTGCATCTTGTTGCATGTCATTCCTATGGACTTGTATGACTTTGCATGTCAGTTATATGACTTTGCATGTAGTTGCATGTCATTTTTGTGAGATTTACTTGGAGAACACTCCAACTCCAGAAACTTGCAGGATGGTACATCTCAGTGATTTAGGAAATAGGTATCAGTTACATGTTAAAAATGCTTGCATGTCAATTGCATGTCAGTTTTAAGATATTACTTGCAGGACACTCCAACTCCTGAAAGTTGCAGGATGGTACTTCTCAGAATTTCAGGTAATGGGTATCAATTGCATGTTGGATCCGGTGTTTGCATGTCACTTGCGTGTACAAAACAAGATATTTCAAAATAACCTTGGGGACATCAATCTTGCATGTTGTTTGCATGATTTTGATGTGTATTTGATCACTTCAGTTAACAGAAACTCATTGGGCAAGTATGGACACCCAAATAGAGGAGTTTCAATGTTTCTTTTACTTGGTGATAAGTTTGATGATGGGAAAGTTATTTTTAGCCAACTTGGGCACCCACATCTTGGAGGATTAGTTAACTCAGTGTTTGGACTATGTTTGAGTTCAGTCTTCTCAATTTAAGTGAGCTTAATTTTTGCATGAGCTTTGGAAGTTATGTTATCAAATGTAATTGATTATATTTTGAGTTTCAAGTTCTTGTTAAGAAGTGCTTGAATTAAAAGAGGGTTTTGGAATTAAAAGAAGTTCTTGAATTAAAAAGAAGTGCTTGAAATAAATTTTTTTTTTTTAAAAGTGATTTTATTTTAATTGAGAACCCCATACATTTTCCAGAGAGTTGATTTGAGGAAAAAAAGACTTAGAGAAAAAAGTAAGAAGTTTTTGAAGTGCATCAAGGACTTAGAGAAGTTTCAAGTATTAAATGTAATCCTTTCAAAGAAGATTTAATACAAGAAGGAAATATCTTTGGGTGTGGAGTTTTTTCCCGAAAGGGTTTCTCCACGTAAATACTGTGCAAGTTCTTCTCTTCTCTTCTCTTCTTTTCTATATTGAATTGAATCTGCAAATCAATTGTTGAGTAAATTGTTACAAGTTAATCTTTATTTCAGCTTTGCTACAGAAAACTTTAAAGTTCATAGCAGCAGTTCTACCTTCATTCTCAACATTTTTTGTTAGAGCTAATGGTTGTGGAGAGTGAGGGACGCCTTTCTCTCAAAGTTTTGAAGGTTTTTTGGCTGCAGTGGGAGCTTTGTTTTTGTAGGTTTTGCAGATCTGTGAAGAAAATTGTATACAATGGGTTCTACCTCTCGTATGGATGTTGAGAAATTCAATGGATCAGGCTACGAGATGTGGAAATTAAAAATAGAAGATCTCTTGGAAGAAAGGGAACAATGGGTTGCTGTTGAAAATGAAAAGAATCCCTCTACAACTATGAAAGATGAAGATTGGTTGAAACTTGATAAAAACGCATGATGAACCATAAGGTTGTGCCTTGCAAATGTTGTCCTCTTGAATGTTTCTACTGAAGCTACTGCATACAAGCTATGGAAGAGGATAGGTGATATTTATCAAACCAAAAGTTAACTAACAAGTTATATCTCAAAAGACAGTTGTATTCATTGAAAATGAAGAATGGAGATTCTGGTGCAAACCATTTGAATGCATTTAATTTGATCATAAGTCAACTTGCATTTGTAGATGTTAAGCTATAAGAAGAGGATAAATGTATCTTATTATTATGTTCTTTACTAGAATCTTGGGAAAATCTAATTGTTGCTATCAGTGGTGGTGGTATAGATCCAAAGATGGATAGTCTCATTACTACACTTCTTTCAGAAGAAATGAGAAGAAAATCCAAAAATGGTGGATCCCAAGATGCTTTGAATGTAAGGGGTAGGACAAAGGAAAAGACACCCAACTGGGATAAGAAGAAAGGTAAGTCTAAAGGTCGTTCTAAAACCCCATCTAGTAAGAGCAAGGTAAAATGTTGGAATTGTGGCAAATGAGGACATGCGAAGAAAGATTGTAAGATCAAGAAAAAGAGCTTAGATTCTTCCACTGAAAAATCCTCGGAAGATGGTGACAATGATGCATTAATTATTTCAGCTAACACTGTAAGTAATGGTGCTTGGCTTATTGATTCAGGTTGCTCCTTCCATATGACTCCAAACAAGGAGTGGTTCACAAAATATTTAGAATATGATGGAGGTGAAGTTTTCCTTGGTGACAATAGTACAAAACAGATAATTGGCAAGGGAAAGGTAAAGTTGTTTTTCAGTGATGGAAGGGTTAAAACCCTTCATGATGTTTTGCATATTCTAGGACTAGCAAGAAACTTACTTTCTGTATCAAAGTTAAATGATTCTAGAATGAATGTTACATTTGATAAGTCTAGTTGCAAGTTGGTAAGAGGGAATTGGATGGTTGTTAAAGGATCTCAGATGGGAAACTTGTTTAGATTAAATGCATCTACTTTCAGCCAATGTAATAGACACTGAAAACACTTGTATGTTGTGGCACCATAGATTGGGTTGCATTAGTGAAAAAGGTCTTAGGACCATTATTAATAAAAAATTGGTTGACGGTATTTCAAATTATTTTGTTGGCAAAAATGATTTCTGTGAGCATTATGTGTTTGGAAAACAAAGTAGATCTTCTTTTCCTAGTGGAACAAATAATGCAAAGAGTTTATTAGAGATTTTACATTCGGATGTTTTTGGCCCTGTGGATGTTGAATCTTTTGCAAAATCTCAATATTATGTCACACTCATTGATGATGTATCAAGATACACTTGGATTTATTTTATGAATGCAAAATCTGAAGCTTTCACTAAGTTTAAAGAATTTAAGGCCTTAGTTGAGAAGCAAACAGACTGTAAAATAAAGGTGTTGAGATCAAATAATGGTGGTGAATATTGTTCAAAGGAATTTGATGAATTTTGTAAGCATGCAAGTATTGTGAGACAAAAAAAACACCTTATACACCTCAACAAAATGGGGTAGCAGAAAGAATGAACCGAACCTTAATAGAAAGAGCTAGGAGTATGTTAAGCAGTGCTAAGTTAGACCAGTGTTTTTGGGCTGAAGCTGTAAGTACTTCTTGTTATTTAATTAATAGATCTCCTTGCTCTATTCTTGAAGATAAGACTCCTTATGAAATGTGGTTAAAAAGAAAACCTTCTGTTTCACATTTAAGGATATTTGGTTGTGAGGCTTTTGTTCATGTGCCTAAAGAGAAAAGAACTAAACTGGATCCAAAAGCTCAAAAATGTATCTTTGTAGGTTATGGTGAGAATGTAAAAGGTTACAAACTCTAGAACCCTCTAACCAAGAAAATGATTTTATCAAGAGATGTTATTTTTAGAGAGTTTAGAGCTTATGAAGGTGAGGAACAACCAAAGGAACAAGAAAAAGGAAAAACAGTGCATTTTGAAACAATTACAAATAAGCAAGAAGATGCACATGTTGAAGAACAACTATATGGGTTTGGGAATGGAGAAGAAGAAGAGAGTTCAGGAAGTTCAGACAATGATGTTCAGGATGAGCATATAGAGGAACATACAGAGCCTCTTACTCCTACTGTAAGAAAATCCACAAGGCAACAGAATCCAATTGATAGGTATAGCCCTCCTGATTTTCATTGTATATTTATTTTATTGTGTACTGATGATGAACCTAGATCTTTCAGGGAGGCTCTTTCTTCAGAAGAAAGTGAGTCTTGGTTGCAAGCTATGAATGAGGAAATGAATTCTTTGGACACTTGGGATCTTATGCATTTGCCCAAAGGAAGAAAGTCCATTGGTTGTAAGTGGATTTATAAAAAGAAAATTGGTGCAGATGGTAATCTAGAAAGGTACAAGGCTAGATTGGTAGCCAAGGCTACTCCCAAAGAGAGGGTGTTGATTTTAATGAAATTTTCTCTCCAGTTGCTAAATTAGCTTCTATTAGATTCCTTTTATCTATTGCTGCAAATTTTGATTATGAGATAGAGCATATGGATGTTAAAACTGCTTTCTTGCATGGGGATCTTGAAGAGGAGATTTATATGAGGCAACCTGATGGTTTTGTTATTAAAGGGAAGGAAGACTTGGTTTGCAAATTGAAAAGATCTTTGTATGGTTTGAAACAGTTGCCTAGAATGTGGTATCAGAAGTTTGATACTTTTGCATTAAAAGCTGGTTTTGTTAGAAGTGAAGAAGATCATTGTGTTTATCTTAACATTATTGATGATTAGATTATAATCATTGTCTTGTATGTTGATGACATGTTGTTTATTGGGAACAACAAGGAAATGATTAGAGAGCTTAAAACTTAGCTTTGTAAAACTTTTGATATGAAGGACTTAGATGCTGCAAAATACATTCTTAGAATGGAGATCAACAGGGATCGTGTTCACAGAAAACTATGGTTAAGTTAGAGTAAGTATGTTGATACAATTTTGCAAAGATTTAATATGCATGATTGCAAACCAGTTAGCATTCCTATTCTTGTTGGTACTAATCTAAAATTAGACATGTGTCCTACCACTGATGATGCTTTAGAAGAGATGCCTTATGTTCCTTATGCTAGTGTTGTTGGTAGTTTAATGCATGCAATGGTTTGCACTAGACCAAATATTGTACATGCAGTGGGAGTTTTAAGCAGGTTTATGTCTAACCCTAGTAAAGAACATTGGAATCATGTTAAGAGGGTGTTTAGATATTTGCAAGGAACTTCTGATTATTGTTTGGTTTATCATGGTATTGATAGTGTTGACAGATCATTGGACATACAGGGTTTTGTTGATTCTGATTGGGTAGGTGACTTGGATAGTCAAAGGTCCACAAGTGGCTATGTGTTTACTTTATTTGGAGCTACGGTAAGTTGGATGAGTAAGAGGCAACCCACGGTTGCTTTATTTACTACATAAGCAGAGTATATGGCTGCTACACATGCCTCTAAAGAGGTAGTTTAGTTAAAGAGACTTGGGAAAGGTATTAGTTTTGATTGTAAGATAGTAAGACTTAATTATGATAGTCAGAGTGCTATTTGTTTAGCCAAAAATCCTATGTATCATGCTCGTACTAAGCATGTTGATATTTAGTATCACTTTGTGAGAGAAATGGTTAAGAATGGTAAGGTTTTGATTGAAAAGGTTGACACCTTGGTTAATGCTGCAGATTATCTTACGAAGCCAGTTACTACATATAAGTTATCTTGGTGCATGAAGGCCATTGGCCTTGATCAATGTACTTGATTTAGAGTTTGAATTATTCAATTAGAGTTATTGCAATGTATAATGTCAAGTGGGAGAACGTTGGGATAAATTGCCATTAACTTGCAATCCTAACCAATTCATGTGTCTCCAAAGTTCTTGGAATGTGTTCCCCAACACATTAAGACTTTGAGAGATTAATTATTTATTAATTACAACACTTTGACTTTTGCATATATGTTCTAAATGGATAATATCAAACTTGGGCGCCCACTTTGAGATGGGAGTCATGAAGACCTTGTTGACTTCTCCTAAGTCTTAAGATAGAGTTTGATAACTCCTAGTCAGTGGGAGTTTGACTTGGGTCCTATTTTTAGACTTGGAGTTGTGCTTTTTTATGTACATGAGTGGATATTGTTGAGACACCTTGCATGGATATAATGTTGGAATTAACTACAGTATTAGAAATGCATAAAGTGGATATTGCTTGCATGTGGTCAGAATAGTTTGCATGGACTTGCATGTTGTTGCATGTCGATACATATTCATATGTGCTTGCATATTGTTGCATGTCACTTGCATATGCTTGCATGTTGTTGCATGTCATTCCTATGGACTTGTATGACCTTGCATGTTCTTGCATGTCAGTTATATGAACTTGGATATAGTTGCATGACTTTTTTGTGAGATTACTTGCAAAACACTCCAACTCCAAAAACTTGTAGGATGGTACATCTCAGTGATTCAGAAAATAGGTATCAGTTGCATGTTGTTCAAAATGTTTGCATGTCAGTTTTAAGATATTACTTGCAGGACACTCCAACTCCTGAAAGTTGCACGATGGTACTTCTCAGAATTTCAGGTAATGGGTATCAGTTGCATGTTGGATCCGATGTTTGCATGTCACTTGCATGTACAAAACAAGATATTTCAGAATAACCTTGGGGACATCAATCTTCCATGTTGTTTGCATGATTTTGATGTGTATTTCAGAATAACTTCTAGAATGCATAAAGTTCACAATGATCATCTAGGTTACAAATGAATACCTAAACATGCTTATATATGCAACTACAAACACTCCCGCCAAGAATTTCGTAATTCAAACTTACTGTGTCAGCCTAGTGACCAAATAACGGTCATAAACCGACACTAGAAATTTGGGCCTGACCTAAAATAAGGCAGGACTAGGGCACGGACACCCAAGTCCTCCCCTATTTTGGGCAAGGTTAGGTTCAAGGGGTCCCCCTAGGCCCCATTTGTCATGATACCCAGGGTTCATTCCATCGGGATGCCAAATTATGAAGTAAGATGTCCTAAATGCACACTAAAGACCCAAGAGCTAAATCTTTTGAGGGGAAAAGCCCCCAAGGGAACATTTTCTGACATTACAACTAGAAAGACCTTCTCGTCGATATAGTAGAGTCATTCTGAAATACCTCTTACATTGTTCTTTTATCGGCGAGACTCCTTCTATCGGTGGGACTCCAAACCTTATCACCTCAACATCCCGAACTCCCTTTGTGAACATTTTTTATGATATTGTTTGATCGACGTGACACATTTTAGTGTCACGCTGAAATGCCTTGTCCATTCGATGTTTGGGGTATCGATAAGACTGTTGAGTGACTCTCGCTGATATCCCTTGTCTCTTCAATTTCTTTTATTTCTTCAATTTTGTATAACTTTACTTTTTGTCTTTTATGCCTTCGGGTCGTCGAAGAGACTAGATGTTGAGTCTCCCCGATGTAGTATTATCTCATCGATATTGTTTATAACCTTGAAAGCGTAATGATTTTGATCAAATATTTTACGATTGAGGTAAGGAATTTTAGGGTTAATGATGGAACAGAGGTATTTTCAGGTTTGAGTGAAATAACTTATTAGGAATTATGGTGGGAAATGGCAAAATTTTAAGGTTTGAAATTTTGATCCAACATGACCCTTAATCCCTTAAACACTAGCCCCTAATCCCTTAACCCTTAATATTTGCTAGATTAGAATAATTAAGCGCTAAATTAGGCACTCTAAAGTAGGCTCTAAATTAGGCGTTAAATTAGGCACTAATGTAGGTGCTAATTTAGGTGCTAATCTGGGCACTAATTTGTGCCTAATTTAGTGCCTACTTGTTCTGATCGGCGCAAAAAATGCCAAAAATAGTGCCATCTCGATAAATAGCGTCAGCTTTTTCAAAAAATTGGAGAAAATACATTAAAACTGTGGGTGGAAGCAAAAAAGGGAGCTAATCACAAGAATTTGTTGTAGTGATTGCTATATTAAATAAAGGATTGCTCAACTCAAGTTAGCATAACTAATCATCATAATAAATCCATCATTCTTGCATCCATATTTTTATCTTCTCCCTTTTTCTCTATTTTTCTTCTTCCACTAATTTTGCATCTTGTATCCAACCTTTTCTTCACATCCATTCATTTCGAGAGCACACCCGTATTCTTCCAAATCATTCGTCCTCTCGAGGGGGTATCATTCAACCCACTAATTAATCTACTAAGTACTTCTTCTACCTGACTAGGGCACCATCATTTCTAATCCAATCATATTCTTCTAAACCAAAGTCTTCTTCTATCCAACACAACACTATGTTTTAAACTTCTTTGAAATGATGTTACTGTTGCAAGTATGGGCCTAACCGGTGTTGTCATTGATGTCAACCTACTGTTGTTGCATTAATGATAAGGATTGGATGAGTTGTGTGCTAAGGATATTGAGAAAATTAGTCTCAATTAGAAACAGAGAAGAATAGGGATGGCAGTAAGGTAAAAGTCCAAGATAGGATGAGGATAAGAGGATGCGGTTTAAAGGGTTTGTAGATATGTGTCTTAAGGTGGCCCAGTAGAAATTATAGATGTCCGCATGAAGATCTAAAGAAGTTGTGACTGTTCAAGTAAAATCGGTTCCAACAGGTGTTCAGTGGTGACAGAGTAAGACAGATAGGTTCTGTGAGATCCGAAATTGTATTATAAAGTTCTACAGATTTGAGGGAGTTCTGAGGACGTCTTTGTGGAATGTCAACTAGATTGGTTCGTGGTTTGAAGGTCCACAAGCATCTATTCCTTTGTGATAGTGATGACAGACTATGTTCTTGAGGTTCTGGATGAAGCAGATGAAGTATGGATGTTCTTGGTGATTCAGGCAAGCTTGTGGTGGTCTTTGGATCATGTTCAGTTCATGTTGGTGGTCCGCATTGAAGTTGGAGTTCTCTTTTGAAGAACAACTTCCGAATAATGGTGTTCTTCATAAAACAGGCCGACCGGATGAGTTATACATCTTGCAATGTTATTGTAGATGTTTGCCGGCTTAGATGATCATTCCTAAGTTGTTGTCTTATATAAATAAGGGATTGCGAAGTCATTTGAAAGGTGTCCTTAGAGATGAGTGTGTGGTAGCAAGGAGGAGAGTGAAAGGCAGAGCAGAAGTATTGGGCTTAATGGAACTGATTCAAGCATGGTGAAGATGCTATTTTCCAGTTCAAGTAGGTGATACTTATTTCTTTGTAGATAGTGTGTCTTTTGTAGGCAGTGAGCCTCTTGTGAGTAGTGTGCTCGGGTAGTGAGCCCTAATTGGCAAGTGCCATTTTGTTCCTTCTATTCTTCTAACAGAGAATATTTTCTTGGGTTAATCACCCCGTGGTTTTTCCCTTAACCAGGTTTTCCACGTCAAAATCTTGGTGTCTTATGTGTTGATGTGTTTCTATTTTTGATTTGAATGCATTATGTTTCATGATTAATATACTGCTAATAATTAAGAGGATTTAAGTTTGTAATCGGAGAAAGTTTTGCACAACTGATTCACCCCCCCTCTCAGTTGTGTGCCCTAAGTCTAACAGTCACTTTGCAACACCATCTCAAAGAGGGGCAAAATGTAGACACCTAAAATTAACCTCACTTCCCAACTTAGTTATTCATCTGCCACACCTTCACATTAATTAAATAATTCTTAATTGTTTGATTAATTTCATCTATTGTTATGAAAATCACTCTACCTTATTTTGCCACATTAATTAAATAATTATTAATTATTTAATTAAGTTAATTTTTCCACTTCCTAACATTAATTAATCCCTTCTTCTTTTCTAATATTAATTAAATAATTTATAATTATTTAATTAATTAAATCACAATCCAATATTAATTAAATAAATCAAATATTTATTTAATTAATAATTAATAAATCCTAATACACCTCATTCTCGATTTCTTTCCTTTTTAAAACTTGTGTGTATCTAATTAATTAGATAAATCCTCTCGTATCTTATCTTGCTTTCTTTCGAATTTATTTATTTTAAATAAAAATTAAATCCTTTATTTTCTTTCAAATCTTATCTTTTACCTGATTTATTTCCTCTTTTGTCAAATAAAGCAAAAAACAAATCTCTATCTTCAAAATCAAATCCTTATCTCTCCATCATAAAAAAATTATAAATAAGCCCTTCTCCAAACCAAATAGGGGACTTCATCGGATGCAAATTTATGTTGTTGAAGTCATTCCTCCATTTCCACTCATCAAGGTTATGCTATTAAGTTAAGCAATCTATATACACACTTGAATCCAAGGAACAGATCCGTCGGAGCTTGGGTGTGCTTTGATACGTTCAATCGGTGAGGTAAATGTGCATTTGAAGGAAGGTATAATAGTTTGTTTGATTTACTTTCTCTAGTTATTCTTCTTATGCAACCTTTTACGCTCACAATGGTAGCAAGTTTGATATGAAGATGGTTGTTCTATCATTTATTTTCCACATCTTTATCTTATTCCTATGCCCTCGTACATGATTAGTTGTTACCGAATTCATGATTACACTCTTCTACTCATCAGTTATTCTCACGTTAGAAAAAAAACATGTTAGAAAAAGTCTCATGTCATTTAAATGTCCCTCGGTAGATACTTTGGTATTTCTATGTCCAATGTCCAATTATAAAGGAACCACTTGTTGGTGATTGAATCTGCAGGCACTTTCCTGAAGATTCAAGCATTCAAGTATGCATGCCCCTTCCCAAAAAATCCAAAAATTCTATATCTTTCGGCCTCTGCAGTGCTAAAAAACGCAAAAGTCAGTTAAGGTGCAAGTGTCTTCGTATAGACAAAGGTGTTTGTATATGCATACAGGTCAAAAATGTACATTGGCGGGCTCGTGAAATCTCCATCGACCTTCATATCGGGTTGCATATACAAGGGGAATCTTTCACAGATTCCTGGGAATATTCGCTGCTTGCATATTGGGTTGCATGTATATTTGGTTTGTATGTTCAGACATACAATGGTTAGATACAAGGAAAAAATACATTGCAGGCATATTCCAGGAAAGATTCGCTGTTTGTATGCAAAGGAAATATACATTGCAGATATACAAAGAAAAAACATACAAGGGCCAACATACATTTGCCACAGTGCGGCTGATATACAAGTGGTGGGGTCCACGGACAGGACATACAAAGGTGAATGTATGTGAAGTATACATTCGAAATATACAAAACAAAGGCATACATTCCGGACTCGATTGAAAATCAAATGCAGTGAATAATGTTTCAAATCCGCAGCATGTATATTGGGCGCTTGTATGTGCCAATGTACATTCGGAAGATACAAGGGTTAAGATGCAAGCCATATTTCAAAGCAACTTCAGCGTGCCTCATTAAAATTTGAAATCCGCCTTGTATGTATGAGGCAAATGTACATGCACATATACAAGGAAATATGCAGGAAAAGAGGATACAAGCCGGACCCGAATTGACTTTCAATTTGTTCTAAACAGGTTTGGGGTCCGCCTTGTATATCAAATAGATGTATATGTATTTTGCATATACAAAGGGTTTTTGAGGGGTGAACAGTGACGATTGTATATGCATTTGTTCATGGATATACAAGGGTGAAAAAGGCAAAATGAGAAAGGGAAAAGTCAGCGATAGGAGCATGGAATGCCTACGTGGCACGTAATCATTGGTTGGCCAGTGTTTTTGGGGTCGTGGATCTCAGCGATGGGAGTAGATTGACGGCTGGTTTTATTTTTCGCGGTTGCGAGGGGATTTCTTTATTTGCAGCCCATTTTTGAGCGGGAAGTCTTCAGATGTTTTCGTTGCTGCATCCCGCGAGTGGTTGGAGCTTTAATGGCGGTCCTGCAGAGGATGATCGATGGAGTTGATAGGCCAACCACCAATTTTAAGATGAAAATCTGGAAATGGTGACACATCTCCCAATTCTACCTACTCATTCCTCTTTGTCTCTCTGCTGCATTGATGTTTTTGAGCGCCATTTCACATGCATTGTAGCTGGCAGATTTTTTATTTGCCTTGTAATTAATTTTGCTAAGTTTACAGTCTTGGTATAAAGGCCAAACTGTGTCACTCTTTTTGGTTGTTGAAGACTTAGGCAATTTTGGGGGGAAAATAACGAAATATAGAGCATTTCCTATCTGTTTTATCTCTATGGAGTTTATGTGTTGCATCTGAGTTGTATCTTGCACATATATTCAGTTTCTTGTCACTATATATGAAAAATGCGTTATTGCATGTGTTTATCTGTCTGTCTCCACTTGTTGTATGCATTTTCTTTTTCTGAATCTGGTTGCTAAGGGTTTCTCAGATTCTAGGGTATAGTTTTGTTGTACCACATGCCTAATCTATAACTTCCATTCAAGGAGTGGATTAAATTATTTTAGGTTAAGGTATGGAGAAGAATGTATGTCAACTGGGATATCTGTAAGTATGGACAGTTAAATACTTATCCTTGGGTGGTGTTTGTAAGGCAAATACCAGTCCTAACCCCTTGAAACTTGAACGTCAGTTGCAAGCCATTCTTATGTATACGTCTAGTTGACTCCTTGCCCTGAGATAGGCACTAGTCTGCTTCTGGATTAGTACAAACCATTCCATTGTTTCAACCTATTAGTTGTAGGAGTAGGATTAGGAACCCCTGCATACTCTCATACCTGACCAGACAAATATGTCCAAGAACGTTGCCAACCTTCTGATTTATCACACAAATCTTGGTCCACACTATTGGTAATCATTTATGTTTAGGGTTTTGAGCTTGAATGTTTGCAGGTTTTCTTTTGTAAACCCTGAAATTTCTGAGTCATGGGGTCTTGCATTGTTCTGTCTATTTTGTTGGTGGCCTTCTGCGATGGATTCATGGTTATTAAATCTCATCCTCATGATTTAGTTTTCGTTGGTTGACCGGCCCCCATGTAATGATTTACTACCTTTTCCTGTTACACTCTTGAGAAATGTTAAGTTTTTGTATGTGCCATTGCAAATGTATACCATCAGCCTCCAAAAAATTGATAAAAACCGAATTATATGCATTTTATATGTATATCAAGCTCTAAAAGATGCATGTACAAAGGGGCAATCTTTCGTAGATTCTCAAGAATATTCCCGCTTTGTATATCGGGCTATATACAATGCAAAGTATACAAGGAGGTGCTAATATGCAATTGCCAAAGTGGCGAGTGGAAGATACCTTCCTAGAATATTTTGTAGAAGATTCCGCAGTTGTATATTAGGGGTTTGTATATTTATGTTTGCATATTTGACATACAAGGGCAAAAATATACATTTGCTACAGTGCAGAGGCAGAGATGCATGTGGTGGGGCCCGTGGATATACAAGGCAGAATGTACATTCAAAAATATACAAGGGGCCCACGACATGCAAAGTGAACAGTGTCGTGGATACTCAAAGATACATGCAGCAAAGACACAAGTGGATGGGGCCCGCAGATATATACAAGTGAGTTTGTATATCGTCTATATACAAAAAAAATATGCATTCGCGGATATACAAGCTGGATTCCAAAGTGTTTCTAATGTGCTTTTTAATTATAGCGAAGTTTGACTAGTACATTGCATTTGTATATGCGATGTGCAATCAAATGTGCAAGGGAAAGAGAAAATAGGTCGGGCCCACCAGTTATATACAATGGTAATTGTATGTATGCCAACATATATGCAAAACATACAAGTGAAAAGATGCATTCCGAACCTGAGTAGAATTCCAAGATGCTTCATACAAGTCTGGGGTCCGCAGCATGTATATTGGGTTTGTATATGCAGCATGCAACCCGATATACAAAACAAAGATATACAACCCAGACGTGAAGGAAGAGTCAAATACAATAAACAGTAATTTGAGGTCCGGGGGT
This sequence comes from Cunninghamia lanceolata, assembly GCA_027924645.1. NCBI lineage: Eukaryota > Viridiplantae > Streptophyta > Pinopsida > Cupressales > Cupressaceae > Cunninghamia > Cunninghamia lanceolata. Next base: position 295,313 of record BSBN01001906.1, on the reverse strand, counting down.
TGTATAAAGTGATTGTATGCTTGTGCAATAGCCGATATGCAAAGAAGTTATCGCCAAGACCATATGTATCAGGCAGCCTTTCTTGGGTTATTCCGATGGCCGATGGAGATCAAGTGCACAACGACGGAGGATGAGTCACAAGCTACCACGTGCCTAGGAACTGTTGCATATATGTGCATCCGCATATACAAAGATTTAAAAGGAGTATTTGTATATGCATTTCAGCACGCACATATAAGGGCGAAAAAGGTAAAATAAAGAAAGGAAAAGTCAGCGATAGGAGCATGGAATGCCTATGTGGCACATCATCATTGGTTGGTGACTTTTCAATGTTTTTTGGGGCTGTGGATCTCAGCGATGGGAGTAGATCAATAGCTGGTTTTGTATTTTGCAGTTGCGAGGGGGTTTCTTTGTTTGCAGCCCATTTTTGAGCGGGAAATCTTCAGATGTTTTTGTTGCTGCATCCCGCGAGTTGTTGAGGCTTTAATGGTGATCGTGTAGAGGCATCAATGGGTGAGGTGACAGGTGAACTACCAAGTTTGCGAAGGGAGCCTTCAGGTGGCGGCGCAGATCCCAATTCCACCTACTCATTCCTCTTTGTCTTTCTGCAGCATTGAATATTTCTGAGCGTCATTTCTCATGCGTTGTATCTGGCAAATCTTTGACTTGCCTTGTAATTAATTTTGCTGAGTACACAATCTTGGTATAAAAGCCAAATTGTGTTACTCATGGTTGTTGTTGAAAACTGGACAAATTTTGGTGCTGTGATAAGATACAACTTCATTGGTGGCCTTGTTTTGGATGTTTTTGTGAGTTTATGAATCTCATGTTGTATGTTAATGCATAAACTTACTGATTTCATGTTGATTAATATGAGTAATGCTTCATTGCATGTGTTATGTTACTTGTCTCCAAATTGAATGTATTCTTCTTTTGAATCTAAACAGCTAAGGGGTGTCTAAGATTCTTGAATATAGATTTGCTATGTTGAATGCTTGATCTTTTACTTCCACTCAAGGTGTAGATTAAATGTTTTAGGTTAAAGTGTTAAGAAGAATACATTGCAGTGAGGATCTTCTAAGCAGAGGTAACTGAATACTCAATTCTGGGAAGTATCTGTAAGGCAGATATTAAACAACCCCCTTGAAACTCAGTCATTGATATGGGTTTATGTGCACATTCACATGTGTATGTCTATTGACTCTGAGCCCTGGATAGGCACCGATCCAGTCCTGTATTGAGGTCACAACCAAAGTCCTAGTTTTGCATCCAAGTACAAAATAAACTCAAACTTCATATACAAACCTTTAGGACTTTAGAATTAGTTTAGGATTTGAAATCCTCTGTCTACAACTGAATATAGGCCTAAAGCTAGCCCCTTTGCACTTATCTCACAGTTTTGGTCTTCATAAGAGAGGATTTATCTGCTTTGTGTCAACATCCCAGCTAGTACATTTATAGAGTCTATCTCCTATACTGTTGGCCCCTGGCCCAGGAATCCTGTTGATTAATGATGGCTACCTTTTAGGGATAACTGGGAATAAGCATCTAGTCTGGAAAAATAACCAACAAAAATTGGCGACTCCGCTGGGGAAAACTTTGTGAAAGAACCCTGATTTTAAAAGAAAATAATTCCTACTAATAGGTGGTGACTCTGAACCAATCTCCCAACTGGTAAAGTAAAAATTTGTATGCAAGGGAGAAAATCCCAGTGTAACCCTTTGTTCGAAGAGTTACCCAGAAAAATGATGTACAGGAAAAAGGGAACTGTTCAAGCTAGTCAGGAGGGTTCTCCCAGAAGAAATGAATTTATTCAGGACAATCCAAGATCTTCAGAAAGGACGAAACCTTATTTTTCAAACACAGAAGCTGAAATCCAGAATGTATATGAGAAACAACAGGGTGGTGCTTTAAGAATAAGGTCAGAGGTTTTTCAGAAACACCCTTTCCTGGATCCCAGTGATAGATTTGAAGAGGTTGAGTCTCCAAGGGATGAAGATAATGATGACCAGAATGGAATGGGACCATCCTCCTCTATGCCCAGAGAGGAACAATTAGCTGGAGAAATTAAAAGTTTAAGAGCTGAATTGGAATATCTGCAAGCAGTGAAGATCAGAGATGACATGAGACAGAAGGTGCAAGCTCTGAGAGTTGCTCAGAATGATTCAATTCCCACCCTTGAAAATGCAAATATGCAAAGAAATCAGCATAGAAATGAAATCCAGAATCAGCATAACGATCAAAGACAGAATGCAAATAATGCTAGAATACCGTTAAATAATGTAAGAAATCAGGATGCAAACATAAATGCTAATGCTAATCAATTTGGTAGACAGCGTATGTAGCTGGATAGATTTAGATAGCTTATTTTTTATGGCATTCCTGGTTATCGAGATCCTATTGACAAACATGTGAGGCTGCAAGTGCCTAAGTTTTCAGGAAATAATATTGTATCAGGTGAAGACCATTTAAAATCTTTTCAGAATATCATGGACAACTTTGAGGTTGAGCATGAAGATGTTTTCATGAAATCATTTATGCAATCTTTAGTTGATGAAGCCAAGGAATGGTATAAAGGTCTACCTGACAGAAGTGTTTCATCATGGGATGACTTCAGGAGAATATTCAAGGAACAGTATGGTGACAAAAGTGATCCTAGTTTTTTCATTAATGAATTCACTGGCATCACCAAAGCATCAAATGAACAAGTTGCTAATTTCAATGCTAGATTCACGAAGGTATTGAACAAATTGCCACAGGATCTGAGGCCTAATGAACCTATGTGCATAGCGTTGTACATAAATGCTTTTGATGCCAAAACAACTTATGGATTGAGAGATAAGAGTCCTCACAGCCTCAGAGATGCTTTCAAGATTGCAACAAACATTGAAAATAATAGGAAAGCATCTGGTAAGACAAATAGAAGAGATGATGTAAAAATTTTGCAAAATCCAAATACTAAATCTCAGGGTGTTCAAGGCAATGCATCTACTTCTGAGGATAAATTAGACAAATTGACAACTATTGTCAAGGACCTAAGCTATAGAATGGCTAAAAATGAAAAGGGGGTGGGTCTTGACAGACAAGTTTACCAAGGCAAGAAAGAAGACCATCATTACATGATATGCCATATAAGACTAATTGGCATAATGGTAAACCCATTCTTCCAAACAGCAACACAGGTCAAAGGATTCAAAATGCAAAGGAAACTCCTGATCCTTTGAAGAAGGCTGTCAATATTGTTAATGACACCCCATGGTGTATCATATGTCAAATGCCTCATTCACTGTCGCAATGCCTGATTGCTCAGTCTCTATATGATAATGCAGTTGCCTGTGATGAGTGCAACGAGCCACATCGCATGGAGGATGATAATGTCACTATGCTGTCTACAAATAGAGAGTATCTGTTTCACGATGCTGATGTAAGTGTAAATGATGAGACTCAAGTCTGGCAGCAATTTCCCTATGATGAAGATGAGGAAGATAACTATGCTTATGCTCAGGACTCACACAATTTTCTAAATAATTTGAGGAGCCTTTTTGATGAAGAAATTTGAGCTTTCACGGTTGCAGCAGTAGCTCAAGTTAAAAGCAATTACAATCTCAGGTGCAAAGCTCAGGTAAGCAACTCACACCAACCAGTGCATAATCATAAAGGGACTGAAACACAAAAGAGGCAATGGAGCAATAATAGGCAGAATTTTAAGCAGAAAATAGGTCATGATTCTCAAGGACCAGAAAATAGAATCCCCCAGATTGAGGATCAAAACAAAAATTCTCAAGGCAAGAATGGTAGTCAGGCAGCTATAAAAACTAAGGCTGGATCATCCCAGGATAAAGGTAAAACGGTGGAGCAAGTTACAATTGTTATTCAAAATTATGCTCCATTTGATATGACTCAAGTCTTATCGTAGATAAAAGTCTCTATTCCACTGATGGAGCTAATGAAAGTGGAAGAATTCAAAAATAAAGCAGTTTCCTTAATTGCAAGGGTACCATGTCAAGCCAAGCTGAATGATGAATTTCAGGGTAAGAAACAGGCCTTGTGCATTGATGAAGATGAAGTTCCTGAGGTATATCTGGGGATGACCATAACAAAATACCCTTCATAAGTGGAACCATTTTATGTTTCCCTTGTCATAAATGGAAAAATAATTAAGAACTGTATGCTTGACTCAGAAGCATCAACGAACATCATGCCTTTGGCTATCATGCAACAAGCTGAATTAAAAATAGATAAGGCATGTGGGAAATGCTATGCCATGGATGCTAGGGAGGTACCTGTCATTGAAATTATGAAAGATGTTGATTTCAGATTGGCAGCATATCCTGAAAAGGCCTACAAAATGAACATAACAGTTGTTGATATCAAGCCGCAATATGGCATGTTGTTGTCAAGAAGGTGGGCAGCATTGATTGGTGGGAGTATGCAGTTAGATTTGTCATATGCTATGATTCAAATGAATGGCAAGGATGTCAAACTGATCAGAGAAGAAAGGTCATCAGAGACAGTGGAGGATCAAAAATTAGAGGAACAGATATGTTTTGTGGATACTAACTGTGATAATTTCAGAGTTGTCTCAGATGATAAAGAGAGTGAAGGAAAAAAATTTTGCATTCAAGAATTGGATCAACAGGGTCTATGGACCATGTATTTTAATGGAGCTTGTTCGAAGGAAGGCTCTGGTGCTGGGATTATATTTCTATCTTCAGCTGGTAATCTTCTCAAATTCTCTTTCTTGTTGAAGTTTGCCTGTACAAACAATATTGCAGAGTATGAGGCTTTGTTATTAGGATTGAATGTGGCTTTGAAGCATGGAATCAAGATGCTCAAGGTGTTTGGTGATTCAGAGCTTATTGTTTCCCAAGTTAGGGATAAGTATGCATCAAAAAATAAAAGGTTAAATCAATATAAGCATGTTGTTTGGGATACAATGGAATTGTTTGATGATTTTTCAATAAACTAGATAGAGAGATCAAAAAATGTTAGGGCAGATTTTCTAGCTAATGTGGCCATAAGACCAGATGATATAACCAAATGTTGAAGTCAAACTCAAACCTGCAGTGCTAGATAACGTATGCAGCTGGCAAGTCTTTGATAATGATAAGGATTTACTGAGATTTCTACATTGCATTGATGAATACAAGAACCAAGAAATAGATTTTCAAAACTTTGTGGAGGTTATAGATGGAAGAGAAACTCTTTTAGGGAAAGAAATAATTCAACTCAAGACAAACAAACTCCCTAGAGGGCTGGTTGCTTTAGAGAGAGCTTTTGACCATAGAGACCAATTTGTTACAAAGACATCTCCAACAAATAAGAATGATCTAGAGGAGATAAACTTGGGAACATCTCATGCTCCTAAGAAGGTATACATTGGCAAACAGCTCAAGCCACATATCAGAAGTATGCTGATTGCACTACTGAGAAGATATAAGCATGTCTCTGTCTGGTCTTATGAGGACCTCAAAGCTTATAGAGAGGATTTATTTCAGCATGAAATCCCTTTGAAGCCTGAAGCTAAACCGTTTAGACAGAAACAGAGGCCTATCAACCCAACCTTAGCTCCAAAAATGCAAGAAGAACTCATGAGGCTTAGGGAGGCTGGAATAATTATGCCCATCAGACATTCAACTTGGGTGTCTAACCTTGTCCCGGTCAGAAAAAAGAATGGTGATATAAGGCTGTGTGTGGATTTTAGAAATCTGAATATGTCTTCTTTGAAGGACAATTATCCATTGCCAAATATGGAAGCCATGTTACAGAAGGTGACTGGCTGTGAGCTTATATCCATGATGGATGGGTTTTCAAGGTACAATCAGGTGAAAGTAAAGGAATCAGAACAATTCAAGACCGCTTGCACTACTCCATGGGGAACCTATGTATATGTGAGGATGCCGTTTGGACTGACAAATGCAAGTGCCACATTTCAAAGGGCAATGGATGTTGCTTTTGTAGGATTGATTGATTCAATCTTGGCTGTGTATCAAGATGACTTGATAGCTTATTCAAAAAGGGAGGAGCAACACTGTATGCACTTGGAGCAGATTTTTATTAGAGCATTAGAGTATGGCATCTCACTCAACCCAAAGAAATGTGCTTTTGGGGTTGTAGAAGAAAAATTGCTTGGACACATTGTTTCCAAGGATGGAGTCAGGATTGATCCTGAAAGGGTGGCTGCAATTGACAGAATCCAGGTCCCCAAAACAGTGAAAGGTGTTCAGTCCTTCTTTGGACAAGTTAATTTTGTTAGGAAATTTGTGCCTAATTTTGCGGAGACCACCAGAGAGATCTCTAAAATGCTAAAGAAAAATGCAACTGTCAAATGGGAAGATGAAGCAACCAAATCATTTCAGAACATAAAGGAAGCTATAAAGATGGCTCCTGTTTTAAAATATCCTAATTTTTCTAAGCCATTTCAATTATTCTCATTTGCTTCTTTCCACACTGTTGCTGCATGCTTATTGCAGAAAATTGAAGAAGGGTTTGAATAGCCTATTGCCTTCTTTAGTAAGTCACTACAGGCTGCTGAATTAAAATATGACATCATGGAGAAACAGGCATATGCACTGTTCAGAGCAGTTAAAAGTTTTAGGCCATATTTGGTAGGCTCTCAGGTAATTGCATATGTGCCTCATGCAGCAGTCAAGGACATCTTTACTCAGCAGGAAGTAAATGGAAGGAGATGTAGATGGATAAATAAATTGCAAGAATTCAACATTGAAATACAGATCACTAAGTTGGTAAGAGGACAAGGTTTGGCCAAATTGATGACACAGTCAAATTTAGAGGCATGCCAAGTGAATGTAGTGCATAATGAAGTTATAAATATGTTAGAATCTAAGTGGTATAAAGACATAGAATACTACTTGCAAAATTTAAACTGTCCTTCCCACCTCAATGACATCCAGAAGAGAACTTTGAAGCTGCAGGCTATTAAATACATTATTGTTCAAGGAAAGCTGTATTGGAGAAATCATGATGGTGTATTACTCAGATGTGTGGATGAGAATCAGGCCAGACACATTCTCAATGACATGCACAATGGAGTGTGTGGTGGACACTATGCTACCTATACAATAGCCCACAAAATCCTCAGAGTGGGCTACTGGTGGCCAACTCTTTTCTCAGATGCACATAGAGTGATAAGGAAATGTGATCCTTGCCAAAGGTTCTCAGGAAAGATAAAATATGGAGGTGCATTGCCCCTTAAGACTGTAACTATAGAGACTGTAACTATAGAAGCTCCATTTCAGCAATGGGGAATTGATTTTATAGGGGAAATCTCAGAAAAATCTAGTGGAAGGCACAGTTGGATTCTGGTTGCTACTGATTACTTCACTAAATGGATTGAGGCCATTCCAACTAAAAAGGCTACAAGAAAAGTGGTGATGGATTTTATCCTGGAAAATATTATTATTAGATTTGGAGTACCAGCCAAATTGGTTGCAAATAATGCTATGTGCTTCAGGTCTAGTGAATTTATTGATTTTTGCAATAATTATGGAATTGATTTGTCTCATACATCACCATATCATCCACAAGGGAATGGTCAAGAAGAGTCAAGCAACAAAAGTCTCATGAAAATCATCAGAAGGGTGATAGATAAATACAAGAGATCTTGGCGTTCAAAGCTAAAGTTGGCATTATGGGCTGACAGGGTGACAGTGAAAAGAGCAACTAGGAGATCTCCTTTTGAATTGGTATATGGTGCAATAGCTAGGTTGCCTGTGAATAACCTCCTACCAATGTACAAATTCATCCAGGGGAACGAGGAGGTGATTGGAGACCCAATGACTGAAAGAATAAATCAGTTGGTCGCACTTGATGAAATCAGAAGAGAAGCACAGAGAACAAACATCAAGAAACAACAAAAAGTGAAATATCTGTTTGATAGAAGGGCTACACAGAGAAGGTTTCAGATAGGTGACTTAGTGCTTATGTGGAGTGCAAAGGGCCGGGATAAGGGCAAGCATGGTAAATTTGAACCCCTATGGATCGGCCCATATCAAATCAGCAATTTCTATGAAGATGATTCTTATTTTCTCCAGGCCCTCAATGGTGAACTATTAGAATTACCTGTGCACGGTAAATTCCTTAAGGCTTTTTTCACATAAATGAGTACCTTCTGTGCACACTATAAATAAGATGTAAATATTTCGTAGGTGCATTGTAGAGTTGGCCGTGTTTGAGTTTTGAGTTTTGTCTGGTCTGCCCCGGAGTAATCTGGTCCTCGCTGCAGTCTTGCGCCTGCACATCCCCAATCAGAGCCTGTGTTGGTAATCATTTATGTTTAGGGTTTTGAGCTTGAATGTTTGCAGGTTTTCTTTTGTAAACCCTAAAATTTCTGAGTCATGGGATCTTGCATTGTTCTGTCTATTTCGTTGGTGGCCTTCTGCGATGGATTCATGGTTATTAAATCTCATCCTCATGATTTAGTTTTCGTTGGTTGACCGGCCCCCATGTAATGATTTATTGCCTTTTCCTGTTACACTCTTGAGAAATGTTAAGTTTTTGTATGTGCCATTGCAAATGTACACCATCGACCTCCAAAAAATTGATAAAAACTGAATTATATGCATTTTATATGTATATCGGGCTCTAAAAGATGCATGTACAAAGGGGGAATCTTTCGTAGATTCCTGAGAATATTTTCGCTTTGTATATCGGGCTATATACAAAGCAAAGTATACAAGGAGGTGCTAATATATAATTGCCAAAGTGGCGAGTGGAAGATACCTTCCTGGAATATTTTGTAGAAGATTCCGTAGTTGTATATTAGGGGTTTGTATATTTATGTTTGCATATTTGACATATAAGGGCGCAAATATACATTTGCTACAGTGCAGAGGCAGAGATGCATGTGGTGGGGCCCGTGGATATACAAGGCAGAATGTGCATTCGAAAATATACAAGGGCCCATGACATGCAAAGTGAATAGTGTTGTGGATACTCAAAGATACATGCAGCAAAGACACAAGTGGATGGGGCCCGCAGATATATACCAGTGAGTTTGTATATCGTCTATATACAAAGAAAATATGCATTCGTAGATATACAAGCTGGATTCTAAAGTGTTTCAAATGTGCTTTTTAATTATAGTGAAGTCTGACTAGTACATTGCATTTGTATATGCGATGTGCAATCAAATGTGCAAGGGAAAGAGAAAATAGGTCAGGCCCCCCGGTTATATACAATGGTAATTGTATGTATGCCGACATACATGCAAAACATACAAGTGAAAAGATGCATTCCGGACCCGAGTAGAATTCCAAGATGCTTCATACAAGTCTGGGGTCCACAGCATGTATATTGGGTTTGTATATGCAGCATGCAACCCGATATACAAAACAAAGATATACAACCCGGACGTGAAGGAAGAGTCAAATACAATGAATAGTAATTTGAGGTCTGGGGGTTGTATAAAGTGATTGTATGCTTGTGCAATAGCCGATATGCAAAGAAGTTATCGCCAAGACCATATGTATCGGGCAGCCTTTCTTGGGTTATTCCGATGGCCGATGGAGATCAAGTGCACAGCAACGGAGGACGAGTCACAAGCTGCCACGTGCCTGGGAACTGTTGCATGTATGTGCATCCCGCATATACAAAGATTTAAAAGGAGTGTTTGTATATGCATTTCAGTACGCACATACAAGGGCGAAAAAGGTAAAATAAAGAAAGGAAAAGTCAGCGATAGGAGCATGGAATGCCTATGTGGCACGTCATCATTGGTTGGCGACTTTTTAATATTTTTTGGGGCCGTGGATCTCAACGATGGGAGTAGATCGACGGTTGGTTTTGTATTTCACAACTGCGAGGGGGTTTCTTTGTTTGCAGCCCATTTTTGAGCGGGAAATCTTTAGATGTTTTCGTTACTGCATCCCGTGAGTTGTTGAGGCTTTAATGGCGATCGTGCAAAGTCATCGATGGGTGAGGAGACAAGTGAACTACCAGGTTTGCGAAGGGAGCCTTCAGGCGGTGGCACAGATCCCAATTCCACCTGCTCATTCCTCTTTGTCTCTCCGCAACATTGAATATTTCTGAGCTCCGTTTCTCATGCGTTGTATCTGGCAAATCTTTGACTTGCCTTGTAATTAATTTTGCTGAGTACACAGTCTTGGTATAAAAGCCAAATTGTGTTACTCATGGTTGTTGTTGAAAACTGGACAAATTTTGGTGCTGTGATAAGATACAACTTCATTGGTGGCCTTGTTTTGGATGTTTTTGTGAGTTTATGAATCTCATGTTGTATGTTAATGCATAAACTTACTGATTTCATGTTGATTAATATGAGTAATGCTTCATTGCATGTGTTATGTTACTTGTCTCCAAATTGAATGTATTCTTCTTTTGAATCTAAACAGCTAAGGGGTGTCTAAGATTCTTGAATATAGATTTGCTATGTTGAATGCTTGATCTTTTACTTCCACTCAAGGAGTAGATTAAATGTTTTAGGTTAAAGTGTTAAGAAGAATACATTGCAGTGAGGATCTTCTAAGCAGAGGTAACTGAATACTCAATTCTGGGAAGTATCTGTAAGGGAGATATTAAACAACCCCCTTGAAACTCAGTCATTGATATGGGTTTATGTGCACATTCACATGTGTATGTCTATTGACTCCAAGCCTTGGATAGGCACCGATCCAGTCCTGTATTGAGGTCACAACCAAAGTCTTAGTTTTGCATCCAAGTACAAAATAAACTCAAACTTCATATACAAACCTTTAGGACTTTAGAATTAGTTTAGGATTTGAAATCCTCTGTCTACAACTGAATATAGGCCCAAAGCTAGCCCCTTTGCACTTATCTCACAGTTTTGGTCTTCATAAGAGAGGATTTATCTGCTTTGTATCAACATCCCAGCTAGTACATAGATACATTTCATAGATGTTGAATAGGGAATACCCCCCTTGGTTCTGCAAAGCCTAAAGAAGAAGAGGAGATATTTATAGAGTCTATCTCCTATACTATTGGCCCCTGGCCCGGGAATTCTGTTTATCAATGATGGCTACCTTTTAAGGATAACTGGGAATAAGCATCCAGTCTGAGAAAATAACCAACACACACATGGGAGTATTCTGCCTGTTATTACAAAGTTAAATCTTTCTGTCATTTGGAGAGTAAATGTTACATCTTTATCAAATAGGGACACCCCCTTGGTGCGGCAGAACCAGAAGTGAAGGGGAGGCAGCTCACGCAACCTCCCGTATCTGTTGGCCGAATCTGCTTGTGCATTGGAACTGTGCAAACCCTCTGTCGATTCAGGAAAAATTACTAACAGAATTGGCGACCCTACTGGGGAGAGAAAGAGTCAAATTATTTGAAAAGTGAATTTGTTGCAGCAAGATCCAAAAATGGCCATGTGCTGCTCTGTTGGCGTGGTGAATCCAGAAAACAAAATGGTCTTATTGATATAGTGTCCTCTCTATGAGAGGTGGCGACTCTGTTGATTGAACCTATCAGTGCTGCAACATATATCTAGGTATTCATCTTTGATTCAAAATGTTAAGTTTAAAACAACAGGCCTGGGTATGCTCTCAAAGGAGACCATTTTTTATTGAAAAGTATAAAGCCCTAAATTTCACGGGAATAGGTGGTTACCCAAATGCTATTCCAAATAAAATTAGAAGATGTTTGCCAAAATATAGTGGATCAGATTCTAAATCGGCAAACAAACATCTGCAAAGATTTTGTAATTTAATAGAAGATTATGAGGTAGAGGATGAAGATGTAGTAATGAGACTCTTTGTTCAGTCATTGGATGATGATGCTAGGATATGGTTTTCAGATCTGCCTATTTGTTCAGTTTCTTCATGGATAGATTTAGAAGTTGCATTCCTAGAACAGTTTGGTGAAAGGTTTGATGTGGCCTCATTAATCATACATTTTATGAATATCCAAAAGGAAGATGAGGAACTGGTTCCAACCTTTATCTTAGGTTTATTAAGTTGCTCAAGCAAATCCCTGAGTATATGAGACCCAATAATGCATTATGCTTAGCAATTTATTTGGCTACATTTGATGAAGAAATGAGTTATTTATTAAGAGATAAAGAACCAGTCACACTTCACCAGGCTTACCAATTTGCTATGGATATTGAAAACAATGAGAAATATGGAATGCCAATAGGTTTCATGGCTGCAAGTTGTCAAAACAGTTATCAAAGTGAATGTATTTCTACTTTTCCACAATGTTCATTAAAGGATGATTTTGCAAAGGGAAATATATTTCAGAATAATGTGTGTAGCCATGATGTGATGCGTGAAGAAAATGTTGTAGAAAATGAAGGCACATACTATGATGATGAAAACGAAGACTGTTATCAGCCTCTAGAAAAGATGCCTGCAGACATGAAATGCTTTTCAAGTGATAAAATGAAAGACATACATGAAGTTGTGTCTTACAGTGATAGGCATATCCCAGATATTCCTGAATGTTTATATGAGGTGGATATGCAGAGCTTCACTCTAAATACAGAAGATACAGTTTCAAGGGATGGCAGTGAATACATTGGTGATTGTCAGCATTCAGATGCATATGTGAGCCTTTCAGATGATGAAATATATATGGATGTTGAATATGAGTGTTTCTTTGAAGATTCTGATCACCTTCATAGTGCAGAGGTTTAAAAAATTGCTTTTGATTGTCAGTGCAGTGGTGAAGAGGAAAAACAGGGTCACTATTTAGAGGTGAATGGATAAGTTACAGATGTGTGTGCTCACACAGTTGGGGATAGTGCTGATTGCAGGGGTGACTATGAATTTTTTGACTTAGGGCTGCATTCTGAAGTATTTCTGCCTTCTTTTGAGACATTCCAGGTGGACATAAATGATAAGATTTTTGAGCACAATGATGATGAATATCTGAATGCTTATAAAAATGAATTTGATTATGAGATGTTGCTCATGCCTAAATATTGCATGTTTGATACAGAGGAGCTTTTATTTTTTGAAGAAAGGCAAAATTCTGATGTGGATTCATTTGTTTCATGTGAGTCTATCATTTTCCCAGGCAACATCAATAACTCATATGATGATGATAGTCTACTGCTGGGAATGGTAGATGCTTATGAATTTTGTTGTAGACTTGTTGAAAGAGAAAAGAGTAGTAGCACAAATAATTGTAATACTGGGTGCTGTAGACAGTTAAAAGTTTTCAGGCTTCATTTGAAGAAATCAAATGAGAATCAAGTATTTGACAAAGGAAAATTCTAGTTTTTCCTTTTTGGTGGCCCTAGGCTGCCAAGTTTATTTTAATAATGTGCTTTTTGATGCAGGCTGGTGCAGTGTTTGACTTTGTGCCTAATGGTCAGGGGACTGGTCTGCATCCCAAAGATCTGAAGTTCTCGCCATGCCTGCAAGAGGCCTGCATCCCTACATGGAGCCTCTGTTGGTGATTGAATCTGCAGGCACTTTCCTGAAGATTCAAGCATTCAAGTATGCATGCCCCTTTCCAAAAAATCTAAAAATTCTATATTTTTTGGCCTCTGCAGTGCTAAAAAACGCAAAAGTCAGTTAAGGTGCAAGTGTCTTTGTACATACAAAGGTGTTTGTATATGCATGCAGGTCAAAATGTACATTGGTGGGCTCGTGAAATCTCCATCGGCCTTCAAAAATGGTGAAAAATGAGTTGTATGCATTTTTAAATGCATATCGGGTTGCATATACAAGGGGAATCTTTCACAGATTCTCGAGAATATTCACTGCTTGCATATTGGGTTGCATGTATATTTGGTTTGTATGTTCAGACATACAACGGTTAGATATAAGAAAAAAATACATTGCAGGCATATTCCAGGAAAGATTCGCTGTTTGTATGCAGAGGAAATATACATTGCAGATATACAAAAAAAAACATACAAGGGCCAACATACATTTGCTACAGTGCGGCCGATATACAAGTGGTGGGGCCTGCGGACAAGACATACAAAGGTGAATGTATGTGAAGTATACATTCGAAATATACAAAACAAAGGCATACATTCCGAACCCAATTGAAAATCAAATTTAGTGAATAATGTTTCAGGTCCGCAGCATGTATATTGGGCGCTTGTATGTGCCAATGTACATTCAGAAGATACAAGGGTTAAGATGCAAGCCGGATTTCAAAGCAACTTCAGTGTGCCTCATTAAAATTTGAAATCCGCCTTGTATGTATGAGGCAAATGTACATGCACATATACAAGGAAATATGCAAGAAAAGAGGATACAAGCCAGACCCAAATTGAATTTCAATTTGCTCTAAACAGGTTTGGGGTCTGCCTTATATATCAAACAGATGTATATGTATTTTGCATATACAAAGGGTTTTTGAGGGGCGAACAGTGACGATTGTATATGCATTTATTCATGCATATACAAGGGCAAAAAAGGCAAAATGAGAAAGGGAAAAGTCAGCGATAGGAGCATGGAATGCCTACGTGGCACGTAATCATTGGTTGGTGACTTTTCAGTGTTTTTGGGGCCATGGATCTCAGCGATGGGAGTAGATTGACGGCTGGTTTTATTTTTCACGGCTGCGAGGGGGTTTCTTTATTTGTAGCCCATTTTTGAGCAGGAAGTCTTTAGATGTTTTCGTTGCTGCATCCCACGAGTGGTTGGAGCTTTAATGGCAGTCCTGCAGAGGATGATCGATGGACTTGACAGGCCAACCACCACTTTTAAGATGAAAATCTAGAAACGGCGACACATCTCCCAATTCTACCTGCTCATTCCTCTTTGTCTCTTTGTCGCATTGATGTTTTTGAGTGCCATTTCTCATGCATTGTATCTGGCAGATTTTTTATTTGCCTTGTAATTAATTTTGCCGAGTTTACAGTCTTGGTATAAAGGCCAAACTGTGTCACTCTTTTTGGTTGTTGAAGACTTGCGCAATTTTGATGGAAAAATAATGAAATAGAGCATTTCCTGTCTGTTTTATCTCTGTGGAGTTTATGTGTTGCATCTGAGTTGTATCTTGTACATATATTTAGTTTCTTGTCATTGTATATGAAAAATGCGTTATTGCATGTGTTTATCTATCTGTCTCCACTTGTTGTATGCATATTCTTCTTCTGAATCTAGTTGCTAAGGGTTTCTCAGATTCTAGGGTATAGTTTTGTTGTACCACATGCCTAATCTATAACTTCCATTCAAGGAGTGGATTAAATTATTTTAGGTTAAGGTATGGAGAAGAATGTATGTCAACTGGGATATCTGTAAGTATGGACAGTTAAATACTTATCCTTGGGTGGTGTTTGTAAGGCAAATACCAGTCCTAACCCCTTGAAACTCAAATGCCAGTTGCAAGCCATTCTTATGTATACGTCTAGTTGACTCCTTGCCCTGAGATAGGCACCGGTCTGCTTCTAGATTAGTAGTTATGATCCAAAACTCCTGTCTTGCATCCAAACCATCGAATACAAACCATTCCATTGTTTCAACCTGTTAGTTGTAGGAGTAGGATTAGGAACCCCTACATTCTCTCATACCTAACCAGACAAATATGTCCAAGAATGTTGCCAACCTTCTGATTTATCACACAAATCTTGGTCCACACATGAGAGTATTCTGCCTGTTATTACAAAGTTAAATCTTTATGTCATTTGGAGAGTAAATGTTACATCTTTATCAAATAGAGACACCCCCCTTGGTGCGGCAGAACCAGAAGTGAAGGGGAGGTAGCTCACGCAACCCCCGTATCTGTTGGCCGAATCTGCCTGTGCATTGGAACTGGTAAACCCTCTGTCGATTCGGGAAAAATTACCAACACCACTAATTACTTTTATCTACATGTTATCTTCGCGTACCCATTGCACACTAAGGTTCCTACATGGCAACTCAGTCTAATTTATATAAATTCAATCTTGCCTACAAAGAGAAGAAAACAATAACAATTCATTTTGTTTATGAAAATTGTTGTTGAAGAGGCTTGGATCAAAAAAATTGGGCCATATGGACAATGAGATTCACAAAATTCACATAGACAAATGAGAAACTGGAAGTTAAAAACATGTTCAACTAAGATTATCTTGTTCATCTCACATTGTTCTATGACAATGTCAATTGTTGACATTAAAAGCGGTCTCTCTCTCACACTTCATGTCTCTATATCTCCCTCTCCTTTCTTTCTTCCTCTCCCTCTTTCTCTCACTCTATATCTCTCTTTTCCTCTCTTTTAAAATACCAACATCAAACACCTAATATTCAAAAGAGGCATAAAGGTAAATGCATAAGGAGATACATCTCTTCAAAAGAAAGGTGGCTTGTATCTCTTACTTTTATATCAATAATTTATACTCTATATGCAAATCATGTATATCCTTTATTTAACAAATAATACTTCTTCCAATGTACAATTTGTCAAGACACCAATAAACTAGAATTAAGCATGCTAAAAACTATGAACATTTAACCTTAGTACAAAACGTCTCATTTCTACCATCAAAAAATCATAGTAGTATCAATCTCAAATGTACATTGTGCTCCTGTAGGACCGAAACCTAGCATATTTGTTATACATTACAGTAGCTCTTGTATCCATAACTTCTGCACACATAATTATTGTAGAGCAACAATAATATCCAATTTTGAATTTTCAGGTTTGTGGAGTTAACTGTTGAAATTTGATAAAGTGAATTAAATGGACATATAAAGAGAGATAAAGAGAAATGGACATCTAGAGAGAGAGAGATCCTCTCTCTCTCTCTCAAGTCACAAGAAAATCCCAACAAACTATGGGGGTCATTAGAAGACATAAAGAAGGCGTAGAGGATTTGATAGAAAAATATTTTAGTCACTTTATTTCACAACAAAATATTAAATATAATACTATATTTTAAAGCAACTCATTGAATTATATTTAAATATAGTGTCATGTGTTAACATTCTATGATTTTGTTATATTAAAAAGTTTTAAAATATAATACAATAAGAGAATGCATCTTATTATATTTTATTTATATTTACTAATCTATATTATTTAAAAAATATATATTAAGAATATAATTATAGTATAGATTATATATATAATTACAATTATATTTATTATTGTATATTAATAAAATGCATCTTATTGAATATTGTATTTATATTTATAATTTATAATACTTAAAATATAATTATAGTATAGATTTTATACATAAAATATATACATAATTCAATTAACAAAATTTTTAAATATACAATTATATTATACTATATCATATTTTAAATATATTTAATAATTTAAATTATATAAAATGTATATATAATAACAATATGGATTTTAATGAAAAATGAAGACCATTTTGAGAATAAGAATGCTTCAAATTAAAAGAAGTAATTGTATTCTATGTAATGTAACATAATATATATTCATTTGGAAAATCTTGAGGCAAAATTATTAGCGTCCAATACACTTAAATGTGAATCATCGTCATTATCTTCATCATATTATCATTTTAAGTTTTAAAAATCAAACAATTTTTAAAAGGGTAATGAAACTAGAGAAATCAAAGAGAATGTACCTCAAGTGGGCAATACTTATAATGTCCCATCTTTCAAACAAAATGCTCCTATAAAGTTCACTAAGTTGCAAGAACCATTGGATATTGCACTTCAAAGTTCGTTGAGCTCAAATTTTATTAATCTTCCTCCCATACATCATTAAAGAATTATAATAAACAAGCATTTTGTCACTGCTCTAGAGATAAAGGACATTATGTGCAATCATGTATGGTAGTAAAATATAAGATACAAAATGTCATTGATCCTAACATGATTCACATTAAGGCACCTATTAATGATAATGAAATCATTTATCAACCCCACCTAACCAATACAAATCTATATTAATCCATTTCCGAGCAAAGCTAATAATGTTGAAACATACAATTCTATGGCTATGACAAAAGATAGAGCAAAAGAGAGGTAGAGTGAAAAAATTAAGGAGAGAAAAATCTTGGAGAGAGGAAGTGTGTGAGAGAGAAAAGGAGGGAGACAAAGATAGAGAGATAAAGAGAAATAAAAATGTAGTGTTGCCAAAGGAGAAGAATACATCATGATTTTTAAAAATATTCAGAATTTTGTGCTTGCCCTCCTTCTGCTACATCTTCTAATTTCTTTTCTTCCTCCCATTTTCAATATGGTTGCACGTTTGGTGTTGCTCATTGTGGTTTGTGAGGACATAAGGTAGATCTACATTTATGTTTAAATGTGACAATTGAAAAATGTTAGCTATTTCGTTCAACGAAGGACAAAATAATAAAAAGGAGAAAAAACACAAGAAAAATCCAAGGACATATGACGATTGAATTGTCTTGCACGCCTCTCACTCCACACCCATCGTCGATCCACCAAGGCAGGTATCTCTTTGCCAAAGGGAACACTGAGCACAATCACAATGATACCCTTTCCCCCTCACTTTTAAATTCCTAAATTGGAAAATACAAATGAAAGAGAGACCCCTGAGACCACATCAAAAAGTTTTTCATGGCTTGCCAAGAGGTCGCATACAATGACATGTACTTGTTATGACTCTTCCCTCAAAGTCTAGGTGGTCAAGTTATGGATTGGTTCATGCACCTACCTCCTAGATCTATTACCATGTTTGTCAACTTATCAAAAAAGATTATTACACATTATTCTTATAATGTTGAGCATGATATTACCATGTTGGACCTATGTAATGCTAAACAATGTAGTGGTGAAAACTTTTCCACCTATTTACAATAGTGGATAGGCCTTTCCAATTGATTCTCTTGTCTAATCCTGGAAAAACAAGTTGTCAATATTTTCATCCAAAACCTCAATCAAGAGATGAAATTCCACCTTCCAGTCCATTGTGTCTCTACCTTTGACAAAATCATCAAAAAGGGGGTTACCATTGAAAAGGCCCTTATCGCAAAAGGTTTCATCAAGATTTGTAACAAAGACAAAGATAATAACCAATCCAATAATAAACTCAAATTCTGGGAAAAGAATAAAAATGTCGTCAGTGATGGGGTCACTAACAAAACTAAGGTACAATAAGTGGAAAAAATTAGCAAAACTTGAGAAAGCAAATTTCAAAGTGTTTGTATTCAAAGAAGAGCTACCTATGTAGGTGCAAGATGCAGGTCCTCCATTCCTCTTAAATTTAATAGAGTAGGAACATAAGGAGTCAAGGAAAAAATGTTAGAATGAACATATCTATTCTATATTCAAATAGTCTCTCTTTCATTGGTAATAGACTATTCATGTATAAATATTGAAATATGTCAAATTCAAATACCCTCTTTTCAAATGTATCTCTCTCTCTCTCTCTTATCTTTATCTATCTATCATACTCTATCTCTCTCTATCAATAGCGCTCTCTATTAATAACTCTCTCTGTCAATAGCTCTCTCTCTCTCCCCCTCCCCTTCTCTCGTTGTTTCTTTCTATATCTCTATGTTTCTCTATCTTCCTCTTTCTCTCTTTCTCCTTCTCTCCATTTAAGCTCTCTGTTTGTATCTTTATCTCTCTCTTTCTCTTCTTTATCTCTCTCTTTCTCTTCTTTATCTCTCTTCCCCTCTCTATATCATTCTCCCTCTCTATTGGTCTCTCTTTCTCTATCACTTTATCTCTCTTATCTAGATTTTTCTCGCTCCCTCTCTTTCTCCCTATATTTCTCTCTTTCTCCCTATATTTCTCTCTCTCTCACCATATCTCTCTATCCCTCTCTATCTCTCTACCTCTCTCTATATCTCAACCTCCTCCTCCCTTTCTATTTTTCTTTATCTCCATGTCTTTGTCTTTGTTTCTGTCTTCCCCTTCTCTCTCTATGTTTCTCTCTCTTTTGATGGGTTTCATAATAATCCTTTTCTACATCTAATTGTTTTCTTTTATCAACTTTGATTTTTTGCACATCCTCTATCATTTCATTCAACCCTTTTAAAATGAAACCATGGTTAGCATGAATAATCAAACTAATAACCCTAGGATTGTAATTGGAAACATCTAAGCCTAAAATTAGTCCCATGCTAATTGTACAAATAAATTTACTCCATGCTTGCAATTAGTCCCATGTTGATTGTACAAACAATTTTGCTACATATAATCCAATTTAATAATAATAATGTCCATAATTTTCAATACTTTTTTTTAGTAGCCTCTTCTATTTGGACGGGAACTTGGCTATTAACAATAATGAATTTATAATCTATTGAATTCCAAATTAGTACAAAATGAAGGTTTCATCATTCTGTTAAGATACACTTCAATGCATTGCATGCCTTACATAATTCACAATCTATGAAAATTCATATAAATAGTGGAATGCTTTCCCTCTAGCCCATCCCTTGTGTTCCTGTTGTTGCTTGTCAGATTATTATAGGGGCTTCCACCTATTATCAGATCAAAACTTCCAATTGAATTAATCATTTCATCAAGTCTTTATTTTGTCAAAATTCATTTCTAGAAAAGGGGAGAGATGACCATATATATATATATATATATATATATATATATATATATATATATATATATATATATATATATATATATATATATATATATATTCATTTCTCATTTATAAGCAATGTTTTGTGCATGGTAGCTTGCTCCTTTCACTGCCTATTCACTTGATCTAAAATATGACAAAATAAATCAGATTGTCTTGCGAATGTATCTATGCACAAAGGGAGCAACAATATTGAGTAAAAAGACTTTTAACTAGAATTGCATAAATTTGTGTGAAGTTCAAAGTAACATACTTCATGATGTGCATTCAATGTCATGTTCCTTTTATAATTTTTTTCCAGAGTGAGATTGAACATAATGGGCTCCCATGACATAGAATGCACACCATTTTTGAGGTCTCCAGATCATTCCCATATCATCTTCAAATTCAAACAAAAAAAAATTCCTTGAAATTTAATATTTTTAAACAATTGGGAAATCTCAATTATAGCATGTCTAAATTTAATTTTATGCCATCTAACCTCCAAATTATGCAAGGGTGTGATATTATAAAACTAATTATGGTCACTAAGTTTGATCGATCTTTGTATCATGTGATGTCCCCATGAGAGGATGTAAGATGGTAGGCTAGATGACAGATGAACATGATGTAGGTGGTGGCCATGCTTATATTTACAAGACAACACTTGTTAAACATGTTAAACATAGGTGATGACTAATGGAATGCAAGCAAAGCCAAGTCTACTGCATGAACAAGAATCTAGAAAGCGAATGCATGTTGTTAGTGGAAAATGTGAATAACAGTCAAACAACTCAGTATCCAATAACTCAATGGAAAGTGATGTAAATACAAGTAAACAAAGTTTATACCTTCGAAGACTGTTTTACTTCTATGCTTCCATTATTGCCTATCTTCTCTTGATCTTGATGGTAATGGAGTTCTCAGAAGTTATACTTCCTCATTGTTTGAAGATGACAAGAGTAGAATGGTTGTGGGTGGATAAATGCAATGGAGATCACACTACAATGCAATACTAATGGAGATGGATAGATGGAGACACGATTGCGATTGTGATTATGATGATGATGATGAGGTTGTGTAAATGCAAATGGAGATGACTTTGCCAAAGGCATGCTGGTATGATTCCTGCAGAGTAAAATTGCTTAAGCTTAGATGGATGCAAATGGGGTGTGAAGACCTTGCTTATATAGGCTGAGGGAATACCAAATCCAAGTGTCAATAGATCCATGACTGGAGGAAATTAGGTCTGTGATGTGTACGATTGAGAGAGCTTAAGAGAATGTGCGCAAATCAAAAGAGGACAAGTGTCCAAGTCTCCTTTCATGAGTTATGGGAGTTAACAAAATAGATTGAGGAGTTAACTGAATAGACTAACCAGTTAAGTGAATTGATTGATTAGATAACTGATTTGACTAATGAGTTAGTTGATATTGATTGGAGGAGAAATAAGACATGTGGGTGAGGGAATATTATCTTATTAAATATTAATATATTTAATTATGTGTGCAACATGGTGAGGTGGAAAAGGTGACATGGATGAGATGATGTGGAATTATGGAATTTTGGACTTTGGAATAGAGGAATTTGGGTTTAAGTAAATAATGTAAGATTATTTAATTATATGAGATATTAGAAGAATCCAGGGATTTTATTTAATTTTTGGGATAATGAACCAATCAAATAAATTAGAATATTTATTTGATTGATAGAAGAATAAGAATTAAAATAAATATTTAAAATATTTATTTAGTTTGACATGAGCCAATTTTAGGTGTATACATTTTGCCCCTCTTTGATGCAATGTGTTTTATCACGTTGTTTCAAAGAATTAAAAATTTTCTACGATTGACACATGCCCCAGTTTGCCCCTGGTACAAGTTTAGTGACGACAGGATGCCCCCTTGGAAGATTGGACGGGAAGACGTGATGATAGGATGACAAACAATCTCATGATGAAATAGGTTGACAAGATAGCTGGGAGAAGAAATTGGGTGATGCGGAAGAAAAACAAGATAATACCCATGCCCTAGCATGTGCAAGGTTAAATTCCTCCAATTAGGGTTCAATTTGCTATATATAGGTATGTGGGGTCACAATCCTAGTCATTTGTACACTTGTCTTTTGTGGAGAGAATATAGGAGCTCTAGTGTGATAGTAGCGTGAAGCAGTCAATAGAGATGGACCGGATTCTGATAGCCAGCCACTGATTTTAGAGGATCCATCAATTCGGATGGCCAATAGAGTACAGACCCCCGATATGTAGCCTTTTAAACTTTGTCAATTTTGCATTTATTAGGGTCAAAGCTTAGGTCAAAGTTGGTGTGATTGTATGTGCGGTTTTAGTGTTTTGGCGCAAATAAGCCATTAATCTACGCAAACACTCTGATTCTTCGCAAATAAGCAAGGAATCGACGCAAATGCAATTTTTTTTGCAAATGATAGATATTTTAGCACAAACAAGGAGGGATTAGGCGCATCTAGATTAATACGCACAAACAGTAAGTAGCCCTGCGCATATAGGTTTTTGTCGTGCATTCATCCAGAAAAATGCACAAACACTTAGGGATTAGGCGCATATGACAAGAAGTTGCACATGTGATATGAAACAACGCAAATGACTCTTGAATCGGTACAATTGTCTGAAATAGCGCAAATGATAAGGGATTCAGCGCATTTGATGCAAAGTTGCGTATCTGGTAAACAGAGCTGCACATCTGATAGGTTTGGTTAAATACTTAGATGGGTTGACAAAGTCAGCATTGTGATCGATGTTGGCCAACTGATAGGTCATCTTTGAGATTGACTGAATCTTAGAAGATAGGATAGGATAGGTTTCTTGATAGGTTAGCTAAGTACTTTGTTTGAGTTGATAGATTTGTAGCTTAGTTTGATTTGGTTTGGTAACGTGATTTGTTTGATTTTGTAGGAGATCCTAGATCATGTGCTGATGTCACGGGAGAGATTCCCAATTACGCAGATGTTGAGGCCTTACTTGACTAAGACTGACCATTTAATGCTTGGGTCGACCGGCTTATGGTATGTTTGCTTCATGCCCAAGATGCGAGCTAACCTCAGATTGTTGACTCCTTTAGGTGAGAGGTACCATAGTGAGACGGGCATGTTTCGCCTGCCTACTGGAGAGATGATGGTGACACTAGAGGACATTCACTGGATTCTACGGATTCCTATCTAGGGTGAGCTGGTGGAGTATGAGTCTACTACTAGAGATGGATTGGTTAAGTGTAGGTGAGTGTTCGATGACCTTGACTTGGAGGGCACAAAGATCAGGTAGGTAGATATTGCAGAGGACTACAAGCCCCTACTAGCCATACTAGCATGTATAATCGGAGGAGTCATATGCCCCAACAAGAGATCCCATGACTTTTAGGTTGGATGGGGACAGACCCTGGAGAGGATGGTCCAGGACGGGACACGATTTGCTTGGGGTCCCTACATCTTAGCCCATTTGTACCATGATTTGCATCAGTTCGTATACGACAGAGCTGCGAGTTTTTCTGTTGGGGTGTCGTTGCTGCAGATTTGGGCCTGGACACATATAGCAGTGACACAACTGATTGGCATGGGAGTGAGAGGATATGACCGACCATACTCTTAAATGTTTCAGGACACTCTTTCCCAACCCAAGCTGAGGAAGTTAAAGTACTGGCATCACACATTGGATAATATGGATGAGGTGATATGGTGGCCATACTTGGACTACGAGGTATGGAAGGAGGACGCAGCAGAGTTGCCTTTTTGCTTTTAGACTTGATGGCTAATAGGGAGGACCCCCTACATACTAGAGCATCACCTAGTTAGTCGTGTGCATCGATAGTTTGGCAGGATTCGGGGCATGCCCTAGGGTACTACTATTTTTGCTCGGATGCACAAGGAGCATCCACTATGGGGTCCTATGGCATCATATGAGACAGCGAGGATAGATTTTATGTATCTTTCTTACTAGGCCATGTGGGATTTGAGGTGGGATATAGTGGATGCAGGCATGACAACAAATTTTGAGGCCCATTTTACTGCTCATCTGATTCCCAGATATTCAGGGCCTGGAGAGTTGGTGCCGCATCTTGAGGAGGATGATGAGGATGAGGATGATGCCCCTCGACAGAGAAGGGGATGACGGTGAGGCAGGAGAGGTGGCAGAGGTGGAGGAGATGATGGAGGTGGGGGAGGAGATGATGGAGGTGACGGTAGGCATAGGAGGGTTAGATAGAGGAGAGTGGTGCAGATCCAGGCATGGGTATAGGGACAGGCAAAGGTGTAGCCACATGTACAGGCACAGGTAGAGGCGCAGCCCCAGGTATAGGGTGATGGTGAGATGGAGGCTTTGCAAGCCCAGGTGGCTCAGTTATAGGCACAAGTGGTACAGCTGTAGGGGCATAGGACACAGGTGTAGGGTGATGTCCGTATTGTGATTCTTGAGTGTGATACGACTATACAGAGGTATACTAGGGTAGAGGCCCTATTATAGCAGTTTTAGCAGACGGTAGCTAACGGTCTACATAGACATATTGTGGTAGATATGGTTAGGGAAAGATAGGAGATATCTTACTAGAGAGGGCTATATGAGCAGGCTATGCTCGTAGAGCAGAGGGTCAACAGTTTTCACCCTAGCTCACGCAGTAGGTCAAGGCAAACGTAGACAGAGAGTGTAGGGATGAGGCCACCACTTCCTCGCGGGCCACCAAGGATAGGTCCAATAGGTTCTATAAGGCCTCAGCCTCCTCTGCAGTAGCCACAAGATCTAGCACCTTTCGCCGCCAGTGCCACCTAGCTACCTGCTTAAGACATGTATCATGCTTATGCCAGTTTTAAGTATACACCATTTTTGACCGGTTGAGATAGATACCTTTATGATATCATTGTATACTTGGACTTTATTTATTTTGATATATGATGATGATCTATATGAGTTTGATGCCCTACATGCATGTGTTCTTATGGATGGATTTATTTATTATGCTTATACTATGATCAAATTACTATGTTGATGTTTATGATGCACTCGATATCTATGTCATATGATGTCTTTATGCGATATATGATGGACATGATGACTTATATGTATGCTTATGATCCTATATGTTTTATGATGACTTAATGCATATTATGGTGACATTTGCAAATGCAACATATGATGTTTTAATGGGTTTATGTATGGATGATTGATCTAATATGCAAACATAATGATACCTACATTTTTATTTTATTTTTGATAACATGCAATGTTATGGTAACTCTTGTATCTAAATGACAACATTAAATACAAGCATGATCTTAATGCTTATATATACATATTGCGTTTTTATGTGATGACACTATATGATGACATACCTATTTATGACATGCAAATGAATTGGTTTTGTGATGCAAATGAATTGGTTTTGTCATTCCAAGTATACTCAATCATAATACAAAAAGAACACTTTTTAGAAGAAAATGGAATTAATAACTGGGATAAAATGGATGACTTAGAAGAAATAACTTGGGAAATGGATAATCGAGATCTTTAGACACTTGAAATTTTGACAGGGATAACATGCTTATAATGGAATGATATGCAACTTAATATGTATGGATTTGGAGGTTGTTATCTTCATATATGCAAGTATTTGAAGTTCTTTGTTTCATCATTGAGCATTTAAAATGTTCTAAGAAAATACAAGAACCTAGGTATAATTGAACCTAGATGACCTGAGTATCTCTTACATGGATTTTCATATAGCAAGTTAATACAAGCATCTAGTCAAAATTGAATCTATATGACCTGAGTATTTCTTGCATGTGTCAACAGACAAGGAATTTTCTATGTAATGCTTAGACCTAGAACATCCTCAATGATCTTTTCTCGATCATGTCGTTAGACAAAGTCATCACATTACTAAAGAGTGATCCACAAACAACAAACAAATTAAAAAATTATGCCCCCATCATAGCTCCTCTAGTTTTAGACATCCTTGAGTGGCATAAAAAGACATAATAACAAAAATCAAGACTCTGTGACTTAAACCTTTTAATAAGAAGAAATTTTCTTGCCATAGTTATGTTTTCTTGCAACGAAAACAGATACAATCATCATGGTAGTGGAGGCTCATTGTGTCTTGATATAGGTTTAGTTCTTGCATCAAGCATTTTGTTGCAAAAGTGTGTTTGTAATGCTACCTACT
Organism: Cunninghamia lanceolata; assembly: GCA_027924645.1. Lineage (NCBI taxonomy): Eukaryota > Viridiplantae > Streptophyta > Pinopsida > Cupressales > Cupressaceae > Cunninghamia > Cunninghamia lanceolata. Next base: position 268,704 of record BSBN01001906.1, on the reverse strand, counting down.
ATTTGGCGATAGTATCGTGATCCTTATTGTTATCCTCTGAGGTTTGCGACATTCAAGAATCCAATTCTCCAACTAAGCTGAGGAGTTGCCCCTAGTTAAGTAAAGGATTGATTTTATTGTGGATGAATAGACAATAGATATGAAGAAAAGGGCCCTAAGGGATTGACATAGTGCCTCGAGGGCTCATCGATGATGGCCTTGCCTACGTGACGACGCAAAGGCAACATAGTTCAGGGTGTGGACCATGTGGACCTAAGACCTAGGTGATAGGAAAAGTGGGATTTGGAAGGACAAAAGGATGGGTGATATGGGAAGCCTTGAGGGTGTTGATTATTTTCCCAGACTGGATGCTTGTTCCCAATCATCCCTACAAAGTAGCCATCATTGATCAACAGGATTATTGGGCCAGGGGCCAACAATATAGGAGATAGACTCTATAAACATCTCCTCTTCTTTAGGCTCTGCAGAACTAAGGGGGGTATTCCCTATTCAACATCTACAACATATGCACATGAAACTACTCAGATGTTGAAGCAAAGCAGATAAATCCTCTATGATACAGACCAAAACTGTGGAATAAGTGCAAAGGGGCTAACTTTGGGCCTGTTGGTTTTGAGCTTGAATGTTTGTAGGTTTTCGTTTGTAAACCCTAAAATTTCTAAGTCATGGGGTCTTGCATTGTTCTGTCTGTTTTGTTGGTGGCCTTCTGCGATGGATTCATGGTTATTAAATCTCATCCTCATGATTTAGTTTTCGTTGGTTGACCGGCCCCCATGTAATGATTTACTACCTTTTCCTGTTACACTCTTGAGAAATGTTAAGTTTTTGTATGTGCCATTGCAAATGTACACCATCGGCCTCCAAAAAATTGATAAAAACTGAATTATATGCATTTTATATGTATATCGGGCTCTAAAATATGCATGTACAAAGGGGGAATCTTTCGTAGATTCCTGAGAATATTCTCGCTTTGTATATCAGGCTATATACAAAGCAAAGTATACAAGGAGGTGCTAATATGCAATTGCCAAAGTGGCGAGTGGAAATACCTTCCTGGAATATTTTGTAGAAGATTCTGCAGTTGTATATTAGGGGTTTGTATATTTATGTTTACATATTTGACATACAAGGGCGCAAATATACATTTGCTACAGTGCATAGGCATAGATGCATGTGGTGGGGCCCGTGGATATACAAGGGGCCCATGACATGCAAAGTGAACAGTGCCGTGGATACTCAAAGATACATGCAGCAAAGACACAAGTGGATGGGGCCCGCAGATATATACAAGTGAGTTTGTATATCGTCTATATACAAAGAAAATATGCATTCGCGGATATACAAGCCGGATTCCAAAGTGTTTCAATTGTGCTTTTTAATTATAGCGAAGTCTAACTAGTACATTGCATTTGTATATGCGATGTGCAATCAAATGTGCAAGGGAAAGAGAAAATAGGTCGGGCCCACCAGTTATATACAATGGTAATTGTATGTATGCCGACATACATGCAAAACATACAAGTGAAAAGATGCATTCCGGACCCGAGTAGAATTCCAAGATGCTTCATACAAGTCTGGGGTCCATAGCATGTATATTGGGTTTGTATATGCAGCATGCAACTCGATATACAAAACAAAGATATACAACCCAAACGTGAAGGAAGAGTCAAATACAATGAACAGTAATTTGAGGTCCGGGGGTTGTATAAAGTGATTGTATGTCTGTACAATAGCCGATATGCAAAGAAGTTATCACCAAGACCATATGTATCAGCCAGCCTTTCTTGGGTTATTTCGATGGCCGATGGAGATCAAGTGCACAGTGACGGAGGATGAGTCACAAGTTACCACGTGCCTAGGAACTGTTGCATGTATGTGCATCCCGCATATACAAAGATTTAAAAGGAGTGTTTGTATATGCATTTCAGCACGCACATACAAGGGCGAAAAAGGTAAAATAAAGAAAGGAAAAGTCAGCAATAGGAGCATGGAATGCCTATGTGGCACGTCATCATTGGTTGGTGACTTTTCAATGTTTTTTGGGGCCGTGGATCTCAGCGATGGGAGTAGATCGATGGTTGGTTTTGTATTTCGCAGCTGCAAGGGGGTTTCTTTATTTGCAGCCCATTTTTGAGCGGGAAATCTTCAGATGTTTTCGTTGCTGCATCCCGTGAGTTGTTAAGGCTTTAATGGCAATCGTGCAGAGGCATCGATGGGTGAGGCGACAGGTGAACTACCAGGTTTGCGAAGGGAGCCTTTAGATGGCGGCGCAGATCCCAATTCCACCTGCTCATTCCTCTTTGTCTCTCCGCAACATTGAATATTTCTGAGCGTCGTTTCTCATGCGTTGTATCTGGCAAATCTTTGACTTGCCTTGTAATTAATTTTGCTGAGTACACAGTCTTGGTATAAAAAGCCAAACTGTGTTACTTATGGTTGTTGTTGAAAACTGGACAAATTTTGGTGCTGTGATAAGATACAATTTCATTGGTGGCCTTGTTTTGGATGTTTTTGTGAGTTTATGAATCTCATGTTGTATGTTAATGCATAAACTTACTGATTTCATGTTGATTAATATGAGTAATGCTTCATTGCATGTGTTCTTTTACTTGTCTCCAAATTGAATGTATTCTTCTTTTGAATCTAAATAGCTAAGGGGTGTCTAAGATTCTTGAATATAGATTTGCTATGTTCTATGCTTGATCTTTTAGTTCCACTCAAGGAGTAGATTAAATGTTTTAGGTTAAAGTGTTAAGAAGAATACATTGCAGTGAGGATCTTCTAAGCAGAGGTAACTGAATACTCAATTCTGGGAAGTAACTGTAAGGCAGATATTAAATAACCCCCTTGAAACTCAGTCATTGATATGGGTTTATGTGCACATTCACATGTGTATGTCTATTGACTCCGAGCCCTGGATAGGCACCGATCCAATCCTGTATTGAGGTCACAACCAAAGTCCTAGTTTTGCATCCAAGTACAAAACAAACTCAAACTTCATATACAAACCTTTAGGACTTTAGAATTAGTTTAGGATTTGAAATCCTCTGTCTACAACTGAATATAGGCCCAAAGCTAGCCCCTTTGCACTTATCTCACAGTTTTGGTCTTCATAAGAGAGGATTTATCTGCTTTGTGTCAACATCGCAGCTAGTACATAGATACATTTCATAGATGTTGAATAGGGAATACCCCCCTTGGTTCTGTAGAGCCTAAAGAAGAAGAGGAGATATTTATAGAGTCTATCTCCTATACTGTTGGCCCCTGGCCTGGGAATCCTGTTGATCAATGATGGCTACCTTGTAGGGATAACTAGGAATAAGCATCCAGTCTGGGAAAATAACCAACAGGGCCTATGCTCAATTGTAGACAGAGTATTTTGGGTCCTAAAACTACTTCTAAAATCCTAAAGGTTTGTATTTAAAGTTTGAGTTGGATTTTATGTTTGGATGCAAAACCATCACATGGAATGTAACCTCAATATAGGACCAGATTGGTGCCTATTCTGGGCTCGGAGTCAGTAGACATACACATGCACATGTACACATAAATCTATAGTGATGACTGAGTTTCAAGGGGATTGTTTAGCACCTACCTTGCAGATACTTCCCAAAAACTAAGTGCTTAATCATTCATACTTAATGGTATCCCTGCTGCAACACACTTTCTCAATGATTAACCTGAAACATTTAATTTGTTCCTTGAACAAAAGTAGGAGATTAAACAATCAATATAGAAAAACTATATTCTTGAATCTTAACAACCCTTAGTTATCTTGATTCAAAAGAAAGAATATGCCCACAGCCTGGAGACAAATGACTAAGCACATGCACAGAGCATTTCTTATATAAAACAACATGAAACTAGTGAATTTATGCGTTAAACATACAACATGAGACTCATAAACTCACAAGACAGCAAAGACAGAGCCACCAATGAAGTCGTATCTCCTTACAGCACCAAAAGTTTGTCTAGTTTTCAACAACCAAAAAGAGTGACACAGTTTGCATTTTATAGCAAGACAGTGTACTCAGCAAAATTAATTACAAGGCAAGGTCAAAAATTTGCCAGATACACTGCATTCAAAAATGGCGCATAAAATAATCAATGCAGCACAGGGACAAAGAGGAAGAAGCAAGTAGGTTTGGGATTTGCACTGCCGCTCCAGGACTTTCATCTTCAATCGGGTGGTTGACCTGTCATTTCTGTCACTCATCCTCTACAAATCTGCCATCAATGCTTCATCTACCCACGGGATGCAACAATAGATGCATTTGGAGATTTTCCTGCTCAAAAATGGCCGCACTCGCTTAGAAAAAACCATCACTAAAGGTTCAAAACCCGATCGTCGATCCAAAATCCATCATTGTGATCAACGGTCCCAAAACATGCATGAAGGGTCGCCAGCCAATGAAAACATGCCATGTAGGCACTTCATGCTCCTATCACTAACTTTTCCTTTCTTCATTTTGCCATTTTCGCCTTTGTATATGCAAAAGCATATGCATATACAACCGCCATTGTTCACTTGTCAAAAACCCTTTGTATATGCAAGAGCAAATGCATATACAACTGTTCATCATACAAGGCGGACCCCAAATTGTTATAGAGCAAATCAAAATTCTAATCGGGTCTGGCTTGCATGTCCATTTTGCTCTTATCGCCTTGTATATGCAAAAGCATATACAAGCACCATATATACAAGTCGAACCTCAAATTTTATAGAACAATTTGAGAATTAGTTCAAATCCGGCTTGTATCCTTTTCATTGCACATCGGCTTGTATATCGGCATATACAAGCGCCTTATACAACCCCACGAACCTCAAATTACCATTCGTCGCATTTGACCCATCCTTCACGTCCGGGTTGTATATCTTTGTTTTGTATATCGGGTTGTATGCTGCATATACAAACCCAATATACATGCTGTGGACCCCAAACCTGTATGAAGCATCTTGGAATTATATTCAGGTCTGGAATGTATCTTTCACCTTTGTATACTTGCCGAACATACAAGACCATTTGCACTTTCCCATTGTATACTGCCGAATGTACATTTTCTCTTGTACCTTTTCATTGTATATTTGGATAAACAAACTCAAAGTACATTCGACCCTGCAACCACCTTCGTATGCCTGAATGTATATTCACACATACATTCTCACTTGTATATCCCCGGGCCCCACCACATGCATATCTTTTCCTTGTATGTTTGGCGAATATACAAGATCACCTATTCATTGCATTGTAGCACATGTATGTGCGCCCTCTTGTATATTCTTCAATGTACATTTCCTTTGTATATCGAATATACAAACGCAAACATACAAACCCCTTATATACAAGCAAGGAATCATCAAAGAATATTCCACCTTTGTATATTTTCTTTGTATTTTCAAATGCATGCAACTAATGTATATTAGGATGCACAACAAAACACATACAAGTGAACCTGATATACAACAGCGCCATATTCCTAGAATCTTGTGGAAGATTCCCCCAATGTACATGCATCCTTTAGAACCCGATATGCATTAGGAAATGCATACAACTGTAGAATATTCTTGGGGAATCTGCGACCCGATATACATAAAAAATGCATATAACTCAAAAAAATTGCATTTTGGAACTCGATTGAGATTTTCAAGCCTGCCAATATATAATTCACCTTTGCATGCATAGAACTTAGCATTTTTTTTTTATGAAGTGCGACAGGGACAAATGGTAAAACACTGCATGCAACTCAGGGAACAATTAAATCAAGGCACTAAGGCTCTGAAGGAAAACATAGGAATCTGCAAACTGGTCACATAACCCAAAATTTAGGTGATCACCACCAGAAGGCTCATCAATGATGGCCTTGCCTACATGATAGCTCAGAGGCGACGTAGTTCAACAACGGTTCAATGGATTGGTTGAGGACAAATGACAAGATGGACGCAAGTTTGGATCGACAACCTAATGGGAGAAGGCGGTAAGGACGAGCGAAAATCAAGCCATGGTAGGTATCCTGGTGCGTTTGGATGTCAGGGTCCCAACGGATGGAGGAAGAGGTTTAATTACAAATAGTGTATGTTTCCAAGTTTTCACTACTTACTTTTATTTGCATGATAGCTAAAATACACGTGACTTCTGTTTGTCAGGTTTTCATCATGGTACCTATCCAAGGTGCCTGTTTACCAGGTTTCACTAGAGGACAATTTTTTTTTGTTGTTTTTGATACTTTTTTTTTTAATTTTTTGTTGTTTTTGATAAATGATCCCTTGCATTGGGTTTTTTTAGGTGTAGAATTTGTGAAGATGCATGCTATTGATGGGGTCATTGAACAGTTCACCTTCTGATGTGGCCAATTGGTAAGCATCGGATCCATAAGCAACAATGATGACATAGGGTCCCAACTAGTTGGATTCAAACTTACCTTTCTTTTCTCTATCTTGTTGATTCCTAGAATTCTCTTTGAGGACTAGGTCACCAACTTGAAATACCTGGGGCTTGACCCTGTGGTTGTAGATTCATGACATTCTCTGCTGATAAGCCTTTAGGTGATTGAATGCATGTTGTCTTCTTTCTTCCAACAGTTCTAACTCTTGGAGTCTGGAAACTCTATAGTCTTCATCAGATATGAGGCCTTTTAACGATACTCTCAAGGGTGAGATCTCGACTTCAATGGGCAAGATGGCTTTAGAGCCATAGACTAGGGAGTATGGCATTGCACTTGTGGATGTGCAGATACTTGTGTGGTAGGCCCTCAACACGGGATTCAATTAGATGTGCCAATCGTGGCTGACATCATTAACAACCTTCTTTAGGATTTTTCAGGATAGCTTTATTAGATGCCTCTGCCTGGCTATTTTCTTGGGAGTAATATGGGGTGGAAAAGTGGTGTTGGATGTGAAATTTGTCATATAGCTCTTTGACATCTTGGTTTTTAAATGCTCGTCCATTATCAGTGACAATGGATATAGGGATACCATAGCGGCAAATGATGTAATTCAGGATAAAAGAGGTGATTTGTTTGCCTGTGACATTGGCGAGGGTGCGGCTTCAATCCACTTCGTAAAGTACTCAGTGGCGGTGATTATGAATTTATGGCCGCTGGATGATGGTGGATGTATCTTACCCACTAAGTCGAGTCCCCATTGACAAAAAGCCCAAGGAGTCGTTAAAGGTTGCAGCTCCTGTGCTGGTGCATGTATTAGGTTCCCGTGGATTTGGCATTTCTTACACCTCTTCACAAAATGATAGGAGCCTTTGTCCATAGTTGTCCAGTAATATCCCATACGTATGAATTTCTTAGCTAGGGTAGGACCACTAGAGTGGGTCCTGCATATATCGTCGTGAACTTTGCTTAGGGCTGATTGATATTCCTCATTATCGAGACACCTAAGGAGAGTACCATCTAGTCCTCATTGATATAGGGTGTTAGTGATTATGGTAAAATAGGAGGCTTGGTAGATGAAGGTTTATTTTTTATTGCTAGATAGATCGAGTGGTAGGGTGTTCTCTTTCAAATAAGTATACACTTTGCAGTATAAGGGAGAATCTGATCCTACGATATGGCAAATGATGTTGGATTTAGGGGTTTCATACATAGGATGGGATACTGGCTCTACCAAGAACTCTTAATGTGACTGGTTTTCAGGGATATCCAGGAGAGATGCAATGGTTGTCATGGCATTTGCTACTTTATTCTCCAACCTGGGTATTTGCTCAAAAGAGATCACAACAAAGTATTCTTTGAAGTCATCTACCATACGTTTGTATGGTATTAACTTCTCATCCTTTGTTTGATAGTCATCATTCACTTGGTTGATGACAAGTTGTGAGTAGCCATACACATGGAGTTCTATGATTTTCCATTCTACTGCCAACTTAATGCCAATGACCAAGGCTTCGTACTCTACCACATTGTTAGTGCATGGAAAGAGTAGTTTGTATGACTTTGGAATTGTGTCTCCACTAGGTGTGACCAACAAGATACCTGCTCTGAATCCATGTTGAGTATATGATCCATCAAAGTAGAGTTTCTAGTTTGTTGTGGTGATGTTAAAGATATACTCGTCTGGAAATTTAAAGCTTAATGGGTTGTCATCTATGTAAAGGTGCATCTGCCAGCTGATCTGCAATCACTTGCCCCTTTATTGCTCGTCTATCTACATACTCGATGTCAAATTCACTGAGTATCATGACCCATTTTGATATTCTACCTATTAGGGTAGCTTTGTTGAGCAAGTATTTCAATGAATCGATCTTAGCTACTAGCTTGATGGAATGCGAGAGCATGTAATGTCTCCATTTTTGTGAAGCAAAGACAACAACGAGACAAGCTCTTTCCATTGATATATATTATAGCTCGTAGCCTACGAGTGTCCGATTGATGTAGTAGATTGCTTGCTCTTTTCCTTCGTGGTTCTGTTGTGCTAGCAGAGCTCCAAGAGCTGTTGGTGTGGCCGAAATGTAGAGTAGCAATGGCTTGCCCTGGATCGGCGACATCAAGACTGGTGGGTTCATTAAATACTCCTTTAAATGTTGAAATGCTTGCTCACACATGTCAGCCCATTTGAAAGGAATGTTTTTCTGTAGGAGACGTGTGAACAGATGGCACTTGTCTACCAATTGAGAGATGAACCTTCTGATGGACTGCAACTTTCCTTGTAGAGACTATAACTGATTGAGATTCTTAGGTGGCGACATTTCCATGATTGCTTTGACCTTGGCCGAGTCCACCTCTATTCCATTAGCTGATACGATATATCCCAGGAGTTTACTGGATATGACTCTAAAAACACACTTTTTTGGATTTAACTGTACATTAAATTGCTCTAGTCTTGTGAAGATCTTATCCAGGACTTGTAGATGCCCTTCTCTGGTTTTTGATTTGTCTAGAATGTCATCTACATAGTCTTCCATGATGTTATGCATCGTGTCATGAAAGATTGTTGTCATTGCCCACTGATATGTTGCCCCCGCATTCTTTAACCCTAATGGCATGATGCACCAACAATAGGTACCCCACATACACGTGAATGTTGTTTTGTGTTGATCCTCTAACGCTATCTTGATTTGATTATAGCTGGAGAATCCATCCATTAATGACAACATGGTGTGCCCTATTGTTAGATCTACAATAATGTCGATGTTAGGCAGAGGGAATTCATCTTTGGGACAAGACTTGTTCAGATCCTTGAAGTTATTACACAGTTGAACCCTTCCATCTAGTTTGGAGATGACACTATATTTGAAATCTACTCTGGATAGTCTATTGGTCTGATAAACCCGACATCTAGCAGCTTCTTCAGCTCTTCTTTTACCCTGAGTGCGATATACGGGTGCATCTTCCTTAGTTTTTGTTTAACTGGCTTAGCTCCTGGAGCTAGCAATAACTGATACATTATAAGGTTTGGATCTAGACCTAGCATATCTGCATATGACCAAGCAAAGTTAATCTATTTCCATTTGAAGAATTCGGTGAACTTTGGTTTTTCTTGTGCAGTTAAAGACTTTGCCATATGGATTATCCTTAGATTTTCACCTGTACTGACGTTGATCTGTTCTACTAGTTCCACCAAGATTGATGATCTCTCCTGATGTGTTAGATTGGGAAGAGTGTCAAGCCTTTCATCCTTCGGTGCCTCAGAGTGGTTTTCACCGTTGGATACGTCTTTTATATTTTTACTATTTTCATGACCTAACACTGCTGCAGAGCAGTTTTCACCATTAGATCTATCTTTCATTTTTACATTTTTGTGACTAAAAGTCTTGGCACTCTCTCCAAAATAAGCCTTGTCATTGAGTTCTATGGCATAGCCAACTCTGTGATCCCCTGCGGGTATATGGGCTCTAAGTTCTAGGTAATCGATGATGGCCTCATCATTCTAAAAAGGTATCTAGCTCAGGGGTAGAGTCTTGCAAATCCCAATCTATGAGTTCTTGATACAATAGTGGAACGGGTCATCGGATTGGTCTGGTTTGAGGCTAGTGATGGTCAAGATGGAGGAGTTAGTTTGGTTATTGTAAGCATCGACAATGCCTGTGATGGTACTCTCCATAAGTTGTTCTGTCAAGTGTGACATCATTCTTTCCTCGCGAATCTCACTATCGTTATTATGTGGATCGAACTCTAGAGGGCTGGACCTTGAGCCTTGTTCCTCATGAGTTGTATGGATAGAGACATATTCATGGACCACATCAACATATTTTTCATCACAAGATAGCTCATAGAGACTATCCCATTCATACTCATTGGAGTCTGTCTCACTCCATTCTTGTAGGTGGTGAATCTGCTCTACTAGGTTAGTAGTAGCTATTTCTATTTACTTTCCTTTCTACTTGTCTTGTCCCTTGGTCTTAGCTTTTCCTCTGTAACCCAGCCCTACAGTGTCTCGGGTTGTTAATGAAGGAGGTTGGATAGGTTCAATGATACCTTCTTTCCTCGACCCTATGGGTCCATGACCTTCATATCCCATTCTTTATAGTATTGAGAACCCTTGACCATATTGGTTGGTTTGCAATGTGGATTGATGGTCTTGTGGCTTAGATAGACTTTCTTCATCCTTATATAGCCACTGTATGATGTCCTTCTCATCACTCTCATCTTCGAGGCTTCGCCATTTAACAAACGGACCTTTAGGAGTTTCTAATGCCCTGGGTTTGCTCATGATTGGCTTTCCATAGGATTTGGGAGATATAGGTAGTTGTGCTAAGCAAAAGGATTGTCCGATTGTATACTCATTGACACCCTTGTCTTTGGGCTTGAGGTTGAGTTTAGATGCCTTGGATGTGGAAGGGAGTGAAGCTGGGTCAACATGGGATGAAGATGAAGCAGAGGCACAGTTATTGGGAATTACAGTGTCAGGTTTGGATTGTATGGAGTTGCAATATTGAAATGGATTGGAATGACCTTGGATGGTGATCTCTTGGCCATCATGGGGGAATTTGATGCACTGGTGATATGTGGATGGCACTGCATTCATTGCATGTATCCAATGTCTTCCAAGAAGAATATTATACGCGAGTTCCATGTCAAGCACTTGGCACACCACATCTTTTACAACAGGTCCCACTCTAATTGGCAAAACAATGGTTCCCTTTGATGTTCTTTCCTCTTCTTCGTAAGCATTAATGGTGATTTTCTTTTTAGGATCGATAGCATTCTCCAAAAACCCTAATGCAAGGATTAGCTTTAAGGTGCAAATATTTAAACCCGCTCCCCCATCTATTAGAACCCTTTTTATTTTATGCTTGTGGATGAAGGTTTATATGTGGGGAGAAGCATTATGTGGTCGGGTGATTGACATATCATCATTTTCTGTGAATGATAGGAAGTGAGGTGTGGTGAGATGACCTACCATGGTTTGAAACTACTCTTCGGCTAAATTGGTTGGGACGGTGGTTTCTAAAAGAGCTTGTTCAAGGATAGCTTTGTGGGACGGGGATATACGCAAGAGCTCCAAAATGGAAATGTGTGCAGGAGTCTTGTGGAGGTGGTCCAAGATATTGTACTGGTGGGATGTAGAGGATGGTTTGGACAGAGCTCCCTTAAGAGTAACTTTTCCACTGCGAGTGGCCACATTGCAATCAAGGGTTTTATTTATAGTGATCACATTGATGTGTGAATCACTTTCAGAAATATGTTAACAACATAGTCATATGACACATTTGTGTAGTTGGCATTGTTAGCCCCACCTTGGTTTTGATTTGAAGGACCTCCCTTCTCATAGTTGGGAGTGGGTTCTTGAATGTTAAATGATCATCATTAGAGGCATGTCCATCAAGTGATATCTATTTTTGATCCAACAAGTCTTGAATGGTGTGCTTTAGCCTTTGGCAATCATTAGTCTTGTGGCCTTTGTTTCCATGGTATTTGCAGAAGTCTGTGTCTTTCCACCAAGGAAGTTTAACTTTTGGTTCATACTCCCGTGCCGTTGGAAGCGTTATGAGATTGTTTGATATTAGCTTCCGTAGGGCGGATTCTAGTGTTCCCCTAGAGGTGTGAACTTTCTACGAGGAGGAAAGTTTGTAGACCATGATTAGGTGTTTTGGGGTTTGTTCTGTGGGTTTGATAAGTTGAAAATTGGTTGCTTTGGCATCACATTTTTAGCATAAACCACCCCATCATTCACGATGTTCTTATTTTTGGTCCAAAACTGCAGTTTGTTTGTGTTGACATTTGTACTAGGGGTGTCCTTGTAAAGTTTTATTTTCCCTTTTTCTATCAAATCTTTTTCAATGAGTAAACCCATTTCAATGACCTTACTAAAAGAAGTAGGATATTGGATTTGTATTTGATATCTTAGATCAGCATTTAGGTTGTGGACAAACATTTCAAGCATTTTTTTTTCTAGCATATGATATGGACACTTGCTGGCCAGTTGTCTTCATCTTTGTAAGAAGGAGGTGAAGGATTCACCACCCTTTTGTTTAGTGTTACAAAGGTCTAACATTGAGATTTCATGCTCAATGTTATAGGAGAAATGCATGATGAACTTTGACAAGGTGTCGTTGTACCTTATCATTTAATCATTTTTCAGATGTAAAAATCCAGGGGCTGTGTCCTCGGCTATCTGCAATTAGGGATTCTATAGTTACTAGTTTCCTAGCTAATCTTAATGACTTCTACTAATTTGAAGAGATTGATCTGTCTACTTACTGAATGAATTTAAGGAATGCTAAAAATAGAATTAAACAAGAAGTTACTTAAAGCAATCTTAAAAATAGTAACATGCATCTATATATCAAAATCAGTGAATACTTTTCACAGCAAAATCTGAAATAACAAAATAGTGGTACTAGCCTTCTGCCTTGGTGGTGAGAGTGGGCCCTTGCTCCACACCCTTGGGGCTGGAGGCTACAGTAGGGAATCGACACCAAAGAACAAGATTACAACTATATTCAGTTCAATTCCATTCGCTTTGCATTCATGAAAAATATCGATATCAAGGAACTGAGATTACCGAGAATCTGAATAATCAAATCATTGTATATATTTTCTGCTATTTCTATAAGTATTTATAAAATGAGTGATGACATATCACTTATCTTATCTACCAATTCTTCTATGACATGACATCCATCTCTTTATTATACTAGTTGTCTAACTATGGAAAAATAACCATGCATTAAAAGTAGAATGAGTGGAACAGAAGTCCACTCTGAATTCTAAGTTTGAGTCTTAATACATTTGGGCAGTGAGGCCCTGAAAATATAGATATTGAATCAGTTTGATCCATAACTCATGCAAAAACTTTAAAAATATAAAAACTCCAGCAGTTGACTAAAGATGACCCTTCACCACTCAGGTGATGATTTGAGTGAAATGAGGGGTATTACGATTACTACTGAAGTGCCTGATTGGTGGCTTATGCTAGAAATATGCCCTGCTCTCAAGAGGCACTAGAGATATTTGTCCCTGTCTGCAACTCCAGAGATATGTCTATAGCTTCAGAGATGTATGTAGCTTCAGAGATGTGTGTAGCTTTGAAGATGTCTGTAGCTTTGGAGATACCATTGTGGCTTTCTTGTTCAGCTCCAGAGATGCTCCAGACTCCCGTTCAACTCCAGAGAGGCTTTCCTCTTTCCTTCAAAACTTTTGGTATCGTGTTATTCTGGTATTGTCTCTGGAGATCATGGAAGACTACCTCCGGAGATGCACAAAATTGTCGTTCCGAGCATCTACACCTGTTGATTCAAGAAGAGAGAAGTTTCTGCATTTTTCCATCAATTCCATGCACATTAGTCCCTTAATTAGAAATTATGATCTTAAGTAATTTATCTCAATTAATCATTATCTAGAACAATCTTGCTAGCCTATTCGGGTGCAGACACATAGAAAGATGGGATCAGGAAGGAGAAAAAGAGAGGTAAAAAGATGTATTTCATGGGTGCTATTTGGCACTCATCATCCCCCTACCTAAGGTTTGGCAGGTCCTCCTACTTCTCACAATCTAGATTTATTCTGGTGAAGCAGCCTTTCAGTCAAGCTATAATCCTGTGCATAGGTAGACCAAGTGGTGCAGTTGGTATTACCATTGCCTTTGTATTGATCAACTTGCTTCAACCAGTCCTGCAATTTCTCATCTTCCATCTGCTCAGCCCAAACAGGAAGTGGTTCAATTATTAGAGGGGGCCTGAACCATCCACCTATCCATTCTTGCTTATACTTATCCATCATTTTGGCTATTAACTTTGCTTTTCTCATAAATAATCTCAAGTTTGCAAGGGTGACCACCTCTCTCATTTTCTGCTCCAAGGTCAAAACATTCCATCTTTTCTTTGCTATGGCAAGTACTGGATTTGTTGAACTATTCATGAAAAGACCAAAATCGATGGAGCACTCTTGCAAACTTTTTAGGTATAATGGCAAAATTTTGTGTTGACTCTTAGGGTGATAGATATAGGACCTGAATTGGGTCTTAAAAGCATTAGGATTGGGACATTCCTTTATGATGAAGAGACCTATTTCTATATCCTTCTTGAGATGATCTTCCATTCGTTCATTCCAGATTTGATGATTCCTCATTAGGGACATAAATACTTTAAGCTGGCATTCTCCTACAAAATAATTAAGAATGAAAGTTACATCATTAACACAGAACCCATGCCGATATAATTCACATAGAATAGCTGGCACTTGGGGGCCTGCAAGATAGAATTTCAGAAGAAAGGGAGGCCATCTCAATGGTTTTTCCTTCCAGAGTTTCTATTCTTTTTGTCTTGGCAGTGACTGCCCTCTGTAATTGCAGCATAGGCTTGGAAGCCTCATATTCTCTACATTTCTTCTCCTAATGGAACAGAGCCTTAGGAATGTCAATGGGGATCGGACCCACATATGGATCTGTTTGTATCTCCTGCTCATTGGTTGCCCTTGGGCCAGCCAACTCTTGAATATATTCCTCCTGATCATCTAGTTTGTTGTTGGCCCAAGTCAACTGTCATATCTTGGCTATACATTTTCTCAATTAATGTTGCCATTATTACAAGGCTATTGTCTCTAGCCATGGTGAGCTCAGAAACACTCTGTGCTGCCTCTTTCTCCTTTTCTTCCAACAGTTTGACTGTCTCAGTTTTCGAGGCCTCCAATTCTGCTTCTTTCTCCTGGATGATCTTATTTTTGTTCTGGAGCTCTGTTTGTAGATTTTCACTGACTTATTTTTGCTTCATTTCTACCTCCATTTTAACTTTCTTGAGGTTAGTAATAATCTGATTCTTCCCCCAGAGTAGTCTCTTTAGGTTGTCAATTTCTTCTAACATTTGTTGTTCTTTTGAAATCTCAACATCCTCTTGATTAGAGGGGTGAGGGAAAGTTTCTGCTTCTACTTCTGTTTGTTGAACATCAGGGTTTTCCATGGCCATCTGCCCTGCACTGTCAACTGCACCCATTAGCCCTGTTTCATCTTTTTCTGCAGACTCCCTATCCTGAGGGTCGTCTTGGGGTTCCTCTGCTTCTTCTGGCACTGATGAAGGCCCAGCCTTATTCTCATATGTTCTAAAACCCAGGAGTACCTCAACTAGGAGAGCAATATCTTCCTTAGCCTATGAGAGCTGTCTTTTCATTTTGCTTCTCCGTAGCAGAGGTGGGGCAAGTGCCTCCGGAGCAAGTCTCTCATCCTCAAAATTTGAGGAAATAGTAAGAGTTTGTCTATGTTCTATCTCCGGAACACATGATGGTTTTGAAATTGGACTTGACCCCAGATGAACAGATGGTACTAGGGAAACTTCTCTTTGTTTTCTTTTTCTAACTAGAGGGATCTCATCTGAATCGTGAGATGGTTCTTCAACACAGGTTTCCTCTACTTTCTGTCTTGACCTCTCCCCTGTTAATTCCGTAGGGGAAAGATTCCTCGGTTAGAGTCATCTTTCTCCTAACTGATCGAGTCATATATGGGGTTTGTTCAGGAGTAGACTCTCTAATTTCTTTGCCTTTCTTCTTTTTATCAGGAATAAGGGCTGTAGATGAAGTTACCTCTTGTGAGAACTTCTTTCCTCTTTGAATAGCTATGGAGGAGGTTGAAGGCTTTGTTTCTTCTTCTTGGTGAGTAGAGGAACCCTCACCTTCTGGCTGTGCCCTCTCTAGTTCTCTGTCCTAGGAATTTTGTTCAAGAAAGTTTTGCCATAATTCTTCCTCATTGGCTTGAGATAGGAAGTGGTGTTTAACTACTAGAAAAATGAGGCCATGATGTTTCATGGGACCCTTATTTTGCTGATATTTTTCTGCAGTTGCCCTGATGGTAGAATACAGGAAATTGGGAATGTTTATGCTAAACTCAGGGTGTCCATTCCCATGCCTTAGAAAAATTAGCATTTTAATTATTGGTCCTAAAACTAGAGAGAATTGACCATCACAAGTAAAATATTTCATCAGCCAAGTGGCTACAAATTGCCATGGGTTTGGAAGTGTGGACCTCAGAATTCCTTTTACTTCATTTTTATTTGAATGTAGTTGTATTGCAGGTTCACCTTGAACAGAGAAATTCTTAATCAAATCAGTATATAAGGTTTTCAGGTGATAAAACCTCTCACCTTATTAAGGCAGCCCAAAAATGTGACTGATAGTGGTTGAGGAGAGGTTGATTCAGACTCCTTTGATAGCTGTCTGATTATCCCTTAGATTTCTTAGGAATTCATCCACGATATCTTCTTGAAACCCTTCAAAATTTTCTAGAAAGTCTAGCCATCCTGCAGTTCTCAGAATGTTTGTTGCAGCTTCATCTTGCAACAGACCCGCAACACTCTCTAGTTTAGACTTCTTCTTTACCCCCATTGCTAAATTGGTTCCACCTTATGTGCTTAGTCCCTCACTCCTTGTATCTACAGTTTGTCCCTTCTTCTTAACTTCGTAGGCTCCGGAGGACTGTGCAATTTGCTCTGTTCTTCAGGGTATTCTGGAAGTTTGAATGAGGATTATGATGTCTCTCAGCTTAGGCTTATAGAAGATTTACAGATTAGTTAGAGTACTTAGGCGGTCATAAATAGAACAGAGTGATAGGACACTCCAGAGGCACGGTGACAGTACAACACAGATGGCGGCATGTGTGAATTTAGAAAATAAAATGATGGTAGGAGGATGTGTCATAGTGACGGCACCCAAAAATAGAAAGACAAGATAGTTGCTATTTAATGCTTAATTTAAGATAGAAATACCTGGATCATTTTTAATGATGAGGAGCAATGTACATGGCAAAGATGTTGTGGCATTTATGAGACTGCACGCGACGTGGCACACGAGCAGTTGTTGGTGGTATGAGATGACGCCAATGACTTCCTTGGTACGCAACCTACAATCATTCTGCCAAGTGGTTCGAGGATCCACGTTCCTCAGGGTGATGTCAGCGTCTCTTTGTAAATAACCCTGCAAATGAAATACGTGCTAATTTTATTTTATTCCTGTCATAAAGCAGAGGATGAGTCATGATGACCTCATCATTTTGATGTTTCCACCTTATGGCCTGGAGAGGTGGGTCCCCTCCCCCATTATTGTAAATGACTCTTTATTGATGGAGCGCTGAAGGTGCTCCTAGTTTGGGAAGCGCTGGAGGTGCTCCTAGTTTGTGAAGCACCGGAGGTGCATTTGACTAACTCCTGGCACCTAATCACCTCCGTAGCTCAATTGTTTTTAGCTGTCCTAAAGAAGGGAACCGCCATTTGCTAGTTTTCAACTCCCTTGGTCAAGAAAGATAGCTATTTACTGGTTTTCCATCTTTCTCCTTTTTTTTCAGAAGGCTGCCATTTATTGGTTTTCAACCTCCTTTTTTTCTCTTTTTTTTAGAAGGCTGCCATTTGCTGGTTTTCAACCTTTTTATTTATTTATTTATTTTTTAGTCCAACACTGTGACAGAGGAGGTATCCCCTGTATCAAAACACAAATCATTAAGAAAATCTTCTTTGATAGATGGTCTTTTATAGAGTCTGATTCGGTGACCATTTAATAAGAATGTGGCTGTGCTTCTATTAATAGGTTCCAATAATACTGTTCCATTTTCAAAAACTTCCTTTATTTGATAAGGACCCATCCAATGAGTTTGTAATTTCCCTTTGAACTCTTTAAATTTAGAATCATAAAAAAGAACCCAATCACCTTGCTGAAATGTCCTCCTTTTGATGTGTTGGTCATGCCATTGCTTCCTTTGATATTGAACCAGTTCTATTTGCTGAATGGCCTCTGTCCGAATTTCATCCAGCTCATTGAGCTGAAGAATTATGTTCTGTTGAGTTATAGACAATGGTAGACCAATATCCAATACAGTTTTAAGTGTCTGGAGTTCAAATTCTATAAATAAAATAGGTTTTTTCCCATAAATCAATTCATATGGTGAGAACTTTGTTGTAGACTTCCAAGTGGTATTGTAAGCCCAAACTGCTTCAAGTAATCTGTTAGCCTAATATTTTCTGTTCATTGCTACTGTCCTTGTCAGAATATTTTCAAGTTCCCTATTAGTTACTTCTACTTGCCCATTAGCTCGAGGATGGTAAGGTGAAGATTTTTTGTGCTTGACTTGATATAAATCTATGAATGCTTTGATTACTTGTGAAGTAAACTGAGGTCCTCTGTCTGAAACTATTGATCTTGGGGCTTCGAACCTTAAGAAAATCTTATTGTAAAAGAAATTAGCAACTTTTTCTTCTCGTGTAAATTGTAATGCTTGAACCTCAACCCATTTAGTAACATAGTTTGTGCATACTAGAATATACTCCTTGCCTGATGATGGTGGAGAAATTGGTCCCACAAAGTCTAAACCCCACTGCTCAAATGGTTCCATCATGACTTGAGGATGCAGTAACATCTCCTAGGTAAAGGTTGGTTGTCCCATCCTTTGGCACTGGTCACAATGCTGCACATACTTCTTTGTATCTTTATGAAGAGAAGGCCAGTAGTATCCAGCTCCGAGGATCTTGTGGATTTTCTGGTGGGAGGAGTAATGGCCACTAGATGGTTCATCATGACATGCTCTCAACACATCAAAAATCTCATCATCTTTTAAACACCTGCGTAGAATGAAATTAGGACCACATTTAAATAGTAAACCATTCAACCATTTATAAGATAAACTTTCTTTTAACTAAACCTTTTTTTTTGTTTTGAGGTAAAATGGGATGGATACAAGCCTGTAGCTAAAAGATTAGCTATGTCAGCAAACTAAGGTACAGTAGAGGAGATAGCAAAAAGATGCTCATCTAGGAACTTGTCCTCCACTGGTTGGTTTTCTCCTCCTATATGCAATCTCGACAAAAAATTAGCAACTAAATTAAACTTTCCTGGATTATCAACTATGGTAATATCAAATTCCTACAATAGCAATAACCACCTGATGATCCTTGCACCCACTACTAGCTTATTCATTAAGTACTTGATGGTTGCATGATCAGTGTGTACAAATATTTTATATCCAGTGATATAATGCCTGAATTTATTTATAGCATAGATGACTGCCAAGAATTCTTTTTCAGTTGTGGTGTAATTTATTTCTACAAAGGTAAGGTTTTTGCTGATGTAATAAATGGCATGCATACTCTCTCCTTCCTCCTTTTGTCCTAAAACTGCCCCAATGGACTCATTTGAAGCATCAGTCTATATGTGAAATGGTAAAGTCCAATTAGGTCCTCTCAAAATTGGTGTGACAGTAAGCTTCTCTTTCAAGGTTTCAAATGTTGATTGGCAATCTTCTGTCCATAGAAATTATGTGTCTTTGTTAAGCAGGGTAAACAGGGGGCAACTATTCTGTTGAAATTTTCTATGAATATCCTATAGTAGCCTGCATGACCCAGAAAACTTCTAACATCTGTCTAATTTTTGGGTGAAGGCAACTGTGTGATCACTTCTATCTTGTTTTGGTCCACTTTGATCCCCTTCGCTGAAATGTGGTGTCCCAAAACAATTCCTTCCTCCACCATCATGAAGTACTTTTCATGGCTAAGGGATAATTGATTTTTCTCATAGCATTTCAGTACTTTCTCAAGGTTCGTGAGAGCTTTTTCAAAATTATCCCCATACATAGTAAAGTCATCCATATAGATTTCCATGCATTCATTAGCTAGTTCAGCGAAACTAGCTAAAACAAGTCTCTGAAATGTAGCTAGGGTATTACACAGTCCAAAGGTAAGAACTTTGTAAGCAAAAGTTCCCCAAGAGCAGGTGAAGGTGGTTTTGTCCTGGTCTTCAAGTGCCACTTGAATTTGGTTATACCCACTGAATCCATCTAGAAAAGAAAAATACTTCCTCCCAGCAAGGTTGTCCAGCACTTGGTCAATGAATGGTAAGGGAAAGTAGTCCTTTTTGTAGCTTTGTTGAGCTCCCTATAGTCAATACACACCCTCCATTTTCCATTATTTTTAGGCACTATGACAAGGGGTGAGACCCATTGACTGTCTGAGATTAGATATATAAACCCTGCTTGCAGTAATTTTTCTATTTCAGTTTTAACAATGTCTTTTAAAGTAGGATTCAATCTTCTCTGGGGTTGTCTGATAGGTTTAATATCCTCAGTGTATATATGATGGGTGCAGATCTCAGGAGGTACGCCTTTCATATATTGGTATTCCCGAGCAAAAGCTGTTGAATGGGAAATCAAAAGTTGGATAAGTTTTTCTTCTTGATTTGTTGTTAACTAAGTATTGATATTAAGTGTTTTCCCTGGTAAAATCATGACCTGTTTTGTGATTTGATCCATAGATGTAGTTAATCCGTACATTGGAGTCATGGTATTGAGAGGACAAGAATGTGGAAGCAACATGTGGAAAGTGGCTAAGTCTCTGTAAAAGGTTTCCCCACAAGGAATGATGTTGGCGAGGGTATAATGAGAAGAAGTAAGAAGTTCTTTCCTAGAATCTTGGGCGAGATCCATCACATCCTTATTGATTAGGATGTGAGTGATGTCTTCTATTGTATCATAGTAGATTTCTTCTTCTAACTCTCCTAGATGTTCCCTGATGGTTACCATAGCTACTGAGGCACTGTTGTCATTATTCTCTGGTTCATCCACCCATACTCTTCCTGAATATTGTATTGATGGTTTAGCTGGAGGATATAGATATATTTTCTTCAAATCCATCCCATTAGAAATGACCATATCCCCAGTTTGACAATCAATAGATGCTACTGTTGTAGCCAGCCATGGTCTTCCTAAAATCAGCGGGTAAGCATTTCTCTGGTTTCTTGGTTCTAATATCAGGAAGTCTACTGGAAATTCCCATGATTCTATTATAACTGGTACATCAATTATTACTCCTTTTGGGACAGCTATTGACTGGTCAGTAAGTTGAAGGATTGTAGTTGTGGATTGGATACCTGACATAGCTAATTTGTCCATTGTGTGGACTGCCATCACATTAATTGCTGCTCCCAAATCAACCAGAACATTTCAAATTTCTACCCCTGAGATGAAAACAGTTATGATAGGATTTCTAGGGTCTCCATATTTTGGGAGGAGCATTTCTCCCATCAGCAGATCTACTACATTTCCTTCCACCCGTATTGTGGAAGGAAAGTTTTTCTTCCTACCCTGTGTTTTGATACAATATGGTTTAATGAACTGGTTTAGTTCTGGTACATCTCTGATTGCTTGGAGAAGAGGAATTTCAATGTTTAGTTACTTGATTTCTTGTAAAAGTTCTGATTCCAGGTTGGTCTGGACTTGTTTTTGTAAGATTTTTTGTTTATGGGGAATATACTGTTTAAGCCGTTCTGGGTATGGTGTTAGTTTTTCCACCTCCGGAGCATCTCCAGAGCTCTTGTCATAATTGTGTTTAGGAATGTTCTTCGGAGTTGGTCTTTTAGGAGCAACTCCGAAGTTATCCAAGGATGATTCTTTTGGCACTTTTTTGTTAGTAATCTCCTTCAGAATTTGAGTGGACTAATTTTCAGGTTCCTCATCATTGGTTACTTCAACTATAGTTGGAGGAGATAATCTTGGGAATGCTTTCCCAAAACTTAGCTGGAGATTATTTGAATATATAGCGTTAATACCAGCCATGTTTTCTTGTTTTGTCATGTAAACAACTGCTCCTTGTTTATTTTGTGGGTTTGGTATAGACTGAGCTAGTAAAGGTGGTTGGCTAACTGGTTCATTTTGTGATTGACCTTGTGTGTTGGAGGGTCTAGTTAGTAAAGCTTGTTGTTGAGGTTGGAAACGTCTAGGTTGTCCATGGTATTGTTGATTATATCCCTGTTGAGAACCCCATTGAGGTTGCATGCTTTGTGATCCAAACTGTGGTGGCTACTATTGATTTCCCTAGTGCTGATTTTGCCAATTTTGGTTCTGCCAATTTTGACTTGGCCAATCCTACTGTGACCAAGGAGGATTATTCTGAGGCCTATGCCAAGTTGGATTCCATTGATTATTTCCCCAATTAGAAGGACCCCTGTAAGAAGGCTGGTTTGGATATTGATTATAAGGGAAATTCCCAACTTGTTTTTGTCCCACATAGTTCAATTCTTCTTCCATTACAGCATTCTTCTTACTCAATCTTTTCAAGGCTGGAAGTTGACTACATTGAAAGGTAGGATATTCCCTATCACATATCTGACAAATCTCTGATTTGTCCAAACGATATTCTCTCAACAGATGTTTGTTTCTACACCTAGGACAATAGATGGAGAGTGGTTCAATTGCTTTATTTTGATCAGTTGTTCTAGTTTTTGCTTGAATTCCATCTAATGTGGTATTTAAATAGACTAGAATATCTATTTTTAGATTTGCAATCTCTTCCATTAACTGTCCTATTTCATTTTTCCCTCTAAAAGTTTTGGATGATCTCACTCCATCTTGGGTTCTAGAATAGTTCCTGCATAGTTCTTCTATAGCAGGTATATCCATTTTGTTGATATTTCCTTTTCCCATTAGATCCAGTGCCTGTTTTGATTCTTTATCCAATCCTTTTACAAACAGGGTTCTAGCCAAGGAGTGATCTACTGGGTTGCCATACCTTCTCAAGGCGAAATTAAACCTGTCAACATAGTCCTCTATGTTTTCTTCCTCTCCATGCCTAATTTTAAACAACTCTTCATTTTTATTATTGGATCTACAGTAATCTTGGTATTTTCCCAAAAAATATGTTTCCATCTGATCCCAAGAATGGATAGAAATCTGGGGTAAACCCATAAACCATCTCATCGTAGAATCTTTTAGGGTTGAAGGAAACAGTTTGAGTTTTTGGTTATCTGATCCATAATCATAAGTTTGGCAGACTACTTTGAATTCCAACAAAAACTGATCTGGATCCTCAGAAGAAAGTCCTCTAAAATTTGGCAAGTGTGCTGGTGAGATATACTTCATAGGAGCATTGTCTCCAACAGCCAAAACAATAGGATATGAGAAGGTTGTTAGAGCCTAATTTTCCTCTTCTTCATGATTATCATTGTCCATGTTTAGTACTGGTTCTTCTCCTTGAGGTTCTAGGAAATTAGGTTCTATCAAAGGATCTACCTGAAACTTTTGTTGTAACTCCTAGATATAATCGACAAGTGGAAGATTTGGAGGATCTAAGGGATTATTGATTTGAGGTGCAGCTTCCAAAGTAGGTTCTAGGTTTCTCTCTTCAACAAGATCTTGTGCCACCCCACTGCTTTCCCCTATGGTTTGTTGTTGGGGTGTCTGTTTTATATATCTTCCTTTTGGATCTCTAGCTCTAACCATACATATCTATCCTAAAAAATGTTTTAGCTAAGTTTCCCTAATTAACACAATACATCCCTGGCAATGACGCCAAAAATGACAAGGTGTCGTTGTACCTTATCATTTAATCATTTTTCAAATGTCAAAATCTAGGGGCTGTGTCCTTGGCTATCTGTAATTAGGGATTCTATAGTTACCAGTTTCCTAGCTAATCTTAACGACTTCTACTAATTTGAAGAGATTGATTTGTCTACTTACTGAATGAATTTAAGGAATTCTGAAAATAGAATTAAATAGGAAGTTACTTAAAGCAATCTTAAAAATAGCAACATGCATCTATCTATCAAAATCAGTGAATACTTTTCATAGCAAAATCTGAAATAACAAAATAGTGGTACTAGCCTTTTGCCTTGGTGGTGAGAGTGGGCCCTTGCTCCACACCCTTGGGGATGAAGGCTACAATAGGGAATCAACACCAAAGAACAAGATCACAACTATATTCAGTTCAATTCCATTCGCTTTGCATTCATGAAAAATATTGATATCAAGGAACTAAGATTACCGAGAATCAGAATAATCAAATCATTGTATATATTTTCTTCCGTTTCTATAAGTATTTATAAAATGAGTGATGACATATCACTTATCTTATCTACCAGTTCTTCTATGAGATGACATCCATCTCTTTATTAAACTAGTTGTCTAACTATGGAAAAATAACCATGCATTAAAAGTAGAATGAGTGGAACAGAAGTCCACTCTGAATTCTAAGTTTGAGTCTTAATACATTTGGGCAGCGAGGCCTTGAAAATATGGATATTGAATCAGTTTGATTCGTAACTCATGCAAAAACTTTAAAAAGATAAAAACTCCAGCAGTTGACTAAAGATGACCCTTCACCACTCATGTGATGATTTGAGTGAAATGAGGGGTATTACAATTACTGTTGAAGTGCCTGATTGACAGCTTATGCTGGAAATATGCCCTGCTCTCAAGAGGTGTCAAAGATATCTGTCCCTATTTGCAACTCTGAAGATATGTCTGTAGCTCCTGAGATGTCTGTAGCTCCGGAGATGTTTATAGCTCCGGAGATACCATTATGGCTTTCTTGTTTAGCTTTGGAGATGCTCCAGACTCCCGTCTAGCTCCGGAGAGGCTTTCCTCTTTCCTTCAAAACTTCTAGTGTCATGGTATTCTGGTATTGTCTCCGGAGATCATGGAAGACCACCTCCAGAGATGCACAAAATTGTCGTTCCGAGCATCTACACCTGTTGATTCAAGAAGAGAGAAGTTCCTGCATTTTTCCATCAATTCCATGCACATTAGTCCCTCAATCAAAAATTATGATCTTAAGTAATTTATCTCAATTAATCATTATCTAGAACAATCTTGCTAGCCTATTCGGGTGCAGACACAGAGAAAGATGGGATCAGGAAGGAGAAAAAGAGGTAAAAAGATGTATTTCATGGGTGCTACTTGGCACTCATCAAACTTATCCACTAGTTTGTTGAAGGTTCAGATGCCGGGTGGTAGGTGAGAGAACCATTCCATAGCTTGTCCTCCCAAGCTCCTTGGGAATAGTCGCATGAGATACATTTTGTTGTGTGCGACTTCGAGACATGCTACACTAAATTCTCTGGTATGATCCCTTGGATCACCCTTTCCTCGATATTTATCAATTTTCAGTACCTCAAATTTTGAGGGAAAAGGTATCATGATCAAGGTTTTGTCAAAAGGATATGGTAAAATATCCTCTAGAGAGTAGTGTTTCATGGATGCTTTGGTTTGAATGTCTACAAGTTGTTGTAAGGCTTGGATTTATGTTGTCAATATATCCAAGGGATTGATCGTATCCTTAGCCTTCTTCGAGTTGGAAGCATTTTTATCAATTTTGGGAGTATCTTTGTCTAGTTTGGAGCCATCTTTTGATGACTCAGCTTCATTGGAGACATTATTCTCTCTTGGATTTGAGAGATCAAAATT
The DNA here is from genome assembly GCA_027924645.1 of Cunninghamia lanceolata. Classification (NCBI taxonomy): domain Eukaryota; kingdom Viridiplantae; phylum Streptophyta; class Pinopsida; order Cupressales; family Cupressaceae; genus Cunninghamia; species Cunninghamia lanceolata. The sequence goes on along the minus strand of BSBN01001906.1, from coordinate 243,113 downwards.
AGAGGGAAATTTAGCTCCTTGTTGAGCTAACATGAGAAAGTACTTATGAGGATCCATGTCATCTACCCTATCCATTACTTTTTGAAATTTTGGATCTTGAAGTTGTTGAAGGATTTCCTCTTAACTAATCTCCTCATCATTAGAATTATGCTCACTATTGTGAAGAGAACCCATGTTTTGCTTTTGTTTAGATTGAGATCTAGTTGCAACCATAAAAACCTTTTGGATGTGGGTGAATGTTGGATGAAGATGCTTGTGAATATAAATGGATGTTCTTGGTGTGGTTGAGGTGACAAGATTTTCCTAAGGTTCAGATTTTGATTTTCCGTTGTTCAAACAATTGTGCTCTTGAGCTAAAAGGTAGTTAAAGTAGGGAGAGTTGATCACTGCTATTGCTATAGACTACTTCTATCAAGATCACACTAGTGTAGTTCCGAGGTGAAGGATGATTTTCCTGTTTATGAAACTAACCAGGTTTTTGCTTCAAAATTTGGAGGATCTTAATGACACCTTAGTGGAAATCTTGTTTTGTTCCAGGTGTGCTATGGCAAGTTGAACTGTTTTGGGATAATGGGTATGGAAACATATTCTTATGATTTTCCTGAGTTCTCAAATGAAGACTATGCAATAATGGGTATTAGGAAATGATTTTATTTTCTCCTCAAAATGTTGGAAAATTGCTCTATATTTTGGATGCGCATGTTTAAATGCATAGAAATAGAGGTCAAATGTACAACTCTGTGGGTCAAATGCGCAGCTCTGTATGCGCTACTTTGTTGTTTAAAAGCACTGAATGATGCATGCACTGAAAGAATGTGTAAATGCGCAAAAATAATATTTGAATGCGCTACAGGATTTGAATGTGTTGAAAGATCTTTTAAATGCGCAGGAAAATGTATCAAAAGTGTAGTTCTGTTCTTTTGCAGTGTTGGATCAATTTTTCTTATTTTTTAGGATATTTTTCAAAGCAAGTCTGGTATTTTTACTGATGATTTGTGTCAATTATTTGCTAGAAAACACAACAGACAAGAAGATTCCATGTTGTTATTACAAATGTTTGATCAAAAGCAAGCACAATCCCAAGGTTGACAAGGACAATATTTGATGAGTTCCAACTTGGATTTTACTCCAGCCACTTGCATAAAGGTGTGATAGATAGTAACTTGATAGCACCGGCTCCCCTCCACGGCACTCACTTCTCACGCATATCAAGTACAGTTCCTCCAAAGAGTTGAACTTTCTGTCTCCACACCAGATGAGTGTATGACATTGGATGGCTTCAAAGGTTCGACCTCCTATGTCAACAAATAGGGGATTTTGACTTTTCTATAACAAGTGGGCTCTTAGTATGGACATCCGTTCGGGTGGTTACACGTGCAGCAATTCGCTTCGATAAGGAGGCTTCCTAGCCTACAGAGGTTACGCTCCATAGGGTTTTGAGGGGAACATTTGTCGGTGTAACACAACAACACTTGTTGTTTGCAACTTTCGTCACAAACATCCGCTTGGGTGGTTACACGTGCGGCAATTCGCTTCAATAAGGGGGCTTCCCAGCCTATAGAGGTTACGCTCCATACAATTTTAGGGGGAACATTTGTCGGTGTAACACAACATCACTCGTTGTTTGCTTGTGTGTTATTAGCATATCACTTTTCTGCTACCAGTTTCCTTTCATACCATTTCCTGTCATATCCTCTATCCATTACATACCTATATTGTCCCATCCATCCATCCAATCTTCCTTTCCTCTATTCTTTGGTCTTGATACAGATTGGGGGCACAATGTTGATAAATGTTTTAGATGTCTCTTGGCATACCTTATCCCTCCAAACCATGCAAATCCTTCATTATCCTCTCATCCTCCTATCATCATTAGCATTGTCATGAAAAATCCTACGTACTCTACCTACAATGGGGCATGTTATACTTATGCGACATAGTCCTTGGAGATCACATCCTTGTTTCCTTCTATCCACTATTGCCCATCCTCATACCTACCCATTCTATTCTTTATCTCCCATCCATCTCCCTATCCGTGGTGTTTCCTCATCATCGGTATCTAGCATTAAGGCTCTACTTCCCATCCATCCCATGTCTTGCCGTTTGTCCGTCTATCCGTCTGTGTCCGTACCCTTTCACTAGGCAAACAAGCGCAGCAAAAACAAGCTTCCTGAAGCAAAAATTCTTGACACAAAGACATCAACCTGTCCAAAGTAGAACACCATACTGAAACACTCAAACTAATTCTATATCAATTATGGCAAAAAGACACATCTAATGCAAGAATGTTTTGTGAATGGGTTAACTTACAAGGTCTTAGATTTTTGCCATTATGTCTTACTATGCTACTCAAGGATGCCAAAAGCTAGAGATGCTATGATGGGGGCATAATCTTTTCTTTGTCTGCTGCTTGTGGATTAAACTTTAGTAATGTAACGACTTTTATCTAACAATATGATCAGCAAAAAGATCATCGAGGACTCCGAGGTCTGAAACATGAAAAAGGGCAATCCTTGTCTGTTGAAACGCAAGAAGTACTTAGGTCATCTAGATTCAAGTTTGACTATATGCTTGTATCAACTTGCTATAACAAAATCCATGTAATATTCAAGTCATCTCGGTCTACTTATACCTAGATGCTTGTATTCTCTTACAACATTTTAAAAAGAGAAAAATACCAAAAAGTGCCCAATGATGAAAGCAAAGTACTTGCGCTCTAATGATGACAAATATCCATATCCATAACGTATCCAATTACATTTCGAATCCATATCCGTATCCATATCCATATCCATATCCATATCCCATGCAATAAAATTCTATGTAGCGTATCAATGTTTACAAAGAAAAGCTTGTGATTTCTTCTGTCGAATCATTCTTCTATCAATCAAATTTCTATCTATCATTGTGTCTCTCGTCAACAGTTCTAGTTGTCAATTTGAGCAGTGATCCAAATGCAGGTCCATCCTTAATCCATACCAATCAAATTGAAGTCAATCTTGTAAAATTATCCAAGTGCCCTCAGTGGTCTTGATCCTTGTCTGGTCGTAAACCAACTCAATCAATTATAATCAAACATTTGTCTTATACAGGATGTAACATTGTCAAAATCAGACCAATACACGCATCTTACATGACATGTTTCATTTCCTGAAACCAGACATTATCCTTCGTGTTGCTTTAGGGAATATCGTTCCCCGCCATGACAACACTGTTGTATATTGTTATCAATCAATCAGGTGGTTTACAGCTTGACAGGGGCAATACCTTGTTTGTTCTTGTATCATTTGTGCATACTTGCTAAACTTGCTTGTGTGTTATCATTCTATCTTGCTTCTATAGCGACTTGGAAGTGGCTTGGCTTTAGCCCATTATCGCTTACGGTCGTCCCACTTAGAAGGAAGGAATTCCAAGGGCATGCCTCTTCTAAAGGTGGCACATATAAAATGATAAGTTTAGCATTTTGGTCACCCAGTTAAGGGGAGAGCATAGGCCTATTATCATTTTCAAGCACAGAAAACAGTGGTTCTTTAACATCCTAGTTAAAAGAAAAATAACTAAATGTGTTAACCCTATCAAGCACATAAGTTCTTAACAAAATAACAATAACTTGGAAAAGATTTTGTTTATTTTAACCTTCTAACAAGTCTAGGTGTAGATTGTTGCTTGAAGAAATAAACAAGTGTTACTTTCCCCTATTTAGCTATGTGATAGATTGTAGTGCAAGATAGTAAAAACAAAAAGAAATTGTTCGGTTTTAACCCCTAGGTTGGGACTAGATGTAAGTTGTGATGCAACAAAATGATTTACTTTCCTCCTAGTTGTCTATGTGGTGATTTGCATGAACATATTAAGTTACTTTCTCCTAATTAGTTCTAGGTGGCTTAATAATGCAACTAAAATGACCAAGTCCAGCTCCTAACACCTGTAAATGAGAGTTAGTACAGAAAACCTTTGTGAAACATTACAATTTTCTAACAGCCTTTAAATGCACAGAAACAAAAGGTGGATGCACAAGACTATTAAGTATTTGCACAGAGATACATATGCGCAGAAAGAATTAATGCATGCGCATGACTGTTAAGTGTATGCGCATAAAGAGTGGATGCGCTGAAAGAAAACTCAGATGCGCGGGAAGACTCTTTGTATGCACCGACAGAATGAATGTATCGAAAGAGAACTCAGATGCGCAGGAAGAGTCTTCATATGCATTGGACTGTCATTTTCTTCATGGATGCGTAGAACTGGAACTCAAATGTGCTGGAATGACATGTCACGACTGTAACTTGACCAAAAACTCAAATAGAGGTGGGCGCTAGAAATGTTAGTGAAAAATGTGAATAATAGTCTATAACAACCAAGTATCCAATAACTCAATGGAAAGTGATGTAAATACAAGTAAACAAAGATTATACCTTCGAAGACCATTTTACCTCTATGCTTCCATTATTGCCTATCTTCTCTTGATCTTGATGGTAATGGAGCTCTCAGAAGTTATACTTCCTCGTTATTTGAAGATGACAAGAGTAGAATGACTGTGGGTGGATAAATGCAATGGAGATCACACTACAATGTAATACTAATGGAGATGGATAAATGGAGACATGATTGTGATTATGATGATGATGATGATGATGAGGTTGTGTAAATGTAGATGGAGATGACTTTGCCAAAGGCACGCTGATATGGAGTAAGATTGCTTAAGCTTAGATGGATACAAATGGGTGGGAAGACCTTGCTTATGTAGGCTGAGGGAAGACCAAATCCAAGTGTTAATAGATCCATGATTGGAGGAAATTACCTGTGATGTGTACGGTTGAGAGAGCTTGAGAGAATGTGTGTGAATTAGAAGAGGACAAGTGTCGAAGTCTTCTTTCATGAGTTATGGGAGTTAAGAGAATAGATTGAGGAGTTAATTGAATAGACTAACCATTTAAGTGAATTGATTAATTAGATAATTGATTTGACTAATGAGTTAACTGATATTGATTGGAGGAGAAATATGACATGTGGGTGAGGGAATATTAACTAATTAAATATTAAAATATGTGTGCAACATGGTGAGGTGGAAAAGGTGACATGGATGAGATGATGTGGAATTATGGAATTTTGGACTTTGGAATAGAGGAATTTGGGTTTAATTAAATAATGTAAGATTATTTAATTATATGACATATTAGAAGAATTTAGGGATTTTAATTAAATAAATTGATTTTATTTAATTTTTGGGACAATGAACCAATTAAATAAATTAGAATATTTATTTGATTGATAGAAGAATAAGAATTAAAATAAATATTTATTTATTTAGTTCAACACGAACCAATTTTAGGTGTATACACATGCAAATAGAGATTACACACCAAACATGAAAGCTCACACATTTGAAGCATCCATTAAGATTATGCAAATTAATTCATGACACTCGAGAAAATAAAAAAATGACATAGGCCATAGGGATACAAGACAATCATCATTCACTTAAAGACATGGCTATTGAACTTCCACAACTCTTCGGCGTACCCATTGGCACACTAACATGAGATTGCTAGTATTTATTGTTATACTCTTAAGTACTTTTGGAAATAATTATCAATGTTAGTAAAGTAGAGTATCTTCAAAGTTGCTTCCTTCTTATAAACTTATTCAAAATATTTTGAAAGTCTTAAGACACCATAAACAACACGTAAGAATAAAATTAATAGATACAAATATTTACAACTCTATGTGCTAAACCATGCATATAACAACTTTTGAAAGTTTGAGGTAATTTCCCAAGCTAACTTCAACCCAAAATTAAAATTAAAATTTGAAAGTTTAGTGGTAATTTCCTTCTCATGCACGCTATCTACCCTGACCTTAGGGAAAATGCACCCTCGTTTAAGTAGGGTTTAGGAATAAATACCATTGCGAGTATTCTACTCTTTTATAAATCCCAAAATCCTCATCTGATATAAAAGCGCGTCGCAACAAAAGAACCAGTCAGGGATGAGTGTATGAAACAAAGCCTAAGCCTAAGATTGAGTCTCAGAGGCGGCAGCACTCTCTTTTCTTGTCTCTCTAACTCTCTGGTATTCGGGGCGACTGATCTTAACAGGTTTTCAGCAGCATCGATCGTGTATATGGCGCCGGTTAGAAAATTTCATTAATCTTCTTTCTGATTAAAAGTTGTTTCTTTTTTTTCGTTTCTAAATTACTCTTCATTAATGGCAGGTGAAGGAAACGCCACAGGCAGATGGAGAGAAAGAAGAAGATCCTGAGAAAAAGAAGAAGAAAGAGGAAAAGGTAACCAAAATTCTGCCCCCTTGTATCTTTGATATTTCAGACTGGATTTATGTACATACCTTGTCCTGATATATAAGTGTTTCCAAAATCCATAATGGTTTCTACAAATTGACACTTATCTGAAAACCTAATGTCCACCCGGGGGTACAATCATAGGTCTGGTTGCTGTATGTTTGAATGAGATTGTACCCACTTCATTGTTTATTGCCCATTAATCTGTTCAATCGTTGATGGGTTATGGTTGGCCTCGAGCTGTTATAGATATAGAACTCATAAATCCTAATTGTTTCTAATATGCCTTCTGTTTTTAGTGTGTGAATCTTGAAACAAACTCCAAAGGTAGCTTGTTTTTCGTTGCACAGACAATTCTACTTTTGGAAGTCAAACAATCCAGACTAACTAATCTACTATGCCTCGAGAAGATTCTCGCCTCAAAGAAACAGGCATATACAACAATGTGGCATTGACGGTTTGGTTGGTCGTGATGTTGAAACCCAAGGCGTACAAATTTGAGTAATATGTATAAGGCTAATGTGAAAAAAGCCCCTTGTACCAACAAGAGGAATCTCATATGTCCAGTAGGTATGCTGGCCATGTTGTGATCTAAAAATACCTTACCTTATTCTTTACTAGGATGAGGAATATGGAAGGATTTTTAATCGAAATCAATTCAAAAAGATTAAAATCTCAGAATGATGTAACAGTGTCTTAAACTTCAGGCCTTCTATTGGTGGCCGAGACAGCTGTAAGCTCTGTTGTCCCACTGACCAATGGGTCTAATGGACATAATTAGGATCGTTTTATTAAATTTCATTGTTTCTGTTGTTTGAGTAGAATGTGGTTGGCACAAATGAAATAATTTCAATTTTTTGGTGTGGAACCTTATGGCATGTATTTGCCTTGTTAATATGCTTTCCGGCATAGGTTATGTTAAGGAAATCAGGAATTAAGGCGTAGATTATGTTGAAGAAATCAGAAATTTAAATTGTCATAGTAGTAGGCAGGTGGTGTTTGTGGGTAGTAGAACTCAAGGCAATTCCCAGTAGTTGTCCTGTGACTTGGGAGTGTACTCTGCATGTTAAAGTGGCAGGTGGGTGGGCAGAAAGGTGAGGGGCAGGTTGGAATAGTAAAGCGTGTGCAACCGTCTGGCAGGTCAGCTGTCAAAGAACCAATCTCTATAAAGTATAGTGTGTGTGTCCTTGCCGGATATGAGGGTTTACGGTTCTCTGGAACAATATCTAATACCTATCAAGTGGGCTGTCTGCATAGTATGTATGGGGGTTAAGTGTGTAAAATGGGCTATAAATGGACAGACTAGGTGCAAGTTGTGGTTAATTTTTGAATGAATAGATACCTATTGGAAGCAGTTTCTAAGCATAATAGTGCACTTCTCTTGTGTGTTAAAATGGATGAGAGTTGAGACCATTTTACCTATTTGTGGAACAAAAGAAAAAATTTAGTCAACGGTGGTCAACTGTTTATTTTGTGTATTATTTCCCCAGTCGATCTTGGACTTGTTTCCCCAGAGCCATTATTGTTTGCCCATGTCTTCCTTTCTACATTGACATTGAAGTATCCTGCATGAAAGGGTGAATATCTGTCCATAGTCTGTTACTGGTTTTCAAGACTAGCATATTCTATGAATAGGAAGATTTGGTTGGAGCTTGGATTTGTCATGGCTGTGGTGTCAAATTATTAACCAATGTGAGTGTTATCATTGTATTTGTCACTGATGTTCATAAGTTTGAAAACTATGCAGGCCAGGGAAAAGGAGTTGAAGAAACTGAAAGCGGCACAGAAAGCTGAAGCTGCGAAATCTCAGGCTGGACTATTTATACTTTACCATCTTTCTGCAATGCTGATGATAAAATCTTTACCTTTACTTTATTGAAGATGTGGAACTTTCTGTCTTTTAAAGATGTGCTACCAAGAAGTACATTGCTTAAATGTTTCCAAGGTATGTTGTTAGGTTAGAAGTGGGCAGCCATTTTTCTTGTTCTCACATTCTCAAGTTTGTAAACAGGCCGAAAAGGGATCACAGCTATCCAGGAAAGCTGAGCAAAAAGCAGCAAAGAAGTCTCTGGCAGATGAAAACCAAGAGGAGTATCAAGATCCTCCAACTCCTCACGGTGAGAAGAAAAGGCTTGCTCCAGAAATGGCAAAAGCATATAATCCAAGTGCTGTGGAAACTGCGTAAGTGATGTTTTTAATGATTCTCAAAGTGTTTCAAGGCTGTGTGTGCCTGTGGTACTGATTATTATGTTCTTTTGAAGTCTGCAAGGATTATAATATGTTTTATCTTGTTTCACAAGCATTTTTTATGTTAAGCTAATTTAAACCTTTCCTTCTCAGATGGTATCAATGGTGGGAGAAGTCTCGTTTCTTTGTGGCTGATGCTAACAGCAAAAAGCGTCCATTTGTAATTGTATGTGATCTTCTCTTTTAGGTTCAGGAAAGATAAATTCAGATCTGAGGCAGTCTGGGTTTCAAGACGTTATTGTGCCTTTTTTCAAGAAAGAGTCTTGGAAATTCCTTAAGGTTTCTAATGATTGGACATATATAATATCTAATATTACTATAATCACATTAATAGATCATCTTAGATGTAACTCCTTAATTTCCATTGGTGATATTGGCCTATCATAAACTCTTACACAGCTACATATTGTTTTCGGACATTGCTTTTAGGTAGCACATATATTATTTTAGGTTAGTTATATGATAAAGACCTGAGATCATCCATAGAGACTTATTATATGACATGTTTCATGATTCTGATGAATTCAAGAACATGGGCAGTAAACATAGATCCTGATAAAAAATCATTGTTGCATCAATAGGAGCAGTGTTGTTTTGTTCTTGAACATAATTGAGATTGGTATCGGGCACATCTCCATCCATATAATTCAAAATGCCCACATGGAACAATACTCCCGGAATTTTCAATTTTATATGATCCATAATCAACCTATATTACTTTCTTAGGTCAGTTCACTTTTGCATCTCGTAAGTTACAATAGAAATGCCAAAAGAATAATTTAGAAACTAATAACTAATAAACCGACCAATCTAGATGGAGAGTATCAAACCTGTGTTTCAGTTTAACATGGTCAGCAACTCTCTGAGTGATGCTTACATATCAACCGATGCATGACAATTTAAATTTCCTTGAAGTTCAAGAAGTGAAAATTGCTTAAGTGGCTGAGATTGTTAGTTTAATGTTTTGAACTGATACATGACATTTAGATTTCCCACAACAATGGACACACTCATGAATTCTCAAAGAGGTGAGGATGGAAGCATGTAATGCTTCAGATAGGACAAGTATGATCAGGAATGACTTGCACATGTGTTTTGAAGATGCTCGTCTTCTAAGTAAGATGACTGATTGAACATTGAATACATGCCTCAGTAAGTTTGCTGGTGGGTTTTGTCACCATTAGTTATAAGCTATAACTTATAGTCACACTTTTAGGAGACATGCTCAAGGAAACCATAGCAATTTGTGGTTTGCTGGGTTTAAAAGGCTTTAGACATTGTTTGTTAATAGAGTCTGATTCAGAGATTTTGAAATGTAGAAAATATGACAATAATGAATATGGAAAACCATGGCATTTTCTAGAGCATGAGCATTATGACTAGAGCATGAGTATTATGACTATAGTGTATATTTATGTGTTGCTCTGCAGGGATAGGACAGTCTGGACTCTGGAGGTTAATGAGAGATACCATGTTTTGTGGATTAGAAAATATTATATGAAATAGTGGGGAAGGTGTTTTGAGCCATGTGTTTGGCTGGAAAAGTACAATGCAGGTTATAGAGTTCTTTTTTGACTTGGAAGTGATGGACCTGTATTCCATTCATGTCTTGGAAGGTCTAAACTTGCTGTGGTGTACTCTTCAAGCTCTACATTATTGCTTGCTTGAGACATTCTTTGATTACGTTTGGCAAAGCAAATGGTAAAACCCCACTGATTCACCATTGTGTGCTGTAGAGAGGAGTTAAAATCCTATCTGTATGGGCTTTGGTTCATTACAGAAGAATAACAAATGCATCAACAACAAAGTTGAGATTTTTGGCAGGTTTGCAAATTATGAAATTTTCATGGAAAGATGGTGCCCTATATGTGGGTCATAAATTTTCACAAGAAAGAACAGGCAAGTCACAGTAAGTCACAGTGGTGTCTAAAATTTATTAAATCTTGGCAAAACTTGGAGCACAAAGGTTTAAGCTAGTATAGTGAGTGAATTTTGCAATAACTTAGGGAATGCGGGGAATGAAGGCAAAATGAAATTATAGTAAAGCTCATAAGCAATCAAATTAGGTCCATCGGACTCAAAGTAACAACAAACATTAGTATCAGTGAAAGGAAGTCTTTATGATATCCATCATATGTGAAAGACATGACTAATATACACACCATTCTCTTTTTGTAAGAGTGATTCACATATCTGAAATTGTGTGAGAATGAGATATATCTAATCTTAAATTGTAATGTCATTGATTGAAAAAAAGTTAAAACAGGAGAAACATCTAATGTTTACTATTTCATTACATGTGCATTTCTGTATAAATATAATCTTGTACCTTGCTTTGAACATTCAAAGACATCTGCATTTTTTAAGTTCTGGGTGTTATTTATTCCAGGTGTTGCCTCCACCAAATGTTACAGGTGCACTACACATAGGACATGGTCTTACGTCTGCTATTGAGGTACAACTGTAGCTACTTTGTGTTGTTACTGGATCTCTAATTATGTTTTTTGCTTTGTCCTTTGGATATCATTTTGTTCTCTTTGTGCTATTTTATCATAGTAGCTGTCTTTGCTTCCAGGATACGATAGTTAGGTGGCGAAGGATGAGTGGTTATAATACTCTTTGGGTGCCTGGGATGGACCATGCTGGAATAGCAACACAGGTTTAAATGTTTGTTGCTTTAGTTCTGCACATGGTATTTCTTGTTCTCAGTTTGGTATGATATTCATGGACCAGTGTTCATAGACGGTAGCGTTGTTCACTGTCGAAAGCTAATGTGTTGTGCATTTTATAGGTGGTGGTGGAAAAGAAGATAATGCGTGAAAGAGGACTAACAAGGCATGATTTTGGACGCGAGAAATTTGTGGCTGAGGTGAGAATGATTGTTACATTTGAGTGGATTCAGTGATTGATCATACGGGATTAGTAAATAGTTAGTTGCCATGTCTGGTAAACCAGCAAAACTTGTTTTGAGATTTGGTTGTTCTTAGATGAACTTTCCATTCTTGATCTCAGCCTATATTAGTTTTTTGCAGCTAATTCTATGATCTATTTGTAGGTCTGGAAGTGGAAGGAAGAATATGGAGGAACAATTTTGAATCAGGAGCGTCGTCTTGGAGCCACACTTGATTGGTCACGGGAGGTTAGAAATATACTTTTCTGTAGATTGTTTATTACCTAGAATGTTGCACCCTGGATTTCATTCAGAGTATTTTGTCACTTTTCTTCAAATGATATTCTGCAGATACTATAACAATTTCTCATTCATGTTTTTATACAGTGTTTCACTATGGATGAGAAAAGATCAAATGCAGTAACAGAGGCTTTTGTTCGGCTTTATAGACAGGGTCTCATTTACAGGTATTTCCTTTTGATCAGCTATCGATCTATGCATATCTATTGAGCGGACAATTTCATTGGCATTGGGGCCTTTATGTTGGATACATATTGCCACATTTTCAATCTACCTTATTTTGTTAGTGCTTCCCTTGATGGTTCTGTTGGATCAAACCAATTAGTCCTATCTCATAGTAAAGATCTTTATTGCACATATATTTTCAGTTGCAATAGGTATAAGCTGCCAAGATGTTTTGCCTTCTTGTCTATCAATTTGCCATCTGCTTGATCCAGCACTGCTTTTTAACTTAATTGGGGTCCTCACCTATTTGACATATAGCTCGTATAAACATTTCATTTAAACCTTAAGATGTCATCATGTTATTGTCCCAGAGCATCACAAAGTTTTCAGCCACAATGCATTGTGCAATTTTCTTTGATCACAGTATGAACTCCGATCTGGAGGTTTTGATTTTATTAAGTTTTTGAAAACTCCCCACTGTACCAACTAACTTCCTTTCTTGCAGAAAAACTTAAATAAGAATAAATTTAAAATAAATAAATAAATGAGAATAAATTTGAAATAAGTAAATAAATAAGAATCAATCTAAAACTATAGGGCTGGCTTCTCTCAAATTATCATTATTAACCTAAATTCTTGTATTTAAAGAGTACTGAGGACAATCCAAAACAACATTATTGATCTTGTAATTTTCCCTGAAGAGGGGTCTTGAAGGAGACTCCTAATGTTGGAATTGAAAACACTAAACAGTGCTATCCAGATACGTGATACAATGTCTAATTGTGAAAATTTTAAATTTTAAAGCTTTTGACATGTTATACTTTATTAACTTGTTTGTTGTGATGAATGGCTTCGTTAAATTCCATGGACTACAAAAGATTTAAATCTGACATATGTTTTGTTTAGTGGGGCAATATGCTAGGAAATGCTTAAATTATAAAATACTTATATGGTTGAAGTCAATAGAGTGGAATGGAGATTCAAGAAGGTGCTTAAGAAAAGTTGCATGGACACGGATATGGTATCCAATATGGATACGGTATCTGATACGGCTCTCTTTCGCTCTCTTTCTATATATAATATATATTATTATATATTTTTGCATATATAAAATAATATAATAATATTTTTGATCAGAAAATAATATAATAATATTACTATATAATTAATAATATAAGAATTTAATTATGTATATACAGTAAGATTATTTAATTATATATAATTAAATAATCTATTATATTTAATTAATATTATACCTAAATTAAGTATAATTAAAAAATTTATTAAGTATAGTTTAAAAAATCATTTTTTTAATGTATGATTCGCACTAAACATGGCATCGCACTAATTTTTTTTAAAACTAATACTTAATAATTTATGATTCGCATTATTAAGTATTATTTATGATTCACATTTTGAATTATTAAGTATAGGTTAATGTATGATTCACACTAAAAATTATTAAGCAAAGCTTGTGAATCAAAGCGTTTTTTTTTTTGATTCATACAGATGATTCTCTGTTTTTTTTGCATGCCTCCTTCGTCCTTCACGTCGTGAGTGAAATGTTTGTCATTAAATGTGGAGGCAGCCGGTCTGACATCGCCTCGCAGAAAACCCTAAATAAGTTAAAGATGTCTAATGGCATTTTTTGGGCAATCCATTAAAAAAAAAAGTTTTAGGGTTTTTATTTCTGATTTTTTTAAAAATATGGCACCCTCTTTGCAGATGCCGAATCCAGGCGTATTTGGCATGGGTTTGTATTTGCCCTATCCTTGGGTACGGGCGGGCACGGTATTTGGGGCGTATCCATGCCGTACCGTACCCAAATCTGTACCAGGTACGACAGTACGCGTACCGGGGGAAGGGGCTTTGGCATATCCTGCGACTTTGGCGAACACTTTTCCCAGCCTCGTAAGGCTCTATTCTTCACTGTCCCTCTTTTGTAGCAGCCAAATCAATTTGTGATTCTTGTGACAGCTCTCCAAAGCTCTTTTATTTTCTGTCCTTGTTCTATGACAGCTAAGACACATCAAGAAACCATTGTTAAACCTTGCCTAAGCTTATAAAGTTTTGAGTATTGGTCTATTAACCTTTGTAGCAGCTCTTTAAAGCTCCATACTTCTCTGTCTCTATTCTATCTTAGTATTTTTGTGCTTGTTTATGCTTTAGGACAGCTGCTTAAACATTCTTAAACATTGCCTTGCATCAACAAATAATCAAACACTTATTTGGGCATAAAATGAATCTATTTGCTTGCTGATATCTGTGTTTAATCAATCATTAGGACAGCAGTACACATTGGTAAAATTGAAGAAAAGAGATTGAGAGAAATTGGTGTACATTTAATGGAGAGAGCGCCTCATTATATAGATTCAAGAAACTTCCTGTTACAACCACCTCATTAATGGAAGTTCAACAACCTTATAACCTTATTAATGACTAAATCGGAAGGATTTGGAGGTTTAGTCACTAAATTACAATATGTTTCTTGAGATGTGTAGAAGCAAGAAGAAATATCTGCACAAGCAACTTTCATGACAGTAGACACTTGAGAAAGAAATGCAAAAAGAACAAAATGAACATGCTTTACTGTAGAATTATGAATTGTTTTGCTGTCCTTTGAGGTGGTCCATCTTATTTTGGAAAGACATTATTGTGCTCACCTTCAAAATATAATCGAGGCCTTAGAAGCACAAGAAGTGAATACAGCGAAGACAGTCTCGATTGGACACGAACTCTCTATGGGCTAAACCTTAGTGGGAATGGAGACACCTTCAGTTCTGTGTTTCTGATACACAAGTGGAGAAGAACCACCCAAAGGTTAATGCACTGGAATACCTCATGAACTGGAAGGTACATCTGTCAATAGCACCACAGTACTAGCTTTTGTACCTTCAGTTCTGTGTTGCTGATACACAAATGGAGAAGAACCACCCAAAGGGTAATGCACCGGAATACCTCATGAACTGGAAGGTACATCTGTCAATAGCACCACAGTACTAGCCTTTGTACTGATTTCCCTAGGTGCATGACCGGACCAAGTTTCCTTCGATGCAACATGCAAAGCAGGATCAACAAGTTTGTATAAGCCTTTGTACACATTGCCTGGCTTGATGCCCAGAACAATTATTTTCACGTCTCACATTAAAAGCAATGCACTCTGTCCCATGAAATTGAACTAGAACATTAGGATTTTTATTTTTTTGTAATCTGGCTAACAGAGAGTAAATTTTTGTTTGGACTTGGAACACACTTAACATTTAGTACTAAAGACTTATTTGTTATCCCTTTCCCTGGAATTCCAGATCCCACCCCTAGCATTCCTAAAGACTTCTTTGTTATGGTGCCTAACTCTTCTTCTATGCAGGAATTATCTGATGTTTTGGGGTTTGTTCAGGAGGTTGTGGAAACACAACATTCCCTTACAAAATGGTTCTTTGTGGAGATCAATAGATTGAATTTGAAACTCTCCCTTATTGAGAATAAGATTGGAGGCCAAACTCAGTTACAAAGGGAGGACAACAGTAGGATCTTCCAGAGCTGGGATGTTGTGCCTAGAGTTAATAAGTTGGGTTAGGATCTTTGTGAATTAAAATGTAGCAGTGTTACCATGTTAGTTGCGTTGGAGAAATGAAAAGAAGACCATAACAACAGATTGGTCACTCTGGAAAAGTAGATGATAGGTATAAAGGAAAATCTCAATAGGTCATCCATGTCAGCAAGTGTACAATCCAAAATAGTGCCATGGGAATCAAGATTCTCATTGAGAAACTCAAAGAGATGGTAGGACTTGAGATCTAGTGTGTGGAGCATGAGAATGCGAATGTTGAGAAGAATGTCAAGGTTGGCCCTAGTGCAAGGACTAGGAGCGGTAAAAAGAAGTCGTATGAGGAGGAAAAAAAGAATTCCAAGACTTTGTGAAACTACATGAAAGCTTCTACTAGTAGGAGTTGGAGGTAGTTGAAATTTTGAAAAAGTTGTAGTCTTTGGGTGGTATGTCCCTTTTTGTTAGTCTCTTGTGGCTGTTTTGTCTGGCTGGTCTCTGCTTTTTTGTTGTTCTCCTTTTCTGCTTGGTGTTTGGGTTTCAGAGTTTGCAAACATTTTGTTGTTGGTATGTTGTTTCTATGTTGATCTTTAGCTGGTTGTAAAGGGTTTCGAGGTCTCTTCAAAACTCGTTTTACCTATTTAATCAAAAACATCAAGTACTAAAAGTTTGATGCCATTATTGAGTACAATTCTCACATCACCTATACCTTTAACTATATATGACTTGCCATCACCAAGTGAAACAAAATCCTTGTGATTATCATCAACAATAAATTGGACATACTAGTCCTTTCGACACGCGAAGTGTCTGGATGCACCTGAATCAAAGAACCAACAATCGTTTTTAACACTATTCAAAAAAGGCATCAATGCAAACTCCTCATCATTGTTTTCCTCAATAGTATCTGCCACATTAGCTTCATTTTGTGGCTTGTGGGATAGATCATATTGTCTTTTCTTGCAATCTTTCTTAACATGCCCAAATTTCTGACAGTAAAAGCACTGCACCTTTGTTTGTGGTGAAGTGGGAGGAGGAGAACTGTAGTTTGTACCTTGAAATTGTGCAGCAAGTGCACTTAAATTACTCCCAGATGTAATTTCACTCATTTGTTCTTGTCAACGTTCCTTCTGCAATAGATATGAATTTACCTTGTTAAAGGTTAAGAGTTTGGCTTTTTGCCAATAGGTTCATAGATTCCACAAAAGTCTGAAAGGAGGGTGACATACTATTGATGATCACAACAATCATATCTTCCTTGTCCATTGGCTTGTTGACCGCGACAAGCTGATCCCTAAGATCTTTGAGTTTCAGAAGATGTTCTATCAAGGACCTATCCTCATGCAATTTAGTAGAAAACAACAGTTTTCTAAAATACAAGACTTGACCTTTCCGAAATTTTGGTACTTATCTTTCAAAGTACCCCACAATGTCTTAGTAGATATAGTAGTACGAACTTCGGGCATTAAATCATCAACCATAGATAACTTGAGTAATAATAGGATTTCCCTATGATGTTTGTCAAATTCATTCGGATTGGTGGCTGGCCAAGTTTAAGTGCCTATCATTATTCTACCACACATTTGATACTCAACAATAGTATTTTGGGACCATTAAAATCTTGAACATTCAACTAATGGTTATTTGGCAGGACAAGATTTTGAATATTTGCCACTGAAAACAATAGGGATATACAAACACACAAAATTCAAACCCTAACAACCCTTAATTTGGTGTAGAAAATAAGCTTTGCATGAAATTTAAAAAATGTACCGACCTAGAAAATTTGGATGCAAGTTTCAAACTTTTACACAAAAACCAAACTAGGGTTGGGAGAAAATAAAATATTAAATACTCATGATTGCAAACAATGTTGTGCTCTCGCATTTCACAATTTCAAACAATAAATTATTGACATTATGAACTTTGTATGCCATGCCCTTGAATGTTGTGGGAACATTATAGTTGATTGTGATTGTAGGAATCATGCCCTAGTTGTGATTGTGTCTACCCTGCCTAGGTCTTCCACCTGCAATTTTCTTTTGCAAATTATGTTTAAAAAAAACTTGTGATGCGCTATTGTATGTAGCCTAAGTGAGCTCTGTCCAAAGTCATGATATGTGTTTGCAAACTCTTTTTATTTTTGGCCATGACTCATAAAAATTCCTGTGATTTTTTCGAATGTATTTGAATGCCCTTTCTTTTGTTTACGACCCAAGAACTAGTGCAACCTTTAGATCTTACGACCAACAATCTTCGGGGGTCTATTTTGACCTAAATGTGCCCTATAACTTCACGATTATGATACATTGATTGGTAAATGCGATGTGCGACCTTGCTCTGATGCAATTTTTACTAGTTTTTGCTCTTGACCTAATGCAATTTTGACTAATATTTGCCTTGCATTTTTGACCTCCTCTCTTCTGGACCTCCTTTGTATTTCATATGATTGGTGTTCTATTGTATTGCTTTCTCAAACATGATTTGGCTTTGATACTAATGTTGGTAAAAATTGAAGAAATGAGGATGAGAGAAATTGGCGTGCATCACATGGAGAGTGTCTCATTATATAGATTCAAGGAACTTCTTGTTATAATCACCTCATTAATGGAAGTTCAACAACCCTACAACAACCTTGTTAATGACCTACAACTAACCACTTAATTTATTACATACAAGTGTAAACATACTTTATTATATCATTATTCTTATGTTTTAATAGCACAAAGATTTTATTGTTAATTTCCTTTGAGGTATTTAAACATTTTAATCAACTTGATCATCTTTGTGAGAGATTTTCGAAGATGATTAAGTGCAATGCATGGGGGCTTGCATTTCAGTTGGTTATAATAGCACATGAGATTCTTATTTGATTGTAGTGACAACATACAATGCTTCCCCAAGGTTTTGGCATAGATGTTGAGGGGCTTAGTTTCAGGGGCCACTGGAGGCTTTCCCTAAAATACAGGGAATGGAGAGAAGATTTCCCCTAGAATAGAGGAATCCCTTTGAAAATTATAGAGATTCAAGATAATAATGTCAACAATCAGCCATCAAGCTTTAGTGTCCTATGGGTCTTAAAAAACATCATCATCATTGTCAATATTAGATGATGTAGGTACTAGTATATTAGAAGAATCACAAGCAATGCCATTGCAACTTGTATGCTCGCTATTTGGCTCCTCCTCATGTGCAACATGTTAGGAAGTGGAAGTATCCAAGTCAGTATGCTCTGCGTCGATATCCCACACCCTCGTGTCTCCTTCCTTGTAGCTAATTTGTTTGTGTGAAGGGAGAGGCAAGTTGGAATGCATGTACATTAAGTTCTCTATCTTTCTTGAGTGCAGTTGGTTGCGCTTTATTGAGTGGATGAAGGAGTATGTGCTCCAATTCCTCTTAGATGTAGATGAACTAGCAACCTATTAGGACAAAATTAGAGAGTTAGAGTTATAAAATTTAAAATTATAAATGAAACTTAAAAGATAAAGAAAATGAAAATTTATGATTTACTTTGATAAAACTTTGATTGCAAGAGGTTGTAGGTATTGGAATGCTTGGCCATGGAAGTACCACCAATAGTGAACATCCTTCTTGAACATGTGACAAAGAGCTTAATACTTTGACCATTAGATTATACAAAATCAATAAACTCAGTCTTGACTACATCTTGCAAATCAGTATCACATAAGAGTACGAAATACTGCCTTGTACCTGTTTTTGACTTTGAAATCTCTATATAGAGCAACCCTTTGCACAGAAAGGATCTCAACACTACAACATTTTGAGCTCAATGCAAAGGGAGAAGATGTAGTGGGGTAGGCATTGTGTTCCATCTCACTTGAATAATTTTGTGCACTTGTTTAAAGAAAGTATCTTCAGGATCTTGCACTTCCTTAGAAATGATGGTCTTGATCTTCCCATCATTAAGTCGATTCCATAACATCTCTCCTAAACAAGGCTAATACATGTCAGGATAAGGGATCATATGGACAATGGACTTGTTGAAACTAAGAAGGTATTCAACACAATGCCACTAAATGTCATCTAGGATCATTCATTTAATATTTGTTGTCCTCTTAGTGATGGATTGTCTCCATATGGACCAATTTTGGTTGATGACTATGCTAAAAAGTGCCTTCCAAACCTTCACAAGTCATCTCAAGACAATTGTATTGGAGGCAAAGCGGATCTCAACAACTTTTTTGAAAATCAAAATAAAAAATTTAAAAACAAAGAAGAAAACATAAGTTCAAAAAATTACTAAAGCGAAACATAAATATTAAAATTTTATAATGTTTAACCTAACTTTAGTAGCTCCAATTTTGAGTATGATTTCGATATGCCTTGCAACATGTGATGGTTGGTGATGAATATCCAGATCTCTTAGGTGGCAACATACATTTGTTCGATTCAATCAATTTTGGTGCTAATCTTTTGTAACATAAGGTTGAGTGGACAACACAAGGTGTTCAAAGATGTATGAGTAATGTTCCCCAACCGATAAACTAACTGCTTTACATTTTTTGGCATTGTCTATTATGACTCGAACAACATTGTGAGGCCCCACTTCTTCAAGGGATGTCATGATGAAAAAAAACATAAATTGTATGCAAAATACAACTATAAAATGTATCAAATGAGTTTGGCGGGGTTTTGGGGAATGCCCCCAGTGGGGTCGAGAGGCATCGTCCCTCGTGGGGGTCTCGGGGTAACGCCTCTAGTGGGGTCAAGGGGTAGTGCATGCCCAAATGAAGACCCTTCGAAACCACATAGACCTTCATGGTGCACAACATTTTCATAATTTTTAAACAGGCACAAAATCGTGTATTTTCACTTCAATTTGCACAAGAACACTCAAATGCTAGAAGACTATGTTTTTTTAGTGTTTATGCTGTGTTTTTGGTGCATTTTTGCCATGAAGGGTTACTTGTTTCGTGTTCAGCGCGTTCTTCACACAAACTTAGTGAGTTTCGACGAGTACTCATTGGGTTTGGAGAGAGTGATTCACTAAAAACTTGGCCAACAAGGGCGATGAGTTTTTCCTAGGAGTACTCAGGCAACAAAAAATCGCACGAGTATGCCAAGTATTTCGCAATTTTGTATACTATACTATGACTTGCTTTGATGGAATGGATACACCATCCTTTCCTAGGCAAGCTTTGGTGCCCTATCGAGGAATGACGGAGGAGCATCGAAGATCTTCAAACCTTGAGTGCTCTCAATACTAGCCTATGCAAAATCTAATGCACCGTCTAGTCTTGTTTAAATTGGAAGGTGACCAAAAGAGTTGGCACCTATTCTTAGCATTTTCGAACACCAAATCTAGGAGTTACAAAATTTAAAGAATTTCTAATATGGTATGACAGTTACAAAAATGAGGGCCCACAGCTAATTTAAACCTGGGCATTGAAATTTATGTAGTGGCAGTTTAAGATGGTGGCTTGATTGGCGACTTCCCCAATGTAGGCATCATCATAATTATTTCTGAAGTAGCGGCTTAATAATTTGGATGCCACAATCATATATTTTATAGAGCTGCAGTGATGTATCTTCCTGAATGAAAACGACTTAGTGGAGATTAAATACAAGTTTGAGGCAGCTAATGGCAATTTATGGAGCGGTTGGCAACCATTCCTATTTTAGCCTCCACATGAAAGAAGTTAATTCTGGCAGTTTCTTTTGCTGATGGCTTCCTAATTTTGATTTTGGTGTATTCATTGGGTGGTTACTTGATTTATTTCACTTGTTCTTGGTGCTACCTCTTACTGGGCGACATAAATAGAGATTCTTGTCCTTCTATATGTGGTCCAAGGTGATTTGGCTGGGTAGGAAAGAGACTCGAAGATTTTTGGGGTATAATGTCTTAGGAGAAATTGGACGATTTTGTTAGGAAGTTTTTAATAGAGTAGTGGAAATTCAAGTTACTATTAGTTGATAGTTTTAATAGAGTCGTGGGAGCCCAGTCATGGGTATGGGAATTGTATAGCAGGCTGTATGGTGCTGTTGTGGAATCTCTATCATAGAAATATGAAATTTTTGAATATTGTTCATGTTAATGGCTACTTGCCTTTAGGGGAGTCTTGTTCAATCATCATTGTTTTGTTTGTCACTTATAGCTTATGAAAATATTGAAAGTTGAAGTTGTTTGAAGCCTGGCAGTTAATATAATATTGAAAATGTTTGGTATTCATTCATACAATTCTACTTTCTTTTCAAAATTTTCTTTTATGTTCAAGTGAGCTGCTTGGATCAATAGCCCTTCATTTGGTTCTTGATCCTCGTGCTGCATCAAATGGTACCAGAGTGGGTTGATCATTGGGATGAGTATTGAGAAGCTGATGTTGATGAGAGAGAGAGAATGGTGGTAAAAAGAATGAGTAATTTTTAAGGTATGTTGACTGTCCTATAACAAGAGAAGTGTTGGGTAAAAGATGTGTTAATGTCCTCCACTGTGTGAAAGTGGGTAGAGGGGGTTTTGAGAGTGTGCATCTTCTAGTGACATTGTTGGGTAGAGGATAGTTGCTGACTTGTGTAGTGTTTGTTAATGCTGCCCCTTGGATGACTCCCTGGCTGGATTGAACTAGATCCTGAACTAGGTGTGGATCGAACCCGGATTTGGGGCCCTTGTGCACATAATTGGTAACTTAGGTAGCATATATATGTAATGTCCCCTTTTAGAATATTCCTGATTTCTTTACCTGCATACAATATGTAATGCCCCCTTTTAGGATATTCCTGATTTCTTTACCTGCATACAATAATAATCACTAGAAAGGGACATTAGAAATATTAAAGATCAATAAATTAGATAATAATCAGTTCATAGCATTATTCATATTAAATTCATCTATCATAGCATAATTATTAACGAGATCAATACTTCATAATATAAATAATGAGATCAAATCGTCATAGCATAATCCACATTTAGTTCAATCCATAACACAATTCCCCAAGCCAATCACATATTGAATCTTCCTGGAGTGTTAGTAAGTAACAATATTGTCGAGAGCATGAAAGGGGTCAGTCCACCTAACATCTCCCGGTTCACCTTGGAGGCTGGCCATCCTCCTTGATCAAGCCTAGGAGCATTTAGTAGCCTCCCAGCCCACGAGTGCCCACCTCGGGGTGACGTGCTTGATAAGATAGCTTGATCAAGCCCAGGAGCACTTAATAGCCTCCCAACCCACGAGTGGCACACCTCAGGGTGCCGTACTTGATAAGATGCATGAAGTCCGCTATTCAACAAGCCTGGGAGCACTCGTAAGCCTCCCAGCCCACAAGCACTTAACTCGGGGTGCCGTACTTGACGAAGGGGCCTATCGGCACTTCACCATCTTGTGAACCCCCAACGGGTCATCATTACCTACTTACTAACCTCCTCTCATTTCAATTGGATTGCTTGAGAATTGGTATGATTGCAACATGTACCTGCTGTTATAAGTAATGTTTTCTGCCGTCAACAACTATATATATATATATATAGATATCGCTGCTGATATATATTCTTTCTGCCTTTTTATGTTTGTTTTTGCTTTTCTATATTCCAAATAATAATTCCTTTCTGCTTTTATATTTAATTCTACCTTTGTAATATTCCAAATAAGATCCTTGATCGCTGATTTCAAACCTTCCTATCTTTGACTTCTTATATCTTTGCAAGGGATACGTCTTTGGCCAATAGAAATAACCCTTCCCAATTTGTACTTCTTCCAAAAACAATTCGCACCTTTTCCTAAATCGTACCATATAATAGGATCACTGCCTCTTTAATATTAATGAAGTCGGCTTCTGTTTCAATATAGGGAAGGTCGGCCATATATTTTTTTTATGAAGTCGGCCTATGTTTCAATATAGGGAGTTAGCCATTCCTATATTGGGACATTTCACAATAATAATCACTAGAAAGGGACATTAGAAATATTAAAGATCAATAATTTAAGATAATATTCAATTCATAGCATCATTTCTATTAAATTCATCTATCATTCATATTAAACTCATCTATCATAGCATAATTAATAATGAGATCAATACTTCATAACATAAATAATGAGATCAAATCATCATAGCAGAATCAATATTTAGTTCAATGCATCATAACACAATTCCTCAAGCCAATCAAATATTGAATCTTCCTGAAGTGTTAGTAACAATATTGTCGAGAGCATGAAAGGGGTCAGTCCACCTAACATCTCCCAGTTCACCTTTGAGGCTGGCTTTTCTCCTTGATCAAGCCCAAGAGCACTTAGTTGCCTCCCAGCCCACGAGTGTCTCACCTTGGGGTGGTGTGCTTGATAAGATGCATGAAGACTGCTATTCAACAAGCCCGGGAGCACTCATAAGCCTCCTAGCCCACAAGCAACTAACTCGGGGTGGTGTACTTGATGAAGGGGCCTATCAGTACTTCACCATCTCGTGAACCCTGAAAGGGCCATCATTTCCTACTTACTAACCTCACCTTAGTTCAATTGTATTGCTTGGGAATTGGTATGATTGATATATGTACCTCTTGATGGATTCCAATCTGCTGTTATAAATTTCTCACTGCTGATATATTCCTTTCTGCCTTTTATATTTATTTCTGCTTTTTATATTCCAAATAATGATCCTTGATCGATCTCCTCCCCTTCAAATGCACTTCACAAACTTCTTAATATATCTTTATGCCTCTACATGAAGGGAGGCGATTGCTTAGAAAGGAGATGTTGATTCCAGAAGTGGGATGACTTCTCCTCAAGGGTGATGTCCCTTTGAAAACAAACACCCTTTGAGCACTGCCTTATTACTTATCGCTGCTGTTTTGTCTTCTTTTAATCGCTGCCTTTTATTGAATGGTAATCACCGCTTTTAATG
Organism: Cunninghamia lanceolata; assembly: GCA_027924645.1. NCBI lineage: Eukaryota > Viridiplantae > Streptophyta > Pinopsida > Cupressales > Cupressaceae > Cunninghamia > Cunninghamia lanceolata. The sequence continues at coordinate 218,814 of BSBN01001906.1, read as the reverse complement.
ATAATCACTGCCCTTAATTTTTAATAATCGCCGCCTTTTAATCCTGATCGCTGCTGTTTCTTAATCATCTATTATCTTCTTAATTTATTCGATCCATCCTTCTTGGGCGATCTAAAACATATGTATATAAGTCTTGAAACATTTAAGGAGTCGGCCTGCAACAAGTCGGCCATGTATAAATTTAAATCTTTGATTTAAATTTTATATAATCACTGGAAGTCGACCCATGTTGATAGGAGGTTGGCCACTTAAGTACGGGACGTTTCAATATATGTCATATCGAATCAGGATTTTATCCAGGCATTTCTTAAAGGTCTGCCATATCTAGAGCAGGTACAATCTGTGAATCTGTACATGTATTACTATTAATGTGTGTGAGATCAACCCATGTAATTTACACCTAATGTATGCTATCTTTTTTATATTTGCACAGTGTATGGATGCTGTTATATTGAATTTTTGTGCATTGAAGAACTTGTGGAAGAGCTCCAAAATTGGTCTGAGTGATTCATAGTTTGTTTTCTAGACAACTCCCATGATACTTTCTAGAGTATCATCTTGATAGTGGAGATGCACACAACTGATATTGCTTGAATGCTGTGAGTTATGGCATTGCAGCATCAGTTGTCCTGCGCATGTTCCTGAATCCTTTTCTTAATTGAACAGTGAATGCCTCTATCTTCAATATAAATCAAACAATATTTAAGCAGTATTGGGAGAGACTTCGTACTCATAATTTCTGATTGTATTCAAGCTTGTTGGTTTTTTCTTTTGTGTTTACAAGAATTTCTTTTAGAGGCAGCCAAGTAAGTTATTCTATATTTCTTAGGCATTTTCCTCATTTTATGCATATCCTACTAGATATAAAATTATTAATTTATTTCCTCTTCTTTGGTTGCATTATCTAAGAGCTTGTTCTAATAAAATCTTCATTAATCAGAGATCATCGACTTGTGAATTGGGACTGTGTTCTAAGAACAGCAATTTCTGATATTGAGGTATGCTTATTTGTATTATAGCATTTCTCTTATATTATAATTTTCTTTCTTAGTTGATCTCTAGAAAATTTTTGAGGCAGTGTTGAGGTGTCACATTTTTCATCTTTTGTATTTGCAGGTGGTAGTTCTAATAATCTGTTGTATGTTCAATTATTTTTTTGTAAAGGTAGATTACATTGACATCAATAAGCGGACGCTACGGAAAGTCCCTGGGTACAAAAATCCAGTTGAGTTTGGAGTTTTGACATCATTTGCTTATCCTTTGGAGGAAGGGTTGGGAGAGATTGTTGTGGCAACAACAAGACCTGAAACCATGCTAGGCGACACTGCCATTGCAGTGCATCCCACCGATGAGAGATATATGCATTTGCACAAAAAGTTTGCCATCCACCCTTTTGACGGAAGAAAGCTTCCTATCATCTGTGATTCAGAGCTTGTTAATCCAGAGTTCGGAACTGGTGCTGTTAAGGTAATGTCCTATGTTTGTATCTCATGGTACAATTGAGGTTTGTTTGGCTGAGAGGAGATCTCTTTTCTTACTTCATTCATCTTTTCTTACCAGATATTGGTTGGATCACAGCTAAGAATTTACTAAATATCATTTCAATAATTTGGATTTAGATAATTTAGATTTCAGTTTATACCAAGCCAGGTGTGGTGCAATATTATTGTAATTTTTATTTGTCTTTCATGTCTCTTACAGATAACTCCAGCACATGATCCAAATGATTTTGCTGTAGGGAAGCGTCACAATCTAGATTTTATAAATATATTCACTGATGATGGCTTGATAAATAGCAATGGGGGTAAGGAATTCGAGGGAATGAAGCGGTTTGATGCCCGAGTGGCAATAATTGAAGCTTTGAAAAATAAGGTAAGTGCTACAATTTCATATACAATTAATGGCTAAAAGTTTCAAGTTCTGAAGCAAAAGTAGTCTAGTTAATGACAATATAAATGAGTGTAGACTTTGTGAATGTTTTTACCTTGCATGTCCCTGCTTTTCATGGAACTTGCTTCAACATTTTCATGGTTCGGTCTGTATCATCTGCTCTACTTGGCGTCTACCTAAAGTGTCAGTGTTATTTTATCCTACACATTTGAAATTTACATAAAGCTTGCTAAGTGTTTTTACTGGCTATACAAGGACGAGGTACTGCCATGATATAAGCCATTATAGTCCAATGACAAGGGGGAAGGGAAAGGGAGGTTTTCATGTCAGCTGATAGAAAAGGAGGCTGTAGATGATTACGAGACTTAGATTTTCTTATTGGATGTTCTCTATTAATGTAGAAAGGTTGCTGTTTGATTCTGCCATCCGGGATATCCCAAGCTCCTCTTGGTTAAAATCAAAATTAAGATTCTTCCATGTCTGTTTGCAATGCTTTATGTTCAATTTTTGTGTGACTATTTTCTAAAGGATAAATCAGCTTTAGGTTTGTTGGTGATCCATCATTTGGACATACTTTGCGCCACCATAATTGCCCAACCAGGTTCGCTTCGCCCAATCATTCTTGTATTGACATCATCAAATCTAGTTTAGCTCTTTCATAGTGGTTGTTGGGAACACCATCGTTTGTATGATATGGATCAAGACCAACCATAGTCTTTTGTTCAAGATTCCATTAACCACATCTTCTTCTCTAGATGGTGGGTCTTGCTCTCTCATGGTTATATGTAATATTTGGAATACAAGACACTATTTGTACAAATTGCTGTGTCGGTATATCTTTGTCATCAATGTTATAACCATAGTTTGCAAACTTGAACTCGACTTGGATTGGCAGACCAAAAATTTTCAATTTGGCAAAAACTCGACAACTTATTCAATTACTTAAATTTCTTAAAAAAATAAATTTTATGCAAAATACAGTTACAAAATGTATTAGATGAGTTTATAAAATGTTGGGTAAGTGTTTTCTATTAGATTTGAATACAATTAGAGTACAAAATTACACCATCATGATTGATAACTATTATGAATGTATGATGATTGTTTTTGAAAATCATCATCATAAATTGCATATCCAAGCAAGTTAAAAGTAACAAGATTTTAGGATTTCCACTTCCCTATTGTAGCGAAAAATTGGGGAGAGGGTCTAGTCTTTGCACTTTGTTGTGGCTCCTTGATTAGCCTAGAAGGCCACACGTGCAACTCCAACCTGCTACTAGATGGAAGTGACTCTTCTGCCTCATGTTGGACATCATGTACAATGATGTCCTCCAGACCAAACTCTCCATCTCTTGCATCTACACCCTCCATAGCTTGCCTTTTGAAATCAGTAATATCGTCCTCTATCAGCATAGGGGCCTTCTCATCACGCCTAGTCCACTCATTGTAGGAAAAAATATCTTCCAAGTCTATAAGCTCTTGTGTAGATGTGTCCACCTTTCTTGTGTGAAGTCAAATGTTGTATTGCACAAAAACTAGGTCATTGAGGCATTGTTAACTTATTGTACTTCTTTGTGTGAATGGACTAAAACAAATTCCAGTTGCGCTCATATCTAGAAGCGCTACAAGGTTAGGGCAAAATTCAAAGAGCTAACTTTTGAAGATTTGGGGAATTTCCACCCCAATCTTCCCATCAAGAACTTGCAAATAAGATATTCAAAAGTTTGTAAGTCAGTAATATTAATAATTGTAATTTGTAACTTATAAGATATAAGTAAAGATTCTAATTTTTGTTACTTGGTTGTAGAAAAAAGCCTCCCTTTAGCTTGTTTGTAATGCTGCAACTCTAAAATAATAAGGCTCCTCACCTCAACCTCAGGCATCATCCTCTCAATGCATGTTGAGAGGCCCTTCATAACCTCCCCATTAAGCTTTGTGAAGCTATCAAAGTTGATTGTCCTACCTTTGATCAATGATCTCCCAAATAGGATCAAATCTGTCTCCATCCCATGTAATAGTTTTGGATGGCCTCTTTGGCCCTATCCATGGCCTCATAAATGTATTCCATTGGGTTTGATCCCCATCCACCAAGCACAAAATCCTTACCAAAGGTCCTGATATCCTACAAGTACAAACAAATTAAAATCACAAACTTACAATGAAAATAAAAACTTTAAAAAATTGACAATAAAGGAGTCAATTTGAAATTTAAATTGAAGCTTGAAGTTATCTTGACAATCTCTGCAACTCCTTTTCACAAAGACATTAAAAATTGTTTTTGCAATCTTCTCTCCATCAACTTTCTTTGAATATGTCGAGTTTATCCATGTTTGACTCACAAACCTTGTGAGACCTAGTCACACAAGCTCTTTCCCCCTGATGTGATAACTAATCAAGTTGAGAACCCAAGGGTGATTATAAATATATTTTGTGATGTTCGTTGCATCTTCTGCAACCAGCCTCACCAAGTCAATTTTTTCTGTCTTCCAAAAGGAGGTCAAGGCAATGTGCCACGAAAGGGCTCCAAAAGAGTGATTGATGCCTCTCTTGAAGCAATTTCTTAGTCGCCATGCATGCTGCTGCATTGTTATTGACAACTTGCATCATATTCTCTATGCTCACCTCTAAGACAACCTCCTCAAACATTAAGCTCAAGGTGTTCGCATTCTTTATTTTGTTAAGGCATTCATTGACTTTGAAAAAACCATCTGACCATTTGATGCCACCAAGAAATTGATGAGGATGCGGTTCCTTCCATCTGCTCACCCATTTGAGAGAATGGTGCATTCAAACCTTTGCCACTGCCTCTTTTGTTCTTCCAAAGTTAACTTTGCATTTGTAACAACACTATGGAGCAAAATTGCCACTTAGAAAATATAGAATTTGTTAGATATTTTTTTATTATTTATTAATTTATAAGTTATTTAACCACTAAATTATTTTATCAATTCTTATTGAAATTTCATCACATCAACTATTGTTTTCTTTCACTTATATTAGTAAATTTCTTTTTACTACATATTGAGATGAACAAACATAGTTGGGTAAAATTATTATCATGTCAATTCCTTACCAGCTAAATATTTATATTTCTTTTAAGTTATCATTACTTTATATGTCGTGAATTAATTGAATCTCTTATTGATTTTTATATAATCCGCCATAGAAACAAATGCATATTTAATCATATAATTATTTTATATGAGGGTACAATAGATTTATGTTCTACAACTTATATCTAATATTATGCACATAAGGCACAATTATATTTTTCTATTAAATACATACTAAGATGGCTCATAATCATTTTTATAAGTATGTATTTGATATATAAACTTTTATAATATTTATCACATTTAAAAAAATTAGAGAAATACTTCCAACATATTGCTAGTTAATGTGGATTAATTGAATGGAACTCATAATTCTACTAATTTGTATAATCAATAATTTAATATACATTCTATTATTGATATATAATTAATTATATTATTTCATTAATAATTAAAATAGCAAATTTATAAATAATATATATATATATATATATAATGAATCAAAATTAAATAATCACATTAATATGAATATTATATTAATATAAATATTACAATTATGTTATAATATTTGCATAGATTTAAAGAAAAAATATTATTTGTTTAACATTAAAATAAATATTATTTATTTAATAACTGAATTTTTTAAACTAGATTTTAGTGTGTTTGTTTTATTCAAAATAATATTTTCCCAAAATTTTCTCATGTAAACCTTGTAAAAATTAAAATTTGTTCAACATAAAAAATAATACTTTGTTTTGATTGGTAATCACTAGATAAAAGAACTCATTCAATAATACTACAGTTACTAATAAGAAGTGTTTTAATACATTTGAATAATAATAAGAATTATACATTAATTATTATTATATATTACTTCTTAAACAAAAAGCCCAAGTGGGTTGGAGATGTTACATCCCCCATGAATTAAAAAACACAACTGCAACTTGCCCTGCCACAAATGCCAAACTACCGACAGTAGGTAACATCTGAATCCATTCCTTTCACGCTCACAAATTGCCACAAAAAACAAATATCAAATGTCTAATTATAGACTAAATAATTGCCCCCGGTAACTAGAAAACCCAAAGATCTCGGTTTTAAGGTCTGTAGCCTGGTACAATCAGATTGTATTCAAATTGCTTATCATAACACACCCACATCTGATTTTTATATAAATGTGATACTGGAATTGAAATACATACACGAGTCATAGATTTGATGGGAGTCACCAAGTAGAAAAATAAAATAAAAAATTAACAATTTATCAATTGTCAAAGTGATAAAGGTAAAGGGAACTTTTTTGTTTTTTATCATTTATGATATTTTTGAAAAACAATCAATGGACAAGATTGATTTCATGGTAGTCCTTTTAATCTAGGCCCTTCATCCATATAATTCATCATGTGCTGCTCACATAGGAAAGGCTTTCAGCGTAATTGCAAATTGATAAATTGTTCAATAAACTGATAAACTAATATGTATAATATAAATTATAAGATATAAATTGATAAACATCAATTTGATTAAATATATTTCACTGTTTTAGTGATACTGATGACATAACAGTGATATTGATGACATACGTTGAAACTTGAAACTTGAAAATTGCTTATTTGACAATTTGTACACTGTAATTTCAATGTTTGTTGCTGAATCCTAAAAAACTCAAACATAATTAATAATCTTAAATTTATAAATCCGTTTTTTAAATTAATATTAAATATTATAACTTTGTTTAATTTTAGTTTTACCTTTTATATTGCATTAGGGTCTAGATTTTCTGGTTGAGATTGAAGATGGATATGTTCAGTGTAAATGTTGATTTAGATTTGGAGAATGAAATAGCAATTGATGAGGAATCAGGTAGCCAAACAGAAACCCCAAGTAGAACTACAAACAGTTCAAGTGCAGCTGCGAGTGTATTAAAATTCGTTTGCCCTTCATAGTTGTCAAAATTTGCCAAAGGGCCATTTAACAAGAAACATCCTTTACAACAGTTTGCAACGATAATGAACACAAATAAAACACCTAATTCAGGCAGAAGTTGAAAATGAAAATGCAACATTTGCCCAAATGGTTCTTGGAATGGCAACATGACAAGGGCTAATGCACACTTTTTGCATATCCCTGGTAAAGGAGTTGGGGGTTGTGATAAGCTCTCACTTGAAATGAGGGCCAAGATGATCAAATTATATATAGGGGAAGTCACTACGCCATTAGTTTCTAGTACACCAACACGAGGAGGTTTAGATTTACTACCTTCATATTTGTCATTTGGGGTGAGTGCAATGGAGTCAAGGGGGAAACAGAAAGCCACAAGTTCATCCTCACCAAACCCAATCACAGATATGTTCAATGTGCAAGGAAGGGAGGTTGCAGATGAGGCCATTGCCAATTTCTACTTTGGCAACGACATTCCTTTCCATGTTGCTCGATCTTCTTTGTACAAAGAAATGCTTGAGACGGTAAGCAAAGCGGGTCCTGGTTATGTGGGTCTTAGTGAGACTAGATTGAGAACCACACTTTTGGAAAAAAATTATTCCAAGGTTAACTTGTTGATGGACGAGAGGAAGGCCAAATGGATGACACATGGCTGTAGGATAATCATGGATGGGTGGATGGATATTAGACACCGTCCAGTCATCAATATTATAGTTTCATGCATTGATTGACCTTACTTCTTGCGAGCAATTGATTGCTCAGGAAAATACAAAGATGTCGAGTTTCAATTTCAAATCTTGGGAGGCCATTGAGGAGGTTGGTCCCTCAAAATGTGGTGCAAGTGATTATTATGCAACAAATGTTTGCAGGGCAGCAGATATGTTGGTTCAATCTACATATAAGCACATCTATTGGACCCCTTGTTGTGTGCATGCTATGAATAATGCACTCAAAGACATTGGAAAGATAAGGTGGGCGAAATAGGTGATGGGGGATGCAAGGGAGGTGCAATTGTTTATTTGCGACCACCACATTTCATTGGCATTGTTTTGGACCTTTGCAAATAAAGAATTCCTTAAACCAGTTGAGACTCGATTTGCTTCCTATTTCATTCTACTAGAGAGGATGCTTGAGTTGCAAGAGCCCTTGCAACTTATGGTTATGACACAAGATTGGAACAAGTGGATGGAGTCAAAGACTGAGCAGGGAAGAGGGTGAAGGAGATTGTGATCAGTGATACTTTTTGGTTGAATGTGAGATACATCACATCTTTTGTAAACTTGTTTTCACTGTCATTAGGTTTGGTGATTTTGATATTTCTAGTCTTAGGGAGATGTAGGAGTGCATTGATAGCATGCTTGGCCAAATGAAGGTTGCCATTTGCACGAAAGACCCCACCCTAGAGTTCTACAATGAGCATATTCACCCCATCATTCATAAAAGGTGGAACAAGTTGAACACCCCTCATCACATGGCTGCATATGCTTTGAATCCAAAATGGTATGTGGAAAGAGTTGGTAAAATTCTTCCCATTAATGATCATGAGGTGAGGAATGGCCTCATGAAAGCCTTCAAAAAAATGTATAGTTTAGACGAAGCTTCATTGATCAGAGTTGAGTGGATTAAGTTCATGGAACTAGATGGCTACAAGACTTCGGCAAGGATTGATAGGCACACTTTGGCACAACAGAAGCTAGTTAGTTGGTGGACAAGCTATGGACCTCCAAGACCATTGTGCACACTTTCCATTCGTCTTCTCTCATAGGTTTCTAGTTCCTCAGATGCTGAGAGGAACTGGTCCACATATAGCTTTATCCACTCTAAAGAGGAACGAACTTAACTCTACGAGAGTGGAAAAGCTCGTTGCAGTGCATAGTGCTTTGCGTTTGATTGATTGCAAGACACCTTAGTATAGGTAGAGCCCAGCATAGAGGTGGGATGCAGAGCCCGAGGAGCCACAACAACTTGATGATGTCTATGATGTGTAGATGGCGTTGGAGGATCCACTTCCTTTTGACAGTTCCAGTGATGAGGAGTTTCCTTAATATGGCAATTTAATTTTTATATTTTGATGCTTGTCACTTGTATAATGAGATTATGAGATTTTACTTGGTACTTCGAACTTTCAAACTAATTATAAGTTTACAACTTACTTGAATATTTCAATTTGAAATGGATTCTGATTTTCAGCTACTATGAGTAGGAACTATGAAGTTGGATAATTCATGAATGATCATTGATATTCAATTGTTCAATGTTTAAAGTTTAGTTTAAGATTTAAGTTACATGTATTTGTTTTTAGTTTTTAAATTTTTTAATGTGTATATATATATTTAAAAATATATTATATAGCCGTCCCCTTGTCGTCCCCAAAATTTTGAATTTTTTTTGCTATTCCCCGAAACCCATCCCCCCATCTAGGAAACTCAGAGAAACACTGAATAATTTCTGCCCGCCAAGGAATCCCTCATCCAACAAGTTTTGGCATTAGACTCGCCAAGTACTTGTGTGAGTTTAGCACCAAAATTGGTTGGAAACTTGTCTACATATGCTTGCCCAACCAAATTCCAGTGAATACTCGATGAGTTTGTAAACTATGTTTATAACCACCACACGATTGTGAAGGATGTCCTTGGGAATGTCATATAGACCATTGTTTGAAAACTCGTCGAAAACTTAATAGACTCGGTTCTACTTGCAAATCTCTTTGCGGGACACACCGAGTCACCGAGTCAACATGACTTGCATGCTGAGCCCTGGCCGAGCACTCGCCAAAGACTTGCGAGTTTCTGATGAAAACACAACTGAGTTCTGAGAAAAACTAGCGATTATTTGGCGTGGACTTGCTTGGTGGAAAAATAAACATAGCCCCCTATGATTTGTCACTTGCGTAGTTCGTTTTTGACATTTTATGCTCTTATTTCACTCAACAGAAGATGTGTTCAACATCTAGGTAAAAAATGCCCTTAAAATATTTGAGAAGATTCAAGAATGATGATATCCTGGGCTCTCTAGCTTCTTTGTTAGTTCTTTGAAGAATGAAGATTTGGTCAGAAATAGTGAGGACTTGGTGTTACAGAAAAGTTGAAAATATAGTAATAAAATTATCTAAAATGGCGTGCGCCATGAAAGATGTGCCACCCCTAGACCCCCGCGAGGGATGTTGCTCCCTCGACCCAGCTGGGGGCTTTGCCCCTAGACCCCGCTTGCTGCCGTCCCCCAGTTGTCCCCAAATCCAAACCTGTAATTTATTGATTTGAGGGTCATATGACATATCTAATCTTTCAATTATGACAAATTGATGATCAGAATAGACTACTATGTTTTCACTAAATGCATCAGTTTCTATTTTTTTGTGTAATTATAATTGGTTTCTTTTTTTGGTCAAGTTTTTGCAAAGTCCCGAGTCTAAGCCAAAATTTTGGGCTGCCGACTCCATGCCAATTTCAAGTTTTCCAATTATGATATAGACAACTATGAAGTCCCTCAAGTCCTATTTAATCATGTAGTTGTCCAAACACATGAAGTGCATGATAGAAAGAAAATTAAATTCCCAGAGACCAAAATTGGTCAAAAGGATTGAAAATACATAGCCAAGTTTTGAGAAAGAAAGGAAAGATGAATGAAACAAATTACATTAATACTCTCTGGTGACAGAAATACATAGACAATTTATAACAGAAAAAGTAGTGTGAAAGTCATCATCTTGGAAAACTAAAACAAATACAATAGGAGACAAACCTTAACAAAATGAAAACATCAGATCATACTAAATAATATATAAAATTGGAACAGGAAGAAAAAAGAATCCCTTACTGCGGATTCCTCAATGTCAGTATTATCATTGGCATCAATGAGCACCACATGATCATGAATGATGTCCTTGAAAATGCCATCCAGATAACTGTAAGGTTCTTCAAGTCCCGTCCAATATTATCTGATGAAGTTGTCCAAACATGGTAAGAGCATGGTGGAAAGAAAAATGAAAAACAAAACTAATTTTTACTTACAATTGAGCAAATTAGGTCAATGGGTTTCAATGTACATAGCCAAGTTGTAACATCAAGTAAGCGTGAAAAGCAAAATCTAAAACAAATACAGTAGGGGATAAAGATTAAAAAATACAAAATATGGGAAACAAAATTATATATTGGGTATAACATATAAAACTGGAAGACAAAAAAAGGAGAAAACTCTTCTTGTGTCGTCAATATCAGTAATATCATTGGCATCAACAGTCACCACATGATCATGAAAGATTTCCTTGAGAATGCTATCTAGTGAGCAAAACAGTACCTTCCCCAGAAATAGAAGAAACAACTGATGTAACATCTAAAATCCAATAATGACAGGGTGCTGTTGGATGCTAAATAATTGGTGTTACACAAGCATGCATGTAGAGCAGAGAGTAGGTGCAAAAGAATCTACTTCGTTCTCAAAATGTCTCTTCTGAGTATTCCATATGCATATCTCAACTGGTGTGTAGTGTTTAATTCTCTTTTGTTAGAAATGGTTTCTCATAAAAGCCATTAGGAGCATTAGCTCCCCTGAAAGACCTGTGATTGAAGATGATTATCTCTGAAAACAGATCCAATTATGTTAGATACACAGTTTTGAAGACCATGAAAGAGTTCCTCCTACATTAGTCCTTCCTTCTAATCCCTGAATAAGCACCATCATCTCTCTGGTATCACTATAAATTGGGTACGTGATGCTTGTCTATGCATACCTACTACAAAATTTATGGTCTGCAGGTCCTGTCCTCTGAGATATGTAAATGAAATATCCCTGCTTAGCTACCTTATTAATTAAGATCTTAATGATTATTTACGGAGTTGAATCTGCATTAATCACAGTAAACTTTTTTTAGCTTGGCATCAAAGAATAATCTGATAAGAGAATTTAAAATTGCACACACAATACAATCACTGGACAATGCACCATAGACAGTTCACTGATGTCAACATCCATTCAAAACAGATCTGAAAAGGTATCCATTTACCACAATTTCAAAATTTTCAAAATAACGGGTTTAATTACATTCAGCTACAGAGGCTGGAATCAATCAAGGGATTCACAAATTGACTTACAATCAGTCGCTGGATGTGTCCACCCCAGAGCAGTAAATTCAAATAGTCTGAAGAAAATTAGTGACAGCAACCTATAAGGGTAGCCCCTGACCCCTGACCAGTCCACGATTGTCGCTAAGATCGGCAGTGCAAATGAGTTACTGGTACTATCTATCAGTCGGATCGACCTGTAACTGGTCACGGTCTCCAATTAAGCCCCATGTCGATGTGACTCCCTGCTCGCGCTCTAAAACCAGAATGTTTGTCGCTGTGTTGGAACACCTGAATCACGATTACACTTGAAGGTTCTTCGGCACTTGTCAATTAGTGTGGAATGGTTAAATGAGTCTGACCGGTGCAACTATCCACTGGTAAGCCCGTGTAAAATCAACCGCTGGCCAGATCTGGGCTACAGAGTCATTTGGAACTGGGTGTTGATTATTTGCCAACTGGTAGTGACTGGATGAGAGGAGCAAATGCAAATCCTGATGTTGTTTGATGAACCTACTCCAATTCTCTGAAATCCTTGCGACCCAAACTGATTGGTGTAAGGCGCAATGATGAAGGCGGTTAATCAAGTAGATCTGTGAATTTTCTCCTGAATGCTCCAGTCACCTCCACCCACCTGTTGCACACCCAAATAAGGAAATTAAACACACGCTGTAGCTCCTGCCTGGAGAACTACCTAGCTAGAGGTTAGGGATCTCGTCCTACCTCTGTAGTGCAAGCTGAGATGGGTTTTGTCTTCTCAGTTTACTGTCCGCAACAAGGGATTTCGTCCTTGGCAGATATCTGAATTTAAATTCTATTTTGAGCAACAAAAACTGGATGCTGAAATGAACATAAAGACTTGTATTTAAACCTTTCGGATAGGACCCACGAGACCTAAATTTTGGGCACCAAAATGTGAAATCACTTAATTTTATTTATTTAATATAGTGATGTAGTGTTGAAAAACACTTTTTTTTAATTTTTATTAATATAAATATAATTAATTGTGGAAAAGAGGGCACATGACAGTATATCCAGGTCATATGCCTCTGATGACAAGAGGACGATTGCCAATGTGTCTGAAACTTGAGTCTGTGCAAGTAACAGGTCAATCTTGATTCTTAAATAACATTCATCTCAAAATGGATGGGGCATGCAGAAGTGAATAGGTGCTTCTCTGCAGTGATTTAAGTCTTACGATAAAGAAGTGAAAGGGAAATTAAAAATGATTTTTCAAGAAAGAATGGATCCACTAGGATATTGTGGCTACAACCTTGACAAGAAAAAAATAATTTCATTCCTGTCGAAGTAATTGATGAGGCACAACATGTTTCTCACTGTGGACGTCGAAATAATTGCACGAGGAAGAGTGCTTAATTGCTGGAACAGTTGCATTTTTTTATTAATAGATTGTGCTATATTGTCTTTTTACATTCACAGATTGAGCCCTGAAAACCTTTGTGAATGACAACTTGCAAGTTGTTTGCTACCATGATATATGAAGAGGCAAAGCAAGATGATAAATTGGGAAAGCAATCCCTAGAGCATGAAAGATAAACACTAGAATTTCTGAAGAATTCTGAGTATGCAAACTGTATTTCTCTGAAAAAATTGGTATGCATGTTTGTCAAAATCCAATATCAAAACCTTCTTGGAGGGTAAGGGCTATTTTGTTTTTTAGAAGCCATGATGTCTTAAAACATTCTATTTAATGTTCTTGACTTTGGCATATGCATGTGGTAGATGCTCTACAAGAGCAGTGGATTTATTGCTTTCCTTTTCCTTAATGTGATGTTGAAGGAGCAGAGAGGGCGACCAGAAACTCATATTGTGCATGGGAGTGAAACCAGAAATGAACAGTAAAAAGACAATCGCCGGTGGAGTCTTATGGTGCACTGGATTCAGAGCAAATGCATAAGGCATGCACTTGGTCCTATTCTCAGCATTGCTTTGGTTTGAGGACAAAAATCAGTAAAAAGCCTTAACAGAAAATCACACATCCTCCAAAATGACTGTTAACAGTGGTTAAGAATTAGGAATTCTGTTTCAAAGTGATGGTGAGTGGTGCTCAAGTAATAGTGAGATTCATCTCAACGTCAGAGGAACCAAGATGCTAATAGGTTTTGACTTATCATTCATACAAATTTTAGCTGTAGCCTGTGGTAACCTCTGATGTGTTCTAAAAGTGAGCTTCATTCAATAAGTTTGACTGTTAGATAACTTATGAGCTATATGAAGACTTATTAGGGATGTTTAATAATAAGCAATATTTTAGGAGGATCTGTATTTTATTTTGTGGTTTGAAATTCTGAATACTGCTTTAGCAGCTTGGTTTTTAGAGGAGATTCCCTCAGTCACCAAGAGGGGTGTTGTTTTTGGGGGTGCAAGCTGTGGAAGGGGATGTGTGAAATCACTTGGAGTATACCAAGTGCTTGGAACATCTGTAGAGCATCTCATGAGGCTTCTCAATTACATGCATCCGCAAGAATTTGATTCTGAATCATTCCATTTTTCCTTGGGCAAGAGTATGTTCACTTGAAAAACTAGTTTGCTTCATGGGTACCTTTCATAGGTTAAAAACTCGTTCAGAATCGCGAGTAATTGCAAGTATTCATGCTGATTTCTGGGTCGCGGGTAATTGCTCTGAAAACTTACGGCCGGGTTAACGGTAAAATCTGCTGCAAGTTTTAGCTCAAAAACATGCGTGTCACAGGAATAAATCACCAGACTTACCGAGTGATTAAAAACCTGTTCAAAATTTAGGTATAAAACGCGATTTGGGATTTCATTTTCGCGTTTGGATTTCGCCATTTGGACTTCGGGATTATTGCAGAAAGTGAAACCCTTGCACGCAGACGTGGATTTGGTGAGTTCACCATTGACTTGGACTTCGGGATTAAGGTGTGTGCCATCAAACCTCTTACTTGTTTGCTCTTTGCTCATGCTGCAACCTGTGCAGTGCGTTTTATTTGTTCTTTTCTGCGAGCCTGCAACCTGTGCTTTGTCTCTTTGTCTATTTCTCTTAGAATATATATTGAAATAGATTGCTCAAAGCATTACACTCCTCATAAATCTCTTTGTGAACATCTTGTCTCTCTAGATGATGTTTTCGAGCCCTCCAATGTAAGGACAAATGACAGGGAACCAAGGTTAGATGGAGTTTCATGTGAGGTCTATAGGTTCACATGGGAAACTTACCCAAAAGAATTACGTTAAGCAATTAGCATACAAATCGTTGGGTGAAACATATAACGACAGACATATTGTTCATTTAAATTAAGCAATCCATAAAACTGATTAACAAAGGGCTCATTACTTTGCTCATTGTTTTTAACAAGATCCTATCCAGAACTCTGACCTCATAGACAAAACATGTAATAA
The DNA here is from genome assembly GCA_027924645.1 of Cunninghamia lanceolata. Lineage (NCBI taxonomy): Eukaryota > Viridiplantae > Streptophyta > Pinopsida > Cupressales > Cupressaceae > Cunninghamia > Cunninghamia lanceolata. The sequence continues at coordinate 203,489 of BSBN01001906.1, read as the reverse complement.
CTTCCATTAGTAGATCAAACAAAATACTACGCTCATCTACTGCAGTTAAAATAAAACTGTTATATGGGAACACATGGCTTTATTGATACAAGAAAGTATTGATCTCTCAGATGGCTTTAAGCTTGCGAGAATGAATTCAGAAATTATTTAAAAAAATTCTCAGTATATTTAACAGATTGTCAAACAAAATAAGAATAATTATTTATGCAAAACCATAAATGCAAGTGTATTGAACTTTAATTTTGATCTATATATGAAGGAAATCAGTAATATGATATTATGATTCATAAATTCTATGTTGCCGAATCGGCAGCTTTACCTTGCCGATTCCGGGTACGGTACGTCCCGGAATCGGGTACCCTAAAAAAATGCGGCGGAATCTGCTAGGGTTCCTTTGAGAATTACAGCATGGGATTTGTGCGCTGCTGCCGCTGCCTTAGACTCCACGATTTTTAAATGTTGCGTCTGAGTTTTCATTGTCATCACCTTCTTTCCTGGTTTCGACGCATAATGATTTCCAATGACTGGTCAAAAATAAGCCCGTTCATAAAATCGTGCTTGCACCCATAGGAAGTTCAAAATATACGCCGATAGGAATTCAGAGTTCAGAAAATTTTCCAGCGTGAATTTTTTTTACGGCGTGACACAATTCCGAGCACTATAGTGCTCACATTTAAAAGCCTATCGGCTAATATTAATGGTTAAAAATTTCATTAGTTTTAAATTTTGATAGTAGTTTTAATTTTTTAATTTTATATTTTATAACGATTTAACTTTTAAACTTTTAGTCGTTTAATAATATTGATATTTAATAATTTACTATTTAGTATTTTAAGATTTACTATATTAAAATTCTAATCACATATCAATATTAAATAATAAAATTTAAAAACCTGAATATATTACTAAGTATATATATATAGTTAAAATAATAAAATAGTATATAATATTTTTATTTATATTAAAATTATATAGTATAATATAAATAAAAATATTATATACTATTTTAGTATATACTATATAGTATTATTATTTATAGTTAAAATTAAACTAGTATATAATTTTTATAGGGTAAATATGTCTATATTTATAATTTTTACATGGTTTTTGTATGGACGTACCCAACCTCTAAATTTTTTTGCCGTACCAGCATACCGTACCCACGTACCCGTACCCGATAACTTAGCATAAATTCAGTAATATGTATGTTTTTAAAGCATATTTTTTAAAATTATTGTATTTTTTAATGTTCGATAACTTTGCCAAGTTATTGTCGAGTCTTTAAAAAATTTGGGTTTGCTGAGTAATTGCCGAGTCCGAGTTTTTAAACTATGGTACATTTTAGCCAATAGTAAATTCTAAGATATTTGTGTGCAATACAGAAGTTTTATTGTTCATGCTGTGCTGCAATCGAATCCTCTTCTATCAACTCACTTAGGAGAAAAGATTTTTTGATCAAGATTGGAGTTATGCCTTTCTTTAATGGCCACTAAGAAAATAGCGTTGTCGCTAGCTTATGCTCTCAAAGATCTTTAGGAAAATTTTCCACAGTTTAGAAATCCTACTTTTCAAAGCTTTTTAATACTAACAAGTTAAATATAATTTTTGCATTTCCATCAGCTTGACTATAATTTAAGACATTGTTTTGCAAAGCATTTTCAAACTATCTGTTGGAGCACAAAGCTTATAAATTTGTTTCGTGTTGCAACTTGCCTATTTAATGAATACAGGGTCTTTACAGAGGTTCTGTAGATAATGAGATGCGCCTTGGCACATGTTCACGGAGTGATGATGTTGTAGAACCAATGATTAAGCCACAGTGGTTTGTCAACTGCAGTGACATGGGTAGGGAAGCCTGTGAAGCTGTGGAAGATGGTAGGCTTGAGATTATTCCGAAACAGTTTGAAGCTGATTGGTTCAGGTTTCTTTTCTTATCATGTTTATTTGAGCCTTTGGTTTAATGCACAACCTTGTGTTTTAAAGATAGAATGTTTCTATCATGCTAATTTATTAGTGGTCTACATCTTGCAGATGGTTAAGGAACATTCGAGATTGGTGTATATCAAGACAACTCTGGTGGGGTCATCGTGTCCCAGCATGGTATATCAGTTTAGAGGATGATGCGTACAAAGAGTTTGGGTTCTACAGTGATCATTGGGTAGTGGGAAGAAATGAACAAGAAGCTCTGGATGAAGCAAATGCAAAATTTCCCGGGAACAATTATCACATAAATCAAGACCCAGATGTGCTAGACACATGGTTCTCCTCCGGGCTCTTCCCTTTTTCAGTGATGGGTTGGCCTGAAGATACTGTTGATATGAAGACATTTTATCCAACATCGCTGCTTGAAACTGGACATGATATTCTTTTCTTCTGGGTAGCTCGTATGGTAATGCTAGGAATGAAGATCACAGGAAGTGTTCCCTTTAAACAGGTGAGTTCAAATGGGAATTTTCCTTTTTCTTGTGGAATATGGGTAATGAACTAAGAGTAACAAGTAATGATTTTTCTGTATTTGGTTATTGAAGATTCATTTAACCAAGTAGTGCATAGAATAGCTTTTCTTCCTCTTAAGGTGCAGGGATCTTCATGGGGCTCTTAGAATATTATTGCGTGATCGATATTTGTTTCTGTTCTGACAAGCTAATGTAAATAAATTTGAATTGAACTCCATCATGTGCTCTATTTAAATTTTGATTATGACAGTTCTATTGTCTTTGTAAGCCTTGTCCTCATTACTACAAGCAATGTTTGCTGCTGTATGCTGCATGGAATTTTCCTATAATCAATTTTGATATTTAGCTGGAGAGATTCTCTTATAAGATGTTTGGTGTTTGTTAACTCATGAGAATTGATGTTAACATTGTAGTACTATTTTGAGACAATGGTAACATAGATGGTGCATTAGAACTTTTTTTGGGTGTTTACCCCTTTGATTAGCTAATTACTAAATCAGAGTATACTTCATTTCAAAATATAAACATTAACCAAACCTGCAATTTCTTCAAACTAATCACCTGTTGACAGCTATAATATTTATAGTCTACTAAGAAATAGTTTCTATATGCCCACCTATCTGTCCATATGTACAACCCTTGCTTCTTGTTAGCTTGCCAACTGGTTTTCTCTTTTATCTGCAGAATCTGCAGAGTTAATATCATATATTCCATTGATATATATCACCATAATATGGTGTTCAAGTTATAATACATTAAGGGCCTTTATTTGTCACTGCCATTTATTACTATAATCTGATTTCCATACCACATATAAGGCTAGCATTCACACAAAATATATCAGCAGTCTAAATTATCTTTCTTCGTAAAAAGCCTTTCAGATGTTCTTGTCTTCTGATCTTTGTCAGGCCTGTCAATTCAAAGCATAGTGTTGAGACTTGGACTTGGAAAAACCTTGGCAAGTTTAAAAATTCATTGAAAATAGCGAATGTTAAGGAAAAAACTTGTTATATTGCATCTTACATCAAAATAATTTCAAATATCATAGTGGCATTACTCAGAATTGAGATCGACTAGGCAAACCAAAATATAAATGAAATTCAAATTTCAATTACTTGGGGAAAAAATGCTGCTTTTCCATTTGGCATAGTACAAATTTTTATTTTTTTGTATTTTCAAACTGGAGCTAGGAATCACAAGGCCTGCTAGTCTAATCCACAGACACGCTGAGGGCGCTGCAGATTTGTTCTTCTGACTCTGGGTAGTCCTTTGTTGTTTTGGTAAATTCTTGATATATTAAAATGAAAGAGCGAAGCTCCTTATAAAGAATTACAATAGATGTTTCTAAAATAAAGAATACAGAAGTTTCTTAAACAGTGTTCCACGGGGACCTGTCCCCTCCCAAAATCCAGCCGTCCCCCCGACTCCGAAACCCGTCCCCAACCCCGAAACCCTTTGTCCCCCCGTCCCCAAAACCCATCCCCAAGTCCCTGTCAGGAAACTCCGTGGAACACTGTTCTTAAATAAACTAAATCTGTCATTGACTGAGATTATGTTTGATCTCCTCAATCAAATGTTCTGATCTGTCAGTAATGATCAGGTCATCAACATAGACAACAAGCAAAAGAATATCATCACTAGACTGATTGACATACAAATTAGAAACAGAAGGACTCCGCTGAAAACCATGATCCACTAGGTACTTATCAATTTTCATGTATTTGCCCGTGGACCCTGTTTAAGGCTATAGAGTGCTTTCACCAGTTTGCATACCTGGTGTTCTTTACCAGCAACCAGGGGGTTGCGTCATATAGACTTATTCTTGTAAATCCCCATTGAGGAATGCACTATTGATGTCCATTTGATGGACTTTCCATCCTCTGCAATAGCGAGGACAAGCCGAATGGCACTCATTTTGGCCGTGGGAGCAAAAGTCTCGTCATAGTCAATGCCCTTTGTCTGTGAGAACCCTTTGGCTACTAATCGAGCCTTATACTTATCAAGAGTTCCGTCAGCCTTATACTTAACTTTATACACCCATTTGCAGCCAATGGGCTTCTTCCCAGGTGGAAGATCAGAGAGGACCCAAGTGTCGTTCTTTAGAAGACTATGATGTTTAGCTTCCATAGCATGTTGACACTCAGGTATGCCTTTAGCCTTTGAATATGTCTGAGGCTCAGAGATGCTGTGAAGGTTGGCCATAAGAGCAAAATTAACTGTATTCTGCTTCTTGCTCTTTTTCCGAACTGATCTACCATCAATTAATTCATCATCATGAAGATCACCTATGGTCTTAGCCCAACATTTAGGCCGGAGAGTAGAAGTACCAACATCTGAAACAAGAGGAACAACATCAGCTAGGGTGGCTGGAACAAAATCAGCTGGATGAGGATCGAAATTGTCCTGAGGAGGGGCGGGTGGTGGAACATTTTGTTGAGGTGCCTCCACAACTGTAGAATCCCTCCCATTAGGTGGAGCTAGGGGAAGGCGAACACCCAAATCAGAAGCCTTCAGAGGCTGATACTCAGGGCTCACAGAAGGAGAAGACAGATAAAATGGCCCAGTAGCTTCATCAACTACAACATCACGACTGAAGATGAGACGATCTGTATCTACATCAATCAACCTATATGCCTTATGATTCTCACTGTAACCAGTGAACATGAGTTTCTGGCTCTTGGAATCCAACTTGGTGCGCTTGGCATCTGGAATCCACACATGAGCAATAGAGCCAAAGACTTTCAGGTGGATGATCCTAGGCTTGCGTCCAGACAAGGCTTCTTCAGGAGTCATCTTCTTAACGACATAAGTAGGAGACCGGTTTAGAAGATAAACTGCAGTGTAGACTGCTTCAGCCCAGAACTTCTTAGGGACATTTCTATGCTCTAGCATAGAATGAACCATTTCAGTAATGGTGCGATTTCGAAGCTCAACGACACCATTCTGTTGAGGGGTGTAAGGTGTGGTAAGTTGGCGCTTAATGCCATGTGCAACACAGATACTGGAGAAGTCAAAAGAACAAAACTCCCCCCCATTATTAGACCTAAGAGTGACTATCTGCGAGTCTAACTCTTTCTCAACTAAGGCCTTAAACTGCTGAAATATACTGAACACCTCTGAGTTGTTTTGAAGAAAGTACACCCACATTTTTCTGCTGAAATCATCAACAAATAACAAGAAATATCTGCACCCAATAATTGAAGGAGTATTCATTGGTCCACATACATCAGCATGAACCAACTGTAATACCTTGGATTCTCTCCATGAATCACCATTTGAGAATGGAGTTCGATGCTGCTTTCCAGCTCGACAAGCTTCGCATACTCCATGATTATAAGTCTGAATCTCAGGTAGACCACCAACCAGATCATCTCTAGATAACTGAGAGAGATAATGCATGTTTAGGTGCCCATAACGCTCATGCCAGAGTTTGCTGATGGAAGCACTCTTGGCTACCATAGCGTGCTCTTGAGAATCACTTGAATCAACAAGTCTATACAGACCATGATCCTCAAGTCCCTGAACAATTGTGGTGCGAGTCTCTCTATCAACAATGCTGCATGTGTGCATGCTGAAAACAATATCTAGCTGAGGAGAGTGACGCATGATCTGACTAACTGAAAGCAGGTTCAACTCCATGCCAGGTACAGAGTATACATCGAGAAATATTAAATTTCTCCCTCCAGATTGAATCTGCACGTTCCCCTTTCCGACAACAGTATACTCTTCGCCTCCTCCAAAGATAATAGAATCTCTGAATGGCATGTACTTTGTGAACCAATCTCGACGATGAGTGAAATACCGAGAAGCACCTGAATCAATATACCAGGCAGAGGATTTAACATGATTTGCTGGTCTCTTGGCCATAAAGGCATAGAAAGCAGACTCCTCCTGCTTAGTGTGCTTTGCAACATGGGCTTTCGGTTTAGAATCTCCTTGCTTAGACTGTTCAAAAGCCAATCATTTCCAACAAATCTTTCTTCATGTGGCCATACTTGTGGCAATAGTTGCACTAGATGTTCTTCTTGGAGGGGTCTTGGGATTGACTTTGACTGGGTTGTTGAGAGGGCTAACCTTTGCCCTTATTCTTCTAAAATGACTTGGCAGTAAATGCCCGCTTCATGGAGAATGAACTAGCACCGCTACCTAACTACTGTCTCCATTGATCCTGCTGCAGAAGTTTGGTGCACAGCTCTTGAAACTTCAAGTCAACATTAGTCGAGGTAATGTTGAGCGTCTCGATAAAGTGTTCATATGATTTGGGCAGACTCTTCAGAGTTATGACCACCATATCTTCCTCCATTTTTTGACCAATCGCCTCCAACTGATCACGGATGCCCTTGATTTTTGTCAAGTGCTCTTGCAGAGTTGTCTTCTCCTCCATCATGATGGAGAACATGTTCTTCAGAAAGAACGCTCTTGCAGACTTTTCAGAGTTATGACCACCATATCTTCCTCCATTTTTTGACCAATCGCCTCCAACTGATCACGGATGCCCTTGATTTTTGTCAAGTGCTCTTGCAGAGTTGTCTTCTCCTCCATCATGATGGAGAACATGTTCTTCAGAAAGAACGCTCGACTCTTGTCGGATGTTTCATGAAGAGCTTTTTGAAGATCCTAGATCTCTTTAGCTGTTTTGCCAGATGGCACTTGAGGCAGCTGGTCATCGATGACTGACAATTTAATAAGCATCAGGGCTTCCCGATTCTGCTCATCAAATTTGTCCTGATCTTTAGCTATCATTGGAGGACGTGTAGTTTTGCCCAGAACAATCTAGTCAAGGCACGGATACTTGAATATGGTCATCATACGTTGCTTCTAGGTGTTGTAGTTGGGGCCGTTGAATTTCTCACTACCTTCCAACATAATGTTGGACAAAGACGCCATTCTTCATGCTTTCTGAGGCACGAAAAATGAGGTACAAACCCCGAGACAAAAAAGCAAGCTCAAAACCTTAGCACAGATTTCAAGACACAAATCCCGAGGTGAAAAGACAGGGCGCTGGATGCCAATATGACTGCTGGCTGATATAGAGAGTGCTGAATGCTTGAAGGTAAAGTCGCTGGGCTTGGGAGCTAGCTCTAGGTCACAGATGAGACCTTAGGCTTTAAGTGCTGAGTGTGTCTGCCAAAGGTCGACCACAGAACTCGTCCAAAAACATGAGATCTTAGGCGGTGGTTGCATACGGGAGTTCAGGTGGGGAGGGCAATGAGGGTTTAAGACCAAAGAACTTTGACCAAACAGCGACCGATGGAAGCTAGATTCTGTGGAAGAAAATTAGAAACCCGCCTTAAAAGAAATTGTCGACTATAGACAACAAAACCGCGACCAAGCATTATGAAATCGCGACCAAGGAAAATGGAAACTTGCCAAAAGACGCCTTCAACAAAGGATCGACGGGCTTGGTGTGGGTCACAGAGGCAGCAACGTTGATGGTAATGAAATCGCGACCAAAAAAAACACAGGAAACCACCACAGAATATCAAACACATCGATTGCCTTTCAAAAGCCTTTGCTAACCGCGAAAAACCATGAGTGAAAAAAACCCGACCGAAATCCTACAGACCTCCAATGCAAAAAATCAACAGATATAAGCCGCCGATCAAAACTTAAAAAATTGGGACCACAGAGAAAACATACGCCATGAAAAAACGTGACCTTCAGAAGACGGAAAAAAACAAAGAGCTAGGCGCTGTACGAATTGTATGGCCGTACGGATGAAATACAGAGAGCGCCTTAAAAAATTTCAAAAATAAAAAAATATTTTTGCCTCTCGATTGGCTCTAATACCATGTTTTGGTAAATTCTTGATATATTAAAATGAAAGAGGCAAAGCTCTTTATAAAGAATTACAATAGATGTTTCTAAAATAAAGAATATAGAAGTTTCTAAAATAAACTAAAGCTAATAAAGCAATTAGAAACTATTTAATATAATACATTATTGACCATTAAATAAACTAAGGAAATATTATTTTAATATTTGTGAGTCTCAACTGTTTGAACTTCAAAAGTTCAAAGTCACAGGATTCAAATTTAAGTTTGAGTTTATGGAATTAAAAAATGTAAGAAGTTTGTCTATGTGCAAAAAAGAAAGAAGAAATGAACACTGGAATATGTAAGTATGTGCACTCCGCCTTCCATGCCTGGTTGGCAAATATCAGCATATAAGGTTCAGGATCATATTCTTGTAACAGGAAGTAATGAAGCTTGAGGGGAAAGTAAGAAATGTTGCAATAACCCAAGCCTCAGTAGTATCCTAGAAATACTTTATATTAAGGAGTTTCTTAAAACATTTGCCCTGAGGGGTTGTACTATATGCATGGACATCCTTTCAGGCTTGGATGTCATCTCTTGGGTAATTTGCATTCAACATCATCTCTTTTGTTCACCTCATTCCCGTGGGCGGACTGCAACTTAGAATGGAACTGTGGTAGGCAGTATGAAACTCTGTTGAACTCAGCAGGGAACCATGGCTCTACCAACGTACAATTTGGTTGAATCTTAAACCCAAAAACGTTTCACTGTTTTGGCTTGGTTTGTAATTTGAGGTCACGGATTCATGCTCTCTGGAACTTGTTAGCTGCCTTGAAGTTGTCACTTATGAAATGGTATGAGTGGTGGCCTTTATAGTTTAATGAAATATCAAATATTAGAAACAAAAGATCTATGTTGAACCTCAAAGTTAAAATTTTGGGTTTGATTCTTGAATCATATGTTCATGTTAACTGTGTGGACTGTACCTAAACAAGGGATATCGTTTTTCAGGGAGACATTGAGAATATTTGACATAGTGCGCAGTCGGAACCATGGCCTTTATAGTTTAATGAAATATCAAATATTAGAAACAAAAGATCTATATTGAACCTCAAAGTTAAAATTTTGGGTTCGATTCTTGAATCGTATGCCCATGTTAAGTGTGTGGACTGTACCTAAACAAAGGATATTGTTTTTCAGGGAGACATCGAGAATATTTGACATAGTGTGTAGTTGGAAATGAGGGTATTGATTAATTCCTAAGTTACCGGGTTCTTTGGTAGAAGGCCCTTGTCTCGTATCGGTTGGGAGTGGGTTCCAGAGCGACGGTTGGAACGGTGATGGGAGCGGCCAGGGCATGGCCCTGTTGCCCCGGGTTCTCTATGGGTGTGCCATCGGTGCACCCATAAGGAACCTGGGGTGGCAGGGTTGTGCCCTGGCCGCTCCCGAGCACGTATCTGAATTTTTTTAAATTATAATTTTTTTTAGAACTAATAACTATCATATATATATATTATATTATATTGTCTATATTTTATATTATATATTATAAATTTATATATAATATATTATAAATTATAAATTTATATATTACATATTATATAATATATTATATTATTTATTATATAATAATATATTATAAATTTTTATATATTATATATTATTATATTAATAATTATATATTATAATAAGCAATATTAATATATATACACACAGCCGTCCCCAACCATACCGAACCCAAGGAATTTTTCTTGCCGTATCGGTGTACCAGAACCCTGTACTAGAACCGTAAAATTGTCTGGAGTGCCTCAGAATTGTCTGTTGGGGTCATTGCTACTCCCATCACCATCACTTGACCTTGTAGTAGTTCAAGACTTGCTTGGACTAGATTAGTTGCCATGAGTAGCACCCTCTTCCATTTTTGGGAAGAGTATTTGAGTTATCTACTCTGACATATATCTGTATTAATAACTTAGAATTTCTTTTTGGAAGTTCTTAAGTATTAGGCACCTTAGCTGGAGTGGAGATAGCACTCCAACTGAGGATGTCCGTGCCATAACATCTGTAATCTCTTATGGTTCTCTATTGCTTTGCAGACTAGTCTCACCACCTGATGCAGGGGCACTTGTGTAAGAACTGGAGCTCATGCGGCACAATTTGAGAGCAGGGTAATGTTTTGGAAGATGGCATAAGATACTGCAAGTAGTCTGAAGTTATGTTTTATTTGTGTGAGTTACCACAAGCGAGGAGTTGGTAGTGGCTATACTGAAAACATGTATGTATATCGACAGTGTTAAGGTTGTAACTATTGATTCATAATGTGTGGCAGCGACAGAATGTACAAAGTGATTATCCATGTGGAGACATCATACTTGGTGATTTGTGTGGTATGGTGCATGTATGGTTGGATTATAGTTGCATGACTCTTGGTGTTCCTTAGGTTGGTTGGACAGTTAGACGGTTGGTATTCCTATGAACATGCTTATATATATCACTTCGTGTGAATGTACTAAGGTTGGAAGGTTGAATAGACAATACATACTTTGGTAGCATTGGATTGATCATTGTCTAGTGTAATTAGAGTGATTGCAAAAGAAGTGTGTTGTAGATTAAGACTTTGTAAAATGTCCAAAGATCTTGTTGTATTGGATCCTTTTTTGATTTTGAATATTATAACCATGAACATCTTTTGATGGTGTGTTTTTCTCTTGAAAGGGTTTCCCATGTAAATCTTTGAGTCTTCTGTGTAATCTTGTGGATGCATATTGTTCCATTTACTTTCATACATGATGTCAGATAGATTTTGCAAGTGCTGTTGACTGTCATTTGAATACTTGGTCTTAAATTTCATTATTCCAATCCATTGATTGTTTGCAACAGGGGTCAAAATCCCCAACATTTGGTATTAGAGCATAGGTTGTAGTTTGCATGGTTACTACTTCGTTGGGAATCAAAACCCTAGCATGTGTGGTGATAAACCTTACAATGGTTGGTTTGTTGTAGTTCGTGTATAACTGGACACAAAAGAAAACTTTTAAGGACCTTGTAAGAAAACTAAACAAGATTAAATCTATGGTTAGCATGTCGAGATTTGAAATTGAAAGATTCAACAGGCAAGACCTCGAACTATGGAAGTTGAAGATGGAGGATCTTTTGGTGGAAAGAGATTAGTGGATTGCGGTATCTTCTTCAGCCAAGCCTCAGTTATGTTTGATGAAGATTGGGTAAAACTAGATGAAAAAGCAAGTATAATACAATTATGCCTATCAGATTCTGTGTTGATGAATGCGTTTGAGGAGATGACAACAAATTAATTGTGGAAAAATTTAGGTACGTTATATCAGTCTTAAGAGTTTGGTTGACAAACTTGTTTTGAAAAAGAAGTTCGTAGCTGATCATTTGAATAGCTTTAATATGATTTTAAGTCAACTTGCATCAATAGGAGTCAAGATGGATGGAGAGGCCAAGAGCATTGTATTACTTTGTTCCTTAGCAAATTCATGGGAAAACTTGATTATGTCGAACAGTAATGCTGTGTCACTGAACCTAGAAAATTTTGTTGGCATTTTGTTAAGTGAGGAAATTAGGAAAAGGTCCATGGATGGTAATTCTTCTTATGCCCTAGTTGATAGAGGCAGGTCTAAGGAGAAGAAAGGTAAAAAGACTAGAGATAAGAACTCTCAAGGTAAGGACATGCCTAAATCTCTTGGAAAGTAAAATGGTGCAATTGTGGCAAGAACGGTCACATAAAGGAGTGTAAGTCCAAGAAGAAGGATGATTCCTCTGATAGCTCCTCTGACAATGATGAGTATAGTGGTGATGCATTTATTTTTGTTAATGTCATTGGTGATGATTCTTAGTTGATTGACTCAGGTGTTTCTTTTTATATGACAGCACATGGGGAATGTTACTTGGATTATACCAAGTGCGATGAAGGACGGGTTCCTTGGTGATAACAACTCTTTGAATCTGTGTCTAAAATGGTTGACTAAGGAATTCATGTTACATTTGATGGAAAAGGTTGTAGATTAGCAAGAGGTAGTTTGGTTCTTGCAGAAGGGGTGCAACATGGTACTCTATATGCTGGATTTATCAACATTACGCTGTTGTGCTAATGTAACTACATCTGAATCAGGGTTATTGTGGCATCTTAGGTTGGGTCACCTGAGTGAAAAAGGTTTAAAAACCTTGGTAAGCAAAGATATGGTGGGAGGTCTTGATTGTTTTTTTGAGATTGACCTTTGTGAGCATTGTGTGCTTTGAAAATAGACTAGAATGTGGTTAAATTCTAGAAGCACAAGAGCAAAGGAGATCTTTCATTTTGGAGATGATACACAACGATATGTTTGGTCCTGTGGATATCCCATCCATTGATAAGTCTCTATGCTATGTATCATTCACTGATGATTACTCTAGGTACTCTTGGGCATATTTTCTTAGGAGAAAGTTTGAGGTGTTTCTCAAGATTAAGGAGTCTAGAGCTTTTGTTGAAAATTAGACAGGTAAGAAAATAAAGGTATTAAGAATAGATAATGGCAGTGCATTCTGCTCTTAAGGAGTTTGACATATTCTGTAAGCATTATGGGATTGTGAAGCATAGGACAACACCATACACACCTTAACATCATAGCCAGGTAAAGAACATTGGACACATCGGAAGAGTGTTTAAGTACTTGAAGGGAAGTTTGGATTATTGCTTAACTTATCATGGTACTAATGATGCGGGTAGAGTGTTGAGTGTATAGGGATTTGTAGATTCAGATTGGGTTATGTGTTTATTCTATTTGGAGGAGCAGTGAATTGGATGAGCAACAAGCAGCAAATGGTTGCCTCGTCAACTACTGAAGCAAAATATATTGCCGCAACACATGCTTGTAAGGAAGCAGTGTGGTTGAAGAGGTTATGTGATTGTATTGGTTTTAAGAGTCAAACAGTGGTTATGTGAGTGCACTTTGTTTGGCCAAGAATCCTATTTACCGTGCGAGCACCAAGCATATTGATGTTCAATATCATTTTGTGAGGGAGATGGCTAAGAGCAGGAAAGTTCAAATGGAGAAAATTGATACTTAGGTAAACACTATAGATTCTTTAACAAAACCTGTGAGTGGTGTAGGGATGAGATGGACTTATTTCATTTTGAATTGAATGGGTTGAATACCACACTCTCTCCTGTGGTAAATATCGAGTGGGAGAATGTTCAGACATGGGTGATATTAACATGCAGAGAGTCCTTGTAGGAAGAGTTTGTCTGTAGAGTACATTGCAGTGATATGTGGCGAGTTTTCAGGTATTGCAGTATAGCATTTATGTTGACGAACATGTGGTGATGTTGTGGCAGTAAGTTGCGGTGCAGCATTCGTGGTTTGTCTACATGTGGTGGTGCTGTGACAACAACTACAAGTCATGTGGAAGAAGAATTCACAACCAGATAAGTTTAGTGTTTGCTAAAAGTATGAACAGTGATGCGGAAGCACTTGTGGCAGAATTGGAGTTCATGTGGCACAATCTGAGAGCAGGATAATGTTTTGGAAGGTGGCACAAGATACTGCAAGTAGTTTGAAGTAATGTTTTGTTTGTGTGAACTACTGCAAGAAAGGAGTTGGTAGTGGTGGTTATATCGGAAACATGTATGTGATACTGACAATGTTAAGGTTGTAACTATTGATTCACAGTGTGTGGTAGTGGCAGAGTGTACAAGGTGATTATCCATGTGGAGACATCATACTTGGTGATTTATGTGGTATGTTGACGTCATGTATGGTTGGCTTATAGTTGCATAACTCTTGGTGTTCCTTAGGTTGGTTGGATAATTAGACGGTTGGTATTCCCATGAACACGTCTATATATATCACTTCATGTGAATGTGCCAAGGTTGGAAGGTTGAATAGACAGTACAAACATTGATAGCATTGGATTGATTAAATAGACAGTACAAACATTGATAGCGTTGGATTGCAGAAGAAGTAAGTTGTAGATTGAGACTCTGTAAAAATTCCAAAGATCTTGTTGTATTGAATCCTTTTTTTTGATTCTGAATAATATAACCGTGAACGTCTTTTGGTTGTTCTTCTAAAACTCTGGTATGCATGGGCCTCATTAGGAGATTGAACACACAAGCAACTTGGCCCTTTGCTTGGACAACTCATCAATATCACAATTAACTTGACATATAGACAGTCATATTGTCTTTAGTTATTCTTTGAACGTATACTGGCTTCTTCAATGAGCTCCCTTTGGTCAGCGTGCGAGGGCTTCTGCAATTCTTCAGATAATCAGGAAGAGATCAGTCATTGTGGACCTCTGCATCAGCCATTCACCATTTATAATTTTTCTCATCAATTCAGCAGCAAGTTTTGCCTCTTCTCAATTATGCTTTGGGATCATACCAAGTTTACCTATCCTTGGTCTTTTTTGGTTCCTGTCTAACTTGTGGCACTGAGGATGGATACCCTACATCTTTTTTTCCATGATCCCTTTGATCCTCTATTCTACTGTCTGACTTCATTCTTGCATAGTTTCAGAGTGGTGGTATCTGGTATAGATCCCACATCTTTTTGTCCTTGATCCCTATAATCTCTTCCCTTAAACCAAAAAATAGTAACTATCAAAAGCCTATTGACAAATTAGTCATATGGAAGGTATAAAATTCCAATTCTTCTATGGAATTTAAATCTGTTAAACTTTTAAAGGCATTTTTTTGTCTCCCTTTGCATGGACATTTAAAACATCATTGGTTTTATGAGCAGCTTGCTTAGTATTAGAGTACATTAGCACTCAATTAAGGTTTTGAGGATCTTATTCAGTGTTAACTAACGCGTGATTGACTTATCAACATTGCAAAGATCATTTTAGTACATGTAGTAGTTACTTATGGTACAACTTATTGGTTATCTTATTGATATGATATACATACCATAAAACCAAATATGATTCTAACTTACCAATACATCTATTGGGCCTATTTTAGCACACTAATATCTCTTGAAAGAGTTTGCAACCTTGCTATGGTTGGCTACTGAGGAACACTGGGGCCATAATATGTTTAGTGTGATATGCCTTTTTTCAGGATTTGCATTTGTTCAATCGCCATCAGCTAGTGCCTTCACATCTTCTTTTGCATCACTATCAGTAATGAAAAGGTGTTTCTAAAGTGCCCAGCCTTACTTTGATTAGGTCAAAATTTGACATCTGTATCCTGAGTAACCATTTTTATGTTTGTTTGGAGATTCACTCTTCACTCCTGGACAGTGACCCAGCCGGGGCCTCATTGTAATACCTGGTCTCCAAAGATTAGCCAAAGTGTCTGTGTTGTCTGCTTCTCCTCTCCGTTAGCAATTATCTTATTGATATTTTTGTGCAGCTTAAGTTTTTTTCTTCCGAAGTTTTATGATTCCATTCCACCACATGGTATGTATCTGTATTCTTAGATTGGGAGTTTCTTTTAAAACTTAAGATCTATCATAAATGTAGCGGAGCAGTGAAATGGCTACCAGAAGCTGTTTCAAATGTTTGTAGCTTTCCCGGCACTTATATCAGTGATTGTTTATCTATAATCCCATTTATCAATAGGAATTTAGGATCACAGTACAAAGATATCTCTAAGGTCCAAAGCACCAGTTTTCAAGCTTTGATACCATTTATTAGGTGTCCAGACTCTTTACTTGAGTGGGGTGGAATAAAAAAATGAGTCTCAACGATTGTATATATCATATATGTGATTCTTGAGGTATATGTTTGCACACACACATTGTAGTTAGGTTTTCTTGCGATTTAGATTTCTATGTACACATTTGTATTTATTCCTGAAGTAAATAAATTTTTTTAATCTGATACAGGTATATTTGCATCCCATGGTACGTGATGCACATGGCCGTAAAATGTCCAAGTCATTAGGCAATGTTATTGATCCTTTGGAAATTATAAATGGTATAACACTGGAGGGCCTTCATAAAAGGCTGGAGCAAGGAAATCTAGATCGCAGTGAACTTGAGATTGCAAAAGCGGGGCAAGTAAAAGACTTTCCAAATGGTATAACAGAGTGTGGGACAGATGCTCTTCGTTTTGCTCTTGTTGCGTATACTGCTCAGGTACTACGATTAATCTTGAGTTCTGGAAACATTTTTATCTTATAATTTGCAGTTTTTAACTTGTTCTGCATGCTTTAACTTGAATGTACAGTCAGATAAGCTAAACTTGGATATCCAGAGGGTGGTTGGGTACCGACACTGGTGCAATAAGCTATGGAATGCCATACGCTTTGCAATGCTTAACCTGGGAAAAGATTTTGTGCCTTCTGAAGAATTGAATGTTGGATCTCTGCCATTTGGCTGCAAGTGGATACTTGCTGCTCTAAATAAAGCCATCTCAAAAACTGTCACAGCCATGGAGGCATACTTGTTTTCTGATGCAACAAGTGCAGTTTATTCTTGGTGGCAGTACCAGTTGTGTGATGTTTTCATTGAGATAATCAAGCCTGTCATGTCAGCAGATGACAACTCAACATCTGCTGCAATGAAACAGGGTACTAGGGATACATTATGGATATGTTTGGATACTGGATTGCGGTTATTACATCCATTCATGCCCTTTGTTACTGAAGAGTTGTGGCAACGTCTTCCTCAAAGGCCAGGCGATGCTTCAAGAAAAGAGTCAATCATGATTTCTGATTATCCTGCGGCAGTGGAGGTTTGTAATGTAAAATTATTTGTTGTTGCATTAATGGTTTATTTGTTTTCCCTTACCTGCTTTACTACGTTTGGCATTATAAACGCTTCTAGTATGATCAACTATCGTCTCTGTTGATCATTGTTTTGATATTGATTCTGGTGTATAGCTTGTCTGGAACTTCTAGTTATTTTCTTACAATGCAGGAATGGACAAATGATGATATTGAGTCACAGATGGCTCTTATTGAATATACAGTAAGGTCAATAAGGTCTCTTCGTATGACTTATCTATTACAACCAAAGCAAAGGTAGGGAATGAAATTCCATACCAAACACTACAATTTTTTGATCACATGATTATGTTCATTATAGGTAGAGGCATTATTAGACAAAATCTTCTCTAACAAAAAAATATTTTTCTAGGCCAGAGGCTTTCCTTCTATGCAAAACTGATGATGTGGCTGCAGTACTGGAAAGGTGTGCTGCAGAGATTTGCACGCTTGCAACCTTAGCATCAGTGAAGGTAGTGATAGTAGTTTGTCAAATTTTATATTTCTTGCTCTGGGATAAGAATTCCCTGACAAATGCAATTTTTTATGTAGGTATCTCATTATCAATATTTGGAATTTTCTCTTATGAGTCAGGGTTTATGAAATAAACTTGCTGCAAAGCACTTGTGAACTCATTAATACTAAATCAATACCAGAATATGGAACTGTATTTGGAAATGCTGTGGCGATGTAGAAAACCATTGTATTATTTTAAAAGCTTTAATGTGTTGATTGGGTTTTTTTTTCAGTTATATGATATGTTGAGTCCATTAGGTTTAAGTTAAGGAAACAGAAAAGGCTAGGTGAGAAAGTTGATGTAAAATAAAACCTGGAGACTATTATACCTAAGTCTATACAGCCTTGGTTTTCTCCAACATATATTGTAGAGGCAGTGGGAGGAAATTATGAAAGAAAATATGAGTTTAGACAACCCTGGTAAAGAGGATGACTAGGCAGAATGATTGGAATGTGAAATGCTATTAAAAGAACAAAGAAAGAAGCAAAGAGATAATATGTTGGTCAGATGAAAAAAGGATAAGCATATTGCCTGCATGTTCTTGGGGTCTGTTCATGTTCTGTGGCCAGGAATGCATGTCACATCCTCAAGATTGGTGCGAAGATGTGAAATTTCCATGCATTGGCTATATGGTGAATTAGACTTTGCATCCCTATGCCCTAGGTATCCCTTGGGACTTGCCTAACTCTGCTTGTGGATTGCAATTTTTTCTATCTGGAGAAAATGGAAATAATGAAGAGGTAAGCTTGGGAAACCCTTTTCTGATTTCTCAATTTTGTCTTGTGGAAGTTCCTAAGACTGAATGTATTGTCATACGTACTTAACATATATGCACAGCTATTGATAGGCTGGACTGGGTAAATGTTATCTGATTGAGAAGCATTTTTGGATGACAATGGATGCAAAGGTCAAGCATGAATCAAAGGCTGCATAAGACATCAATATTTAACCCCAATAATTTACCAGGGGAAAGCATTACAAGGCTGTCAATAGCCTTTCTGGTGGGGCAAGATAAGCTCTGATTATATAAGTTGCAAAAGAAAAGGGCTTGGGTCATGGTTAGTAGTGTGTCAAGAGTACGAGACTCAGCGGGGACTTGCAGATCTGAGTCTGTTGCTTTGATTCAGAGAGTTGGCCGAGTTCAGCTGTTTTGTGAGTCTCAAAAAACAGAAATTAATTTGAAATTTAAAATAAAAAGTAAAACTATTAAGAACATTTTTTCATATATTATATTTTTTTAATTGCAAAGTTTTTACCGAATTTTGGCTGAGTTACTCCACAGAGTCCGAGTCAAAAAACAGCTTTCTGAGTCCAAGACTTAATACTGTGATGGTTAGCATCTGCACATATCAGGTCATCCTCATTTCTCACAGGAAGCTAATTACAGACTAGCCTTTGGTGTTTATGAACTTTTCATTGGGTAGGTTCTAGGCACGGGAAGTGGAGACTGTCACAAATGTCGCCAGTGGAGATGTTGTCTTAATTCTTGTGGTTAGTATTGAAGTCTTCGACTCTTTGGTCACTTATAATTATTTTTTTAAATTTTTTTTGTGATTTAACCTGTGCTTTAAGTCATCTCAAGCTCCACGAGTAGTCTATATTGTTAAGCATTTTATACTTTTCCTCTTGTGTGCTCAATATTATTCTCGTGGCCAGTGGAGATGCTGTCTTTATTCTCGTGGTTAGTAATGAAGTCTTCGACTCTCCAGTCATTTTTAATTTGAATTTTTTAATTTTTGTCTGATTTAACCTGTGTTTTAAAGTCATCTCAAGATGATTTTTTAATAAATTTTTAATTATTAAGCATTTTATACTTTTCCCCTTGTCAGACTCAGATTTGCGATTTATATCATTGAATTGATTAGTATTTTTTATTATAATTTTCTTTTGGTGCGATTTGATCTCGGTTTTATTTTCATCTCAAGATGACCTACACAGGTAATCTGTATTATGGTTAAACATTTTATACTTTTCTCTTATGTGCTTAATATTTTGAATTTTTATGTCATGTAAATTTGCCATTTATATCATTGAATTGATTAGTAACATATGCATGGTACAAAAATATTTTATTTATTTCCATTGTATTTTCTGTGGGTGAGTCATTTTTATTTAGTTTTGGTCTGAGTCAAATTCCAATCCAAAATTCCAGTTTTGTTGGATTAAACCCTGAAAATGTATTGGAAACATCATGTAGTCATACAGTTAAATGATGTTATCTCGAATTCACTTTCATGTTTGGCATGTGCATGCCTTCATTTTACAGTCTCTCTTTTAGTTCTTAATTGTTAACGTATTCTATATTTTGTTTTCCAAGTTATAGCTACTTACCTACCTACCATCAGCTAATTTATGTACTTGATATGTATTTTACTAGGTGCTGAGGGAAAGCGATGTGCCTCCAATTGGGTGTGCAGTAAATATTGTAAATGAGCAGATTTCTGCATACTTATTGCTTCGAGGTCAAGTAGATGCAGAGGTTGAACTTTCAAAACTAAGCAAAAAGAAAGACGACATTTCCAGGTAAGTTCGACTAGTTTACATAAACCCATACGGTGGGTATTTCTTTCTATTTCTTTATCTGATGTATTTTTTTGGTGGTAGCAGGCAACAGGAAGCACTATCAAAGAAAATGAACATTCCTGGCTATAACGAAAAAGTACCAGCCCACATTCAAGAAGAAAACCTGGCCAAGTTAAATAAACTAATGGCTGAAATGGACATCATTGAAGAGGCAAATGCAAATTTTGAAAGACTTCTGGTCAACAGCAGATAAAAAGGAATTTTCAAATAGTTTCAAATGTTAAATTTTGAGTAAAGATGGAACAGTTTTGTAACTCAGATTTGTTCGTCTAACCAGAAACTTGAAAAGTATTTGTCTCAGGTTCTATGCAAAGATAAGACTTATCCATTCATGAACCATGCCTTAAATATTATGTGTGCTCTGATTAAGAAAAGAAGGCATTGCTATGCTGTCATGTTTTTTTCGTATTACAACAGTATTTAGTTAAATAATGACTGATGATGTATTGGTTGCAAATATGGGACTGTATATATATTTATGGGTAATAGTGTAGTGCTCTGGATTTATGAGATGTGATCGAGGAGATGCATGGTCACACAGAATGAGAAATGACAATCAGCAAGTCTTTACAAATATGCAGTAAGGTAAAGAGGAGACTATGACTAGTTCGAAAGGAATAATTATAATCCTATTTAAATCTGAATGACTGCCAGTGAACAAGATGGTAACAAGGAGATTATGACATCCATTCATGAACAATGCCTTAAATATTATGTGCTTTGATTAAGAAAAGAAGGCATTGCTATGCTGTCATGTTTTTTCATATTACAGCAGTATTTAGTTAAATAATGACTTTGATGATGTATTGGTTGCAAATATGGGACTGTATATATATTATCACAAAATTATGGGTAATAGTGTATTGCTCTGTTGGACTTATGAGATGTGATTGAGGAGACAAATGGTCACGCAGAATGAGAAATGACAATCAGTAAGTCTTTACAAATATGCAGTAAGGTAAAGAGGAGAGACTATGACTAGTTCGAAAGGAATAATTATAATCCTATTCAAATCTGAAGGACTGCCAGTGAACAAGATGGCCATTACCAAATGTACGATGAAAGCCAGTAATTCTTTGGATCTCATTCTTTGATACTCAAAGGAAGTTGTAATCAAGGCATAATGATGGGCTTTCGATTTGCCTTCACCTTGGATTGGAATAGACAATACTGTCTCGTTGGTTATTGTGCATGACAATTAGACTAAACACACTATATATAAAAATTGTTGCACACAAATAATGTTTTGTAAGAGAACAATGAATTAGCACAAAGAAACACAAATTTAAGAACTCCTTGCACCATGAATTCTCAAAATATTTTTAAATAGTATGATTGTTAGAATAATGAATAACTAATTTATTCACATGTTTAATAAGTGTCAACTAGAGTTGTAGATGTGTCAAAAGTCTTTAGTTTGTTGTCAATCAGTTCCAATTAGGTGTCATGTTAGATTCCAGGTTTATAGGGAGTTGTTGAGTTTTCAAAAGCTATGAAATTGTAATCTCCTTTTAATTTAATAGAATAAGATGTGCAATACTTTTATTCTCTATTTTGGTATTAGAGCTTTGTTAAATCCACAGAGGAAGCTGTCGAAGTAAGCATGTGCACCTGATTCGAGCTGGTTCGTGGTGATTTGCCTGTGTTCGGAGATTCTATCACCAGTTATTGGAAGTTTTTCAGCTGAGGCTCAACTTGTCTCGTCTGTTGTGGTAATGGGGTTTTCTGTTCTTTGCAAAGTGTGTGCAGCAATTATATTTTCTTTGCAAAGTGTGTCCAACATAGAGGTGTAATTTGGTGTGAAGTTATGCTGCTCATTGCCTTTGAAACCGTCTTCTGTAACATTTGAGAGGGACGACCTTTGTCAAGAGAGGAGGCATTTTTTTCCTGTTTTGGGCCTGAGTCGAGTTGCTGATCAACCAAATAGAATGTTGAGAGTGTTGGTGTTGGAAATAAGCCACACCTGGACTGACGATGGACTAGTCCAAGAGGGGCTAGTAGCTTAGTGGTAGAGCACTCCAGCAGCAAATGGAAGGTCCTAGGTTCGAGTCCTAGGTGGTCCATGTCTCAACATGGTATCAGAGCCAGGCCAGGCTAGGAGCACCAAGCACACGAGAGGTGTGGCTTAAGGGGGGGTGTTGGTGTAAGCCACACCTGGACTGACAATGGACTGGTCCAAGAGGGGCTAGTAGCTCAGTGGTAGAGCACTCTAGCAGCAAATGGAAGGTCCTAGGTTCGAGTTCTAGCTGGTCCATGTCTCAGTGTTATAAGATTAGAAATGCAATAAGTAGAATACACAATACAGAGAGCAATAAACACAGCAGTTTACCCTAGGAAAACCCTCCTACTTGAGGGAGAAAAACCCAACAAGATATTCTCTTATATATCAGAAATATAAATGCAGAAATGACACTCACAATCAGTCCCTAGAAGGGCAGAATCTCTTACAATAATTCTGCACTTGTAGATAGTGCGATTTCCTTGATTACAATAATAATGATGCTTCTCCTTTAGATCTGCTGCTCTAGAAAAAGGGCGAACCTACTTCTGTTCTGAATTCATTGCATTTTAATTGAATTGTATTGAAGTGTGGAGACTATCTCCTATATATAGCAAACTGGGCAAATCTCTGCTAGGCCGACCAGGGCTTAGAGAAGAATATCTTATATAAAAAATTAGCTCCCGCAGCTACAAAACACTAACACTCCCTCTTAGCTAGGGACGTATTTTTCTAGATATTCATGCCATGGAGTCTCTCAACATGACACCATCAATGACTACACCCATTTGAGAAAAAAATATTCATCACGGAATCATTCAACGTGATATCGTCATGGAGTCACTCAATATGACGTCCACCATGGCTACTCCCATGTGTGGAAAGAACCACATTTCCGTCTCAGAGATGGTCAAGGGCTTACACCTCATGTTTCTCCGTCTCAGAGAAACATACACTACAAGGTCTTTCACCTCATATTTCTGTCTTAGAGAAACATACACTACAAGGGCTTTCACCTCATATTTCTGTCTTAGAGAAACATACACTACAAGGGCTTTCACCTCATATTTCTCCATCTTAGAGAAATATACACTACAAGGGCTTTCACCTTATATTTCTCCGTCTCAGAGAAATATACACTACAAAGGTTTTCACCTCATATTTCTTCGTCTCAGAGAAATATACACTACAAGGGCTTTCACCTCATATTTCTCCGTCTCAGAGAAATATACACAAGGAACCTTCATGATGATGTGACTCCCTCTGAAGTTCCAAGTACTAACATCAACCTCCTGACCTCCTCGTCCAAGGTTGCCTCTGATAGTTTGTCAGACTCCCTTTGAATGTTAATTCCTCCTCTTCAAAGAAACTGATCAACTTTAGAAAAAGAAAGCTTCTGAATTGACTTTAGAGCTTTGCTGATTCTGATATGTCCCCATGGCAATTTCCGCAGTGGAAACAAGTTGAGTAGACCTTAATTTGCAATCTCGAGCGAAGTGACCATACTTGTCACACCTGAAACACTGAATGTGAGATATCCTTCTTCGGTTCTGGGGCAAAATCTGATTCTCTATCTCTATTCCTCTTTCTTCCTTTTCCCCTTTCTCTAGAAGTATGTGTAGCAAGAACTTGATTTTCTACATAATGATAGTTTCGCTCAATTCCTCTTGCTACCAACCTGGACTCTTCTTGAATACAATCAGCTCGAAGACTATCAAACTTGGGCAACTTAGATCTCCCATTGATGCTTTGGATAAAGGGCTCCCAAGATTGGGGAAAACCATTTAGTGCCAACATAACAAGATCTCTGTCTGCAATCATGTCCCCAATAGCGCTCAACCGATCTCTTAAATCAGTGATCTTCATAAAGAATGAGATAACTGAATCTTCTTTATCCATTTTTACATGGTGAAGCTGATGTCTCAAAGCAAGGGCTCTGCTGGTATTGTTGATCTCATACAATCCTTTTAGAGTATCAAACATTTCTTTCGCTGACTTCAACTTGGAGATGATCGGTACTAGGTGATTCATCATAGAGTCTATCATGATCTTTCTAGCCTTCGTGCCCTTTTTCCTCCACTGGATTTTCGCAGTATCATCGAAAGGCTCAGGCATATTACTTTCCACGAAATCAAGAAGATCATTTTCCTCTAATGTAATGAGTACCCTGGGTTTCCAAGAGTTGAAGTTTGAGGCTCCATCAAGCCTATCTTCTACCTTGACACCGTTCACCATCTTCTTTTTCTGCACAAATTTTCCTACAAAGATCTGCCCTTAGGTCTAAAATAATTTGCAACCTTAGATCTGCACTACTTTGCCTTCAAGATCTGCCCTAGATGAAAAGTTGACTTGACTACTTAAACAAATCTGATCAGATCTTTTCTTAGACCCGCTCTGATACCATGTTAGTGTTATAAGATCAGAAATGCAATAAGTAGAATACACAATACAGAGAGCAATAAACACAACGGTTTACCCTGGGAAAACCCTCCTGCTTGAGGGAGAAAAACCCAGCAAGATATTCTCTTATATACCAGAAATATAAGTGTAGAAATGGCACTCACAATCAGTCCCTAGAAGGGCAGAATCTCTTACAATATTTTTGCACTTGTAGATAGTGCGATTTCCTTGATTACAATATAATGATGCTTCTCCTTTAGATCTGCTGCTCTAGAAAAAGGGCGAACCTGCTTCTATTCTGAATTAATTGCATTTTAATTGAATTGTATTGAAGTGTGGAGACTATCTCCTATATATAGCAGACTGGGCAAATCTCTGCTAGGCCGACCAGGTCTTAGAGAAGAATATCTTATATAAAAAATTAGCTCCCGCAGCTACAAAACACTAACAGAGAGCATTGTTTTAATGTTGGAGAAGCAACGGCTGTTTCTTCTGCGATTTGGTTTGATGTGATCTGTTGTTGTGCTGATCTCTTCCCCCCCCTGATAGAAGCCAAGGCTGGGTAATAGCTGAACAACTGTTTAATTCCAAGTTTGTGGTGGAAGAGATTCAAACTTGTGGCTGTGTTGGAGTCATCCATTGGTCAGGCTCTTTGTTCAAATTTTTGTGGGTAGGATTCGAACCTACTAGGTAGTGATTACCATGTTGAGTATGACTGCTTGTGTTTCTGGGTTGTCATGTCAGAGCATTGCTTGTCATGTGGCAATCATTGATTGGATGTTGTGACGTGGATAGTTCTGGTTGTATGAAGACGAAGGTGAAACCATCTAACTATTTTAATGACTATTAGATGTTTTGGGATCATCAAAGCACATTTAAAGAAGGTTGTTAGAGGAAATTGGGGTTCCTCGACATGTCTCCATTCGAGGTGTTGAAGGAGGAGAGGTGCTTGAGATTTCAAAAGGAGCAGTGGTGTGTTCATGTGATAGTTTAGGCAGGATGTTGGTTGAAGATATTTTTAAGTTCTTCATTAAGGGGGAATGTTAGAATAATTAATAATTTATTCACATGTTGAATAAGTGTCAATTAGAGTTGTAGATGCGTCACTAAGTGTTGTAGATGTGTCAAAAGTCTTTAGTCTGTTGTCAATTAGTTCTAGTTGGGTGTCATGTTAGATTCCAGGTTTGTAGGTAGTTGTTGAGCTTCTTGAAGCTATAAAATGGTAATCCTCATTTGATTGAATAGAAGATGTGCAGCAGAGAAGGTTCCTCAACATGTATTATTTTGTGGTGTTGGAGAGGTGCTTGAGGTTTCAAAGGAGTAGTGATGTGCATATTTGGTAGTTTAGTGGACATTTGGTTGTAGGGAGGGTGTCGGAGATGATTGCACATCAAACATCCGTGTGCTTGTGTGTTATGAATTTGGAGAGCTAGCAGTGTTAGTTTCAGTTGTGGAAGTTTGTTAGAGTAGGAGTCTTAGAGGTGTTCAAGTTTAATGGTTAGGTGTCAATAAATAAATCAGTTTGTTGTCAAGTTTAGATCTAAGTTTATATAAAATATAATCTTCTTTTATTAAATAGACAATAATTTACTCTTGAATAATATTTTTTGTTATATATATTTTACTTCAATTTTTATAGTTTTATCATGGTACTAGAGCTAGATTGGACATGACTCCATCATGGTATTGCCCAGGGAAATGTGAGCATCTTAAAGTTGATTCTCCTAAGATATAAATAGTGTAAGATAGATAATTGCACTTCCAACATCTTAAAGTTTGTTGTAACATGAGTGTCATGATTGGTGCACTGCTGTTGTTGCTAATGTTGGCTAGCTAGACTTGCAAAGTATGAAGAAGAAGATGAAGAAATCATCCTAATAAATATTATGTGTTGGAATCATCAAAGTACATTTAAAAAAAGTTGTATGAGGAGATATAGGTACCTCGACATGCCTCCATTTGTGGTGTTGGAGGAGGAGAGGTGCTTGAGGTTTCAAAAGGGTAGTGATGTGCTTATTTGATAGTTTAGGGATGATGTTGGTGAAATATAAGTTTAAAGTTCTTCATTTAGGGGGAGTGTTAGAATAATGAATAACTAGTTTATTTACATGTTGAATAAGTTGTCAACTAGAGTTGTAGATGTGTCACTAAGTGTTGTAGATTTGTCAAAAGTTTTTAGTTTGTTGTCAGTCAATTCCAATTAGGTGTCATGTTAAATTCCAGGTTTGTAGGGAGTTGTTGAGCTCGTCGAAGCTACAAAATTGTAATATTTGTTTGATTGAGTAGAATAAGATGAGCAACAATTTTATTCTCTGTTTATGATTGCTCATGCAAATATATTTTTTATTTTTGAGTTGAAAAATAATTATATTAAAGATTTTTGTTTTACTGTTGAAAAAATAGTTGTGTTAGTTCAAATTTTATGGATTATAACTCATTTCCCTTATGTTTTGGCCCCATTATGACTAGGTTGTCTTTGATGCATTGATCAGTGTGTAAGATGTATATTATACATGAATGTTGGCAAATGACATTATCTAATTTTTATTCCATCATCTCTCATCCATAGAAATCGTTTCTGATCCCTAAATATTATGTTTGTTGCCTTGGTTCAGGGTCACAAGTGTATAGATATTCTATGCCTTTGGATTTGGACCCTAAATTTTAAAATTCAAACCCTTGCTACATTTTTCATACTAGTCACTATGAGTTGACTAAAGTGTGAGTGATTCCCAATTGCATGCTAGGGTGTTGTATTTAAAGACTAACACTATTTCAAATGAATCTTCTAGGAGGAAGGATCTAAGATTGCAAGATTTATTAACCACATCTAGAATTTCATTGTAAAACTATATCAGCGTTTATCATCATCCTAGGAGCATATCACATGCTTGTTATTTTCAACCTCGGTTCATTGTTTTTGAATCAATCCATCTAGGGTTATGACTAATGAGAACTTGACCCTTGCAATTCAAGAGATTCCCCAAAGGTATTCCTCAACCCTAAATGTCCTTACATAAATTTAGATATAAAAAATAGAGGCAAACAAGATCTCAAACAATAGAGTTGTGTCAGATTAGATTTGCAAGTTATAGGTTCAGATTCATGCATTAGCCATGTGGAGATCAGGTCCATACTCATGGAAGTGAACTAGGGAAATACTGTCATATTTCCATATCAGCGACAAGTTATAAAAGTATGGCATTAGGACTACTAGATATATCTTTATTAAATTTACAACCAAGTATCCATGCATTTAGTTTAATCAGTTTCACCTTTATTCTGACATTTATTTCAATTATTTGATATTAGCCCTAACACTTAAATTTATGTTAATTTGTTGATTAATTGCTTGAATTATTTAATTAGCCAAATTGTTTATGTGAGCACTTTTCACCTGTTTTGGTGAACTCAATTGCTCTTACACCAACTTAGGGTTTCATATTTAGGGCTTATTCCTTCTATGTTAGGGTTTTAGATTTGATATTTTTGATTAGACATCCTTCATTTCAAATCTAATTAGAGTTTGGATCCATCCTTTATTTGTAATTCATTGTGATTCTCATGATTAGGGTTTGATCTTTCATTGTTTATCTTCATTCAATGTCTACCTTCTTGCCCTTGGATTGTGCATTATTGATAGATCATTTGTCTTGGTTCCTTATGACTCCATTTCGAGATTATTATCATGCATATATCAATGATTATAAGGTGTTCTCACGCTTTATCAATTCCTATCTTTTGCCCCTTAATGATATGCCAACCTTCTTTCATATTGATGATGCTTCATGTTCCATGAATGAGTTGTTCTCATGCATATATATCCTATCCTCTTTCATGGATTTTGGTAATGTTTTTCTTTATATTTTGAGACGTTGCCTCATTTGTATGCATGTCATGATGATGGGCTTTGTAATGCTTATTTTTCTACATCTCATGTTAGTTCTATAGATACTCATGATAATATTTTAGTTGGTGAAGCATTACATGATGATAGCTTGGATTATGATACTAGTTCATTCATCTCTCATGTAGATGTTATTGATACTTCGTTAGCTCCTTGTTCATTACATAATGATATTATTGCACATAGTGAGAAGTTATTACATGACAACTTTGATGGGTCTAGTAGTGATGCATCTTTACATGTTAAATACTTTTTACTTGTAAATTATGAATACATCAATGATAATATCTTATTGATTAGTAAGTGTAGACTTCATTTGAGTGGTAAAGATTTACAATGGCTTGATTCATCTTGTTTATTCTACCATTCATTTATGGATTTCACACATTCTTTTAGTACACACTTTTCCTATCCTAATGTGCTCAAGGATAGTATGGACTTAGTTGAGCCTTCTCATGATTGATCATTTGATGCTATTCTACCCTCTACCTTTATTAGCCATATGGTGTATGCATCTTCATGTCTTACCTTTCACGCTAAGCCATCTCCGGCCTACAAAGGTACTTATTTTTCATGTTACGACTACTCAAAAATTGGTTAGAGATATGACTTAATTGATCAACTTAAGGGTATTCCACTTAAAACCTCTTTTAGATCTATGTACTAATTTGAAGGGCGTGGGCCCTTGCTCGATTGGCTAAGTAATTCCGTTGCGGTAAAGATGGTCACGAGGTCCAGTCTCCTCTCGTCCCCATGGTATTGGAGGGCATGTCGTGCCAGCGTCACCGGTCACGTGAAAAAAATTTACCAGGGACCAAAAATATAAAAATGAGGTAAAAATGTTTCAAGTCAAGCTTTAGGTAAAACCCTCATTCCATTTGATGCCAATCTTGCAAAGGTTGTCTTTATTCTTGAGCCTATCTATCAAAATAAGTCAAGATTTCGTTTGTGCCTCATGAGTTGCCACCTCCTCATCATTTAGGAGCATTGATTGCGATATATTATGGTTAAATATGGGGATATTCAAATTAAGTGAGATTTAGTTGATAATTAATTTGCTTTAAATGTGTATTAAAGGCTTCTTGGATGTAATTAAGGTTCATTATATTATTTTACCAAAATCTGAAGTAATGATAAAATGGTTTGATTCCACAAATCTCTTGGTTTTGCTACTTTGTCCATTACTCTTGGACTTGTTACATTTGACATTGCATTCCATGTGATGCCTTGTTCTTTAGAGTTAAATATTCTTTTGGGTTGTCCTTAGATTCATGCAATGGGTTTTGCACTTTCTACATTTCATCAAACTTTGAAGTTTATTCATAATAATAGGTGTATAGTCATAGTTGATGACAATCTTTTCCAATATTATCAAGTAGTTGAGAAACATAATTTATAGTACCTCATAATTGATTGATTACACCTACCATACCACCAAGAATCTCTTATCCTTCATCTACACCTCATGCTAATCTTGAGGGTGATTAGGAATCTCTAGATTTTACATCTTTATGCAATAAATAACATAAAGTGAGTGATATCAATTACACTATCCCTCTTTCATATATGGATTCCACCATTAATGGTTGACCACCTTAAATTTTTCATGAGGATGTTATTATAAATGACGATGCTCTTGCTCATGGATTTGAGGTTAGTGTTGATCTTGCTTATTTTCAACAAAAAAATGGGTATAATGGAAAAGGTTTGGGTTTGAAAGAACAAAGTGTATTAGAGCTTATTCAATCCTCACAAAAGTGTAATACTATTGGTTTGGGTTATTCTCCTACTGAGGCTAAGAACATAAAAGGAACAAACCAAATAATTTTTCAGTTAGCTTGTGTTGTTTTTGATTAAGATAAGTAACAAACCAGGGTGCTAAACCCTTTACACAAAGGTCCTTAGGGCAGAGCAACAAGCCATAAACAGGCCAAAAATAACACAGAAATAGTACAGAAACAACAGGCTAGCTGCAAACCAAAACAAGGGATCTAAATAACACCAGATCTCGAGGGCATAAATTTAACTCCCTTAACCCTCGGTCGCGAAGCATCAAAAAATTTAGAGAGTCCTTTCTTCTTTTTGAACAACTGTCCAAGAAAACTCTGAGTCTAAATCATCAGAGCGAGGCGAGAGGAGGGGACCCTCAACAGACATTGCATCCAAAGAGAAATCCCGTGCTGAGTAAGGAGTTGGCAGTGCAGAAGATGAAGTAGGTATCAACAAAATAGTTATTTGACCTGCGGCGAATGGGGCCAATAAGGGCGCTGAAGGCCCAATAGAGGTGGCCAGAGATAATGAGGGTTGGGCAGACCTGACATGATCAACAACAACAGTCCTAGTCGCCATAGGCTCCACAAGGTGAGCAGGCAAGAAAGATTCCTAGGAAAGATTTTTCTCCTGGGAAGAATCACCCTCTTGGGAGGAAGCATCCATCAGGCAAGTGCAAACAGTCAAATGATCAGTGAGTGTATTCTTCCACCAAGTTGCCGCACCCTTGTGATGAGAGTGAGGGCAACTAGAGGACAAGTGACCAATAGAGAAACATCTCTTGCATCTAAAAGGGAGACCCTCATAATTCAACAACTATGTCTATGGCTTGTCCTCAACCATCAAAACATCTCCATGGAGGGGTTTGGAGATGTCAATATCCAATAATATGTGAGCAACCATAGTATGCTCTAAATTTGAGGTCGTAGAGTCAACCTTTAAGAAGTGACCTATAGTGTTGCCAATCGCTTCATAGCAAGAATCCTCCCAAAATTGAAGAGGGAGATTCAATAGTTGAACCCATACTAGTCTGGTATTAAGCGACTCAGTGAGAGGATTGAAGAAGCAAGCCCATGGTTTGATGGACAACGAATGATCATCCCACATCCAAACCCTATCCAACACTAAGTCTCACTCCTTAGAGGAAGCAAATGTCGCTATGAAGAACCCCCTTGCGCTGGGATAAAGCTCAATATGTCCAACTACAAGAGGTTTCTAGGATTCCATGACCTAACCCTGCAGATTGGGGAGAGGGCTATAAACCATTGAATTTTTAGATCACTCCACACTTCATATAAAAACCCTTATTTTCTGAGACCTTAGGACCAAGACCTCAGGGCCACACATCGCCATTGGAGAAGAACGGGCACAAGGCATATGCCTAACCCTAGCCTGTGATGAGCATGCTTGAGCTCTAGAATTGAAATAGCATTAGAAAATGACTTTAGAGGGCACCCTGAAGCAATCTTAGCAACGCAGGGCTTAGAACCACTATTCTTAACAGATGATGAACTTGTAACTGGCACGACACTCGCGCCCTGCACAGTCGTTTGATGCTCTATTGTCCCATTTAAAACTGTCAATAGAGGATTTTCCCACTTAGAGTGCTTAGGGTTTTCCTTCTCATGCTCACATTCAGGCACCAGATGCTTGTTTTTGCTCCCTAAAACCATGCTTGGATGCACGCACTCAAACTTAGTCACTGCGCTCGGATGCACGCATTCAGACACCATTTTTTTCCCTATATCCTCTTTTGTATGCGACAATTTTAAAGTAGGATGTGTTCAAGTTTGATATAAATCTATAATTAGTGCATCCTCAGTTAATTTAAATATACCATATTCTACTCATCCTTTAGACACTTTTGCCAATGATGAATCTCATATTTTATTCTTGGATATCTATGAGGATTTTCCTAAATTTCATTTTGATAGAGTTTTTCCATATGCTCTTGAGGTCTAGAAATATTTGATGATTTACCCACTAAACATTTTAGTGAAGATATACATACTCTTGTAGTTGGTAGTACTTTTGATGTTGAAATCAACAAATTTGATAAAGAGATAATGTAATAAATTGGTGAATGTTAAAACATTTTTGAGTGGCATAATACATCCACACTCATTCAAGATTATGGTGACTTGTGCACATAGTCTTATTAGGATATGTCAGGTATCTTTAGTAATATTATCATGCATAATATTATTGTTGAGTCCAATGCTAAACTTGCAAAGTAGAAAATTAGAAAGATGCATCCTAAATTTGCTTTGATGTTAAAGGACAAAGATGAAAAGTTATTGAAAGTGAGCTTCACTAGATGGATCAGTTAGTCCTTAGATTTCAAATTTAGTACTTGTAGCCAAACTTGATAGGCATATTCACATATACATTATTTAGAGATCTTAAGGCATCCCCCAAAGATGATTTTCCATTGCATAACATTGATATGATTGTTGATTCCAACATAGGACATGAGATGTTATCATTTATGGATGGATTTTTAGGCTATAATCAAATTCTCATAACCCCCAAGATCAAAATAAGATAACTTTTACTATTCCTTGGGTACATTTTGCTACATTGTGATGCCTCTTAGGTTGAAAAATGCTGATGCTACTTATCAAAGGGTTGTGACTTAATCTTCTATGATCTGATGCATAATATCTTAGAAGATTATGTTGATGATATTTTGGGTAAAAGAACTGAATTGATCATCTCTAATATTTAAGGACCTGTTGTCACTTGGATTTGCACCCTGCGTTGAAGCGCCATGCTGCAACAATCCAATGAAACATTGGAGTGATTTCCAAGTGTGGGACCCTGGAAGGAAATCAAACCTCTAGAGAAGGCTGGTTCCTTTTTTGAATATAAGATTTAGAGTGTGCTAAGACTATACCTAATCTAATCACTGTTGTGTAAAGGGGAAGAAGGAGAAACTAAAATTTAAAGGTGATTCACCATGTTTGAATGTTCGGCCCTCAGATCAACCATATATGCACAGAATAATAACAAGCAACAGACGAGCATACACAAATCACAAACTACCTGCAGAGGTAAAAGAAACTAATTGAAATCTAAAAGGAAAGAAGCATTCACAAATGGATAATCAAACATAAGTATTACACACAACAGAAGAAGTGCATGAAAAGGTAAAAATCTATTATTTCTTACCAAAGAGGCACAATTACAGTTGATACAAGATGTGGTTTTTAGACCAAAATCTAACATAATACATTCAGTTTCATGCATTTTATAGCATTTTACAATGAGTCGCCATCACATATTGTAATAAATTCGCCCTATGGGCCTGTCAAAAGATATTTTACAAAAGGAATGTCTAAAAATATCTGTTTGTCTTTGACATAAATGCAAAAAATATCTTCTCAGAAGTAGCTGAACAAATATCTGTGTTGAAACCTTGTATCTTCTTTTACTTGCAACAATAAATGCCCAACAACACATTCTCGTTGGAGTTAGACATTTGACTTTCAATCTGGCTTGTATTTTGCCTTATCAGCAAGATTTCATCACGATTAACCATGGTGGATCCTGGATTCCATTTCTTTTCCCTTTGTTTTTGAAGATTACGGAAGTTGTCAGAGATCGAACTTTGGGCCTTCATTGTTCCACCTTGTAAAAGAGAAGGAGAAAGGAGAAAACCCCGCCCCATGAGCTCTGCTATACAAAGGAAGATTACAATATCGACAGACTTTGGGCCTCAGGCCTTCCATCTTATGTCTTCCTAGAGAAGAAAGAAGAAAGAAAGTTCGAGCCCCACAAGTCTAAAGACTTAGCCATTTTTTGAAAGTTTCAACGGAGTTCGGGCCTCGAGCCTTCCGTCTTCATCTTCCAAAGAAAGTAAGAGGGAAGAAGAAATGTTCGAGCACCGAAGTCCAAAACACTTAGAATTATTTTGAAGGAAAAGAAGTAGAATTCGGATGCTAAGCCTTCCTCCTTATCACTTGTCTTTTGTCCACGTGGCAGTTTCCCGCTGTTTCACAGTCTTCAATAAAGCATCAATGGAGTACTCTATGAAATGGCAGAAAAGTCACAGATTATGCCATGTGGCCTCCCTTTGGGTTTTTTAGATGCTGAGATGATGAAACCTTCCACCTATCTTCTTTCTGCAATTTCATAAACCTACCATGGGTCTCCCCAAAAGGCTCAGCGGAATGGTGGAATGCCTTAGAAGAATTAACACTCGACAGAAGTTAGGCTTAGGTCCTTCCATCTTCTGCCTTCCAAAAGAAGAGGAAGAGGGAAGAAGAAAAGTCCAAAGTCTGACCCCCTGAAATAGTTAGCCGAATTCTCAAAGGGAAAGAGTCAGAGTTCAAACTTTGGGCCTTCCATCTTTCTCCTTCCAAAATGAAAAGAAAGAAGAAAGGAAGGAGGTCTAAACCCCAACATCCGAAGAACTTTGAACACTTAGAGGATTTTTACAAGGGACAAGGTAGAGTTCGGAGCTGATTAGGATGGCATGATGAAGGGGAGAACTCCGAACTCTGAAACTCTGAAAATGCTAAAAACATAAGGAAAACTCAAGATTTTTAGACTTAGTCAATTTTGGGATATTTTTTCTTGCATTTTTAAAGGGGAAAACACTTAGAGATTTCATGGATTTGGGCTATTTGGATGGGAAGCAAAATAGGACAACATTTTGGTGACTTCTTAGGGGTGTTTGCCTGCTAAACAAAAGGGAACTAGTGGCCTTAACCATTCATTGGGCATAGAGTCAAAAGGGCCAAAGCATATTGGAACAACTAAAACTTGCCTCAAAAGAACACCACAAAAGGAAAACAAGGCATACATTCTCCTAATGAGAGTGCAGCCTGTGCAAGAGCACTTAGGGAAAAGGAAAACCTAAAGTAGAAATCAAATAAACAATATATACAAAATCTCAAACCAACCTTAGAAGTAAGGTTTGCGATGGATCCCATTGATTGAGATCGGTAGAACTTCACCATCTAGATTTGAAAGATTGAAGGCATTGGTTTGTTTGCCGTTGGTGATGATATATGGGCCACTCCAGATTGCATCAAATTGAGTATGGCCTCTAGGTTTGGCTATGTCAGCATCCCACTTTAGAATAGATCTCCTTCTTTAAAAATCTGATCCTTGGCCTTCTTATCAAAATACTTCTTGGTCTGCTTCTGGTGTTCTTCCAAGGTAGCCATGGTTGACTGCCTCAGTTCATCTAATTCAGTTAATTCAGCCATCCTCACAGACCTAGCATCTTCACCTTCTAATTCCATTTGCTGAGCCAATTCTAATGAAGGAAGCTCCAAAGATAAAGGCAATCTAGCCTCTCTTCCATACACGAGAACAAAAGGGGAGTTACCAATGGCTCTTTTATAGGTGATCCTATCAGCCCAAAGAGCCAATCTGATCTTATTATGCCACTACCTCTGGTTTGTTTCCATGGTCCTCTTCAGAATTCTGATCAGGTTCCTATTAGTGGATTCAACCTGTATACACCTAAAAATGGCAAAGAAAAATTAAATAAATATTTATTATTTATTTAAATTCCCATTCCTCTATCAATGAATAAATTCATTAATTTATCTACTTGATTCACATCATCACTAATAGTCCAAATATTAAATAAATATCAATTTATTTAATTAAATCAATTAAACCTATTCTTCTAATGTCATCCCTTAATTAAATAATAATCAAATTATTTAATCACAAATCATCCTATTCCAAAGTCTTCATTCATAAATCCACATCACCGAAGCCATCTTCCGCATCCAAGTCACCCTCCACATCAAATCAGTATAGCATCATCGACCAACTTCACAAAACACCTGCGCATATATCCATCTTGGAGTTATTGCGTTTATCACCATCCCATAAAGCCATTTTAGAAAAAGCTCTTTTGGAGACAACAGTTCCTACGAACCTTGCTCAAGATCAATTCCAGGCTATGGTAGGTCATCTCACCACGCCACATTTTCTATCCTTCACTGAGAAGGATGACATGTCAATAAATCAACCACACAATGCATCCCTACACATTGAGGCCCAAATACATAAACACAGAATAAAAAGGGTCCTAATAGATGGAGGGGCTAGTTTGAGGGTAAAAGCACAAAGTTGTGTCACCCTTTTATAAAGGAAACAACCAACGTTGATTCAACTTTTAAACTTGAATCACTAAAAAGTGACATATATGTTTTGAATTTTGAATTGATGTAAACTAATAAAATATTTATTTTTTAGTATATTTTATGTTTGTATTTTTTGATTTTTTTTTTGAATATAGTTTGTAATAAATTGACACTATAATTTATTTGCTGATAAAATGCTGAAAAATGCAATTACATGAGACGTCAATCTTTATATAGTAAATTTTATTTTTTTTCTTCAATTTTTTTGTGTGTATTTATAACTTGAAAATTTAGTGCATGGATATATTTTTTTGCAATTTTGATAAATATATATTTTTAAATAAATAATAAAATGTGCATGTATTAAAATGTAGTTGTTTCCATTCGACGTCAACTTTCATATTAACTATTTATCTAAAATAGAAAAAAAAAGTATACCATCTTGATATAGATTCTTTTATCTAGTGCATCATATTTATTTTAATAAATTTTACTATTTTTCCTTGACATGATAATCGACCTAATGTTTTGTGGTGATAACCTACTTTTAGTAAAAATAGAAAGGAAAATATAAATAATAATTAAACTATTAAAAAATATAAATATTTTTGAAAACTAAACTTATAGATCTACAAAAGGGTATTTTTATATTTTTAAAAAAATGTTATCTACATGAGTAGAAGTTGTTGAAATATCAAAATTTTCAAATAATTTTATTGTTTTGGTAAATTGGCCTCATAGTGGTGCTATATATGCATTTAGCCAACAATTTTAGTTGGAAAAGTTGTGGACATATCTAACTTAGCTAGAATGAATCTTACAAGATCACATGTTTCACCAAAATTGATTTTTAGTTAGAAATACTTAAGTTCACTTGTGCTGATAAGTCGGCTGAAAGTGTGACACAGCTTTGTGCTTTTACCCTTGAACATTTGTACACTAAAGTTAATCCTTGCATTGAGGTTTTCTGAAAATGCTGTTGATCCCAAGAAAAAGATAACCATCAAGGCATATGATGAGGAAGAAAGAACCTCCAAAGAAATCATGGTTTTGCCAATACGAGTGGGACCAGTAGAAAGAGACGTGGTGTGCCGAGTTCTCGACATGGAGCTTGCATATAATATTCTTCTAGGCAGACCTTGGATCCATGCAATGAAGGCTGTCCCATCAACGTATCACCAATGTATCAAGTTCCTGCATAACGGTCAAGAAATAACCATGCAAGGTGACCTTGATCCATTTCAGTATTGCAATACCATATAGCCTAAACCAGAAGTTGAAATACCCACCAATAGAGCATTTTCTTTTTCCTCCAACCAAGTGGATCCAAGTTCCTTAGCTTCCACCTCAAAAACATCAGAGCTTAAAATCAAAGTCAAAGACAAGGGCGTGGGGGAGTATGTTATTGAACAATCTTTCTCTCTAGCACAGTTGCCACTAACACCAAAGCCTTATGGGAGACCTTCCATGAACAAAGCCAAGTCACTAGAGACTTCTATGCGTCCTTTCATTAAATAGGGAAGCCTATCTGATGAGAGTGATGAAAAAGATGTCTTACAATGGCTTTTCAAAGATGAAGATAGTCAAACCATACCAGAGGACCAACAACCTAAGCTTCCTACAGAATAGTATGGTCAAGGTTTTTCCATGTTACAAAGGATGGGATACAATGGTCATGGTCTCATAGGACTAAGAAAGGATGGTATCATAGAACCTATCAAACCCCCTACTCAAACAACCTGAGACACTATTGGGTTAGGATGCCAAGGTAAGCATAAGGACAAAGGCAAAGGTAAACAAAAGGTTGAATACAGACAAGCAGCTACCACTAACTTAGTGGAACAAATTCATCGCTTGCAAGAGGCTAGTGAAACTAATTCAAATGAGTATGAGTGGGGCAACGTCTCTGATATGTCTTGTGAAGACAAAGGGATTGATGTTGTACAATGATATATCAATACTCCAACAATGTATGAGGGACAAAGCTCTAGGGCTAGACCGCTAGAGTCTAAACAGCAACATGACGAGAATGAACCGCATGAAGAGAGTATGATATCAAGCCTGACGAACCAAATTGAGGAGAGTACCATAATAGACCTTGTCAATACCTCATCCCATTCAAATAAATCCTCCATCCTAACCATAACTACCCTTGAGTCAGACCAACCAGATGATCCCTTACCTCTAGTTCACCCTGAATTAATAGATTGGGATCTATCTGAAACATCACTTAAGCTTGACACCTTTGAAAATGATGATGCCATCATCGACTACCTAGAAATTAGAGAACACTTACCCGTAGGAGACCACAAGGCTAGCTTCCCCATCAACCTTAATGACAAGGCATACTTCGGAGAGAGTGCCAATCCTTTCAGTCGTAAAAATGTCAAAATAAAAATGAGATCTAATGGTGAAAACTGCTCTACGACAGTGTTAGATAATGAAAAAGTAAAAAGAAAAGATGTATCTGAAGGTGAAAACCTCTCTGAGGCACCAATGGATGAAAGGCTTGACCCTCTCCCCCTTTATGCACATCTAGAAAGATCTTCAGTATTGATTGAACCAACATAACCAATCAACATTAGCATAGAGGCACATCCAAAACTCCTTTATCAAGCAGAGTCATTAACTGCACAAGAAATAATAGAATTTGCTGATTTCTACAGAAGAAAGTAGATAAAATTTGCTTGTTCTTATGCCGATATGCCAGGTATTGATCCCAATTTAATCATGCACCATCTGTCACTAGCTCTGGGAGCTAAGCCAGTTAAACAGAAGCTAAGGAAAATGCACCCCCACATAGCTTTAATGGTAAAAGAAGAGCTCAAGCAGTTACTAGATCTGGGGTTCATTAGAGCCATTGATTACCTAGAGTGGTCTGTAATATTGTACCTGTTTCAAAGCCTAACAAGAGAATAAAGATATGCAACGACTTTAGAGATTTAAATAAGTCTTGTCTAAAGGATGACTTCCCTTTACCAAACATTGATATCATTGTTGACCTCACAATAGGTCACACCATGTTGTCCTTAATGGATGATTTCTTTGGATATAACCAAATCAAGAAAGCACCAGAGGATCAACATAAAACAGCATTCACATGTCCATGGAGCACCTATTGTTGGTGCGTTATGCCATTCGGTCTCAAGACTGCAGGGGCAACATATCAACGAGCAATGGCAAAAATCTTTCATGACATGATGCATACTATCATGGAAGATTACATTGATGATATACTAGGGAAACCACTCACTAGAGAAGGACATCTTGAAGTCTTGGACAAAATATTCACAAGACTAGAGCAATTTAATGTATGGATGAATCCTAAAAAGTGTGTTTTTAGAGTAACATCCAGAAAACTACTTGGGTACATTGTATCAACAAACATAATAGAGGTGGACCTGACAATGGTCAAAGCAATTATGGAAATGCTGCCACTAAAGAATCTGAGTCAGCTACGGTCCTTATAGGGAAAGTTGCAGTCAATTAGAAGGTTCATCTCCCAATTGGAAGACAAGTGCCATCCATTCTCACATCTGCTACATAAAAATGTTCCATTCAAATGGGATGATAACTGTGAGCAAGCATTTAAGCGCCTAAAAGAATATTTGATGAATCCACCTATCCTAATGCCACCAATTCAAGGCAAACCTCTACTATTGTATATATTAGCTACACCCATAGCTTTGGGAGCACTGTTAGCACAAGAAAACCACAAAGGAATGGAGCAGACAATCTACTATATCAACAGGACATTAGTAGGTTATGAGCTTCAGTACACACCAATTGAAATGGCATGCCTTACAGTTGTCTTTGCTTCACAAAAGTGGAGACACTACATGCTCTCTCACTCCATAAAGCTAGTAGCAAAGATCGACCCATTAAAGTATCTACTCAGGAAAGCTACCCTGACAGGTAGAATGTCTAAATGGGTTATGATTCTTAGTGAATTTGACATTGAGTATGTGGACAGAAGAGCCATAAAAGGACAAGTCATCGCAAATTAGCTGGCGGATACACCTTTGATTTATAAAAACCCCTAAGTTTTGAGTTTCCTGATGAATCTATATTCAACATCACAACAATAGCTTGGAAGCTCTACTTTGATGGGTCATACACGCGACATGGATCTGGAGTAGGTATCTTGCTAGTAACACCATA
Source organism: Cunninghamia lanceolata (assembly GCA_027924645.1). Lineage (NCBI taxonomy): Eukaryota > Viridiplantae > Streptophyta > Pinopsida > Cupressales > Cupressaceae > Cunninghamia > Cunninghamia lanceolata. The sequence continues at coordinate 163,114 of BSBN01001906.1, read as the reverse complement.
GGGGGATACAATCCCTAAATCATACAGACTTCTGTTCCCATGCACCAACAATGTGGTTGAGTATGAAGCACTGGTTATCAACATAAAGATGGCAGTTGAGTGGAAGATCAAAGAGCTTCATGTGTATGGGGATTCACAACTTGTCATTAATCAAATAAATGATGAATACCAAACAAAGGACGAGAAGCTGACACCATACAAGCGTATGGTGGATGACTTCAAGGAATATTTCGTTGTGATCTCCTTCAAGCAAATACCAAGGTTGGAAAACAAAGCAGCAGATGCAATGGCCACTATTGCATCCCTTCTAGATACCCTAAAAATCACTCGCAGTATGAGTTTTTGGTGGAGCCAGTCTCCCATCCAGCCTTTGAAAGCCCAAAAAATAACACCATTTACCACATTGTATGAGTTGATTCTCCTTTATATGGCAAGGTCTACACCTATCTTAAAGAGAATATCCTACCTCCTGACCTATCAAACAACCAAAAACGTACGTTCATACGCCAATCATCTTGATATACCAGTATTGCTGACACCCTGTATAAACGAGGTTTAGATGGTACTCTCCTTAGGTGTTTGGATAGTGATGAATATCAGACTGCTCTAAGAGAGGTTCATGGAGGAATATGTGGGATGCACTCTAGTGGTACTACTCTAGCGAAGAAACTCATGCGTTTAGGATATTACTGGCTGAGCATGGAAAAAGATTCCTATCATTTTGTCAAGCAGTGTAAGAAATGCCAAGTTCATGGTAATTTGATACATGTACCCACTCAGGAGTTACAACCCTTAATGACACCTTGGCCCTTCTGTCAATGGGGACTTGATCTAGTAGGCAAGATTCACCCTTCCTCCTCCACTGGCCAAAAATTCATTATCATAGCCATAGAGTATTTTACGAAGTGGATTGAGGCCGTTCCATTAATCAACGTCACAGGGAAATAGATTGCATCCTTCATCCTTAACTATATCATATCCATATATAGTATTCCATTATCTATTGTCACAGATAATTGAAGACCCTTCAAGAATTAGGATGTACAAGAACTCTACGATAAACTCCACGTCCAACATCATTTCTCCACTCCATACTACTCGCAAGGTAATGGCCAAGCTGAGGCATCGAATAAAACCATTCTGAAGATACTCAAAAAGACTATCGAAGAAGTTGGCCAGGACTGGTATATGAAATTAAACCCCGCTCTGTGGGCCTACAGAACTAGTATATGCACACCCATAGGTGTGACACCATACACCCTTGTCTATGGCTCTTAAGCCATATTGCCTATCGAAGTTGAAATTCCTTCCCTCAGGGTGTCGTTAAAGGGACTCATAAATGATGAGGAATATAGAGTATCAAGGCTTCAAGAACTAGAACTGCTAGAAGAATGAAGACAACATGCCTTTAACCATCTTAAGGCATACCAATAGAGAATGTCAAGGAGCTACAATCACAAGGTTAAGCCACATGTTTTTCAAGTAGGTGATTTGGTCCTAAGAGAGAATCCCCACAATCAACAGGATAGAGAGAAGAAGGGGAAGTTTGAACCAAATTGGTTGGGTCCCTATGCCATAACCGCTACCTATGGATCAGGTGCTTATCAGCTCTCAACATCAGAAGGTGAACTATTTGATGATCCCATCAATAGTATGCATCTTCAAAGATTCTATACCTAATAACCCTAATGCAAGGGATATATATATATATATATGGTGTAAATAGAAGCAAGTGGTGAAAACCTAGAAACAAGCGCTATTTGTGACTAATCGCTACCTCCATCTATTAGTAAAACCCAACCCACATCCATTGTTCCTATCATAATCATCCAATAACTGCATCCATTTTGCATCTACCTAGCAATAACCTACCATAGCTTGGTGTCTTGTCACCCCTATCACCTTATCCAGTAGGGTCATCCCATCGCATTATCCTATCATTTATCCTATCACAAGTCTATTGTCAGTATCAGTCAAATTTTGAACTACGTCGCCTCTGAGTTATCATGTAGGCAAGGCCATCTTTGATGCACCCTTGAGGCTCCTTCCCTATTCATCCATATCCCAAACCATACCATAAACCTATGCTTCATACATCCATCACTAGTGTTAGCCTTCAAGGTCGAACTATGTTGCCTCTGCATCATCACATAGGCAAGGCCATCATCGATGAGCACCCAAGGCTTCCCACCCCTAGGTCTTTAGATCCACATAGGTCCATCCTGAACTATGTTGCCTCTGCATCATCACATAGGCAAGGCCATTTAGTAATGAGCCCCCGAGGCACTAGGTCAGTCCCTTAGGGTCCTTCACATTGTTCATCGTCAGTTCACCCATAATAAATCAATCCTTTACTTGACTGGGGGCAAATCTTTGACCTAGTCAGAGAATAGGATTCTTGAATGCTGTAAATTTAGATGATAAACAATCAGATCATGGTTTTATCACTAGACAACAAACAACACGACAAGCAAGTTTTCAACACCATCTTGACACAAAAGATAACAAGACTACACTTGGCAAATCCCTTTTGGCCTAAGACATCAAACTAATTCTATCAAGTTATTGCAAGAAAACATGTTTTGGGAAAGAAAGTTTTTCAATGGTTGTTTTAAAAGTCTTATGTCATGATTTTTGTTATTATGTCTTTCTACGCTACTCAAGGATGTTTCAAACTAGAGAAGCTATGATGGGGGCATAATTATTTATTTGTTTTCTGTTTGTGGGTTTTTCTTTAGTAATGTGAAAGCCTTATCTAACGACATGATCAACAAAATGATCATCGAGGACATCGAAGGCCTAAACATGAAATATGTGTAATCCTTGTCTGTTGATACACAAGCAATACTCAGGTCATCTAGGTTCAATTTTGACTAGATACGTGTATTAACTTGCTAAATCAAAATCCATGTAAGTGATACTCAGGTCATCATGGTTCAATTATACCTAGATTGTTGTATTTTCTTACAACATTTTAAAAGCTCAATGATGAAACAAAGTACTTCAAATACTCGCACAATCGAAGATGACAAGAATCCATATCCATACTTATCTCGTTGCATTCCATTTTCATTCTAAGCATTTTATCATTTTACCAAAATCCACGTGTCTTTGTGATCATGTGTTTATCTAATTTCTTATCTTTCATTCATTAACCATTATCTATCATTATCATTATCCAATTTCTTATCATTTCTTATCAAATCACTCATTATCCCATTTCTTATCTTTCATTATCATTTCTTTTCATTGTCCAATTCATTTCTTCTGAAAGGGGTATTGTTATTAAGATTGAGTATACTTGGCATTAACAAAAAGTAAATCATCGTGTGTCATAGTTAGGTCCATCATCATAGATGCATATCATTTTGTTCATTAGGGTGCATAAACACAAGTAAATCATAAATTATCCATAACAAGAGTCATATACTCACATCATTTCATCCATTTGAGTTTCATATGTATATCATGAGAAAAAAAAAAAAACATAGATAGAATGATCATCAATTAAACCATCTTAATGCATGCATACATGATTCATAATCATCATAGTGTTGCATCATACAAATCATCATATAGATCATCAGGTCCATCGCATAACGTACACATATGCATCAAAATCATAACCATATAAGTCATCTATAAGCATAGCACATCATAACATCATAACGTAATTCATGTCTATCACAGTGAATCATAACATAGTCCATCGAATCATGATATCATATCATCATCATCATCAAAAAGAACAAGAGTGTCCAAGTATACAATGATGTTAAAATAACAATACATCTCGAAGTGTCCAAACCAAAGTGGTGCATACATGTCCAAATAAAAGTACTAGAAACTAATGCATGTCTAGAAACAACTAGGAGTGGCTCCCCCCTGATGGTGTTGGCTGTGGCAGCTGGATACCTCCTCCTCCACCTGATGTCCCTATCCCTAGTGCACCCCTTCCTAATGGTCCACGAGGTGGCCCCATAGGTCCCATCACCTTGCCACTCTCTGTGGGTGCCCTCTGTGATCTGCTATGGTAACTGGGGCGATAGTTGCTTGCCCTACGCTCTGGCGGCACCACCTGCTCATAAAGGGACCGCTAGTAGAAGATCTCCTGGCTTGCCCTAACCATCTCTGTAACTATCTGGCCAGTGGGACCCTGTCCCGCAGTTTGCTATACCTGCTCCAAGAGTGCCTTTGCCCTCGCATACCTCTAAATAGCTATGTCACACTCTAGCCAGACAATCTGTAGGTCACTCTACAACTGTGTGATCTGGGCATGCATCTGTCCTATCTGTCCCTGCTGCTGCACTAGCATAGACTGCATCTGAGCCATCTGGGCTCGTAACCCAACTATTACTCCATCATCTGGTCCCTGTCCCTGTGGCTGTACTGGAGGCTAGACCTGTCCCTGTATGGATAGCTAAGCTTGTTAAGTGGGATCAATCTGCCAGTGAACCCTCCTCCCATCTCCATCACCGCCATCATCCCCATCATGTCCACCATCATGACCTCCTCCTCCGTCACCCCCATCATCCCCACCTCGGCCACCTCTGCCTCCTCATCCTCCTCGTCTCCTGTGTCGCCTCCATGGCCCCTCATCGTCCTCCTCCTGATCATCCAGAATCAGGGCTCGCTCTCTTGGTTTGGAGTAGCACGGAAAAGGATGTGTAGTAAACCAATCATAGAAGTCCTACGTCATACCAGCATCTACTACTGCCCTCATCATCGGCCAAGGCTAGTATGGGATGTGAAGAAACTCATCGCAAGCCTACTCATAAGATGCGCTGGGTCCCCGTCGTGTCCGCTCCTTGTGCATATGGGCAAATATGGCATTACCCTGGGGCATCCCTTGGATTCTACCAAACTGCCTGTACACATGTGATATAATGTGTCTCTCTAGAATATAGGGTGTCCTCCCTATAAGCCATCTCATCTGAAAACAAAAAGGTAGCTCAAATGCATCATCCTCCCATACCTCGCAATCCAGGTATGGTCACCACTCGACTCTGTCCACATTGTCAAATGAGTGTCAGTACTCCAACTTTCCCATCTTGGGCTAGGAAAGGCTCTCCTGAAACATATAGGAGTGGGCATGACCCCTACCCCAAGTGCCAATGCCAATAGGATGAGTAATAACTATGTAAGTCCATTCCCATCTCTGTAAATGTGATACTCCGCAAGCTAAGCTAGAAGAACCATCATATACAAACTGGTGTAAATCACGATACAAGTGTGCAAGGATGCAAACTCCCTAGGCATATCGAATACCCTCAGTCGTAATCTGCTCTAACACTTGACCCATCCAATTACAAATCCATGAGATCATCTACTGGGGCACACGATACCTCCGAGCAAACCTGCCACAACTGAAGGAAGCGACTCATACTCAGCTAGCATGTCAGCCCAGTTGATCTCAGTACCCTCAATACTGTCATCATCAAATACTTGTCTGCACTCATCTAACCTTGCCCCAGTCTGGGTCTTGTACTCCACGAGCTCTCCATAAATAGGTATATGAAGAATCCTGTGGACATCCTCCAAAGTAACTATAATCTCCCCAGTGGGAAGATGAAAAGTCTAGTCCTCACTGTGAAATCTCTCAACTAGAGTAGTCAACATGTCGAGATTTGCCCTAATCTCAGGCATGAAGCAAACAAAAGACAATCCAGCTAATCCAAGTATGAGTAGATCAGTCTTAGTAAGATAAGGCCTTAGCATCTGTGTAATTAAAAATGCTCTTTCGACATGAGAACATCATCTAGCTCCTCCTACAATCAAGCAAGTGCGCATTAATCAATCAAAATTGACAAAACTTTAAATCTATTTATCCAACATCAACAACTTAGCTATTTTAACAAGAAAGCAATGCTATCATCTCTCCAGAGATTTTATGAATCTCAAAGATGACGTATCAGTTGACCAACATCAATCACATAGTTAATTTCATCAAATTTCTAAGTATTTTGATCAACCAAAGTCAGATGCACAGTTTTATCTCATATTCACAGAATTACCTCATATGCATAGAATCATCTTATATGCATAGCTTTACTTTACATGTGCAGGATTGTTCTTTAAAAACGCAGCATAATTTTACTTGCGCAGTAAAACATTGTATGCACAGCATCCCTCATCGCATGTGCAACAGGATTTTAGAAGCACATAAGTAGACTTGATTTGCGAAAAAATTGCATATGCGCCAATTCCGGCGTCATGTGTGGTATCATGCGTCATATGCGCAGTTATGCCTTTTGGTGCATTTAAAACCTAAAACTTTGGCCTACAATTAATGCTATCATTAATGACCCTAACCTAAAAGTGAAGGGGTACTTACCGACGGCCCGTAGTTTGCTGGATGTTTGAACTGTCAGATCCGTTCGAATCGATGAAGCTCAATGGGAAATTGCTACATATTCACTGACTACTCTGTGCTCAAAAGGCTCTGATCTCCTAAAAACTCTCTCAAAGACAAGTGTGCAAATGACTAAGAATGTGACCCCACACTCCTATATATAGCGCATGGAACCCTAATGGGGGGTGCTTGACCTTTTCCATGTTGGGGCATGATTTTCACCTAGTTTTTCTTCTAGGTCAACCAATTTCTTCACCCATCTATCAAGTCAACCTATTGTTCAACCTATCTCATCGTGGGATTGTCTATCATCCTGTCAATTTCTTCTTGTCCAATCTCCCGAGGGGGCATCCTAGCATCATAAACCTGTACCAGGGGCAAATTAGGGCATGTATCAATCGTAATTTTTTTAATTCTTTGAAACAACGTGATAAAACACATTGTCTCAAAGAGGGGCAAAATATATACACCTAAAAATGACTAAGACAAATTAAATAAATATTTATTATTTATTTAAATTCCCATTCCTCTATCAATGAATAAATTCATTAATTTATCTATTTGATTCACATCATCATTAATAGTCCAAATATTAAATAAATATCAATTTATTTAATTAAATCAATTAAACCTATTCTTCGAATGTCATCCCTTAATTAAATAATAATCAAATTATTTAATCACAAATCATCCTATTCCAAAGTCTTCATTCATAAATTCACATCATGTAATCCATGTCATCTAATCCACCTCACCTTGTTGCACATGTAATTAAATATTTTAATATTTAATTATTCTATTTTCCCTCACCCACATGGCATATTCTTCCTCCAACCATCCCTATTCCAAAGGGCATGGTCTCTCCATGTCACCATGGTCAAAGGGACACTTTGTGACACTTGTTCCATAGTCCCTAGAATCTTTCCAACCTCCCTACAAACATGGTCTCCTTGTTTGACCTTCTCTCTTGGGTCATGGTGAGCCTTGTGACATGTGGACTCATGTCACACCTTTCTCTCCTCCATGTCAAGGTGAGAGGAACATCTTCCCTCTTTCTCTCCCTCATCTCAACCAACTCAATCCTCACCATACACCTCTCAAGACTTCTTCTCCACCATTAAGATCTTGACACTTGGATTTGGCCTCTCCTTGGCCTATAAAATGAAGCTCATACCCTCATTCTATCATCCACAAGCTATAGCAAACTTGCTCTGCCGGAATTGTACCAGCGTGCCTTTGGCAAAGGATCCATATTGTTCATTGCATTATCTCCATTATCCTCATATCCACATAATCATGTCTTTAATCATCCATCCCTCATCTTCATAAGAGTTGCATTGTAGGTAATCTCCATTGCATTATCCAACTACAGCCATTCAAGTATTGTCATCTTCAACAGTGAGGAAGTGCACACTTCTGTGAGCTCTATTCATCAACAAGATCAATACAAGATAGGCGACAATGGAAGCTTTGAGGTAAATCAATCTTCAAGGTAATATATCTTTGTTTATTTGATTTACATCATATTTCATTGAGTTATTGGATTACTAGTAGTTTAATACAGTTGATAATATTTCCTCTAACACAACCAACCCATTACCTTGGGGGTAATAATTAGATGAAGTCTTCAAGAACACATTATATTTCAAAGCCCAATCAACTATCCTAAAACCAATAAAATATCTTGCATTATCAGAGATGATAGTGTGAGGAGCTCCAAACCTTGTCATGAGTTCTTTTAATAAATCCATAATGGCCGATTCTGTAGGCTCTTTAAGTGGGACAACTTGAACCCATCTGGTGAAGTAGTCCATTATAGTTAAAACCTATTTGTGGCTAGCAATGGATGTAGGATTGATCATGCCAATGAAATCCAGGCCCCACTGTGAGAAAGGTTGATCTACTTGAATAGGATGAAGTGGGAGGGCTGCCAACCTTTTCTTCCCAGCAAAGAGAGCACACTCTTTGAATTTGCTTACCCATACATGGACATCATTAAATAATGTGGGCCAAAAGTAACTTGCCCTTATTATTTTCATTGTTGTAGCTCTTGCAGAGCAGTGACCCCCAGTTGGACCAGCATGGAATTCACCGAGCAATCTGCCAATCTGATTTGTTTCGATGCATCTCAACAAGACTCCATCTAGATTCCTTTTAAATAGAACCCCATCCACCAAGGCATAAGGAATGGACTACAATCTAAAATGTCTTCTCTTAGTTCTGTCTAATCCATAGGGATACTCACTAGTGGATAGGAGCCTGACCAAGTCTGTTGTCTAGGAACTTACAGCTACTGGTTTAGCTATAGGTTCTACCTCATTCAAGTGATAGGATGAGTTCACTTCATCCGCCGTATGTTGAGCTAGCTATTCACACAACCCTCTACCTCTAATCAGCTTAGTGGATTTGATAGTAACATCGTATTCCAGGATCTTAGTGACCCAACTTGCTCTCTTTTCACTGATTTTAATTCCCATTATATAGTCTCTCACACTAGGATGAGAAACTAACACTTTGATATGGCTATTTGCTAGCATATATCTAAACTTTTTTAATGCTCTTACAATGGCAAAAACCTGTTTGTCCATGGGACTATACCTGACCTCATAGTCCTTCAATGTCTGACTGAAAAAGGCCAGGGGTTGCTCCATACCTTGGTCATTTTGTTGCATTAGAAAAACTACAACGCTGCTCTCTCCTCCATGGGCATAAAGGATAAAGTCCTCATAATTAGGATTCATAAGAGTAGGAGCCTGGGCAATTTCTTCCTTTATCTTCTCAAATCCATCCTCCTTGGTCCACCTAAAAAAAATCCTTCTTAAGCATATGGGCTAGTGGTTTGACCAAACCAGCATAGTTAGGAATGAATTTCCTAACAAAATTAATTTGCCCCAAAAATGACTACAGATCTTTTTTATGAGCAATTAGAGGAAGAGTGAGGAGAGCTGAAGTCCTTTCTGGATCTATGGAGATCCCATCTTTGGACACTAAATGAACCAGAAACTTGCCTTGAGAAACAACAAAAATACCGTTCTTGGGGTTTAGAGACACCCCAAACTCTCTGCATCTTTCAAAAATTTTCTCGAGATGCTCCATATGATTTTCTCCTTTCTTGGAGAAGACTGTGATATCATCTAGATAAATCAAGATGAACTTGTTGATAAAGCCTTTGAAAGCAATATTCATTGCCCTTTGAAAAGTGGCACCAGCATTGGAGAGCCCAAATGGCATTTTTGCATATGCCATGGTTCCCCACTTAGTGGTGAATGTTGTCTTGAATTTGTCCTCATGTTTCACAAATATCTGGTTATAACCAGAAAAACCATCAAGCAATGAAAACCTTTCTACCCTGCAACAATTTGCAAGATTTGGTCCATGGACGGTAGAGGATAATGGTCTTTCAAGGAGGTGCGATTCAGATCCCCAAAATCCATGCACAACCTTATCTCATGATTTTTCTTCCTCACTAGTACTAAATTAGCTACCTAGGTGGAATACTTGATGGGGAAGATAATTCTGGACCGAATGAGCTTTGTAATTTCCTTTCTCATCAGAGGCTTGATTTTAGGATTTATAGGCCGTTGCTTATGACGGACGGGTTTGGCATTTGGATCAAGGTCTATGGCATGTTGGGTAACATTAGGGTCAAAACCCTTTAGGTCCTCATAATTTCACAAAAAAACATCACTACATTTATGAGAAAGGTGAATAAAGGTTTGTTGTTCAACATCACAACATACCTTTCCCAGTAATAAATCCTTGTCTTGGGCGACATAAACCTTTTGATAGTCCTTCCTTTTGAATGTGATGTTCTTCTCGCGCTTGAATTCATCATCATGGCTAAAAATAGCCTCTAGCGTGACCAAACCTTTGGACAGCTTGTTTGTCTTCAGTTGAATAATCTGATCACCATACCCTTATTGCAATTTGGATTGCGTAGTTGATGAGAACTCAATTCATTTTGGATGAAGTTTACAATTTGATCATTACTATCAAAAATCTGCCAGTTCACATCATTGTTAGGGACTGAGGGCCTGACCACTATCCTGACATGTTGATCAAGACCCTGAAAGAGGTCTATGGGAGGAGAAAATTGAGCACCAACTATTGCCAATTGGTCTGCCTTAGAATTTAATTTCCTTGGGATTACCTGTATGTTGAGAGCATTAAAACTCTCAAGCAGGCCCCAAACTCGGTGTCTATAAGCTCTTAGGAGCTATTTTTGTGTTGCACATCTTTCCCTGACCTGGTTGACCACTAGTTTAGTATCTCCAAAGATTTCCAGATGTCTATTTTTCTTCTTTTTGGAAATCAACAGGCCATGGACTAATGCCTCATACTCTGCAACATTATTTGTGCATGAAAATTGCAGCCTATGAGCAAAATGTAGTTTCTTACCAGACGAAGAGATCAGTAAGACTCCTGCACTAGCCATTTATGCTCTTTGCACCATCAAAGAACATTTTCCATGGGCCATCATAATCATCATCTAGTTTAAGTATAGAGGGGACAAAAGAATTCCCCTCTTAAATCATATAGGTGCCTACTCTAGTTGTTTCAGTGGTGTCATAAGGATCAAAATCAAAGTGCTCCTTTGCCCATTCATCAAGGAAAAGATCTGGGTTGGAAGGGGGGAAGATACTATTTCAAGAGACCCTGAATCATGCACTTCCTCATCCTAAATCATGTAATGAGGGTTCACCAAGCTATGATCATAATTCTCTACATGATAATTTGAAACTAGCTCAGCCCTAATGGTGAACCTTGTGTCATATCTCATCCTCAGCAGCATGTGAGACCAATCAGAAAAGAGGTAGCCACCCATCTTAGTTATGAGATCCCTTGACAAATAGATAGCAAAGAACAGAGGAGGATCAATGAACGAAATATCTTGACTAATAGTTAAGTTTGGATAGGCATGTAAGGTCAGATCCAATCCTTTAATCACCCCAACATTATTGACAGAAGTACCATCCAGCTATAATACACTTGATTAAATAGGAGTATATTTGATGCCTGATGCATCTACTATCTTCTTGGGGATGACTGAAATGCTATCCCCTGAATCAATCATACAATTGTGCACCAATAATTTCCCAATTATTAGAGACAAGTAAAATGGGGATGGCTTCTTTGTTGGACCCCCTGCTCTTCACTTGGTTGCACAAGATTAACTGGGCTCTTTTCTTTCTGCTTTGTCGATTCAACTGATGGGAATTTCTCTAAGGACTTTTGCAACAAATCCCTTTGAGAGGGGATTGACATTACCTCCCACATTGATACGTTTACATTTGTCTTTTGTTCCACAATGTTCAAGGGAAAAGTTGTTTTATGCATTGAGGGAATCCATGTTCCCTTCTTTGACTACTCTGCTACTTGTTTAGGCATTTTTTGAGCCTGATGGAACCTCTTTTGCAGTAGCATGCCTACTTCTATGAGTTGAATTTGCAGCACTGGCCCCTTTTTCCTTTGAAATAGGTTCCTTTTCCAATTATCTCTTTTTCGACCTTGTGTTATCTGCAACAGGCATTACCACACTGTCCATAGGCTGGTTGACCATACAAAAATCCTCAGGAGTCCATAACATCAAGTTGGAATCAGAAGAAACCTCATTTGGTACCTTTGGGTTGTTGTTGGTTGCTTCCACCAATGATTTCTTGCTAAGTGTGAAAATTTTACACCATTATGGTTCACTCTTGTGCTCCAAAAGGACAAGTGGACTGATTGTGAGGTTGGTTGCATGGGTAACACCATTTCTGCCTCTTGGGTAAGATTGTTTTGAGTAGGGGCCAAGGCCCTAACTGGATTAATAGCTAGTATTTGTTGGATAGGTCTGACTATTTACAAAGGCTGAGCAGGGTTAGAATTTTGGTACCTATTTGGTTGGTAAACCTGGTTCCAGTTTTGATTTCTATTGGAATTATACCTTGATTTCAATTTTGATTTGAAGATTGCCCTTGGTTATAATTTTGATGGGGTTTGGGGCAATTTGAATAGCTATACTATTGACTTTGTTAGTCAAATTGGCCATGAGGGTTTTGAGGTCATTCTCTTCTTGGGAAAGAGAAGATGTGGAGGGTTTAGGCTCTGGGATGGGAGCAATAGTGAGATGCTGTAACTGTGAAGGTAGTTCTGGGAAAATGGGTACAGGGGGTCTGGGAGCAATTTTCATAGCCTATATTAAACAATTTTTAGCCTTCAAGTCTATCTCATATGCATCTGGTAAGGTATCAACATCCATAGATTGCATCATAACAACAATATCATAATTTAAAGCTCTTAAAAGATATGAAAAGGCACCTTGTGGAGACGGTTTGAGGAGAGTTGGGATTCTTTCCCATGTCCTCTGAAATATGAAGTTGATGTCTGCCATCATCTCACTGGGAGCCGTCTTTATGGTTGTCAACTGTTCCAACAGAGAAACATTGTCTGTCCTCTCTCCAAATTGCTTGTAGAGTGCTTTTCCCAGCTCATCCCAATCATGTATTGAAGTAGGGGTTAAAATCTTGAACCATTGTGTTGGTTTTTTCCCAGACTGGATGCTTATTCCCAGATTTCCCTACAAGGTAGCCATCAGTGATCAACAGGATCTCTGGGCCAGGGGCCAACAGTGTAGGAGATAGACTCTATATTTTATCTCCTCTTCTTCTTCAGGCTCTGCAAGACCTAGGGGGGTATTCCCTACTCAACATCCATGAGATACACATACAAGGATTGGGATGCTGTCAGAAAGCAGATAAGTCCTCCTGTAAGTAGACCAAAACTGAAAGATAAGAGCAAAGGGGCTAGCTTTGGGCCTATTTGCAGTTGTAGACAGAGGACTGAGGATCCTAAAACTAATTCTAATGTCCTAATGGTTGTTTTAGAGTTTGATTATGATTTTGAGTTTGGATGCAAAGCTAGACATGGTTGTAACACAAACACAAAGCAAGATTGGTGCTTATCCAGGGCCTGGAGTCAGTAGACATACACCTGTGAATGATCAGCATGAACAGCTAAAACTAGATTTCAGGGGGATATATATGATACCTGCCTTACAGATATCTCCCAATACAGAGTGTTAAGTTATCTCTACTTATGGCATCCCTACTGCAGTATACCCTTCCCAATGTTCAACCTGAAAACAGTTTAATCTACCCCTTGAGCAGAAGTTAAAAGATCAGACCTTCAACATAGGAATTCTATGTTTTAGAGTCTCAAATATTGCCCAAATATCTAGATTCAGAAGAAGAATACATGCAATACTGGAGACAAAATTAACAAAACACATGCTAAGATAGCATTTCTCATATAAGATTAATCATGAAATCAGTGGGTTCATGCCAAAACATACAACAAGAGATACATAGACTCACAGGTTTAGCTGTACAGAGCAACCAGATCAGCTTGTTTTGAATTACAGAGCCAAAAATCTTCAACTTTCAACAACCTCAAAATGAGTAACACTTCCTGCTTATAACAGCCAGAAAGTGTACCACAGCAATTAATTACATGGCTATTACAAAATCTGCCAGATACAGACCCTTCAAAGGAATGGCGCTCAAAATTTATTACAGCAACAGACAGAGGAACCTCGAGCCACGTGCCACTATCTGGAAGTCTTCATGTCAAAAATCCGGTACCTGACTATGCAAAAACTCGCCCATGCCCCAGCACAGTCGCCATTAAGGGTCTCAACCACCCGATGTCGCTTAAAAAACCGTCGCTGCATACAAAAAAGATTTCCTGCCAAAACACGTTCAACCGCGGGTTCAAAATATACAAGGGAATAATCCCACATTCACGGTGAAGAGATCACTCCAGCGCTTTAAAAGCATAACCGCATTCAAACAAAGTGTTGAGCGCTTTTGCCGCGCTCGACACACATGCCTTCGCCCACAGCCCATCGGCCAAACTTCTACCATCGGCAGATCAAAACAATGCTAGCCCGATATACCATCTCACTCCGATGGCATTGCTGTCGCCAAGACAATCCTCCCCGTCACCCCGATGCCAGCTCTACACCCCTTGTCGCTGAGACAAAGACCATCGGGGCAACCAAAAGCACTTCCGCCGATCACAATAGTCTCGCCGATGGTCCTTCACTTCCCACCTCCGTCGGTGAGACATACACCATCGGCACCACAAAAAACCCTTAGGCCGACAATATTACTCACTCCGATAGACATCCTCCAAATTCCCATCGGCCTGACACTACCCCATACTCGCCGATGGCAACTCCATCGGCCAGACCTGCACCATCGGCCAACAATCTGCCCATTCACCCGATAATCCTCCATTACACCGATGGCACCAAAAAACTATACTCTGTCGGCGAGACCTCAAGCGTCGGCGAACCCGAAAACTCTCTCACCGATAGCATTACTCCTGCCGATGACCACCTTGATCATCCCTCATCGGCCAGACTACCAACTGTTGGCCCAACCAAAAACTCACCTGCCGACATCAGTTGTTACGCCGATACAGCTCCATCGGCTAGAGTACCCCTGTCGGCCCAACTCTCCACACTTCGTCCGATGCACCAAGTCACGCCAACAACACACACATCCACTTATCGGCCAAACATACGCCGTCGGCCCAACAGGAAACTCCCTCGCCGATAGCACAAAGTCACGGCGATAAACAAAGAACACACCATGCTACCGAAATGATCGCCAAGACACATGCAAACTCATGCCGATAACACTTGAGGTACCCCCATCGGCACGACCAACATTGTCGGCAGAACCACAATATCCTTTGCCGATAGACCAAGCTCTTGCCGATGAACAGGAACACCTAGGGTTTGAAGGAAGAAACCCTCCAACAAACAAGCTCAGCCTCCAGGTCAAAACGAGTGCCAACACATTGCAGAGCTCTCCCCTTGAAGGATGAAACCATGAGCCTAACAGCCACATCTTCATGCTAAATATGGTGGACTGAACATATGTTTGATATGTCTTTGATATGTTTAATAGGTGTAGTAGAACCATCACCATAAAGGATGAAATACTCTTTAGGGCTGAAGTGGGTATGTCATTATGTGCAGCCAGGTCCAAAGGGTTGCCTCCATTGAAGGTTACAAAAGGCAGGTTTATTGCCATACTAGGAATATTCAGATTTATCCTAGGTATGTCCAAGCCTCTCCTTGAGTACTAAAACCTAACAGGAGGATGTGTAGATTGAGCTCTTGGGTGAGGAGGGGTAGCACTATTAATCCCTCTTGCAGAAGACCTAGATAACCTAGTTCTTCTGCTTGAAGCAGCAACATGTAATTCGACAAACTAATAATTATTACCTCTTGAAGAAGCTCTTGTCTAAACAAACATATAATGTTAGATTGATAAGAAACCAGGAGCCTATAGAGTCACCAGGTGCATGAAATTATTTGCCGAACTGTAGAGTACTGAGAACAACACCAAATTCTTAATTCAGATTAAAAATGGTCCCACCGGGTGTGCCAGAAACTGTTGTCACATGGATTTGCACCCTCTATTGAAGTGTTGTGCTACAACAATCCAGTGAAACATTGGAGTGATTTCTAGGTGTGGGACCCTACAAGGAAATCAAACCTCCAGAGAAGGCTAGTTCATAGTCTGAATATAAGATTCAAAGTGTGCTAAGACTAAACCTAATCTAATCTTTGTTGTGTAAAGGGGAAGGAGAAACTAAAATTTAAAGGTGATTCACAAGGTTTGAATGTTCAGCCCTCAAATCAACCATATATGCATAGAATAATAACAAACAACAGACGAGCATACACAAATCACAAACTACCTACAGAGGTAAAAAAAACTAATTGAAATCCAAAAGGAAAGAAGCATTCACAAATGGCTAATCAAACATAAGTATTACATAGAGTAGAAGTGCATGAAAAGGTAAAAATCTATTATTTCTTATCAAAGAGACAAAATTACAACTAATATGTAAGATGTGATTTTTTAGACCAAAAGCCAACATAATACATTCAGTTTCATGCATTTTATAGCATTTTACAATGAGGCGCCATCACCTACTATGATAAATTCACCCTATGGGCTTGTCAGAAAATATTTTGCAAAAGGAATGTTTGAAAATATCTATTTGTCTTTGACATAAATGCAGAAAATATCTTCTTAGAAGTAGTTGAACAAATATCTGCATTGAAACCTTACATCTTCTTCTACCTGCAATAATAAATGCCCAATAACACATTCTAGTTGGAGCTAGATGTTTGACTTTCAATCTGGCATGTATTTTTCCTTATCAACAAGATTTCATCATGATTAACCATGGCAGATCCTGGATTCTATTTCTTTTCCCTTCATTTTTGAAGATCCCAGAAGCCGTCAGAGATCGGGCTTTGGGCCTTCATTGTTTCGCCTTCCAAGAGAGAAGGAGAAAGGAGAAAACCCCACCCCTGATCTCCTCTATACAAAGAAAGATAACAATATTGATAGACTTTGGGCCTTCCAAAGAAAGGAAGAGGGAAGAACAAAGGTCCGAGCACCGAAGTATGAAACACTTAGAATTATTTTGAAGGAAAAGAAGCAGAATTTGGACGTTGAGCCTTCCTCCTTATCGCTTGTCTTTTGTCCACTTGGGAGTTTCCTGTTGTTCCACGATCTTCAATAAAGCACCAATGGAGTACTTCGCGGAATGGCAAAAGAGTCATAGATTAAGCCACATGGCCTCCCGTTGGGTTTTTTAGATGTTGAGTTGACAAAACCTACCACCTATCTTCTTTCTGCGGTTCTGCAAGCCTACTGTGGGTCCCCCCAAAAGGCTTAGCAGAATGGTAGAATGCCTTGGAAGAATTAACACTTGGCAGAAGTCAGGCTTCGGACCTTCCGTCTTCCGCCTTCCAAAAGAAGAGGAAGAGGGAAGAAGAAAAGTCTGAAGTCTGACCCCCCTAAACACTTAGCTAAATTCTCAAAGGGAAAGAGTATGACTTCAGAGTTCGAGCCTTCTACCTTTCTCCTTCCAAAAGAAAACGAAAGAAGAAAGGAAGGAGGTCTGACCCCCGAAATCCAAAGAACTTTGAACACTTAGAGGTATTTTGCAAGGAACAAGGCGTAGTTCAGAGCTGATTAGGATGGCATGATGAAGGGGAGAACTCCGAACTCTGAAACTCTGAAAATGCTAAAAACACAAGGAAAACTCAAGATTTTTGAACTTAGTCAATTTTGGGATGTTTTTTCTTGCATTTCTAAAGGGTAAAACACTTAGAGATTTCATGGATTTGGGCTATTTGTCCCTTGTTGCACATATTATTTCAAGTTGATTAATATTGATCTCAAATGTTAGAAATTTCTAACATATTAAGCTTTGTCCCTAGTATTCATAGAACTATAATTGGGTTTTAACCATGGGACATGTGCATAGGAAGTGTATTCTTGGAGGTCATACATGGTATACTTCAAAAGTTCCTTGCTGGTTTACCTTGTTACCCTTTTCAAGCTTGTTAAAAAGAATATATTATCTATTGATCTTAATGAAATAGAAGATGAAGCTTATTTCCTCCTAACATGTGCATTATAAAATGATATTAGACACATGTTTGCACATATATTCATAATAACAACCTGAGTGATAGGTAGCACTCATTATATATGTTGATTTATCTCTCTTTCCTATTGTTACCCTTTGAATTTGACTATCTCAGATAACTTCCCCATGGTGTTTCACAAGTAGCTAAAGGGTAATAGTAGTTGGGAAAAGGTCAAGTAAACGGGGGGTTTAAAATTGGAAAATAAGTAAATTAAATTAATTCTTTTTTAGAATTAATTGATTTAATTTTTATAAGACATGATGGGGTGAATTACTATAGAGATATAATTTATGGGTTCATAACTTATTTTGTGCCAACATGTACATTGAATTCTTATTAAGAATTAAATATTATTATTTTGTGCAAAATAACTAAAAGTTGTGTCATGGTAAGTTGGGAGAAATTAAGTTAACGAGGTGTAGGTGATTTTACATAACAAAGTAAATTAATTAGTGCATTGCACCCACTTATGTAAAAGGCCCTTGAAAATAAAAAAGATAAAAGGTAAGCAAATAATTTAAAATTGGGAGTTGGGTAAATGGGAAGTTACAAGTAGTTACCAACTACTTATGTGTCAGTAAATATTCAAAAAAAGATTTTTCCATTGTAAGGGGGTTTTTCTCTCTCCAGAAATTGATTTTCCAGAAAAGAGGAATAATATTCCTTTGGGGGCTTATTTTGATAATGGCTGTAATGTTTTAAAATATTATTTTTTAAAACATTAGGTGAGGTTTTGATATTTCATAGTATTGGTTGTGTAAATTTTTTTTCTAGGAATAGAGTATTGTTCTTTATTCCTGCTCATTAATACAAAGAAAACCTAATATTGTGTCAATTTTCATCTTGGCATGTTGTTAATTCTTCTTGAGTTGAATTGGTGGAAAGCTGAGTATAAGAAAATTTTATATGGCATGTATATGTGATGTGTTGATAACCTGTTCATTTGATGTTGATGTTGTTAGAACGCCTTCATTCTTGTGTCCATTGCTATTGTGACAGTATTATTGTAATCAAGTGTGTAGTATCCATTTTTATTCATTCTTGTGTCTAGGTGAAAATGTGGTAATACTATATGCTTCACATTCAAGATTATTTTGCTGTGGGTGTGTTGGGCATTCACAGTCAATCTATTTTTATTTTAGGAAAAATTATCTTTCCTGCTTTCAAGATAAAAGCGTACCAAAAAAAACAAATTAAAATTTTACAAAGGGTGCTGCCCCTTATCTAAATGCAGAGAATAGTTACAAACATCCATTTGTAATTTTTTTAATTGTTAGTTCATTTTGTCATCATTTAATAGGCAAATCATATAGAGAGTTGGTGAAAAATCTATTCACTAATAAATTTTTGGTGACTTTACTAGGGAATAGATGCAAAGTATCGATGTATTTTCTATTTCCTCAAAAATATGAAGATACCTCCCTTGGAATGGAGGTTGGTGACTCAACCCGGCATAACTTACAGTTGCCTGAATCAGTCATGGACAATGATAGTGATGATAAGAAAAAATATTCCTTGCTTGCACTTGCTGCGCAACGAAATGAGATTATTTGTGATCCTAAGCAAATTCAGATTTTGAAGAGTTTCTATGACGATAGACAACTTGATCTTGAAAAAGTACATCCCTTTTTGCTCTAGTCATTGCAAATGAATGAACATAAAGAGGGAAAAGAAATTGGTTTCTTTGATGACCTGAACAAAGAAAAACATGTGCATAAAGAAGTTGAAATTGGTGGCATTGAACACGAAGATGAAAACGGTATTGAAGAAAAATCAAATAGCCATCAACGAGAGAAAAATCTTGAAATTCATAAACATCTTGAAGTTCTAGCCCCAAATTTGCAATTGGAGGCATTTGAGGAAGATTTGGCTCAACCAAACACAGTCGAAGAGCCATGAGAATAATCATTAGACAGAGATTGTGAAGGTATGGGAAAAATGTTTGACATTCCAATTACATTTGTGGAGGGAAATATTTATGCCATACATCCTTTTGTAGATGCAAATGACATTGATATTCCAATAGTTTATGGGGAAATTGTGTGTCCCACATCTTTGGTCATAGAAGAAAGTAATTGGAGTATCCTTGCTATCCATGGTCAAAATTTTGAATCAATATTTGTTTTTCCACCTATAACTCATGCCTTTCCTATTGATGCAATTAAAATCTTGCTGTTGTTAATGCTCATGTCCTTGCAAAGGCTGCCCTCTTATAACCCAAAATTATTCCGGAAGGGCTCATATTTTATTCAACCTGTCAATGGTTATGTGTAGCCTTGTTTCTTCCTTCTTTCCTTTGTAAATAGTTTACTTTTGGTTTTGTTTGTCTTTTTTTTTGCTTTGTTCGTGCGTTTCCAATAAATACCAACATTAGTGAGGTGTCCCCCTATATATGATTGTGTTTTACAACCCATTGTGCACCAAAAAGAACTCTAGACTGCATAAACTCTTCAAAATTATTGGACATAAACCATGACACTACATCAACAACAATGTGTAGTATCCTAAAGTTTTTATTAGAGTTTACTAAGTTGATTGAATGTAACCTCTCCTTTGGTACCATCATCAAAAGCAAATGATTAAAAAATCTTAGCATGTTTGTGCACTATTGGGAGAATACTTGAGACATGAAACTATAGTTGTAGTGGAAGTTCTTTTATGAACTGACTACTTATTCAATTTCTTGTCATACGTTTCTAGCCAAGTCTTAAGATCCATTGATGCTTGATGATAGCTATCATCATTTCCTGTTGGGCATGCATTTTGTGTAAGTCCCTCCATTAACATGTTTAGAACCATGTTGTTGGGATTTAGTTACTCTCATTTCCTCCTCCAAGCTCTCAGATGATAGGATCATTTGGCTCTCAAATAGGATCACCTAATTTGTATAAGCTAGTTTGACCTACAAGGAGTGGTATTCATGTGGTAGGGTTGTGATGTTGGGTATATGGAGTCCTGCACTTGGAACTATGAGGAATACACTCACTAAATGGATTCAATGCAATGACATCATGGTAATTATGTGCTATTATTGAAAAACATTGGAGGAATATCTTAAGTAAGCTTTGATTTTGAAAAGGAGCAATGCAAAAGCAATACCTAGGCTTGTAATGGAATTTCATCTCTTGGCTGCCGCTAAGTGTGGACTTGAGCACTATGAAGAAGTTATTCAAATACTAAAGATATTGTTGGCCTTGTATAACCCTAAGACTGGCTCTGGGCATGCTTTTGGAGCATTTACAGGGCATATGCAACTTGGAGATACTTATTATATGTTGGGTCAAAATGAGAATGCATTACATTCTTATTATGCAGACCTCAGAATTCAGAATCAGTTTCTAGGAGATATGGATTGCAAATTTGCCCATTCATGTCGATACATTCAGAGTCTCACCTTCATAATCTCAACAAACTTTTCTATATAGACATTTCCAATAACATTTTAATTATAAAGTTTAGTCCAACATGGATTCCAAAATTATCTTTACACATGCTGGTTTTAAGTCCATGTAACATGGAAGGCAAGTTTCCAATGTTCATAATAACTCAATACAACACTGAGAGTGTAGATTTGTCCAACTACAATCTTGAAGGAAATATTCCCCAATGTATATGGGATGTCAATTTTCTTGATCATCTCAATCTTTATCATAATCACTTTGCATGAGTTTCACCTCATTCGTTGATGGATAGTAATTTGCTTATTCTGGATTTGTATAGCAATAATATTTAAGGCCAACTTCGGCTTCATCTTCGTACCCTGTATTTCTTGGACATGTCAGAAAAATCAACTCAGTGCATCCATTCCAGTGGAAATAAGTGAATATAATCTTATGCATCTCTCTCTCTTTAAATTATCTCAATGGTAGCATTCCACCTTCTAAATAGCAAATACAGGTTGTGGATCTCTCAAATAACAAGATTACAGGTGAGATTCCTACCAGTTTGGAGAATATCTTTAACTGTATGATGTTGAACTTTGAGAATAATTATTTGGAGGGCAAGTTGCCACGATAATTTGGGGACATGCTTTCTCTTAAAACATTAAAATTGGGTGGAAATGGAATAAATTTGTATATCCCATTCTCTCTTGTAAACTCTAAGCAGTTGGAGATACTAGATTTGAGCAATAAAAAAATGATAGGGATAGGGACATGGCGTTAGTATACTTTGTCTCAATTCTCCCCTACCTGTTCCATCCATGTAAAGGGACAAATGTCAAGGGATCTTCATTTCCTTTTCAACCCCATAAGGAGATCCAATAATGTCCATCTCTATTATACATGTCTTGAAGGTCTCCCACAATATTAATCCCTGTATCAATTGGAAACACAACCTGCTTACTTTTTATTGTTTAGTGGGTACAACCTATTCCTTCACATGAGAATGGCTGTGGTTGCCCACTTACAATTTCCCTCCAAGTTTTTTCAGCAATCTCAATGCCAAACTCCTGTTAATAATAAAATTTCTATCAGACCCTTTTCAGCCATGATCACTTCAAATCTTCCCTTAAACAGTAGATTGTCATCCAATTAGAGTCAATCTATTGCCAAATTTATCCTGTCACCAAATATGAGTGCCCTACTGGTAGAGTTTTAAATACTTCTCTATTGTTCAAAAATTATTCAACTACCTTGAGGAGAATAATACTTTAGGGAACATTTAGGTGTGGTGCATTTCTCTGGCATTAATGTTTTCTGTGGCAACAATTAATATAGATGATGCCAATGCCTATGTGGTAGCCTTGCCCAAAAAATTGTAAGATGATGAATTAAGTACAATTAACCTCTTCAAAGATAGCACTCTATTAGTTGTTTATATTACAAATCTTGTAGTCATTAAAGATGTGTTTACATTGGATGTTTTAGGGGTACCTCAAGGTTCTGGATCAGGGTTTATTTGGGATAAAGAAGGGCAACAATATTGTGGTTAAGATTTCTAGGAGGTGCTGTTGGTCTTGCAACTTGTGCAAGGTGGCTTCTAAGTCATAGTAGGTTGATGGGTAATATGGATCTTGATCATTGGCTTGAGGAAGGAAAAGATTCCACAATTGCATTTTGGAAGGACCATGTAGAGTTATTGGGAAGACTTGTTTGAGACATTCAACAAGCGTAATAGGGGAGTCATAGAACTTGAAGAAGTACAACTAATTGTGAACTCCTCCTGCAAAATGTTACTTGCATTTACTGAACATAAAAAAACTACCAGAAGGAGCATCAGAGAAAGAAATGATAGAAATCATGATGACAAGTTATGAAAAAGATCTTATGTCTCTGCTTCAAAACCTTCTTGGTGGAGAAATTACTTAAGCCTTACTCATTCAGATTTGGTTGGTAAAGGATAGAAGAGAAGACTGGAAAAGATCAAGTCTTGTTCCAAATGAATTATACCTAGTGGGGTTAGAAGCCAAGAATAGAACACCTTGTGATGCAGGAATCAGGAAATGTTGTTGATCGTATCTGCGAAGTGCTTGATCTTCCTCCTTTATCTCATTCATTTTGGAGCTATTCACTGTGTCTTAGTGTACCCAAAGCCACCTTCAACTACAAGTGCTAAGCAATTTTGGTTGTTCAAACATGTAACTGCACCCACTATATTGAAGAAGAGACCATCTCTCAAAGGAAAAATAGTTCGAGAGGCACAAAATACCTTCAAAATAGCTAGTCCTAATGAACACATAGAAGACGGGTCATACTTACATGTTCATGTGCATCCAAAGCACTTTCCAAGATGCTATGAGGTTGATTGGGCTTCAAGAGTTACTGCAGAGATTGGATCATATGTTGTTCTAGACAAACTTGTTGGAATTTTAGTTGGAGGAACAATAGATAATATTGAAGATACTTGTGCAATGTTCATAACTTGGGTGATGGAGCTTAGTTCACCTCTAAGGACTACCCATCAACTTTACAACTATATAGAAAGTTGTGCCATGTTTTCTAAACTGTGGAATTTTGTGCCAAGTTTCACACAAAGCTTCAGGAGAAAAAAGAAAGAGGTGCACCAATTGGGTTTGAATTGAGGTTCGTCATATGGTTTCTCTTCTGGTAAAATAATAGCTCCGGTTGAACAAGTTTCTTCAAAACAACTTCAATAGGTATAACTTACATTAACTGTTTGCAACCTGTTCCACCTGGGAAAATATTCCATTATATGTGCCCAGATAATTTTGCTCCTCGAATTCTTTTTAGAGAGCCTTTTCAAGGATGGTGATTGTGTCAACTTGAGGTACTGGAATGCAAAGGAGTACCATGGCTATATACTGCTATTGAAGGCCATGCATGGAGTTATTGAATTCTATAAAGAGAGTATTAGAATCATTGTGGAAACATTTTGATGTCTTTAGAGGAGGGAATACACCATATCTATGGGTCCGATTTCATGGTCTAAATACATGGGATATTTCTGTTGAGATCCTTAAGAAAACACATATAGCTACAACTCTAGAAACTAGATTTAGGCTTGCAAGTGAAGGCTTTCTTCTAAGAAGTTGAAGGCTCAGTGCATACCATAACTTGCATAAACAACTTTAGTAATTCTTTTGTCTGTTGAAGAAATGAAGATAACTAGAATTGTCCCAAATGTGATTAGAGACCAGAATGGGTTTATATTGATAGAATATGGAAAAGTCAGAGTTTGTAGGTAAAATAAGAATACAGTTTGTTTATAATAGAATTCAAACCATGTAGATGACTCTACAGCCCAATGGAGGCACTAGTTGATACAGAGATTCTGGAGTTCTCTACTTCCCATCAGGGAAAACAACCCCCAATTAGAGCCCCTGTTACCCTACAAATTGGGCCCTGTTACCCTTCAAATTTGACTATCTCGGATAACTTCCCCATGGTGTTTCACAAGCACCTAAAGGGTAATAGTAGTTGGGAAAAGGTCAAGTAAACGGGGGGTTAAAAATTGGAAAAAAGTAAATTAAATTAAATTATATTAATTATTTTTAGAATTAATTGATTTAATTTTTATAAGACATGATGGGGTGAATTACTACAGAGAAATAATTTATGGGTTCATAACTTATTTTGCACCAACATGTACATTTAATTCTTATTAAGAATTAAATGTTATTATTTTGTCCAAAAAATAACTAAATTTATGGGTTCATAACTTATTTTGCACCAACATGTACATTTAATTCTTATTAAGAATTAAATGTTATTATTTTGTCCAAAAAATAACTAAAAGTTGTGTCATGGTAAGTTGGGGGAAATTAAGTTACCAAGGTGTAGGTGATTTTACATAACAAAGTAAATTAATTTTTTAAAAGCATTAATTACTATGATAAAGTGCATTGCAAACACTTATGTAAAAGTCCCCTGGAAATAAAAAAGATAAAAGGTTGGCAAATAATTTAAAATTGGGAGTTAGGTAAATGGGAAGTTACAATTAGTTACCAACTACTTATGTGTCAGTAAATCTTTAAAAACGGATTCTTCCATTGTAAGGGGGTTCTTCTCTCTCTAGAAATTGGTTTTTGGGAAAAGAGGAATTGCCATGCCCACATTTGTATGTGGACATGAACACCCAAACCAACATTTTTTTTGTAAACATCATTAATGCGTACTACTACTATCATGCCCCACACGATAACTTAATGTGCACACTCCCTTGCATTGTATGTGCAATGTCAGGATGAGCATGCCACCCAAGGCAGAGGAGGGGATTTTGATAGTCGGGTTGGTGAGGTTCCTCTCACACACCCTGCGTCAAATGAAGGCAATCTTAGATCGGTTCTGACATCATGTCTCATGACATCATAGGGGAATACTTCGTAAGGACTATTCCCTACTAGGTTTACTAGGAGAAGGTGGAGATAGGTCTTGTCTTAAGGCAATACCTAAACCTATCAAATCTACAACCTTAAAAATCTAAATATGAAACTCCAATTTCAAGATATTTTATAAGAGTCATAAAGTTCTAAAGATGAGTCTAAAAGTGACTATTTGTAATTTAAATTGAACAGGGGGACATTTAAAAAAAAGAATCTTGTTAAATAAAACGGGTTTAATTACATATGGAAAAATACTCCTAAAATAGGACATTTTGAGAATAACAAAAATAATAATTCTTTTTTGGGAAGGAAGTGGATACATTTATGAATTTTAAATTTAATTTAATAAAACACTATTCATTCATATCAAAACTAATAATTTAATTAAACTCTATGACCTTTTGAAATAATGGATTAATAAATATTACTTGTACCAATCACTAGAACACATTTACCCAAGACTATAGACACAAATTATTAACATCTAACTATGTAATTAACCTTAGAGGAACTACCATAAGTATACTTATTTACTCTAAACCTCATTATAGACTCTAATCTATTAGGACAACACTACTATTCCCAAGATGAAGTCATAAAAGGACTCATTCCTCCTTTCTAACTCACACTTTCAAATTTAATGTTTGAGAAGGACTCGTTCCTCCTTTCTAACTCACACTTTCAAATTTAATGTTTGAGAAGGACTCGTTCCTCCTTTCTAACTCACACTTTCAAATTTAATGTTTGAGTAGAGGTAGAGGGAGAAGAGATTCAAGCTATAAGGTGAAGAAATGGTTTTACTAATTTTTTTGTTTCTCAAGTAAATGATTTGTTTTCTCTACTTGTTTATTTATTCTCCAACTATTTCTATTTGTTTAAATAATTTATTTATTTTCTAAATCTCTCTTTCAATATATATGTTGAAAACTAACTCTATTTTGTCTTATTTTAAATTCTGTTGTAAAATAAAATAATAATAATGATCAGAAATATTATTAACATGAAAAGAATATATATATATATATTTTTATAAATATTCATTAACAACATATGCCAAGCCCTAACTTTTAACAGGATTAAGAGCTATAACAGAGGGTTGCAGCAGCGCTGTTGCGATGGGGTTTTCCGCCCTAGCTCTACAGGGGGGTTGCGGGGACAGAGCGCCCTGTGCCCCAACGCTAATTTTTTAAAAATATTTTTATTTTAAAACAACTTTAAATATTTTATATTATTTGTAGTTTTTTTCCTTTTTTCCTTTTAAAAAACAATAACCCAATATATAATTTATCAAGTAGGATATATCAACAACAAAGGTAACTAGTAATTGGACCTAGGTCTAATGGGCAGGCTGAAAACTTTAAATATAGAATTTGTTAGATATTTTTATTATTTATTAATTTATAAGTTATTTAATCCACTAAATTATTTGATCAATTGTTATTGAAATTTCATCACATTAACTATTGTCTTCGTTCACTTATATTAGTAAATTTTCTTTTACGTTGAGATGAACAAATATTATCATATCAATTTTTACATTACATATTGAGATGAACAAATATTATCGTATCAATTGTAAATATTTATATTTTTTAAGTTATCATTACTTTACATTCACTCCAAAGATCACTTATCTAGATTATTTAAAAAATATAATTTTATATTTGTTAGATATTTTTATTATTTATTAATTTATAAGTTATTTAACCCACTAAATTATTTTATCAATTGTTATTGAAATTTCATAACATTAACTATTGTCCTGTTTCACTAAATTATTTTATCAATTGTTATTGAAATTTCATAACATTAACTATTGTCCTGTTTCACTTATATTAGTAAATTTCTTTTTACATTACATATTGAGATGAACAAATATTATCACGTCAATTATAAATATTTATATTTTTTAAGTTATCATTACTTTACATTCACTCCAAAAATCACTTATCTAGATTATTTAAAAAATATAATTCACTCCAAAAATCACTTATCTAGATTATTTAAAAAATATAATTTTAAAAATTATAGTTCACTTGTCTATATTATATATGTATTAAATTAATTGAATCTCTTATTGATTTTAATCATATAATTATTTTAAAAATAATTATGTAGACTACAATAGATTTATGTTCTACAACTTATATCTAAAATTATAATGCATAAGACATAACTATATTTTTCTATTAAATACAAACTAAGATCGCCCATAATACATCCATTGGAAATTTATTTGGAAATTTTTAGTTCTAGGTATACTATTGCTGGAAATTTTTAGTTCTAGGTATACTATTGCATCTGCTAGATGCATTTTTCTAAACTATCTGTCCAATCATATCAAAAAATTAAAAATTTCCAAGAAGAATGCTATAGTTCATAATTGTTTTTTAATTTAATCATTTAAAAAAATATTATTTATCTATTATCTGTGTTGTGAAAACAGTCAGTGTAAAAATGAAATAACAATTTAAAAAATTATTGAATTTTCAAAAGATGCAATAAGCTTTTTATTAAAAAAATAATAATGTACATTCACGGTTGAGACAGTGCCAAGTATTAATTACTTGGACACGATTGTCTCCTAAGTTCATCATAGCAGTTCATATTGCGTCTACTCATGGCGGCTTACCAGTTGAGGGTGCTGCTCAATGTCTCCCACATAAGTATGCAACAAGTATTTCTCTGTAAAACCGCAGAACTACACAGACTCTTTGTTTCAATTTAAAAATGACATTAATTCTTCCACATAAATAAATTAAATACTCTTTTCATTGTAGTTGTATGTCTATGCAAGTTTGTGATTCATTCCTAAGATTCCATGTATCTGTCATAGAGTTGCTGTGAATAATCCTGAGGAGGCCTCTGCGGTCACATGTTATAAATAGTCCTGTATATCTAGTTAAGAATAGCAATAACTATGTATTGTGGACAAGATATTTCCACGGTCCATGTAAATGAGATTTCTTGTATAAAATGGTCCCTTGTTACATGAGATTTCTTGTTCTGCTACAACACTTTTGAATTTACTAGCAATGGCCATCACTAAATATTTTGAAACAAACTGTAGAAATGGTGAGTATTACAGGTAGCTGCCATTTGGCAAAAAAATTCCTTAAATGTATGGATAGGCGTTCCAAATTCTCAGCACTCCACAACTAGCCCTATAACACTAGCTGCTCCACATTTTGTGGACAATATTTTATTTATTACAGTTTTGTGATTTAAAATATTGCATTGAACCACCCTCCGTGGAATCCCCAATTGTCATTTTTTGGGCAGCTACTTCATTATTTTCTGGCAAACTGGCAATCTAGCCTTGTTTACAAAAGCAGACATGAAATTTAAAAAGGAATATGGAATATTAACATTAGCTATTAAAATAAAAGTAGAATCTCTGACAAGTATCACACTTATTACTGATTTTTTATAGCTACTGGTATCTTCTACATTACCTCTGCAATATGGATGAAAGAGATCATATGTTTGCCGTAATAGACATTGCAAAGGAGTTTTGTAAAAGAGTTTATAGGAGTCACATTATCACCATCTTTCTCTTTTTACTCATGGCTAGTGTTTCTATATCTCTCATCAAGATTCTCACAATCACATTGGATACCAGTCGTGCTTCATGGAACAATTTAATAAAAAAATACATTTTTACAAAAACAAATGCGACAAAAGAAATTAGAAGCTCACTCTAGATCTAACAATTGGCATGCATACCTTGATTGATGAGCAGTTCAACACAAAGTATAATAGTTGTTTTAGTAGCAGCAAGACATGTTTTGATAGCCACCTCTGCAAAGCCTATTGTGATCCTCCTGTCCTTGAACAGGGTTGCATTTGATAATACCTTGGATTCCAGTACAGTTTCCACATTAATTGTCAGATTTCTGGGCTTCGTTATCATTAACCCTGCAATTTGTTCTTGTTTGCAGCACCTTCAGAAAGCAACTCATGAAATTGAGATGGGATGTGGAAATTACCATTGGCCATCAAAATAATAGCAAAATCTCTGGTGAGTGCCACACTAACTATTTTGACAACATCTTGATAGATGGTTCCTGATCACAAATGGCTTATGTTTTTTAGCATCTTGTGTTTTTTTAACCCATGATGCTGGTAGATGGCATTAACATTTTAAAAGGCTTATAAACAATAGAGACAACAGGTCTAGCATCACCGTTATTGATTTCAAGCATTATTGACCCAAACAATCAAAAAGAAATTGTAAAGGATACGTATAAAGCTTTGCGTACTCCTTAACCCCTTCCATGCTACTCAGGAACCCCTTCTAGGATGTTAATGACCTTCTTGATTCCTTTCTGCATGAAGGCACACCCCTCTTCAAGGTCTATGGTCTTCCTTTCGGCCATGGTAATTTTCTGAGGAGCTCAGCTCCAACCCTAGACATTAATTATTGCTCCCAGTGTCATACACACCCTGAATGAGAAAGACAAAAACAACATTAAAACTGTAGAGAAACCCAAATTGCAAACGACCACCAGAATCATACGCTTGATAAAAACAGTAGCCAAAAGTTTAGCAAACCTCATTGAAAAATTAAACTTCTTTTACACATGAGGATCCATATAACCCTAGCTACGCTTTGGAAAAAAAAATTGAAAAGGTATTTACCTAAGCAAATGGTAACAATTGATGGCATGCAATAAAAATCTAAACCATGGCAGCATAAGAAAAGCTCAAAGTAGTCTGCTAAAAACAAAATAAATTCTTCCAGAGCATGCAAGGAGGCATTACCCATAACTTGGGCTGAGCCTCTACATTTTTCTTCTCCAGAGGTATTTTCTCTTTTCCAATTTAAGCGTTTCTAAAATCTACTTTATAGAGCAAAAACTTCACCATTCCCTGTTAAGTGTATGGTGTTATATTTGTCAGACAAAATCCAATCATAATTAGTATCATGAATTAGACCATACCCACATCAGAATTTAAATAAAAATAGTATACATCACTCTCCAACCATGATTTACTTTGAGAAATGAACCAGAGTTGCTTCCAAATTCTGGAATATTAGCCATATATTTTGATAGAACATACTTGCTTCAGATTTTAGGGTTTAAAGTCTACCCACCTCAGAACTTGGAACTATAATCATATCAACTTTTGATATGCTAGGTCTTTCCCTCAGATTATACCCACCAGAATATCTAGATGGTACTAATGTCCAAGACCATATGTTTTCTATTTGATTATTGAAGATACTGTGTACCTCTTTATTCTACCTTTGTTAGCTGCTCTTGGTACATGCAAGCTCAAGCTAAACATCAACTATATTCCAAGAGTAAAGAGGGAAATCTTTGTTTGGCTCTTCCTTGGGTTTTCAATTACCAAATAATTTGGCTCTTCATACATCCTACCCCGACATACCCCATCCATAGAGGTGGATGTAAATATGCTCCACTTCTAATCCTTGCATGACAGAAGTCTTATCTTGCTAATTATTGAAAAGATAGAAACTCTCGTTCCTTCCAACATTGAACCCAAAAGCAACTCAATACAAGTCAAGATAAAAGTTATAGAATTAGACACCTTCAAAATGAAAATTTATTGAAAAATAGAAAGATAGAATCTCAGTGTGCTTTAATTTCAAAAAGCATGGATGCCGACATGTAGAAACAATCATTACAATTCCACAAGAAGACACTCTGACTCAACTCCGCTTGGTTTTCTCTCAACTAGTAGCTTTGATTACAAAAGCTTCCAGACTATAAGGAGTCAACAGTAATCGTTGCATTTACAGCTTGCTAATTAAATGGAACAAACACTAGAAAATGTACTTGCACCCACAAAAACTCCTTCTATATCAACTCCCTCTGTACCAATCTCGTGGTCACCATGTATGCAAAGTGCGGCTTCTCGTGGACCTCCATGATGGTAGCTTATTGCAAAATCAAATGAAAAAAATAGGTTTCAAACCCAGCAATTTTACCTTTGCCAGTGTTTTGAAACAAAAATCTTTTTACCGTTCTTTTCAATTCTTTGTCCAGGTGGTGATGGAGATGGAGTCAAACATGTAGAACATGCAAAATATCTACTCAGGCTGTTGCAGACAAGTGACACATTGAATTCACATATAATGTGGCACCAGATAATGGACAACCTCCAAATGTCCTCCTTGGAAAAAGTTCCATGGAGGAGGAGCCTCCATGTATCCTCACATATGGTGAGTCATGAAGACCTCCAACCAACTCCACCGTTCATCTCCACCAACAGTCAATCTCGATAGGCTATAAATTTAATTCTTAAACACAAAAAAATCTTGAACTGAAATTTTACATTAAAATGAATAATAATAGTCTAGAAAATTTTGCTACCCATAGGGGCCTCGGCTTTCCCTTTGTTTTAGATTATTATTTTTTTTATATATAAAATTTTGTATAATTCATGCTGAGTTTTCTCTTATTGCATTCTTTTAAGTGAATAAAATTTAAAGTGAATCAAATTCAATAAATATTTCAATACATATATTTTTAAAAAAATAATAATAAAATAAATAAACCACTATTTTTGTAATCATGCCACAGTATTGTATAAATTCTTTTTATCCTACCCATTGGATACAAGTAATTTACTTTGTTTTGATTTATAATTATAAAAAAAAGAGTAAATATTCATAATTAGGCTATATAAACATAATTTTTTATGGAGTATAGATCTGGGTTATCCATGATGAATCTCTATCCATGATGAATCTTTGTAGCCTCCTTCCTTAGATCCAATCCATCTCTTGCATATGCAAACCAAAATCCCTGTACTTGCACATCCACAATCCCTGTATTGCACATGCAGAATCCACAATTGCACAACACCATGGAAATCGTAAAGAAAGAAAATATATATATATATAGAATGGGTATGCTTGCAAAGAATATTATGGGAGTGAAAATTGGAGAGGTAGGAAAAATAGAATTGTTTTTAGAAGATTCTATTTTGAATTGTAGTGATGTTTATGTGTTATTAAAATTATGAGTTGTTAATTCCCTTTAAAAAGTTATTAATATAGTTTTATCAACTTATATATCTTATGGCAATTTAAGTGAGGATGTAGGAAACCTTCCATTTTACAGAGTAGTTTATGTAAATAATTATATTGTAATAAAACAACTATTAATTATCAATTATCAATTATATTGTATTAAATTAAATATCAATTATATTGTTGAATTTTTTATGGTAATTTATTTAGATATAAATAAATAAGATATATAGCAATCCAGTTATATTTATTTGGAGTTCATAGTTTTTAATTAATTAAAAAAAAAGACGATATATTTTCTTGAACAAATTAACTTATGTTCTCTTGTATTTATGATTTCTTTAAAAGGATAATTCTTATTTATTAAAATTATTATTATGGTTTAGTATTATGTCAGTAACAATTGCATATCATAACCATTTTATTTATTTAGGTGTAGGTAAATTTGGTTATTATTATTATGATTGATATGGATAGATTAAGTTAGTATGGTTATAAATCTTTTAAACTTAGTTACTTGATGGGTTATGCTAGATCCTAACTTGTCAATTCTTGTTTTAGGGAGACTGATTATCAAAGAGTAACTACCCTATTCGGCTTCATCATTCCATTTATTTATTAGAAAATATATTTCTAATATGAATTGTGTTAATTAAAATTAGTTGATTGTTTTTTAGGGTTTGGATATTACTCAAAAAAATCACTTAAAAAAGTTTATATAAATTATATTATTATGCTTTGTAGGTTTAAATGTTATTATTATATCAATTATGTTATTATGCTTCATAGGTTATATTGTTATTATGCTTCATACGTTATATTATATTAATTATTATAAATAAGTCTCAAAACAGTTCTATATAACCTATATAGCATTCTCTCAAATAGTCAAATATTATTAATGCTTTATGAAAAATGCATATTATCTCTAAGTGGATAAGCATAGTTATAAATTTACTTAATATAATAAATATATAATAGTTTATTTATTATAATAAATATAATAATAAATATACTTAAATTTAACTAGATTGATATTAATTAAATAACAAATATATATAATATATTTAATATAAAAAAAGGTTTCTTACAAAATATCATGACAAAAAATCTAAAAGATACACAACTCTTTATGGATATCTTTGTTGCAATGAAAATTTTCAATTTGATTATCATACAAAAACATTACAAGAAATTATGTCTTAATTACAATTGGTATCAATTACAAAATTAATAATGAAATATATTTATTCAAGAAAAGATAAAAAAAATTCCTATTGTAACACACAACCACACACTACTAAGATTTGTCCAAATTTAGACTATAAGATCGATAATTACCCATAGGAAATTGAAGGTAACATTTAAATATATATTTTAAGTTAGTTTATAAATATTAAGAATTAATCTTTTAATATTACATAATTAATTATATAATAATAAATCTATACATGTTTTGCCTACAAATTTGCATTTTGATAATTAATGGCATTTATTTATTCAACCCTCCCAAGATTTGTGCGTGAAGTAAGGTCATCCACTTTCTCATATCCTTGACAATCCCAAAATATTTTCACAAGGTAATTTGATTATAGAGGCTATTCATCCATGTTAACATGTGGTCGAGAGATTTACTGAAGATTCAATTTATAGGATTGCAAAGTTGCAGTCATTGCAAATAACTGGGCTTGAACAATAACTATGGTCTTATGTTACGAAGATTGAAACCAAAGAAGTCCAAATGTACCATTTCACTTTACTTCCCATTGAGACTACAATTTGGATAGCGTAAGGGTCAACATATAATTTAAATCAAAAGTGGCTTAGAATTGCATCTAGATATGCTTAATAATAAGCATAGGTTCATGAGATTTAAATTAAAATGTTTATGATTTCAATTAGTATTCACTACGACAGACATATTGACCATCCAACATTCTCCTACCTAATCATATAACAATCCCAACAACAATATCCATTTCTAGATTCCTTAAATGTTGAACGAAAGACATGTATTAGCTTAAACACTTAAATTCCATTATCATATGGGATGTCCCAAATGTGCATCTGAACTATTATAAATGCTAGACATACTCTCTTTCATCTGTAGGCATCAAAATCTCCATTTATCTACTTTTTAGGTGATGGTAGTTTGATTGTGTGGCAAATTTCCAATTCTCTCTTGCCTTCTACATTGGAAACATACAAGATTTTATTTCAAAAAAGGCCAATATTCTTAGCTACAATAATTTGTTATGGTAGTTAGTGGAATCTACTTGAAAAGCATCTGAGAACCATTGTTCTCTTTTTCACACTAATACTTAGAAGAAGTCAAATGCTCAATTTATGCAATTAAATTCCACTACAAGGTTTTTAAGCTCAAGAATTTGCAATATAAACTATCAAGTTTTACTTGTCTGTTATCAGTTAAACACTTGTTAGAGGACCATGTGTGAGCATACACTAAACAAAAAATTTCTAATATCAGAAAACAAAACAAATCTAATATTCAAATTGCAATGAGGAAACATCTCAACGACTCTCGACAATCAATCTAAGCCTAAATAACTTAATAAAAACACTAAAAATTAGGACAAACAAGAGAAAACCCTGCTTCCCCACCACATTCACTGGAATATGAGTATTGGGAAAGAAAATTAGTTGGCTTGTCTCCACTTCTAGTGCAAGGACATGATATATTATATTTCAATCAAGATACGATAGACAAATCTGGACAACATAGTTTCAGGGGTCTTCTCATAAGTATTGGTGTTCAACTAAAGTATTAACACCTTTGCAACTGTGCAAAGTCACAAGTGAAGGGACATTTGGTAAATGTAGAGGGTCACGACCTCAACTACTACAACCATACATGTATGCATATCTTCTAGTCGCAAGAATGTACCAAAATCTACTCTTATTATCATTGGATCAACTTTCTATACACAATTCAAATTCCATTAAGGCAGGAACCTGACGTAATGCGTCTCTTGTTATAAGTATGTATTTGATATATGAACTTTTATAATATCTATCACATTAAAAAAATTGGAGAAATTCTTCCAACATATTACAATGTGGATTAATTGAATGAAACTCTACTTCATGGTATAATCAACAATACTACCCTAACTAACTATATCATATATTATGGGTTTTTAATATTATATTACTATTATATATATTATGTATTATTAATATTATATTAGTATGTAATCCATTATAAGAGTATAAATATAATACATTTCAATAACTTAATACCCTCTATATCCTTATGAAAATGAATTTAAAAATTCTAAACATATAACTATAGTTTTATTATAGTAAAAAAAATTGATTATAGTTTAAAGGGTTGATTTAAAATATTTCATAGGGATATAATCTAACTTAAAACTAATATTTGCACAATACTTGTGGCTAGTGAGTAGTGGGTTAAAGGCAGTGGGTATTTAAATTTAAATTAAAAAACATATTAAACACAATTTAAAATTAAAAAAATTATGAAAACCTTAAAAAAATGAATTTAAATTTAAGTAAAAAGAATTTCAATTTAAAGAAATTGTATTTAAGAAATTTATATTAAAAAGAAACTAAATTAAAAACTTAAGTTAAAAACTTAAATAAAAACCTAAAATTAAAAAAGTTTAAAGACACGGGAAATTTTTTTTTATTTTAAAGTGTTTGAGGGTGGAGGCTGAGCTAGGGAGAGCACAAAGGAGCGGCGGATGAGTTTGAGGGCACGGAAAAGGTTAAAAAGTTTTGTTTTGATGTAGGGAGGAATGCATAGGATTTGAAGCGGGGGCAAACAAGGGTTCGTTGGAGGGAAGTGAGACTTCTTTTGACACCATTTTTTTTTGGGGCATGAGAACAACCAATGAGTTTACAAAATTTTTCGTGAATTTCTGTATAGGGTGAGAACGGGTGATAGTAACGGCTAATTAAAATAACAATTTATGGTCAAAGTAAAAAAGTGATTTTTTTGTTCTTATCATTTATGATATTCTTTCATTCAATTTTTTTGTCTTTTGTCATCTATTAGTTTTTTCAAATGAATGGTTGAGATGTATTCTATAGTAGTCCTTTTAATCTGGACCATTTATCTATGCATTTGAGGTAGTGCTGTTCACTAAGGAAGGCTTTCAGCCTAAACATATATAGATATACATTTTTAAACAAACAAGAATAAAATGAAATATATTTAACACAATATATATTCATTTCACAAAAGAAAGATTTATTAGAACAAGATTTCCTTGGAAATATGAATAAACTAATATATGTGTATATATTTTTATAAACATTTTTATTTTATAGGAAGGAAACTAAAGTAAAGGTTATAGCTAGACTTGAATAAATACATTCGTTCAAAGGGACTATTTCTTTATTTTCTACTTGTTTTACAAGGAAGATTGTTGTATACAGATTTATTTAGAAATGACCCAATGTAACTAAGAGTTTTATTTGATAAAATCATTGCAATGGTAAAATTTAAAAGCAAGAGGTTTTTTTTAAAATATCCTTCCTTTTCTTGTTTTTTATAATATATGTTCAATACATAAATACATTCATTTAATCATTTTCAAACTTAGACAAGTAGGAAATGAACTAACTAACAAAGATGCTTATTTCTTTTCAAGACAAAAAAGGAAAAAATTATGATTTGTTTAACTCTACATTGTGACCAAATGCAATAACATTTGATTACCCATTTAATCTCAAAATGCATTTGTGGAATACATAAATGAACACAATATTTTCTCATAATGATTTCTCTTATAATGAAAGCATTAATACATGTACACAACTAAGTAAGGGAGAGTAGGTCTATCTATAAAATACATCATTTCTTCTTCAATAAATTCAATGCATTCAAGAATTTGTTTACACCTTTGAAATCTAAGCAAGGAGGAAGTGAATGAGTGAAATAAATGCATATTTACTTGTGAATATACCAATGACTAAAAATTCTATTTGTTTTCTTGTTCAACAATGCATATAAAAGCATAATAATATATCCAACTTTTACACTTAAGTGAATAGAGAGAATACAATCTTTGACATACAAATCTTTCCACAACAACATAGTGACTCATAGACCATATTTTTACAACTTACAAAACTTTCATAGCCACATTTACAAAGCTTGACCCAAGGTTCTCAGTACAAAATAAGACTCTTCTACATAGATGATATCCACTTGAATAAGGATTCAAACTCTTCAATATGAGACTCTTCTCCTTTCTTGATCCATTTTGACAAAACTTGCAAAATAGGAAACTCTATCCAAGGAGGCCAACTATGAAACCCAAGGAGGACATCACAACTATTACACCATTCATTTTTCACAAAAGACTAACACACAATACTCCCAACCAAGGCTTATACAACACACAAGGATACTAAGAGGAATCTAACATAGGGGGAGTAGAGTAGAAAACTCTACCTTGGGAAAAATGAACTAATATACCAATTATCACATATACACATTGTCATACTCCTTCAAATCTCCCAAAACCTTCCATAACCATTGCATCACCAAAATCTCAATTCCAAACACCAAATGACACTAATGTCAGTCAAAAGGAAATATGATACTCATGCTAAATCTCTCTCTCAAGAGAGTGAACTTTTCCGCAAGGAGGATTCTTACCTCCCTCAACCCATCACATGGGTTGCTCTCAACCATTTGGGGAGGCAACATAAAATACATTACACCCAACCCCAACAACACAACAAACAAGCCATCAAACAACAATGGAGAAACCAAAATAAAACACAACAACACATATACTCATTTCTCATTTTACATTCTCATTCATTAACATAATTTAATCTACAAGGAAAAGAGCCTACCTCACAAAAGATTTTCCCAAATTGGCGAAGAATAATTTTGGTGAAGTTCCTCCAAGATCTCCACTAGCTTTCTTCTCCAGTCTCCAAATTTCTCTCACTGTCAAACTCTCAACTCAACAAGTGAAAAATGAAAATGCAAAAGTCCTTTCTCAATTTGCAAGGAGGGTATAAGTAATGGATGACGTGCCACACCTCCTCTCCAAATGAGAAGGTGCCACATGGAATCCACCTCATCCCTTTCAACCAATCCTCAAACCACAAGGAGTGATTTGACTCTTCATGGTTCTCACACGTGAGACCTAGGGGAGAGGAGTGTACTTGTACACTCTTCTGCAAATATCTTCCTAGGTTGGGCTCTCACACGTGTGAAGCCTTGGGATGAGGTGGTACTTGGTCAAACCCTCATCCCCAAACCTAGGAGGATGGGAGGAGATGGTGACAAGTCCACCATCTCTCTTACAAAAACCTACCCATGCCACTTTCTTCCCAAGGAACTTGGGAGTGGTCAAAATCACCTAAAATTCAAAATTTCAAAGTCCAAAGACCCCCAAACCCAAGGTACATGACCCAGGGACTTAAAATCAATAAAATATACATGAAAAGACCTCTCAAGCCCCTCAAAAGTAATCCCAAATTTTAAATTCCAAAATAAGACACACAAGCAAACAACTCATTACCCATGCCAACTCACAATTACTCAAAATTTTTAAAACCAAATTAATCATCGTAAATAAATAACATTACACATTATACATTTACAAAAGGCTTTAGTCCTATATAGACTAAGGTTACTATCACAGGGAAATCACATGGGTTACTAATTGACCTCCAAAAATTCAATTGGCTATGGAATGGTATCTGCACAACTCAATTGCATGTATCATTATGCTCAACATGTATATATAGTTGAAGCACATGAATTAAAATTTCTAACATAATTACATACAATACACCATCTATACTTCAATTGATAATTACAAATTCAATTAAGCATCCAATACATGTTAATTCAATTCAATTTCAATTCCCATTTCACAATGGTTCTTAATGTCATCACATCTGTATTACACTAATACACTAAACATAGCTAATTAATTTCAATTTGACTCAATTGTTAAATTGAATAATCCCATGCTTAATTCATTTTTCAATCAAATGATCTAGGCAATTGAATCATCTCTAGTCAACATATAATTAATCCAATTCAAGAGCGGATTCATTATATAAGGCTCAAAGAATGCATAACTACCTCTTATTTAAATCGTCTTCCCCATAAACAAATGAACTCAATTACTCAAATCAAAGCGCTGTCCAAGGTACTCTATCACAAGAAACATAAGTCCCAAAATCAACCAATCTTACATATAGGTGAATCAATAATAATAGGCTTAATAGTGCCAAAAAATATGGTCCAGAAGAATGGGCCTCACAGAGTGGAATGATAACCTCGCTATCTCATGAATACACCATCATAACATACAAAGTGAGTCAACCATGTTAATCAACATAATCTAACACATGCCATTTAAATCCACAACTCTAATCTAGGCATCTTAGTCTAATGTAACTTATCCAAGAGGATCACAAGTCCATACACAATGTCCAAATTCTAGGAGTATCCAACACCATAATAGGACCCCATCGTATAATTAAATTAGCCACACAAGGGTGGGCCTCACATCCTTCCCCCCTATGACTAAACTTCCTCCTGGAAGTTAGCAAGAGGGTAAGGGTATATTAACCCCCTTTTGAGTCATCCAATATGGCGGGTCACATGGATTCCTCAATTGATAAGAGAAAAGAAATAACTATATAAAATAGTCACATACCTAACAAACATTCTATATAATAATCTTCTCCAAGATAGGAGTAAAAAAACATCAAGATGATTACTCACATCAAACAACTCTACTAACATAACAACATAGGATAAGGCATTTGATCCCCTAACAATCTCACAAGATGGATAACTGGTTTGATAAAATGAAGTTACACCAAGGAAGGTACAACCATATAACCCTTTTATTTTCCTTAACAACTAACAAATACCTAACTCCTTTTATCCATCAATAGTGGCTCAACTAATTAAAAAATAAAATTAAAAAAACACAAAAGAGAGTTGTCTAAACCAAGGAGCCAACAAGGCATTGCATTCAACATAGCCATATCGAGCATTTAGGTTGTTCTTGCAACCACTACTATTTTACAACTCTTAGCTCATGCACGAACACACATACCTTCATTGCATTCATCATCAAAAAGACTTCATTAAACGCATAAGGTGATATTTGTTAGGATTAACAAGTGCCAAAGCACTTTCAAACAACCATATATCTAAGTAAATAACCTAACTACCCATGTCCTTGAAGTACCATTGAGCCAAATTCTGAGTGGTTGATGAATTCATACAGCCTTATATACAGTGGAATCGATAAGCAAGTAACATAGATCTAAAAGGCAATAGGATAGTCTCAGGGTCTAACCCAAGTATCCCCTCCTACTTCTCCTAGTACTTTACTCATGTTTGCTTAAGGATTTAGCCTCTAGAAGGAAGGTTCACAAGGAACACTCACCTAAAACTTAGGGAAACGGAAAAAAATCATGACTATCCCTCATTGGTCCTATTTACCTCATCTAACCATACAATTTCATACCCCCACCATCT
Source organism: Cunninghamia lanceolata (assembly GCA_027924645.1). Classification (NCBI taxonomy): domain Eukaryota; kingdom Viridiplantae; phylum Streptophyta; class Pinopsida; order Cupressales; family Cupressaceae; genus Cunninghamia; species Cunninghamia lanceolata. The sequence continues at coordinate 121,949 of BSBN01001906.1, read as the reverse complement.
ACTCCCCTTTACATCCTACCAAGTACCCCTTTATGGATGTGGTAGTTCACATGAGTCACATTACTACACATGTACTAGAAGTATATAATTTAAGAAAATCCTCAAAACGATAAAGCTTATAAAAAGATAAGATCTCAAATTAAATTCACCAATAAAATTTTAAAATACATAAATTCCAAATAGGAAAACAAGTTTCAAAAGTGGAAACCAATGCAACGTTCAAAATTTAAACCAAAATTAAGATTAAAAAATCCTTGAGGCAAGAGGAACATTTTAAAATAAACCAACTAAGTAGCCCAAGATAATGAAATTCAAGATTGTTGGTTTCACAAACAAGGCAATTTTGCAAATAAATAAATAAATAAAAACCCATCACATAAAGATTTACACAATTCAACACCACATGAATTTATCACAGCCACCTAAGGGGAGAGGAATTATGGTGGTATCAACTATATTAAGATCATAAAACATCTTATCCTAACCTGCAACCATATGTATCCTACAACTTAGGACATGATTTGGAATGAATGACAAGTGTCACATTCCTAGAAGCATCACATAAGGAAAATGGTCTACTACTTTCTTGGTGGGGATATAAATCTAGTTTTGCTTGAGGGTATTACTAACACTATCCCATAATGCCAAGTTACCTCTATATCAATGTGATGATACAATAACAACACACATTACACATCCTACCTTTCTACTCATGCTATCAATATGGTATAAAAATTTCCATGCCATATTAACTCCAATAGTGACTAGCATCACATCAACTATCTTGGTAAGACTCCAAGCGATAGAGTTGAAGGTCACTAAACTAAAAAGGTTCACAATAAAGCTCAACTTCACGACCATGCCAACTGTTGTCTATATCCGCCAACGGTGCTAAGGATCCATATAGATGGTACTCCCAAAAGATAGTACCCATGATGATGTGAGTACATAAAAGTTAACAACTCGCCCTAGTAGTTTAACCAAAGGAAATACCAGGTTATTGGAATTAATGAGTATAGGAGCTAGGTTCAAGTGCACCTTAAGGTCCTAGTGTGTGGAGAAATCAATTGGGAATCCAATGACCAAGGGAGAATACAATTTTCCCAAAGGTCCCTTTCACATTCAATTGACCCCTGACTATACTTGTGTACTTTTAGCTAGAGGAAGGTTTGACACTAGGGAGGACACCCACTCAAAATGGAATTAAAGAACATAGAGGGAGACACTTGCATTTACTTCCACGAGAACACCCTCAATTGTTTCTAGCAACAATTGTGTAGTTTTTCTCAAGAGATCTATAACCCTTCTCCTCTGGTTAGGTACTTTAGATCACCAAATAGATAAATGATTATGAGACTTTCTAGGAATCATGTATCACACTCGGCATCCCTAACACATAATCCCAACACCACAACATCTCTTAAGAGGAATACCCAAGTGGCCATTCACATTATCTACATAGCCTAGGGAACACCCTTACTCTACCCAACTTTACACCTAGAACGATGAGTCTTTTCATACTTATTGACAAAAGGTTCTAAAGAAGGGGTTTTTGCAACAACCCTCCAATCATGTATTATCACCTAACTTCTTTTCCATAACATATCTCAGCATTACTAAACTTGACTCAAGCCTTCCATGCACACAAAAGAATCCACTTTCTAATGGTATCTCATTCCTTAACAAGAATTATATGTACACATATAGTCAAGAAGAAAGGTAACACTAAAAGGGTCAAGTTGTCCTTAAATTATGTTTCATGAGTAACTAGTATACTATTCACACCCTGGTGCTATTTCTTATTTCTAGAATATCTTAGTGTGGTTTAATTACCACAAGGTTATTCAAACTCATCAATAATATTAATTAGAGTATATTTCTAAAGGCGATTAAAGCACTTCACCCTATGTTGCTTAAGGACATAGCACCACATCACCTAAATGCAAGACACACTTATGATATAAGAAGCTTATGTGAAAGTGGCTCATAATGTGTCACTAGGTTCATAGAATGAAAATGGGTCACTAATTGCTATTATTATTTCATTCCAACAAGGGTACACAACATGATCAATTATAGAGAGATCCTTATACATTATACAATCATATGCACACACTAACCGTGCTCAAGACAAGGATAATATGATCACAATACACGAGTGGATAGGTCATCATCATGTTCACACATCAAGGTGGCCATAATCACAAAGGAGTAACTAACACTCTCACATAAGACAAGTGAAACCTAAAGTCCTTAATTTTTTTAGTATTCCAAACAAGGTCCTTCTAAAATAGATAGAACTTGTTTCCACATCACATAGATTACAAATCAATAACATGGTGAGATATAAATGAAATAAGGAAAACAATCATTGCTCACGGTTGATAACTTCTTTCAAAGAAGAAATTCCCTTGCATGTATAATACACACTATTCCACTAACTAATTCAAGTGCATTCGATAACCCATAGAAGTGTCTTCATCATGTTACATGAAATGTAAAAGTCTACAAGGGAAATCTTCAATATTTTTTTCTAGACAAATGTTGCAATACAAACCTCATTCCTAAGGGTATTAAGCATATGGTTGTCAACAAATTTTAGATCAAGCTGAATATGCTCCACTTCCTAGGAAAAAGGTAAAGCTTCACACAACTTAATCACTAAACAACTCCTTTCCTAAAAAAACCTTCTAGGGAAACACCCTAAGGGTTAATTATGCTAAGGTAGCTAGGAATTTTAAGCTCCTTGAAATGATCACGCATAATGGACACACTTTTTCATGTGTTTAAAACATCAAGTCCTACATCAGGTTTAGAAAAATAGGAAAATTTAGCTCTCTCTATGCAAGGTATCCTATCACTTTATCGAGAACATAGCTAGAACCAAACATGTATTTGTTTATAGGTATGTGCAACCATAAGTGGGATAGCACACACACACACACCCATAGTTGCATAAACCTGGCTTTGATACCAAATGTCATGCCCAAATTTGCATGTGGGCATGAACACCCGAACCAACATTTTTTTGAAAACATCATTAATACGTACTACTACTATCGTGCCTCACATGATAACTTAATGTGCACACTCTCTTGTAGTGCAAGGTTAGGATGAGCACGCCGCCCAAGGTGGAGGAGGGGATTTTGATAGTCAGGTCAGTGGGGCTCCTCTCACACACCCTACGTCAAATGAAGGCAATCCTAGATTGTTTCTGGCATCATGTCTCATGACACCACAGGGGAATATTCCATAAGGACTATTCCCTACTAGGTTTACTAGGAGAAGGTGGAGATAGGTCTTGTCTTAAGGCAAGACTTAAACCTATCAAATCTACAACCTTAAAAATCTAAATATGAAGCTCCAATTACAAGATATTTTATAAGAGTCAAAAAGTTCTAAAAATTATTGTAAAAGTGACTATTCGTAATTTAAAGTAATTTCTAAAAATTAATTACCAAAGTTGAAAATAAAATAAAATAAATATTCTATCATTCTAACCTTTAAATTAACATTACAACATTTTTTTTGGATTGAGAATCTAGCACAAATTATATTCAAAATAAAAGTTTGGTTACATCATTGTGGTTAAGAAAACCACCTCAAAATTGTGTTGCCACTTCAGTCAATCTATAAAAGTTAGTAATTCACTAATATATACAAATAGTTTTGCCATATTTCAAAACTAAAGTATATACTAGAGAGTCCATGCATGTATATCCTATTTGACATTAGACATTCATATAAAAAAGTATTTCTTCGAACTCCTTTGCAGTTTTTACTGGCTCATTTTATCCTTTGCTTCTATGATTAGGTAATTTCTTTTATTGTCTCTTTCTATTTCTTTCTCACTGATGACATTTCCTATGGCTCTTCTCTATTCTGTTACCTTATCTTCATCTATATTTCTATTCATTTTAGCTGCTAGTCATTCTTTTTCCATTTCTGCATATTGGTAATAAAGTCCTTGATTGTCATCTAGTTCTATTCCACATCTTTCTTCTTCTGGCCTTACCTTTCTGAATTCCCACCTTGCATCTTCAAAGTAGTCTATTTCATGATCCCAAATATGTTGCCTATTGTCACTTCCAGATTCCATGCAGGGAAAATCTCCAAAGCCTGATTAATTCATCAATTGTTCAGTACTCAAACTAAAGTTCTTTCTTGTATTCTCCCATTGTTTCTGTAGTTCACTAATTTCTAACTCTCTCTATTTATGTTTAGCATATAGTGCCTGAAAATTTGTATACTCATTGTAAAACTTTGGGTCAAATTTCCTCATGTCTCTAGTATAAAAATCCACCTCTTTAATATCCTCTTTGTAAACCATGGTGCCAGTCTCCATCAATTCCTTGAACTTATCTAGTGAAAACTCCATAGAAATTGTTACCTGTTCAAAGAAATTGTAATATGTGAGACTAAATAATGTTCCAGTGAGTGATCTCTCCCTGACCTAGAACCTTTCATCATTCCTTTTTTTCCAAATGAACCATAGGATTTCAGTTGACAAGACAAACCAAAATATGTTAGCATTAGATTTAAGACCATCAATGAAACCACATAGAATTTCTTTCCTAATTGACACCTCAGTCGGGTTCCACATATGAATATTCCCCATAAAGAAAGACCAAATCTTTTTAGAGTACAAACAATTAAAAAAAATATGAGGCACAGACTCTAAGACATTGCATATAGGACACAAAACATTGTCTACTTCAGAACATAGTTTGTTTAAGACTAACAACCATTTGAAACAGACTTTCTTTGGCTCTAATATTTTGCACCATAGCAACTTCAAAACTTTGGAGGAAACATGGTACCCCATGGTGTCCCCCCAAGATGCAAGTATATGCTAGAAAATGCCTTGGGAGTTGGAGAGCATATTATATATCCTTTTCGGTTTCACATTTAGAAAACTAGTCCCATCCACCCATTTTAACTTTTGAATGCTCTCTTCTCCAACTATGGTTAGCTTCGACTATATTTTGCTTAACAATACTTTATTTAGTGTGGAGTATGTTCTGAACTGATTATTATTGAGATGAAACTCTTCTTTAATATTTCGCTAGGTTTTGGGACTGCCTTCAACAAAAAGATCTTTTAAGTTAATGAGGCCTTTTGTATTATACAATCTAGCAGAGCATCCTTGCAATAAGGCAAGATATTTGCCCTTATTTTCCACATTCCACCAAATGGACCTTTCACGCCAAACTTTACCATCCCTCAGATTAACAGTTTCTCTACCTCCAATAAGAACCTTGGCATTTTCCCATGCTTTCCATATACTCCCAAACACTGCAGAACCCCCAGGCTTAGACTTGAAATCCCCTAATAAGGTATCTTGGAAATGAAGTTTCACCCAATTCTTTTTATTCCCTGGAGCAAACCTTTCAATATTGTTTATGACTAACACTTTCTAGGGGCTCATCACCCAAAAGGGAATGGACTATCCATTTTGTTGCCAAAGCAACACCCTGCATCTTCAAGTCCTTTGAGTCCAAGCCCACCTAAGCCTTTACTGAGACAACACCACTCCCATTTTACCAAATGCTTTTTTCTTTTGCCCTTTTCATCTGACCACAAAAACCTTCTAATAAGTTTATGAATTACCTCAAACTGATATTTGGCAAAAAGCCACATTGAAGAATAAAAGATAGAATATATAGAAAGGATCTTTTGGCAAACTTGCACTCTGCCTGCTAGAGAAAGATGCATTCTATCACAACTTAAGAGTTTTCTTTCAATTTTAGCAAAAAGCCAATCCCACATATGTTTCAAAGATGGGAAAATGGCAAAAGGGATTCTAAGAAACCTAACTTTTTTCATTGGCCCCCCCCCACTGCCATTTGCCAGAATCAAGCCAATCTGGGGGGACTGATCCTAGGTCAGAAGAATAGATTTAGCAGAGGAGATTTTAGCACCAGAGGCTAAGCAAAAAAGCTCCAATCTCTCATCCAATCTATCTAGTTCCATCTTGTTAACTCTAGGAAAAAGAGCAGTATCATCTGCAAATTGTACATTTAACAAATTTTCCCCATTAGGCAAGGAGATTCCTTCAATTCTGCCTTCAATAAGATCTATTCTTAAAATATAGTGGAGGGCTTATGAAGCAATTACAAATAAGGAAGGGGAAAAGGGGTATCCTTGTCTGATGGATCTACTCCATTGACTTCAACTTGAGCAGAGGCATCTTGGAATAATATTTCTACCATCTTGCAAAAGACTTCAGGAAAACCAATAGCTCTTAGAATTTTAAAGATAAAAGACCATTCCACCCAGTCATAAGCTTTTTCAAAGTCAAGGAGGAGAATACCAACATTTTTCTTAGTCTCATTTTCCCAATGAAGAGCTTCCCAGCTTGTAATAATATTTTCCAAAATGTATCTGCCTTTTATGAACCTAGTCTGGGTTGAATTAACAATCTCTAGCAAAATGTCTCTTACTCTGAGAGCCAACACCTTGGCTATAATTTTTGTAGGACACATTTAATAATGTGATGGGTCTCCTATTCTTAATTTTAGTTTTGTCTCCACCCTTGGGTAAGAGTTTGATGATTCCTTTATTTATCTCCTTACCTAGAGTACCTTTATCTATAACCTCCTTGTAAAGTCCCAACAGATCATCCACTATCCAATCCAAGTTGGCTTTATAAAACTCAACAGGAAGGCCATCAGCCCTAGGGGATTTTCCATTGCTCATGGATTTGATTGCCTTTTCAATTTCCTCTTTCAAGATTTCTTTTTCTAAGTTCTTCATCTCATGATTTATTTTTTTCTTACAAATTTTGCAACAAAATTCTTGGGCTCCCAACATTTAGGGTGACTATCCTCAGCTTCAAACAACTTTTCATAGAACCTCCTAAATGCATCTAGAATTTCCTCTTGTTTTCTCATACATTCTCCATTGACCACAACAACTTCAATGTTTTCTTTAATATTTTTATATTTTAGCAGGTTGAAGAAGTACTTAGAACCTTTATCTCCATCTTCAAGCCAATTCAAGTTTGCTATGATTTTTGCCCCTTGAGCTTCTAACCTGGCATTTTTTTAATCTGTGTTTGATCTTTACCAATTCCCCAATTAACTGTTCATCCTTTAGATTTTCCTAGAGCTTTTCTTCAAAATGGAGAAAATCTTCTAGCAACGAGGTTTCTTCTCTTTTCCTATCTAGAGCATACTTTTTCTTCACTACTTGGAAGATTGATTTGCATGATTTTGTCAATCTATTCCAGTATAGGATCATTTCTTCATTTTTGTGTAGGAACTTACAAATGTTTCTCAAGGTTTTAATGCCATTGAAATTGTCCTGATCTTTTAGCAGTTCATAGTTGATCTTAAAAAAATGCTTTTATTTGACTTGGCCTTTTGCTCTTGGTTTTTGATTAGGACTACTGCCTTAATAGGGTGATGGTCTGATAAAGCATTAGGGATTACTTGGAGTTTGTTTCTATCCTTTGCATTCTGAATTAAGAAGGTATCCTTCTCCACATAAACTCTATCTAATATGCAATATATTCTCTTGTTAGCCTTTTGAAAGTTTGACTAGGAATACCAAATTCCCTTACTGTTTTTCTTATCTCCCTCTAGAGGGTCTGTCAATTTCAAAGATTTTTTTTAACCTTTGCTATAAATTTTTTTCATTTCCTTTCCACTCCATGGGGTTGCCACCTTTTTATCTTCCATCTTCTCTATCATGTTAAAATCCCCCTCAATATTCAAGGCACCTTAGGAAGTTCCAAGGCCATCCAATTCTAGAGTTTAGCCCTCTTGAGATATTCATTAGGGGCATATACAGAGAAAATGCCCACAACCAAGCCCCCCACATCTAGGGTTAACCAGATACACCTATTACAGGGTGAATGTCTAGAGTCTCTGAGAAGATTTTCCCATTTTCTGTTCAATAAGATGGCATTACCACCCTTGCCCCTTTCATTCTTGGTGGCAAAAGCCAAAGTATCTTTCTACACAAATATTAATGTATTCTCCATCATAAACCCTATAGCTTTCACTTCTTGAATCTTTAATATGTCCATATCTTTATTTTTATTGCAGAAGTCTCTAACAACATATTTTCTATCAGGAGATTCGAGACCTCTTACATTCCAACTAAAATAGTGAATACTTTTCATATGAGTTTCTATTTAGGTGTTTTTAGGGTTCTCCCCTCTCCTAAAGCTGTCAAAGTACTTAGGGATAAGCTCATCCTTTCCCTTCTTTCCTGGCTTCACTGAGCTATTAGTTCTTCTCATGTTTTTCCTTTTTTTCCCTTCCTCTTCTGATTTGTCATCTTCTTGAAGGTGATTCCTTCTATCTAGTTTGCCTTGGGAGGAACTCTTGTCACCATCAGGGGCAAATGCCACTTTCAAGCTACCTTGCTTGGGAATTACATAGTCTACTCCTCAGGGATCTACTTCCTTCCTTCTTTTAAGGAATTCTTCCTTCAGTTAATCTAACTTGTTCTTTTGATCAGCTACTTCTCTAATCTTGTCAAGGGCCAGCTGTTGGGTGTTTTTCTTCCTCCTCACATTAATAAATCCATTATCAGAGTTGTAGCCTTGAATGTTGTTGTCTGGGTCTTTAGGTTGCTCCTCTTTAGCAACCCCCTCTCCTAACTTAGAGAGGGCAAGAAGCTGAGTTTCTTCAATTTGAGATATGAAAGAAGGATCCTGTTCCATCAAACTTTCATTATCAATTCCTTCCATAGAGAATATACTAAGACTGCCATCTTGAGTGCTGTTAGAATCCCCATCATCTTGGGTATCACTGCGTAACACCACACAGTGTAAAACCCCATTACTTGGGAGATCATTAGGTTTAAGATTTTCTCCCTTGCCTTTCACTTGTTCAAGATTAATAATTTTTCCAAGTTTGTTTATCAAAGATTCACGGGGGAAATTACTAGGACCTCTATCTTTGTCCCTCGGATCCCCTATATCACCAAGATTGGGGGATTTCTTATCTTTGGGTTCAAAACCCAAGTTATCTTTTTTAACTTGCTTGTTTAAGATAGGGCAGTCCCTCCTTTGATGACCATCTATTTTGCACAAGAAACATGAGTTTAACCCTCTTAGCCCCATAATTCCACATTGAACCACTTTATTTTCCCAGTTTATTTCGACAATGTCTGGTATTTGAGTCTTTGTGTTAAAGGCAACTAGCAATCTTGTGTCTAAATGGGTGAGAGTAGATCTAGTTTCTTCTATCTTTAGAATTTTCCCAAAAGGTTTGATAATTTGGGGTAGGAAGTTCCAGAACTGAACTAGAACATTTTTAGTCAATACCCATCTGGGTATCGAGCAAAATTGAATACATTACAGCATTTAAAAAAAAGGAATCTAGTTAAATAAAATGGGTTTAATTACATATGGAAAAACACTCCTAAAATAGGACGTGTTTAGAGAATTACAAAAACAATAATTCTTTTTTTTTTTGGGAAGGAAGGGGATACATTTATGAATTTTATTAATTAATTTAATTTAATAAAACACTATTCATTCATATCAAAACTAATAATTTAATTAAACTATATCACCTTTTGAAATAATGGATTAATAAAGATTACTTCTACCAAACACTAGAACACATTTACCCAAGACTATAGAGGCAAATTTTTAACATCTAACTATGTAACAAACCTTAGAGGAACTAATATAATTCTAAGTATACTTATTTATTCTAAACCTCATTATAGACTCTAATCTATTAGGGTAGCACTACTAATCTCAAGATAAAGTTATAAAAGGACTCATTCCTCCTTTCTAACTCACACTTTCAAATTTCAAGTTTGAGTAGAGGAAGAGGGCGAAGAGATTCAAGCTATAAGGTGAAGAAATGATTTTACTATTTTTTTTGTTTCTCACCTAAATGATTTGTTTTCTCTACTTGTTTATTTATTCTCTAACTATTTCTATTTGTTTAAATAATTTATTTATTTTCTAACTCTCTCTTTGAATATATATGTTGAAATGAAATATGGAAGGACTAGCTCTATTTTACCTTGTTTTAAATTCTGTTGTAAAACAAAATAATAATATAAAAAATTAGAAATATTATTAACATGAAAAGTATATATCCATATATATATATATTTATAATATTGAATACATAAATATATAATAGAATATATACGTGTATATATTATGTATATATTTATAAAAATATCCATTAACATCATATGTTGAGCCCTAACTTTTAATAGGGTTAAAAGATTTAATAGAGGGAAGGGTTCCCACAGGGGTCGGTGCCCTATGTGGTGTTGAGACCCTCGTAGGGTTTGCGATACCCCATAGGGGTCGTGCCTTAGTGGGGAAGGTGGAGCTCCACCCATAGCAGCGCTGCTGCGGCAGGGTTTTTTGCCCCAACTCTACAGGGGGGTTGGGAGGATAGAGCACCCTATGCCCCAACCCTAATTTTTTTATTTTTATTTTTATCTTAAAACAACTTTAAATATTTTATAATATTTGTTGTTTTTTTCCTTTAAATACAAAACAATAACCTAATATATAATTTATCAAGTAGGATATATCAGCAACAAAGGTAAACATATATATAGATATATATTTTTAAACAAACAAGAATAAAATATAATATATTTAAAACTATATATAAATATATTCATTTCACAAAGGGAAGATTTATTAGAACAAGATTTCCTTGGAAATATGAATAAACTAATATATGTGTATATATTTTTCATAAGTATTTTTATTTTATAGAAAGGAACTAAAGTAAAGGATATATCTAAACTTGGATAAATACATTCGTTCAAAAGGACTATTTCTTTATTTTCTACTTGTTTTACAAGGAAGGGAGTTGTATACAATTTTATTTGGAAATGACCCAATGTAACTAAGAGTTTTATTTGATAAAATCATTGCAATGGTAAAATTTAAAAGCAAGAGGTTTTTATTTTATTTTATTTTAAATATCCTTCTTTTTCTTGTTTTTTTTCAATATATGTTCAATACATAAATACATTCATTTAAGCATTTTCAAACTTAGACAAGTAGGAAATGAACTAACTAACAAAGATGCCTATTTCTTTTCAAGACAAAAAGGAAAAAAATATGATTTGCTTAAATCTACATTGTGACCAAATGCAATAACATTTAATTGCCCATTTAATCTCAAAATGCATTTGTGGAATACATAAATGAAAACAATCTTTTCTCACAATGATTTCTCTGATAATGAAAGCATTAATGCATGTACATAACTAAGTAAGGGAGAGTAGGTCTATCTAGAAAATACATCATTTCTTCTTCAATAAATTCAATGCATTCAAGCATTTGCTTACACCTTTGAAATCTAAGCAAGGAGGATGTGAATGAGTGAAACAAACACATCTTTACTTGTGAATATACTAGTGACTAAAACTTCTATTTGTTTTCTTGTTCAACAATGCATATAAAAGCATAATAATATATTCAAATTTTACACCTAAGTGAATAGAGAGAATACAATCTTTAACATAAAAATCATTCCACAACAACATAGTGACTCATAGACCATATTTTTACAACTTACAAAACTTTCATAGCCACATTTACAAAGCTTGACCCAAGGTTCTCACTAAAAAATAAGACTCTTTTACATAGATTATTTCCTCTTGAACAAGGATTCAAACTCTTCAATAGGAGACTCTTCTCCTTTCTTCATCCATTCTCATAAAACTTGCAAAACAAGAAACTCCATCCAAGGACCAATAGAGGTACTCACCTCCCAACCATTGGCTTGCTCACAAGCCACCCTCGAGCTAGGAGGCCAACTATGAAACCCAAGGAGCACATCACAACTATTACACCATTCATTTTTCACAAAATACGAACACACAATATTCCCAACCAAGAGTTATACAACACACAAGGATACCAAGAGGAATCCAACATAGGGCGAGTAGAGTAGAAAAATCTACCTTGGGGAAAAATGAACTAATATACCAATTATCACATATACACATTGTCATACTCCTTAAAATCTCCCAAAACCTTCCATAACCATTGCATCACCAAAATCCCAATTCCACACCTAATGGCACTCATGCCACTCAAAAGGAAATATGACACTCATGCCAAATCTCTCTTAAGAGGGTGAACTTTTCTTTAAGGAGGATTCTTACCTCCTTCAACCCCTCACATGGGTTGCTCTCAATCATTTGGGGAGCCAACCCAAAACACATAACACCCAACCCCAACAACACAACAAACAAGCCATCAAACAAAAATGGAGAAACCAAAATAAAAACACAACAACACATATACTCATTTCTCATTTTACATTCTCATTCACAAACATGACTTAATCTACAAAGAAAAGAGCCTACCTCAAAAAATCTTTTCCCAAATTGGTGAAGAATAATTTTGGTGAATTTCCTCCAAGTGCTCCACTAGCCTTCTTCTCCAATCTCCAATCTCTTACTCTCAAACTCTAAACTCAACAAGTGAAAAGTGAAAATGCAAAAGTCCTTTCTCAATTTGCAAGGAGGGTATAAGTAATGGATGACATGTCACACCTCCTCTCCAAATGAGAAGGTACCACATGGAATCCACCTCATCCCTCTCAACCAATCCTCAAACCCCAAGGAGTGATTTAACTCCTCATGGTTCTCACACATGTGTGAGACCTAGGGGAGAGGAGTGTACTTGTACACTCTTCTCCAAATATCTTCCTAGGTTGGGCTCTCACATGTGTGAAACCTTGGGATGAGGTGGTACTTGGTCAAATTGTCATCCCCAAACCTAGGAGGATGGGAGGAGATGGTGACAAGTCCACCATCTTTCTTCCTAAAACCTACCCACGCCACTTTCTTCAAAAAGAACTTGGGAGTGGTCAAAATAACCCAAAATTTAAAATTTCAAAGTCCAAAAGAACCCCAACTGTAACATCCCTCCTCTTAAATCTCAAGTAAATTCAAGAAGTTCCAAGAAAGTAAATAAACTCAGTAAACACAAGAGATAATTTTTTTTTTTCTATACTATTTCCATAATCACAAGAAATTAAGTACAACTTTCTATATAGTGAAATCCTTTCACTTAACATTTACAAAACATAAAATACACTTGGCATAAGGAAGAGTTTTACCTCATAAATTAGGTTGCCACAAGTCGTAACATGGAGTACACTGTATCTGGAATGTAGATGTATGTCTTCATAAGCCACAACGAGTCTTCTGCTTCACAGGGAGAGCATCATCCGAGTGATTTACCTCCAACCACAGACCAGCGGTCTCCCACACATCTTCCACATAGGAAGTGGCCCTACCCTTCACGAAGGGAATAGATAAAAGGAAGTATCAAGTTTTCCATCTGAGTCCTAGTGAGATGTGTCTTACATAACATCAATCGACCATACAACTCTAGATTCCCTCTAGCCAGGTATGATCTTACTGATTGGTCATGCCGTCTAGACACACACCTCTGACTTGTCTTAGAAACTATCTCATTTCATAGTTTTACTTACTTTATTTGGTACTCTAGAACCAAACTTGTCTATTCTGAAAAACCATTCTACCCAATTAGACTTAGAACTAATCCTTAACCCAGGATATACATGTAATATTAAGATTTGGGTATTTCTAACCTTTCAAAGAGTCCCTCAAGGCATACTTACAACTTCTAGGGTTTATGACTTTCTGTCATTCCACTCTTTGATTCTAGTATCAAACATCTTTAATGCACAGTAACAAGTTTCGACTCTAACATAGAATCACATACCTTTGATAAAGTTCCACAAAGACTCTTCTTATCTTACTTTATTGTTTTCTTGACTATACATTGTCGACCAAAAAAAATAATGTCATACCCGACATAAGAATTACTGGTTACCTAAATCCTTTAGATTATGATTCTAGGGTTTAACTTCTCTAACCCAAGGCATGGAAATATCAAATTTCCTTGATTTCTAAATAGAGTATCATAAGCATAATAAAACATAAGAATAAAATCCTCTACTCTTCCTAGACCGCTTGGCATTGCTCAAATTCACACTTCTCATAACATGAATAAATATATTATTCGAGGTATACCCTCATCCATTTATTAACTAAATGAAACTAGTCTTTTGACTGAGATCATTATATCAACCCAAGTAGGTTTGAGTCATAAAGATAACAAAATACCTTCAATCTTCTGATTTACTTAAGTCTACTGACTTTCTATTACTACAAGTTATAAGCTCGTATGCGTATTTAATCTTCAAAATATGACAATAAACTTGTTTCAACCATCTATAGTTCCATAATCCTGTGGGGTTGTGTTATGAAATCTCCCATCATGCCCAATCTAGAACAATCACTTCCATTGATGTCCATCCTTGAGCTAACTATGTCTTTTGTGCATTTAACTCTAGCATAAGTTTTATTGAACAAAAACTATGAGGTCAATATCATTCCATTTCTTGATTTACTTTCTCACTCGAGATAACTTAACATAACTATTAGATGCTAATAAAAGCTACCTAGGTTTCCATATTCTTGGAACACCTATTACCCTGGATATGTATTACACATTGACAAGAGGAATTCTATTTCCCTCAAAGCAATCTCTATTCAAGTTACCTCCTCATTGCTTCCATATAATAATGATAAAATCTCCCCTAAAGTTTATTAAGAAAACTAGTAAGATTTCATCTAAGGAACCATCATAGTCGTAATGACTATCCTATCTTCACTAATTGTTTTCATGCTTATACAAGATGTTAGAGCCTTTCAGCCTCTTATATCTCCATGGAGCCCACAAAATCATTACTTATAATGATTTATCAAGTCTCTCGGCCATAGAATCTATCTTGAACTCTAAGCCTATTGACTTAATGTTCACATCTATTTATCCCAAAAAGGGTGGCCTATAATACTTCAACTCTTAATGCTACTCGCACCTTGAGTGCCAAATCTTAGTTAAGTATGGTACTTTAACTATATCCTAAGGAACCATGATTACACAATTGTTATGAAAGCAGGATTTATGACTTGCATGAGTTTGATACTAAATTCAGCATGAGAACATCTCTACAAGCCCTTATTTATTCGCATTAATTAAAATAGAATAACAATTAAAAGTTCAATGAACAAACCTCTTGTATGACATGCTACAGATATAACAACAATAGTACTCCTTACCAAAGAGCTCTCTCTATCTATTTGAATTCCATGACTAAGTTTCTCTCTCTTATTTAAAATAAGCTATGTCGAAACAATAAGATAATAAATGTTGTTCATCTAAGCTTGATGTAGAGAAACATCTCATTCGGTGCACCCTAAAAGCAACTCGTTTATTCATAGAGTTAATATTTATTGGAACTAAAGTGTTCTCTATGATAATAAGAATACTTGTTTCCATAGTATCCTAATACCTACAAGTTCTATAATGTCATTAATGTATTGTTTAATACAAAGACTTACAGCATCAAGAAAACGTAAAGATATGCCTAGAATCATATATACAATACACTTTATGTCTGGTTCTCTCTAAATCTTATGGCATGAAAAGAGACATAAATAATGAAAAAGGATAATGTCATTCGTACCTATTCAGTAGGAGCATATGTTTATGTAACAGTTCAAACTCTCATTGACACAACCATTCCCAAAGTCACTGATAATATTTCTTGACAGATTATGATCATCCTCATGGCGCTCTCTCCAATCCTCTGCTACTCACTATATCTTCCTTTTGTGACGTGGCTAACTTTCTTCCCTTGAATCGACTCTATCTTAGTCGAGTAAGGAGACTCAACAACAACTATACTGTAAGTTCTTTTTCATCCTTCACTATTCAGAGATTTTCTTATAAGCACCGTGTTGATGCTCCCTTGGGTAATCGCTTGGTATCATAGCAATACCTCTCTTTTAACACAAACACCTTCCCATGCTATCCCCTACTCAATGGCCGTTATCTTCTTCCCTCACGACCCCTCCATCCAAAGCCCTCAATACTCCAATAAAACGGTTGTAAATATCCCTGCGTAACTTCCACGCCAGCGTGAATTTCTATAGCTTCCATTCTATTCTATTGTTTCCATCCGTTATCCCTAAATTCTTGCTTCGCTTCCCCCGTGTCATGAACATCTCCTCCAGACTTATTTTCTATCCATTCGATGGTTGTTTCCCTCGCCCCATAACTACCACCAGGGCATGCCAAAAGAAATGGAGATGAGGGTCATAACCGATAACTCCATCATCCCACATTTGCCTTGGCAAAAACTTTGCCTAAAATCATGTTTCATTCGCATGCAAGAATAGTGGAGTAGTTGGTCATTTAGACCACTTTTCCAAAATATGCGATACCTATCTTATTTTCCTCCTCCGCACTCCCAATGAAAACCTATTAGATAAGGAGTCAAGTTCCACTATGTAGAGAGTGGTTTGCTAAAAACAAGGAGCTCTTCTTTTAAAAACGTGTTCGCTCTATTCTTCCAAGAAAGCTTGGAGAGTTAATGGTCATAATGCTCGACCACTCCATTACCGTAGGGTCTTAGGCAGTTTCAAAGCCTAAAAAATGTGCTTACACTCATATGCAAACAAGTAGAGTAGTGGGTCTTAATGACCACTCTCTCATATTTTTAGTTCATGAATAGAACTAAATAACCCACATAATAGTTTGCAAGGAAGGACACTAAACCACAATCCTTTATGAATGAATAACAATATAATATACATCTAGATATATATAAATAATACTTAAATAATAAAATGTAAGTATTCCAACATATACTTACGGTGTTCTTTTATTTGACAAGATGTACGAACGAGGTTGAGAAAAACGTGGTCGTTAAGGTATCATTTCCTCACATAAACCACGACTCTCTTCAAAGAATTTAATGCTATCAGATAAGTTAAGAAGGAAATCTTCTTCTAAAAGGAAGGTTGTTATCATTTAACCCACTAATGACCACTATTCTCACTTTGAGAATATTCACATATGATAGTAGTCTAAAAACAAGCTTTAGATATTAATATCAATAAGGTTTTATAATGTGATACAAACTTACGTACAAAAAGTGACTGGATCGAGATATTCTCCCCTTCACGCATAGAAGAAAATCACGTAAATTCCAATTAGACAAATATGGAATTCAACATCAAGACTACTAAAATGAAGCATATTATCAATTATAACAATTATGCCATTGGGGTTGCAAACATAAACTCATTTACAACGCATAGAATGACATTTCCAACATAAAGTCCCTTAGTCGCAAAAAGACTAATGTACAACCTTAACGACGTCACTTTCCCAAAATGACTAGGTTGACATTAAACGACACTAAAAAGACTCTAAATGACATCGACAACTTGTCGAGTCGAGTAATAACTTAGACCAAAAGAGTCGAGTTTCACTTACTCGACTGAATTAGGTTCGCCAATTGCACCAAGAATACTTAAGATGGCGACAAGCTTTACTTTTTCTTATATCTATTCCCTTCTCTCCGATGATGCTCTCCCTCCCTTTCTTGGAGAGGTGGAAACCTATTTTCCTAAAAGTAACTTGCAATCATGTAAATAGGATTAGCGTATCGTTAGTCCATTCATAACCTCATGAATAACAAATTCAAAAGTACATTATGAAATCATTACATCTCATACATTTATTCACATGACTAGAATCTAGGAAACTAATGATTTATCCCGACATTATACCTTAATGCCAAATCATTTATCCATAGAATTCACTTCTATTTACATAAAAGTAAAAAGTAATTTCAAGTTAAAATTCAGGATGTGACACCAACCCCAAGGTACATGACCTAGTGACTTCAAATCAATAAAATATACATGAAAAGACATCTCAAGCCCCTCAAAAGTGACCCAAAGTTTTAAATTCCAAAACAAGGCACATAAGCAAACAACTCATCACCCATGCTAGCTCACAATTACTCAAAAATTTTAAAACCAAATTAATCATCGTAAATAAATAACATTACACCTTATACATTTACAAAAGACTTTAGTCCCATATAAACTACGGTTAGCATCACAGGGAAATCACATGGATTACTACTTGACCCCCAAAAATTCCATTGGCCATGGAATGGTACAAGTTCACAACTCAATTGCATGTATAAATATGCTCAACATGTATATATAGTTGTAGCACATGCATTAAAATTTCTAACATAATTACATACAATACACCATCTATAATTCAATTGATAATTACAAATTCAATTAAACATCCAATACATGTTAATTCAATTCAATTCAATTCCCATTTCACAATTCTTCTTAATGTCATCACATCTGTATTACACTAATGCACTAAACATAGCTACTCAATTTCAATTTGACTCAATTATTAAATTGAATATTCCCATGCTTAATTCAATTTTCAATAAAATCAACTAGGCAATTGAATCATCTCCAGTCAACATATAATTAATCTAAGTCAACCGCACATTCATTATATAAGGCTTAAAGAACGCATAACTACCTCCTATTTAAATCATCTTTCCTATAAATAAATTAACTCAATTACTCAAATAAAAGTGTTGTCCAAGGTACTCTATCACAAGAAACATGTCCCAAAATCAACCAGTCTTACATTTAGGTGAATCAACAATAATAGGCTCAATAGTGCCAACAAATATGGTCCAGAAGAATGGGCCTCACAGAGTGGAATGATAACCTAGCTATCTCGTGAATACACCATCATAACATACAAAGTGAGTCAACTATGCTAATCAACATAATCCAACACATGCCATTTAAATCCACAACTCTAATCTAGGCATCTTTGTCTAATGTAACTTACCCAAGATGATCATAAGTCCATACATAATGTCCAAATTCTAGGAGTATCCAACACCATAATAGGACCCCATTGTGCAATTAAATTAGCCACACAAGGGTTGGCATCACAGGAATAATATTCCTTTGGGGCTTATTTTGATAATGTATATAATGTTTTAAAATACTATTTTTTAAAACATTAGGTTAGATTTTAATATTTCATAGTATTGGCTATGTATTTTTTTCTGGGAATAGAGTATTGTGCTTTATCCCTGCTCATTAATGTAGGGAAAAACTTGATATTGTGTTATGTTGTTAATTCTTCTTGAGTTAAACTAGCGACAAGTCAGGTATAAGAAAATTTTATATGGCATGTATATGTGATGCGTTGATAGCTCATTCATTTGATGTTGATGTTGTCAGAATGCCTTCATTCTTGTGTTCATTGGTATTGTGACAGTATTATTGTAATCAACTGTGTAGTATCCATTTTTTATTCATTCTTGTGTCTAGGTGGAAATGTGGTAATACTATATGCTTCACAATCAAGATTATTTCCCTATGGGTGTGTTGGGCATTCGCAATCAATCTATTTTTATTTTAGCGAAAAATGCTTTTCCTATTTTCAAGATAAAATTGTACCCAAAAAACAAATTAAAATTTTACAAAGGAAGCTGCTCCTTTTCCGAATGCAGAGAATGGTTACAAACATCCGTTTGTAATTTGTTCAATTATTAGTGCATTTTATCATCATTTAATTGGGAAAATCATACAAAGAGGTTGGTGACAAATCTATTCACTAACACATGTCCTAAAAAGCCATCACACCTTGATTCTACCATAGAAATTAATAAAAATCTTATTTAAATAATCTTGTTAGAGATAGGTGTGATATTGTGGTGGTTGCTTGGTTAGATGTCACATCTCATTTTTGGACTTTATTTATAATTTAAATTATTAGACATTTTTACTAAGATTGTTTTACTATTGAGTGATTCCACGTGTGTGAAAGGTAAAATAGTTGATATTTAAAATGCATAAAAAATTGAAAGTCAATTGATGACAAACTATTATTAAGATTATGGATGTATATCTTGTCTTGCTTTAGCTATGATTATAAGGACTAACCTATTAATGGAAATCTAAGTGCAACTGAGTGCAGGAAGAATGTCGAAGACGAGAACATGGTTGAGGTAGAAATGTTCTAGTCGCCAGGAAAGAGTTGGCATGATGGATAAACCTGATGCATGCACACAGTCACTTAGCTTTATGACATATTGCATTATTGAGTGGCTTTATTGTGCATCGTTATGTGGTTGCTAGTCTTGTTTGAGCATTTTATATAGTAAATGAATGTGATTGATGTTTAATGATTAGATAAATATGTGTTTTCATTGCTATAGAATGTTCTTTGAATTATATAAGTTAGTCATGTAATTATAATTTCTTTCAACTTTAGATGTAATGAAAATTATATGAGTTGTTTTCAATTGATTTATTTGTTAAATAATTAAAAGTGTTTATTTAGAATATATATATATATATATATATATATATATATATATATATATATATATATATATATATATATATTACTATTGCTTAAAAACAATATCTTGCTAGGTTAAAATAAATATGTTTTATTAAAGAAAAAAAAAAAATCAAGAATATGTATTATAATAAGGAAATCTAAAAATAATAAATAAATAAATAAATACATGTTAGCCAAATTTAAAATTATACAATAATCTTTTGCATGCAAATTGGAGTAGTAATGATAAAGGAGATTAAATATCTAAATTAAATTGGTGGTATTTTCAACGCAATGGCCATGCAAAACAAAAGGTAAAACTGGAGTTAAACATTACAAATCTCATTCTAAAATTACAAGGACATTAATAGAAGAGGATTATGGATAAAAGAGAGGGCACAACAAAAGGATGGGGATCATCTTCAATCAACGACAGAGGGAGACAGAGGCAAGAAAAGGCAGGATTAATCAACATCAGAAGACAAAAAGAAAACAATGATCAACAACAACAGGAAGGGAATTTCCATCTATGGAGGAAGCGAATAAACTCTGGTATGTTACTTTTGGTTTATATTATTTCATGTTGTGTTGCTGTATTCTAGCTGCCTACTCTTTTATTTCTTTGGCCTATGTAATAGTCAAATGACCGTCTTTAAATATTAAACGACCTTATATAGTTTTGAAACGATCTTCCTTGAAAATTAAACCAACTTTGTTTAAATAGATCGGCCTATGTTGGCTTTTTCATTGACCTCTTTAAAACAATAGTCGGCAAGTTTTAAATCTCTGTTGCAACTTAATTTTCTTCCTATCCCAGTTTGATTTATTTCAGTAGTTGTCCTTTATTTTTACTCCTATCACGACAACCATATTTTCCTGTTGCTGTTACATTTATTTCCTGTCCTAGGTTATTGTTTTATTCCTATCGACGTTGATTATTGCTATCACAGTTATCTACTTCTGTAGTAGATTTTTCTAATTTCTTGTAGCTTACTTATTAAATCTCTACAGTAGATTACCTTATCCTCTAGCTAAACTCTATTTCTGTAGCAGCACTTAAGTAGTTTCTGAAGCAGCACTTAGGCAGTTTCTGTAGTAGCACTTAAGCAGTTTCTGTAGTAGAACTTAAATAGTTTTTTGTAGTAGAACTTAAACTATTTCTGTAGCATATTAAACTTTAAATCCTGTAGCTATTGTATATTTTATCTTTGTTGCAGCTTTATTTCATTCCTATTGCAGACTATTGTATCTGTCATGTCGCAGCTAAACTGTGTTCCTCTATTGAACCAGATTGTGTTTCTATAGTAGATTTAACTCTGCTCCTATAGTAGACAATAGGGTTCTTGTGATAGATTAATATATTTTCATTTTCCTTCTATTATCTTGCTGTGATTCGTGTTTTAATTAGCAAACTTAATGACATTAAACAATTATATTTCATTTTAATCCCTGTTGCAACCTTATTTGAGTGGAATTATAAACTTGCTTGCATATAGAAAATCTTAGTTTTAGATTCATATGGGATATTTATGAAAGATATATGGGATAAAGAATATACCTAGTTTTATAGTTTCCATGGGTAACTTGAATGTATCCCTGTAGCAGAGATAGGATATATCTATTCAACCTACCTTCTTATGCTATAGCTTAAAGATGTTTAATTGGCAAATATGACGTTGTTAACTATATATATACATACCTACATAAATTATTATTATTATCTGATTGTATGAAATCATTAACTTGCTTGCTGTTATTCAATTCCAAATTTAGCTTTATCTGAGAAATTATTAGTGAAACATGAGTTAGGGATTATAACTAGCTTTATCGCTTTCTATGTACATCTTGAATGATTAAATGCAACTCTTTGATAGAAATATTTCTTGAAATGTAATCTAGTTGATTGAGCAAAAGTAAAGAATGTATTGTTGTATCTAGGTAAAAGTATGTGTTATAAGATCTAGACACAAGATTATTTTGAGGTAATTAAAAATGGAATGAGTTAAGTTATCTTTAGTTTATGTCTTACTTATGTATCTTGAATAAACATATGCTTAAGATTTTTCATTAGAATTATTTACTTGAAAGTGAATTCATTTTGATTGTGCAAAATAAAAGAATTAGTTTGTTTTAAAAGAAAGTAGTTTATCTTTTGTGTGTGATTGGGGTTACTTCTCGGGCTAGGATGCCGAATGTGGGTAAACAGAGAAGGCTTTCCTCTTTTCAGGATTTGGCCATAACTATTTTTAGTGCTTGGGCCAAGCCATGTGTTCATTGAAATAGATGAAAGATATGTTGGGAATTAAGGTGTCTCAACCTTGGTAATTTCTTGTATTAATTCATTGTATTTATTTATTTATTGCCTATTATATAATTTGGATGCAAATCCTATGTTGTCATATTGTGGTAGTTGGCACAATGATGTGTCATCTTACATGGCATATGATCACATGTACATTTGTTCTCATATGAGGAGATAGGTGTCCCACTTAGTGGTAGGAATATTTTGCCATGTGTCGGCATCTTGGAATGTGTGTAAAAGAATTTTGACCGAAATGGTCATGACAGATTCTTATGACAAAGTTATGATATGTAAGAGTCAAAAATAGAAGTGTTGACCCATTTTCCCCTGTTCAGAGCTAAATAGTTCACCTGGTACTTTTCCTTGAAAATCCTTTGGAAAATGTTCCTATAAAGCTTAAAGTGCCAAATTTCCTATAAAGTCTTGCCTAAAAAACCTTACCATTGAAGAGAACTTGTGTCTCAAATTACTGCTTGAACCTCTTCGTCGAACCTTTATTACTATTTGAACCTCTTTGTTGAACCGTTCTGGAGTTCATTCGGCAGGATCAACTGTTCCTTGGTTCGTTGGTTCGAGGACATGCGATGTTGGCATCGCTATGACGAAGTGCTATCGGCAGGACCATGTGTAAGACCACCGATGACTTAGTACGTGGTGACCATCGGCGAGACAAGGCCTATCGGCCAAACTTTGTGGAGTTACTCCGACGAAGGTTATGGGTTGGTCGTCGGCGAGACAAGGCCTATCGGCCAAACTTTGTAGAGTTACTCCGACATGAGTAGTCACTCCGATGGCGTATGTCTATCGGCAAGAGAATACCCGTCGGCATAGCCTAAAGGTGTTGGGCCGATGTACTGCGGACATCCTGATGGAAGTCTTATTGGTATCGGTGAGACAAACCACTGTCGGAGCGAGGGCTAGATCTTTTGCCGATGGAGAGTGTCATACCGATGGTAACCTTGGTGATCGGGGAGACAATGCTCATCAGTGGGAGGTGAAGTCTGAGGGCCGATGGGAGTTGTTATGCCGATGGACTTGGAGGCTTGGTATTGTCGACAACAAAATTGCTGACAATACTCTTTCATCTGTTGGCGGTTATAAACTGCAAAGTCCTTTGCGACTTGGTTCATGTGGGACTAAACGCCTCACTGAAATGTGAACCGTTGCGACGGTTAGATGGCAGCGACGTATGAGGAATTTGTTCTGTCAGTTAGAGCAGAAGTGTGTAACGACTCTTGTTCTTGCAGACTGGAAATAGAATGATATGTCTACAGGTGTCGTTGGTATTATGATGATGAGACTTGAAGAAAGGTTCGTTCTGTAAATATACAGTGAGCGAACTGTTGGTAGGGAGTCGAGAATCAAAACCAGAGCAAGAAGTTGAGTTCTTTATTGTAATTGTATATCTTACTGTAATAAAGATTGTTTTCTTGTGGTGGTGGGTTTTTTACCCATAAGGGTTTTCCCACGTAATACTGTGTGTCTGTGTTCTGAATATTGTCTATTTGGTTTCTCTCATGTACTTATCTATGTTATTTAGTTTTTAAAAGTGACTTGTCTGCATCGTCCCCTTGGAATTAACATTAGGGAAGCTGTCTTCCGCACCTGTGCTTTCCTTACAAGTGGTATCAGAGCCTGGCCCGTTGTGTTATCCTTGTCGGTAGTTTGGGTTTTTTGTGTTAATTCTGTTGTGTGGGAGTTCTGTAGAGTGTTATTTTTAAATTAAATAAAGATGGCTAGTACATCAGACAAAATAGACATTGAGAAATTCAATGGCACAAACTTTGAGTTGTGGAAACTTAAAGTTGAAGACATGTTAGTCTATAGAGATCTTTGGGTTGCTGTGTCTGGAGTTCAACCTACAGGCATGAAGCAAGAAGATTGGGATCTGATATGCAGAAAAGCCAAAGGACTGATAAGACTGAGTTTATCTGACTCTGTTCTATTGAACATCCATGAGGAGAAGTCTGCAAGTGATTTGTGGAAGAAGTTGAATAATATTTATCAGGGCAAGTCCTTGGTAAATAAACTTTTTCTTAGAAAGAAATTGTATTCTCTGAAGATGGATGAAGGTGCATCTGTAGTAGAACATCTGAGTGCATTCAATACGATTGTTACTCAGTTGACTTCTATAGGTGTAAAAATAGAAGAGGAGGATCGCTGTATGCTTCTGTTATGTTCCTTACCTGACTCGTGGGATCATCTAGTAATGGCTATTGGAAGTACAACAACTACGTTTTCACAGGAAACTGTTGTTGCCTCTTTGTTGTCTGAAGAGATGCGGAGGAAGTCTTCTGGAATGGCCAAAGAGGCCCTGTCAGTTCGTGGTAGATCAAAGGAAAGAGGCAAGAAGAAGGACAAGAAGTCTAAGTCCAAATCAGAGGGGAAATCAAAATCTCCTGGCAAGAAGTCCAAGGTTAAGTGCTGGAATTGTGGGCAGAAAGGTCATGTCAAGAAAGACTGCAAAGAGGAGAAAAAGAAGAAGAAGAACTTCACTGACTCTGAGTCTTCACACAGTGATGCTGATGCTTTCATTGATGCTCTGGCAACACCTACTTCTGAAGATGTTTGGCTGATTGATTCAGGAGCATCTTTTCATATGACATCTCATAGAGAGTGGTTCACTAAGTATGAACCCTATGCTGGTGGCAAGGTGTTCCTGGCTAGTGATTCAACACTGGAAATTGTTGGCCGAGGTCGAGTCAGAATCCAGTTCCCAGATGGCAGAATAAAGGGAATGAATGGAGTTCTTCATATACCAGGTCTGGCTCGAAATTTACTTTTTGTTAGTAAGCTTAATGATGTTGGAGTGCAAGTTACTTTTGTGAATGGTGGCTGTAAGATGACTAGAGGTTCTATTGTTCTGGCAAAAGGTGAACGCATTGGAACTCTGTATAGGTTAGATGCTAAACCAGTGTGCTGTAATAATGTCTCTGCAAAATCTGAAAAAGCCACTATTGTAACACATGATGTAAATTCTATCGAAGTTACACTTCCTGCAGAGAAAACAATGCTCTGGCATCATAGACTTGGTCACATAGGTGAGAAAGGTTTAAAAACCTTGAAAAATAAAAACCTGGTAGATGGGCTGATTGATTGTAATCTGGAGTTCGATTTCTGTGAACATTGTATATATGGAAAGCAAAACCGTGTTTCATTTTACTCTAGTTCTCATAAATCTTCTAGTGTTCTGGACTATGTGCATTCTGATGTTTTTGGCCCAGTTGATGTTCCTTCTTTATCTAAGTCAAGATACTACGTATCGTTCATTGATGATTATTCGAGAAGGGCATTTGTATATTTTTTGAAAAATAAATCAGAAGTGTTCAGTCGATTTAAAGAATTTAAAACTCTTGTGGAAAATTAGACTGGTAGAAAACTAAAATGCTTGAGAACAGATAACGGTGGTGAATATTGCAATGCAGATTTTGATAAGTATTGTGTAGACCATGGAATTAAAAGGCATAAAACTATACCTTATACTCCACAACAGAATGGAGTTGCTGAAAGGTTAAATCGATCGTTGATGGAGAAAGCAAGAAGTATGTTGAGTTATGCTGGTCTTGAACAGAAGTTCTGGGCTGAGGCAGTTGCTACAGCTTGTTACTTGCTGAATTGTTCTCCCACTTCAGCATTGGTTGATAAGACACCTATGGAAGCATGATCTGGTAAGAAGCCCTCTCTAAGGCATATTCGAGTCTTTGGCTGTGAGGCATATGCTCATATTCCTGAAGTTAAAAGATCTAAGTTGGATAACAAGGCAGTTAAATGTATCTTTGTTGGCTATGGAGTCGGTATTAAAGGGTACAAGCTTTGGAATCCTGAAACTGAAAAGGTAATCTACAGCAGGAATGTAATTTTCAGAGAGCTGAAACCGTTGGTTGTTGACCCTCAGCTGGAAAAGACAGAAGAAAAGAAAGAAAAAAGTGTTGTGAATGTTCCTCTGACCCCTGTAAAAGAGGAACAACAAGCACCAAGTGTAGATGGTTCAGATGAGAGTTCAAGTAGCTTCGAAGATTCTGATCCAGAGCAAGAACCTGAACCTGCACCTCAACCTTTGAGGAGATCTACACGTGAAAGAAGACAACCAGATAGGTATGGATTTTTAGTACTTGATTCAACTTGTACCTATGCTTTACTTACTGATACTGATGAACCTAGGACTGTGAAAGAAGCTATTAGTATACCTGATTCAGATTCTTGGTTGGAAGCCATGCATAGTGAAATGACATCATTGGACAAGAATGGAACTTGGGATCTGGTGCCCTTGCCTGAAGGAAGAAAACCTATAGGCTGTAAGTGGGTATTTAAGAAGAAATATGGTCCAGATGGTAGTATTGAGAAGTACAAGGCAAGACTGGTTGCTAAGGGGTATTCCCAAAAGGAAGGTATTGATTATGGAGAAATCTTTTCTCCTGTAGCTAAGTTGACATCCATTAGATTTCTGTTGTCACTTGCAGCAGCATATGATTTTGAAATTGAGCAGATGGATGTGACAACAGCGTTTCTTCATGGAGACCTTGAAGAAGAAATTTATATGTCTCAGCCAAAGCATTTTGTGGAAAAAGGTAAAGAACATCTGGTATGCAAACTTAAAAAGTCTCTTTATGGTTTGAAACAGTCTCCCAGAATGTGGTATCAAAAGTTTGATACGTATGTTTTATCCTTGGGGTATGTGAGATCTAAATCTGATCATTGTGTCTATTATAAAACTGAAGGTGATCGGATTCTTATAATCGCACTATATGTGGATGACATGTTGTTCATTGGCAACGGTAAGGGGATGATCTTAGAATTAAAATCTCAGTTGTCCTTGAAATTTGAAATGAAAAATCTGGGGGCAGCAAAGTACATTCTGGGAATGGAGATCATAAGGGACAGATCTAAGAGAAAAATTTGGCTCAGCCAGAGGAAGTATATTACCAATGTTCTTGATAAGTTTCATATGTCTGATTCTAAACAGTTAGTTGTTCTAGTTTTGCAGGGAACGAAATTATCTGTTGAAGATTGTCCAGAGTCTTCAAATGACATTGATGACATGAAGAGAGTACCTTATGCAAGTGCTGTTGGTAGTTTAATGTATGCAATGGTCTGTACCAGACCAGACATTGCCCAAGCAGTGGGAGTTTTGAGCCGGTTTATGGCAAATCCAGGCAGGTCACATTGGGATGCTATGAAAAGAGTTATGAGGTATTTGAAGGGAACTTCTGACTATGCTATTTGCTATCATGGAAACTCAGAAGGGTCTAAGAGATCTATCAGCATTCAGGGATATGTTGATTCTGATTGGGCAGGGGACATTGACAGTAGGAGATCTACCAGTGGATACGTGTTCATGTTACATGGTGGTGCTATCAGTTGGATGAGCAAGCGATAGGCTGTAGTTGCTTTGTCCACAACAGAGGCAGAGTACATGGCAGCTACTCGTGCATGCCAAGAAGCCGTTTGGTTGAAAAGGTTGTGTTCTGATGTTGGTTTTAATGCAGGGCAAATACAAATTCACTGTGACAGTCAAAGTGCCATATGTTTGGCAAAGAATCCTACATTTCATGCTAGGACAAAACACATTGATGTCCAATATCACTTTGTTTGTGATATGGTGGAAGATAGGAAGGTGAAGCTGGTAAAGGTTGACACTTTGGAAAATGTCGCTGATGTCTTAACTAAACCAGTGAGCCGACCAAGTTCAAATGGTGTTCAGATGAAATGGGTCTTCGGGTCCATAGTTCTCAATAATCGAATAAGGACTAAGAGGTAGCAATAATCTCTTCGACAAGTGGGAGATTGAAGAGAACTTGTGTCTCAAATTACTGCTTGAACCTCTTCGTCGAACCTTTATTACTGTTTGAACCTCTTTGTTGAACCGTTCTGGAGTTCATTCGGCAGGATCAACTGTTCCTTGGTTCGTTGGTTCGAGGACATGCGATGTTGGCATCGCTGTGACGAAGTGCTATCGGTAGGACCATGTGTAAGACCACCGATGACTTAGTACGTGGTGACCATCAACGAGACAAGGCCTATCGGCCAAACTTTGTGGAGTTACTCCGACGAAGGTTATGGGTTGGTCGTCGGCGAGACAAGGCCTATAGGCCAAACTCTGTAGAGTTACTCCGACAGGAGTAGTCACTCCGATGGCGTATGTCTATCGGCAAGAGAATGATGGAGTCAGGTTGTCATTGATGTCAAAAAGGTGTTCTTTCAGGTTGTCATAGATGTTGGGATTGATCTTCATATCAGGACATCAATATCATCAAGTCAGGAGCTATGAAGAATAATGTTAGTTCATGTTTTGATAAGATCAACATCATGTGCAGGGATGATATTGGTAAACATTTGAGTAGGAGACATCATCTCATGTGTTCTTTCTATTACAGCTTGTTTAGTATGGTAAAGTGTTGTATCATTCAGATTGAGTTACTTCAGGATGTCTTTGAGGATGTTGATCATATAGGAGCTCAAATGGGTCTAATGCAGAGTTGTTTCATGTTCACAGATATAAGTTATGTTAGATACAAGACTCATGGTTATCTTGTTTGATCTGCTTGTTAATGCTCACATATTATGGATAAGTGATATCAGTTGAACAATATATGATACTTGTGCTTCAAATGTTGAATATTCACATTATCATTCACATTCAATTATCTCACTCTCATTGGTGGAATGCAGTTCTGATGATCTTGTTTAAGGTTGTCATTATCATCAAGGATCTTTATCAGAGGATAGATGTTATGCATTAAGGTCGAGCTGCTAGGACATCAAGGAGTTGGTATTGTTCAAAATGTTCATATAATCTCAGTTGATCATCAAGGATCTTTATCAGAGGATAGATGTTATGCATTAAGGTCGAGCTGCTAGGACATCAAGGAGTTGGTATTGTTCAAAATGTTCATATAATCTCAGTTGATCATCAAGGATGCCTTATTACTTAGAAGCTCCGTTGATCATTAATGGAATGATATCTTCAGAGTTGGTGTTCAATATTACATAGCTACTTACATTTCAGATTGTGGAGTTGGTGAAGGCTTGATATCTGTCTCACATTTGATGTTGATATCCATGATGTAAGTGTATTTCAAGGAAGTTTATTGGATAATAATCAAGGGTTCTAAAAAATTGATTAACATCAAATATCCCAAGTCATTTATCTCATTCATGGAGAGCACTTTTGTTCTAATTTGCTGTTGACCTGATATCCCAGGTCACCTCACTAAAGGAAACCTGCAGAAGGGTTAAAATGACCATAGGGCAACCGACCCCTTTCCACATTTTACCGAATGGAACAAGTCCTCTATATTGGCGGGCTTTCTATGTTTTTAAATTTAAAATCTTATCAAAAATAAAAAATAAAAATAAAAAAAATCAAGAGAGCACGAGTTTATGTGAGCTCCATGTTTTAAGGAAAACTTTTTTTAAAGTTTTCAAAAGGCATTAAAAATATTGTTAGGGAGCATAGTAAGGAGGGAGCCCGATTTCTTTAAAAAGAAATTTATGTTTTATAAAATAAAAAAAAAGGAGGGAGACTTCTATGCATTTGAAAGGCTTTTATAAAGCATAAAATATTTTGGGAAAAAGGCACGATTTATGCCTTAAGGAGGAGTATATTAAGTATAAAGCATGGAGTGCTTTATAATTAGAAAATTTCTATTTTCCATATGGAGTTGATAATGATTTTTTTAAAGAAATATTTTTGTTTCTAAAAGGGCAAGTTTATTGAGAATTATTTCTCATAACAAAAGGAGGAAAGATATAAAAGTCTAATATTAGAAGATTTTTGTATGAAGTTTTTTTTGCAAAATATTTATGAAGAATTAAAAGATTTTGAAGACTAATTTTTTTTGGGAGATTTTTTATGGAGATTGGAGATTGTTTTTGAAAGGATTATTTTGAGAATAAGGCAGATTGAGGAGAAATTAATTTTTGTTGCAGATTGGATAAAGATTTTTTATTTTGCAGGAGATTATTTTTGAAGAAGAATTTGAAGAGGATAATGAAAAATTTGTTTGAAGAAATTTGCAAGGGTTTTGTATTTTGGAGAATATGAAACATCATGCAGGGATTGAAATGAGAAGGTGAAAATTTTTATACAGAGGAATGTGAAAAATCTTTTGCAGGTGAATCAATTTGAGAAGGTTCTTCATTTTTGACATGAAAAATTAAGCAATCCAGTGATTTTTTTTTAAAAAGAATATGAAGGATCATGTACAGAGAAGAGGAAGATCAAAAGATTTTTTAATGCATAGAATTGACGGGAAGATATTTTGTTTTAAATATAGAGAAGAGAATATGAAAGGTTTTTTCAGAAAGTGCATTGTGATGGGTTGTGAAAGATATTCAGATTTTATTTAATGACATTACAGATGCTTTGATAAAAGTGTCTTGTGGATTAACAAGATGAGTGGAGTGATGTTGTGCAGATCTATGATGAACTGACAGGGATCAAATACAGATACAGAGATTGACAAGGTGATCAGAAAGACAATATGCAATTGCAATAATAATCAGGTGCATTGATTGTATGACTGGTAAGGCAGAGATGAAATATACAGAGAAAAGTAGTGTTGTTGAGCATATCTGGATGAAGAATTGATTTTTGAATGGAATGACCATTTGACCTCATAAGAGAGAATAAAAGTTATGTATTGAAACAGAGAAACCTTCTGAATTTGTGTTTTTCAGTTTGTTCTGTAATAGGGGTTGGTGCTCCTTGAAGCTGGTGCTTCTAAATAGTATGCCAGTGAGGCTTGTAGGTCAGTGAGACCTCAATAGTCAGTGAGACATAATATTCAGCCAGTGAGGCTTTGTAAGATGTTTTCAAAGTTAAGCCAGTGAGGCACTTCATGAGTGGTTTTTCTACCCAGAGAGGGTTTTCCACTCCAGTAATTCTTGTGTCTTGATTCATATTGGTCATCTTTCTATGGTTGTATGTTTTACTCATGAGTTTTGTTTATCATTCTCAGTTATGTGCATATGTGTTTGACAAAGTTATGTGCATATGTGTTTGACAATTCAATGATTACTTTCTCTCCTTATGCTCTCCAAATTAAAGTTTGAAAAAGATTTGAAAATTCACACAACACTGATTCACCCCCCCTCTCAGTGTTGTCCTTGACTCCTACAGAGAATACCCGTCAGCATAGCCTAAAGGTGTTGGGCTGATGTACTGCGGACATCCTGATGGAAGTCTTATTGGTATCGGTGAGACAAACCACTGTCGGAGCGAGGGCTAGATCTTTTGCCGATGGAGAGTGTCATACCGATGGTAACCTTGGTGATCGAGGAGACAATGCTCATCAGTGGGAGGTGAAGTCTGAGGGCCGATGGGAGTTGTTATGCCGATGGACTTGGAGGCTTGGTATTGTCGGCAACAAAATTGCTAACAATACTCTTTCGTCTATTGGCGGTTATAAACTGCAAAGTCCTTTGCGACTTGGTACATGTGGGACTAAACGCCTCACTGAAATGTGAACCGTTGTGACGGTTAGATGGCAGCGACGTATGAGGAATTTGTTCTATCAGTTAGAGCAGAAGTGTGTAACGACTCTTGTTCTTGCAGACTGGAAATAGAATGATATGTCTACAGGTGTCATTGGTATTATGATGATGAGACTTGAAGAAAGGTTCGTTCTGTAAATATACAGTGAGCGAACTGTTGGTAGGGAGTCGAGAATCAAAACCAGAGCAAGAAGTTGAGTTCTTTATTGTAACTGTATATCTTACTGTAATAAAGATTGTTTTCTTGTGGTGGTGGGTTTTTTACCCGTAAGGGTTTTCCCACGTAATACTGTGTGTCTGTGTTCTGAATATTGTCTATTTGGTTTCTCTCATGTACTTATCTGTGTTATTTAGTTTTTAAAAGTGACTTGTCTGCATCGTCCCCTTGGAATTAACATTAGGGAAGCTGTCTTCCGCACCTGTGCTTTCCTTACAACCATTGGAAAGAGCTAAAAAAAATAGGCAGGTTTACTTTTTACATCACCCTAAGATTCGGCCAAATAAAGAAATTATTTATGATCAAAGTTTTGGTCAACATACAGTTCAAATGTTCATTGGTGGGCTTGCAAATCTCTATCAGCCTTAGAAAATGATGAAAAAGGTAAGTTGTATGTATTTTGGAGTGCATATCGGGCTCAAGGAAATGCATATACATTGAGGGAATCTATCACAGATTCCAGGATATTCTCTTAATGTACATCGGGTTCTGCATGCATATTGTGTTGTATGTCTTCATATGCAACGGTTACATAGAAGGTAGATTGCCAGAATGTTCTGCAAATGTATATTTTCTTTGTATATTGGGTTTGTATATTCGCACATACAACCCAATATACAATCAAAATATAAAAGGCCGATTGTATGCATGTGAATAGTGGAATGTACATTCGGCCTTGTATGTTTCTTTGTATATTTCGCTTGTATGTTTTGCGCATACAAGCGAAACATACAAGGCTGAACGTACAAGAGGTGGGGCCTGCGCACATACAAGGCCAATTGTATGTTAGAAGATACAAGTGAACATGAATAGTAGAATGTATATTTCGCTTGTATGTTTGCACATACAAAGCCAATATACAAGGGTTTACCTACAAGCGGGACCTGGTTGCATTTTTAACTTGTTTTATAAAGTCTTGGGGTCCGTGGTTTGTATATGGGCAATTGTATATTGCAATATACAAGTTAGAGATACAAGGGTTATATACAAGGTGGACTTGAATTGAAGATCAAATTCAGCATTTTAGGTCTCGGGTTCGCCTTGTATATGTATAAGTGTTTTATATATTTGAACATGCAGGGAAATATACAAAGAAAGTGATACAAGCCGGATCCGACCCAACAGTCAAAGCAATTGATAAATTTTTGGGGTCCGTGGCTTGTATATGGGCGATTGTATATTGCGATATACAAGCAAATAGACAAAGGAAGTATACAAGCCAGATTTCAACGTCTTTTCAGGCTATTTCATAAAATTTGAAGTCTGCGGCTTGCATGTGCAATTGTGATTGTATATTGCAATATGCAAAGGGCAGATACAGTTTTCAGCGATGCTCCTTGAACCAGCTCAGTAACAAATCAGGCGGTACCACGTGGCGGAAGACATACAAGGCCGAATGTACAAGAGGTGGGGCCGCATATACAAAGGGAAATTGTATGCATATACAATTTCAAAATTTAAAGGGCAAATTCAAGTCTGATATACAAGGCACCATGCATATACAAAGGAGTTGTAGAGAAGGTTTTGGATGCTGATTCAGGCGGCAAATTCAATCAATATATACACAGATGCAAAGCGATATATAAAGCGGTTGACCAAAACTTTGACCGCCTGTATCTCCTCCGTCCTGGCGAATTTTGACATGCTGTAAGAGACAAAGATGCATATTTTGATCCCCTCTTTCATTTGGTAGGGTTTTTAGGAGTTTTTATCACCTTTCCATTTTCAGATCTGACCTTGCATATTTTGGGCCGTGGACGTTTCAGCAACTTTTTGGGGCAGGATGCAAATATTTTTTGCATTTATTTATGTAGGTAATGGAAGCTACTCGCATTGATGGTAAAAGATATTTCTCCACCGTCCTATTCCAGATATTTTAAGGTATGCATTGCTGAGGATCGATGATGCAACAACTTGCATTGAAGACTTAAAATATCATTTATCTGCCCAGTGCCAGATATTTTGGCGCCATAACTCATGCAGCTAGACAGTCACTAAATGTAGATATTTTCTGAGACAGCTCTTAGAGCACATTTTTGTAACCGACCTAGGTTAGTTTAGAATGCTATATATATGCATTCATATGATGTAAAAAAGGTTGGAAAATTTTTAGCATTTAGGCTTTCTGTTTCCAAACAGAGCTTTCTACTACTGTAACTATGCCTTCCCACTAAATATTTCAAGTTATTTTGCCTCTTTGGACTGATTTCTAGTCCTGTGTGAATATATGGTTGTTTGTGAATGTCTCTATTCCTCTCAATCATCTGGTTTCTCACCTTTGCTAGGATCAATTAAATATGTGTATGTTTGCTTGTTATATTCAGTTATGCTGTACATTTCCTTAGTATTGTGAGGGTTCTTTTATTAAACTTGGTGAATCACCCTTTGTTTTCAAGCTTTTGTTTCATTCTTCACTTTAAACATTCTTTCTCTCTTTTCCTCTTAAGATTCAGTAGTTTTAGGTGATAACTAGTTAAGGAAGCCGGCCTTCTCCAGAGGTCTGATCTCATTTAGCAAAGTCCCACACTTGGAGATCATTCCCATGTTACTCCAAATTGCAGAGGTTTCACAACTGTATGCAAGGGTGCAAATCTGAGAGATAACAAGAAGATCCCATGACAGGTGAAGACATGTGTCGAGAAGCATCTTTGAAAAAGGTATCTTTGGGAGCCCCAAGGTGGACTATGACATGTTGTAAGAGAATATGCTATTTATAACCTGTGTGTGACAGATTCTCTTACAACTATAAGTTATGACAGCTATGACACATTCTATGACGGTTGTAAGAGTCATAAGAGCATCTGTCATAGCCCATTTTGGAAATAGGCGACCTCCTTGGGATGGGTGACTTGATAAGTGTTAGGAACATCCTATAGTCTTGGACAAGTGTCCATAGGCGTGGGTTTTGGGCCATGAGACCATGTTGGACACCCATCTCAATGTGGAGCCATTTTTGCCTTGTATTTTCTATATAAATAGGTGCTTTGGAGAGAAGAAGTACTACAGGTTTGACAGGTATTGTTATACTGCCAGAATATCTCTAGATACAAGTATCGAAGACTCCTTCAAGAGCATTGGCTCTATGATTGTATTGTAACCTTCTTTGTTTATGAAATACATTTGAGCTATGTTTTGGAGTGTGGGGTTTTTCACCCATAAGGGTTTTCCCCACGTATATCTTGTCTCTCTTCTTCTATCTTACATTCTTGTGTATGTGTTTGCTGCAATATCTCTGTTAGTGGGTTAATATAGCTATAATTGTAAAGATAAAATTGAATTTATACTCTCCTCCCCTCATTAGATTAGTGTAGGAAGTGATTTCTGCACACCTAACTTCCTTTCAGTTGGTATCAGAGCCTGGCCAGTTTTGGTTCTAGTTGCTAGGTAGGGGTTTGTTGAGCTAATCTTGGGTTGAGTGGGAGTTTATGCAGAGTATTTTGTATCTTGTTGCAGGAAGGAGATGGCAACCACATTCAGAAGATTAGAGGTGGAGAAATTTAATGGCACTAATTTCAAGTTGTGGAAACTCAAGATGGAAGATCTACTTGTTGCTCGTGACCTATGGGAAACCGTATCTGGTGTAAAACCTACAACAATGTCACAAGCTGATTGGGACCTCAAAGATTGTAAGGCTAAGGGTCTCATAAGACTCTATTTAGCTGACTCTGTCTTGTTGAATGTCCATGAGGAGAAGAGCACGAAAGATCTTTGGAAGAAGTTGGGTGATGTTTATCAAGCTGAGTCCTTGGTAAATAAGATTTTTTTGAAAAAGAAGTTCTCTCTGAAGATGAAAGATGGAGAATCTGTTGCGGATCACATGAATGCTTTTAACATGATTGTTGCACAGTTGACATCTATGCGTGTGAAAATGGAGGAGGAGGATCGATGTATGACCTTGCTTTCTTCTTTGCTAGATTCGTGGGTTCATCTTGTCATGGCTATCGGAAGCACCACTACCACCTTCAAGATGGAAGATGTGGTGTCCTCGCTGTTATCTGAAGAAATACAAAGGAAGTCTTCTGAGGTAGCGAAAGAGGCTCTTACGGTTCATGGAAGACCCAAAGAGAAAGGGAAGAAGGACACGAAAGGTGAAAAGGGTAGATCCAAATCTTGTGGGAGATCCAAATCTCATGGAAAGTCCAAGGCTCTCTATTGGAACTGTGGGAAAACTGGGCATTTCTGAAAGGAATGCAAAGAGGAGAAGAAAAAGAAGAAGAATGCTCCTGATTCAGATTTTGACAAGTCACAAGATGATGGTGATGCCTTCATTGCAGCCCTGGCCACCCATGCATTTGATGATGTGTGGTTGATTGATTCTGGTGCATCATTCCACATGATCTCTCATCGAGACTGGTTTACAAAATACGAAGAGTTTGATGGTGGAAGAGTGTACCTGGGTGACGATTCTCATTTGAAGACTGTTGGTCATGGAAGAGTCTCAATCTAATTCCTTGATGGATGAGTGAAGGGGATCACTGGGGTTATGCACATCCTAGGCCTAGCATAGAACCTGCTTACTGTAAGTATGTTGAATGATGCAGGTGTGCAAGTTGTCTTTTCGAAGGATGGATGCAAGATGACTAAAGGATCTATGGTGCTTACGAAGGGTACTCAGAGAGGTACTCTATTTTAGCTGGAGGCATGCACTTCATAATGCAATAGTTTTTCTGACTCAAAGAAAAGAGCTATAGTCACTTCTTCCCCACCATCTGAACGAGCAGTGAAGAAATCTGTTGTAACTAGTTCTGATGGTAGTGCACATGCTATGGAAGCTAAGCTTCCTACTGAAAAAACTATGTTATGGCATTTGAGATATGGACACATTGGTGAGAAGGGTCTTAGAACCCTGAAAAATGAAAACATCGTTGAGTGGTTAAATAATTGTAAACTTGAGTTTGACTTTTGTGAACATTGTGTATATGGAAAGCAAAACCGTGTTCAGTTTTACTCTAGTTCTCACAAGTCTTCTGGTGTATTGGATCTTATTCATTCTGATGTGTTTAGTCCAGTTAATGTTCCTTCGATTTCAAAATCTATATATTTTGTATCTTTCATAGATGATTATAGTAGAAGGACATGAGTTTATTTTATCAGAAGCAAGACTGAAGTCTTTAGTCGGTTTAAAGAGTTTAAAACCTTTGCTGAAAATCAGACTAGTAAAAAGATTAAGTGTTTGAGAACTGACAATGGTGGTGAGTTTTGTTTGGCAGAGTTCAATAAGTTTTGCAAAGAGCAAGGGATTGAAAGGCATAAGACAACTCCATACACCCCGCAGAAAAATAGAGTTACAGAGAGGATGAATAGGACATTGATGGAGAAGGCTAGGAGTATGCATAGTGGAGCAAGCCTTGAACAAAAATTTTGGGTTGAAGCTATTTCCACTGCTCGCTATCTGGTAAGTAGGTCTCTTACATCAACTCTTGTTGGTAAGACACCCATGGAGATGTGGTTTGGTAAGAAGCCTTCAATTAGACATCTTCGTGTTTTTGGTTGTGAGGCATATGCACATGTGCCTAGGGAGAAATAGTCTAAATTGGAAAACAAGGTTGTTAAATGTATTTTCATTGGCTATGGTGTCGGTGTGAAAGGATACAAGCTTTGGGATCTTGTGGTTGAAAAAATGTTGTATAGTAGAAGTGTTATCTTTAGAGAGATAACACATTCTTCTGTTGTTCTACAACTAGAACAGATAGAAAAGAAAGAGGATGCAGTTTAGTTTCCTTCTACCCCTGAGAAGACTGAACAGACAGACCCTATGAGACCTGATGATGAGGAGAGCTCTAGAAGCTCTAAAAGCTCAGAAGAAGAAGCAGAACCTCAACCTCAGCCATTGAGGAGGTCTACACGAATGAGAAAGCAACCTGATAGGTTTGTTTATTCATTACTTGATTCTAGTTGTGCTTTTGCTTTACTTACTAACACTGATGAGCCTAGAACTGTGAAAGAGGCTATGGGCATGAAAGATGTAGGTTCCTGGAAGGAGGCCATGGAAGATGAGATGGCTTCTTTGGAAAAGAATAAAACATGGGACTTGGTGCCTTTGCCTAAAGGATGAAATCCCATTGGATGTAAATGGGTGTTCAAGAAGAAATTCGGTGCAGATGGTAGTGTTGAAAAGTACAAGGCTAGATTGGTTGCGAAGGGGTACTCACAAGTGGAGGGAATTGATTATGGTGAAATTTTCTCTCCCATTGCAAAGTTGACATCCATTCGATTCCTGTTATCTCTTGCAACTACTTATGACTTAGAGGTAGAACAGATGGATGTGAAGACAACTTTCCTTCATGGTAATTTGGAGGAAGAGATTTACATGTCACAGCTAGAGCATTACATAGAGAAAGATAAAGAAAATTTGGTTTGCGAGTTAAAGAAGTCTTTGTATGGTTTGAAGTAGTCTCCTAGGATGTGGTACTTGAAGTTTGATGCCTTTGTGTTATCGATTGGATATCTGAGATCGAAATCAGATCATTGTGTGTATTACAAATTTGACAATGATCACATTCTCATTATTGCATTGTATGTTGACGATATGCTGTTGATTGGGAATGGTAAAAATATGATTTCTAATTTGAAGTCTCAGTTGTTAGCACAGTTTGAGATGAAAAATCTTGGGGCAGCCAGGTACATTCTAGGAATGGAAATTAGAAGAGACAGAGCTAATAGAAAACTTTGGTTAAGCTAGAGTAAGTATGTGAAGACCGTGTTGGATAGGTTCAACATGGGAGATTGTAGACCATTGTATGTTCCTGTTTCATTGGGGACAAAGTTGTCTATTAATGATTGTCCAAAATCTCCTAGTGAGGTGGAGGACATGAGCAGAGTACCTTATGCTAGTGCTACTGGCATGTTATGGTTTGCACAAGATCAGACATTGCCCAAGTAGTGGGAGTCCTTAGTTGATTTATGGCTAATCATGGACGGGTACATTGGAATGCAGTTAAGCAAGTGTTCAGATATTTGAGGGGTACTTCTAAGTATTCCATTTGCTATCATGGCAATGCTACAAGACCTCTGCATTCAGTTTGTATTCATGGATTTGTGGATTCTGATTGGGTAGGTGACATTAACAATAAGAGATCCACCAATGCCTATGTGTTCACTATGTTTGGTGGTGCAATCAGTTGGATGAGTAAGTGACAACCTATGGTTGCTTTGTCCATGATAGAAGTTGAGTACATGGCAGAAACTCATGCTTGCAAGGAAGCCATTTGGCTTAAGAGATTGTGTTCAAATATTGGTGTTGATGCAAGATAGATTACGATTTGTTGTGACAGTCAAAGTGCGATTTGCCTTGCAAAGAATCCAACTTTCCATGCTAGAACAAAGCATATTGATGTATAGTTTCACTTCGTACGAGACATGG
The DNA here is from genome assembly GCA_027924645.1 of Cunninghamia lanceolata. Classification (NCBI taxonomy): domain Eukaryota; kingdom Viridiplantae; phylum Streptophyta; class Pinopsida; order Cupressales; family Cupressaceae; genus Cunninghamia; species Cunninghamia lanceolata. The sequence goes on along the minus strand of BSBN01001906.1, from coordinate 82,318 downwards.
TACAGGACGAGAAGGTAAATTTGGAGAAGGTAGATACTTTGAAGAATGTTACAGATGCATTGACGAAGCCAGTGGGCACAAAGAAGTTTAGATGGTGTTCAGAGTCTATGGGTCTCTCGGCCTATAGTAGTTAAATCCTGCTATTTCTATTGGCTCTTACAAGGTGTTCGACAAGTGGGAGAATTTTGAGAATTAAGGTGTTTCAACCTTGGTAATTCCTTGTATTTATTTATTTATTGCCTATTGTATAATTTGGATGCAAATCTTATGTTGTCATATTGTGGGAGTTGGCACGGTGATGTGTCATCCTACGTGGCATATGACCACATGTAAATTTGTCCTCACATGAGGAGATAGGTGTCCCACTTAGTGGTAGGAATATTTTGTCATGTGTCGGCATCTTGGAATGTGTGTAAGGGAATTTTGACTGAAACGGTCATGACAAATTCCTATGACAAAGTTATGACATGTAAGAGTAAGAAATAGAAGATCCTATGATAGGTGAAGACATGTGTTGAGAAGCATCTTTGAAAAAGGCATCTTTGGGTGCCCCAAGGTGGACTATGACATGTTGTAAGAGAATATGCTATTTATAACCTGTGTATGATAGATTCTCTTACAGCTGTAAGTTATGACAGCTGTGACAGATTCTAACGGTTGTAAGGGTCGTAAGAGCATCTGTCATAGCCCATTTTAGAAATAGTCAACCTCCTTGGGATGGGGTGGCTTGACAAGTGTCAAGAACATCCTATAGTGTTGGACAAGTGTCCATAGGTGTGGGTTTTGGGCCACGAGGCCATGTTGGACGCCCATCTCAATGTGGAGCCATTTTTGCCTTGTATTTGCTATATAAATAGGTGCTTTGGAGAGAAGATGTACTATAGGTTTGACAGGTACTGTTATGCCATCGGAATATCTCCAAATACAAGTGTCAAAGACTCCTGCAAGAGCATTGGCTCTGTGATTGTATTGTAACCTTCTTTTTTTACAGAATACATTTGAGCTGTGTTTTGGAGTGTGGGGTTTTTCACCCGTAAGGGTTTTCCCCATGTATATCTTGTGTCTTTCTTCTTCTATCTTACATTCTTGTGTATGTGTTTGCTACAATACCTCTATTAGTGGGTTAACATAGTTGTAATTGTAAAGATAATATTAAATTTGCACTCTCCTCACCTCATTAGATTAGTGTAGGAAGTGATTTCCTCACACCTAGCATCCTTTCAAGATCGCCTAGAAAAACTTTATATATATATTTCTCTGCCACATCCTATTGTGAGATATTTGCACATCATCATTTAGATTTACATTTAGAAATCAGGATGCATTGGGTGTTCCCTCCTACCAGTTGTTTCTAAGTTGCTAGATGTTTCATGCAGAGCTGGGCTTCCTTCATGATATGAAGGGATTTGGAGAAGTGTAATTGCTTCATGGTTGGGTGGAAAAGTGCCTGGGCCATGTTCCAATCTCTTGTCTTGCGAATAACCATGTGGGTTAGTGGTGGCTGGAGAGTGTGATTTGATTTATTATTCATTACTTGTACTTGACTATTGTACCTTGTTTTTATTTGAGATGACTTATGGAAAGAAAGCCTAAGATGGATAGTGTATATTATTTTATTGTGCTAACCTAGATATAGCACGTGCATTTGTAAGATGTAATGACTGTATTGGATGATGTATATATAAGATTTATCCTTTTTACTTTAGGTGATGTAATTAAGTGGATTATTTACTTCAGTAATATTTGTTATGGAATGTGTACTTTACATTTGGTATTAGAGCACAGTTCCAACATTGGGAGATCTAGGGTGTTGTGTTGCTTAGTTTATTGGAGCATGTGTGGGTTCTTGTGTGTTGGCGTGTAGTGAGTAGCATGTGCCTTCTTTTTTTAAGTCATCCTTGCATGTGTGTGGTGAGGAACACATTGATTTTTGGGATAGATAAACCCTAGTGGTTGTCGAGAAGTTGCTTATGTGTGTTTACCTTCTTGATGTCTTGAAGGCTTAGCATAAGCTTTTGCAGTGTATGAGAGTACTCGAGTGACCTTTGTAGGGTCATGTTCATGCTCGTGTGACCACTTTTGATGGTGAGGTTATGAGAACCTTTGTGTGAAATAAAAACACCATGTTCTTGAGTGTGATTGAACTTGGTTTACTCTTTTAAGAGTTATGCATTAGTATGTGAAAGAGGAAGTTTGATCATATGCTTGATATGGGAAGAAAATTGTTGTGGTAATGCCAGTTTAAATGTACCTTACATTGTGCACTCTGTTGTGTGTATGTTTGTTATAGAAGTAGCATATCATCATAATGATTGTCAGATTGTTTATTGCCTTTGTATGGTGACTGGTAATGCTTGCTTGAAATGCATATTGCATTATCTTATTGAGAGCCTCTCCCTATGTGTGGATTAATTATGCAGTTGTAAGAAAAATAGTGTTGCATTGCATTGCATTATGTGAAGAGTTAAAATGAAAAGGGGGTTGTGAAAAAGGTCATTTGCATAGTTCTTGTGATGTTGAGGTGTTAGAATCTTGAGTGAATTAGCAAACCTTGCATCTTGTGACTTTGAATTGTGATTTCCCCATTGTTTAGTGTGCATTTAGTATGCTTGTTTTCATGTTGTGAAGAAATTTGGTCTCATGAGAATGTTTCATTAATGCATTATCCATATGCTTGGTGAATCCTTGTTTGATGAGAAATGTTAACCGCTGCTTGTTGGAGAGATTGATGTGTTGAGATATCTTGGTTTGTGAACCTAATTTTGTCCTAGCGTAATCTTGGTTGCTGGATGTTTGCTAGAGTATGACTATGTGTGTCTTTGCATAATGATTATGATTCCCTTGAATGGGATGCAACCTTTGTTCCTAGGCATCTTGAGTAATGTTCGTGTGGTTAAGTAGAAATGATCTTATGTTATAGATGTGTTTGGAGTCCTAGAAGACTCGTTTGGTTGGTGTGATTGAGTATATTCTGTTACTCACCTCAGCTTAGGATCCAGGCTTAGTGTAGCATCATACTCCCTCTCTAGTGACTAGAATTAGTCACGTAGTTCATGTAATGTGGAACTTTTGAGTTTTGATACTTTATTTATTTGACAATGGTAATTCTCTAAACATTGTAAGGACCAACATTGAATTTTTTTTCTTATTTATGAAAAAGTATAGCCATCAAAATTTGATATTTACTTATCTTGTGACCTTGATGGTCATGTTTGATTTACTGTTGAAATTGAGCTCATTTTATGCCTTATTGTTGGAATTGAGTTTTCTTTCTCTTTGGAATTTATTTATTTATTATTGGTGGCTATGCTTGAACATTTTAAATTGTTGGCCATGTATCATGTTATGTTCTCTATCATGTCCATGATGGACCTCTAATGGATTGTATAAGGGGTAGAATGTGGAGAATATACTGATTCTGGGTGTGCATGTTTCTAGAGCTTTGGTAGATTGAATTCATTAATTGTTGTTAGATGCAATGAATATTGTTTGAAGTGTTGAGGAAGTCGTAAAATGGATTTTGTGTCACTATGAATCACTTGATATGAGATTAAATGTTGTCTATGTGAACGAGATATGTAGAGAACTCATTTTGGATTGAATCTTGCTTTTAGTAATTGTATTGGTGAAGTGTTTTGTTGTTATGTCCTTTGTAGGAGAGTTTCATAACTATACTCCTATTTTGACATAGCATAGGGTGAGATGAAGCTTTAGTTAGTGCATGAGCACGTAATGTATATATTTATTGTATTATAGTTGTCTTCTTACTTTTGTTGAGTTTCCAACCTTGGGAATTTGGTTGTTTATGGAGTTTCTCCTTAGTAGTTGGAGGTTTCCTAGCTTGATGCTAGAAGGGATGCAATTCTTGTGTGATGAAGTTGTTGTCTTTTGTATTCTATTTTATGGATACTTGGTGTTAGGCTACAAGGAAGCTATGTGTTGCCTAATCGATCATGAACTCGTGATTGTGTTATATTGATTGACCTTTTGGTCTAGCTTAGTTAAGAATTGAAGAGGTGTTGTGAGTAGCCTTGCACCTTGTTGGTGAGTTGTGGCAAATTTAGATGCAGTCCTAGTGAGTAACAGGTTGCTAATCCTTGCTTGATGGAAGTACTTATTGTTGTTAGAGGATGTGGTTAGATTCTTTCCTTTGAAAATCTATTTGGTTGATCCTAGTTTTGGTGGTGTAGAGTGTCACTATTAGAGAAACCCTCTCTTTTAGGAGTGGAACGTGAAGAAGTACCTCACGTAGGGAAAACATGTCTAGAGTTGAGGCATGATTTTGATCAAGATAAAGGTGCGGTAGTGTTGCCTATAAACTTTTTGAGTTAACTTTTCATGAACCTTGAGTTCTTTTGTTGCGAGTAGTATCTAATGAAGGAATGTTGAAAGAGTAATATTTTGTTTTCAATTCTTCTTGAGAATGGGTATGGTAGCCTTGTGAGTTTCCTTAGACTTAGTTGATAGCTTGAGAGGTTATCCTAGCATAGTTGTGGTCTTAAGTTTTTGCAGACTTGACTTGCTTGTAGTCTGTTTCACCTTTTGGCTAGAGCATCTTTTCATTGCAGTAGCAGTTGGAAGATGGAGTGGTGTAGTCTCAGAGGAGTTGTATGCACAATGGTTGTTTATAGTTGGTGCACCTTTGGAGATTGTTTTATTATTTTGAGACTTCAACCTAGTGTTGGTTTGGAGGACTGATATTTTGATATTATATTGTGTTACCATGAGATTCAATGTGCAGTGTGATGCTGATTCATGCTTATATGTGTCTATGATGAACTGTGATTTATGCCTCATTTGGCGTACATAATAGATGTGATTATTATCCTTATGCTAGATTGAATGCAATTGAGTGGTACTTGTATCATGTGCTGGATTATATACATTGTATTGGTAGTTGTGCCATGTGAATTGATTGATTGATTATATACTTGAATTTTTCTTGATAGAAATAAAGTTAATTGTGAATTAGAGATATTGCTCAGTATAAGGTCAAGTAGGACTAGTATTTTGTGGATAGTGCCACATGGGAAGATGCAGAAGAGATAGACAGATCTTTTTCTCATTTAAGGATTTAACAAACTCTTTTATTGTTGCATAGTAGAGATACTTTTATTTGATTTGATGTTACCTTATTGATACTTTGATTGATATAGTGAGATGCTATTATTATTTCAGTGTGTGTAATAAGACATTGGGACGATGTCTCTTCCTAGTGGGGAAGGATGTCACATCTTGTTTTTGGACTTTATTTATAATTTAAATTATTGGATGTTTTTACTATGATTGTTTTACTATTGAGTGATTCCACATGTGTGAAAGGTAAAATAGTTGATATTTAAAATGAATAAAAATTTGAAGTTGATTGATGACCAATTATTATTAAGATTATGGATGTATATCTTGTCTTGCTTCGGCTATGATTATAAGGACTAACCTATTAATGAAAATCTAAGTGCGACTGAGTGAAGGAAGAATTTCAAAGACAAGAACATGGTTGAGGTAGAAATGTTCTAGCTACCAGGAAAGAGTTGGCATGATGGATAAACTTGATGCATGCACACACTCACTTAGCTTCATGACATATTACATTATTGAGTGGCTTTATTGTGCATCGCTATGTGGTTGCTAGTCTTGTTTGAGTATTTTATATAGTAAATGAATGTGATTGACGTTTAATGATTAGATAAATATGTGTTTTCATTGCTACAAAATGTTCTTTGAATTATATAAGTTAGTCATGTAATTATAATTTCTTTCAACTTTAGATGTAATGAAAATTATGAGTTATTTTCAATTGATTTATTTGTTAATTAATTAAAAGTGTTTATTTAGAATATATATATATTGCTTAGAAACAATATCTTGTTAGGTTAAAATAAATATGTTTTATTAAAGAAAAAAAAAATCAAGAATATGTATTATAATAAGGAAATCTAAAAATAATAAATTAATAAATAAATACATGTTAGCCAAATTTAAAAATATAAAATAATCTTTTGCATGCAAATTGGAGCGGCAATGATAAAGGAGATTAAATATCTAAATTAAATTAGTGGTATTTTCAATGCAATGGCTATGCAAAACAGAAGGTAAAAATGGAGTTAAACAATAGAAAGCTTGCTCTAAAATTACAGGGACATTAATAGAAGAGGATTATGGATAAAAGAGAGGGCACAACAGAAGGATGGAGATCATCTTCAATCAACAACAAAGGGAGACATAGGCAAGAAAATGCAGGATTAATCAGCATCAAAAGAGAAAAAGAAAATAATGATCAACAACAACAGGAGGGAAATTTCCATCTACAGAGGAAGTGAATAAACCCAGGTATTTTACTTCTAGTTTATATTATTTCATGTTGTGTTGCTGTATTCTAGCTTCCTACTCTTTTATTTCTATGGCCTGGGTAATAGTCAAATGGCCATCTTTAAATAGTAAACAACCTTATGTAGTTTTGAAACAATCTTCCTTGAAAATTAAACCACCTCTATTTAAATAGATCAGCTTGTGTTGGATTTTTCATCGACCTCTTTAAAACAATATTCAGCAAGTTTTAAATCTCTGTTGCAACTTAATTATCTTCCTGTAACAGTTTGATTTATTTCAGTAGTTGCCCTTTATTTTTACTCCTGTCATGGCAACTATATTTTCTTGTCGCTGTTACATTTATTTCCTGTCATAGGTTATTGTTTTATTCCTATCGACGCCGATTATTTCTATCACAATTATCTACTTATGCAGTAGACTTTTCTACTTTCCTGTAGCTTACTTATTAAATCTCTGAAGTAGATTACCTTATCCTTTAGCTAAACTCTATTTCTATGGTTCAACACTTAAGAGGTTTTGTAGCAACACTTAAGCATTTTTTGTAGCAGCACTTAAGTAGTTTTTGTAGCAGAACTTAAATAGTTTTTGTAGCAAAACTTAAACAGTTTATGTAGCATATTAAACTTTAAATCTTGTAGCTATTGTATATTTTATCTCCGTTGCAACTTTGTTTCATTCTTGTTGCATACTATTGTATCTGTCATGTCGTTCCTGAGTTGTGTTCTTGTAGTGAACCAGACTGTGTTCCTGTAGTGAACCAGATTGTGTTTCTGTGGCAAATTTAACTCTGCTCCTATAGCAAACATCAGAGTTCTTGTGATAGATTAAGATATATTTTCATTTTCCTTCTATTACCTTGCTGTGATTGGTGTTTTAATTGGCAAACTTAATGATGTTAAACAATTATATTTCATTTTAATCCCTGTTGCAACCTTATTTGAGTGGAATTATAAACTTGCTGGCATATAGAAAATCATAGTTTTAGATTCATATGGGATATTTATGAAAGATATATGGGATAAAGAATATACCTAGTTTTATAGTTTCCATGGGTAACTTGAATGTATCCCTGTAGCAGAGATAGGATATATCTATTCAACCTGCCTTCTTATGTTGTTGCTTAAAGATGTTTAATTGGAAAATATGACGTTAACTATACATATACATATCTACATAAATTCCTATCATCATCTGATTGTATGAAATCATTAACTTGCTTGTTGTTATTTAATTCCAGATTTAGCTTTATCTGAGAAATTATTAGTGAAACATGAGTTAGGGATTATAACTAGCTTTACCTCTTTCTATGTACATCTTGAATGATTAAATGTATCTCTTTGATAGAAATATTGCTTGAAATGTAATCTAGTTTATTGAGCAAAAGTAAAGAATCTATAATATCTAGGCAAAAGTATGTGTTATAAGATCTGGACAAGATTCTTTTGAGGTAATTAATAATGGAATGAGTTAAGTTATCTTTAGTTTATGTCTTATTTATGTATCTTGAATAAACATATGCTTAAGATTTTTCATTAGAATTATTTACTTGAAAGTGAATTCACTTTGATTGTGCAAAAGAAAAGAATTAGTTTGTTTTGAAAGAAAGTAGTTTGTCTTTTATGTGTGATTGGGGTTACTTCTCGGGCTAGGATGTTGAATGTGGGTAAACAGAGAAGGCTTCCCTCTTTTTAGGATTTGGCCATAACTATTTTAAGTGCTTGGGCCAAGCCATGTGTTCATTGAAATAGATGAAAGATTGTCTAGCAAAACTTTATATATATATTTCTCTGCCACATCCTATTGTGAGATATTTGTACATCATCGTTTAGATTTGCATTTAGACATCAGGTTGCATCAGGTGTTCCCTCCTACCAGTTGTTTCTAGGTTGCTAGACGTTTCGTACAGGGTTGGGTTTCCTTCATGTTATGAAGGGATCCAAGGAAGTGTAATTGCTTCATGGTTGGGCGGAAAAGTGCCTATGCAATGTTCCCGTCTCTTAGCTTGCATATGGCCACATGGGTTAGTGGCAATTGGAGAGTGTGATTTGATTTATTATTCATTACTTGTACTTGATTATTGTACCTTATTATTATTTGAGATGACTTATGGAAAGAAAGCCTAAGATGGATATTGTATATTATTTTATTGTGCTAACTTGGATATAGCACGTACATTTGTAAGATGTAATGAGTGTATTGGATGATGTATATATAAGATTTATCCTTTTTACTTGAGATGATGTAATTAAGTGGATTATTTACTTCAGTAATTTTTTTATGGAATGCGTACTTTACTTTAGATGGTTTCAAGATTCTGAATGGTTACTAAAAAATCCTACAGAAACATACCCTTTTTGTGTACAAGTATCTTTCCTTCAGAAATAGCTCCATAGTTCCTCCTAAAAAATCTAGAGCTCTACAGAAGACATCAAAAGTTGAAGGATGAACAATAATTTGACATGTGGATCATGAATGACCAGAGATTTTGGGGAAAAGGGAACCGCGCTTATGAGAACAAGGTTCAACTAGTGAGCATGAGTTTTAGTTACAACTTTACAGTGCAGAGGTCGCCAATTTTGATTATTTCAGATCCTTTCTTTCTTTTATTGACCCTTGTGGCTTGTTTGCAATTGACACCTAAAGTGTCACCGTAATATGTCTTAGTATTTGATTGCATGAATTATGTAATAAGACTTGGATAAATGATTTGAACTATAGTAGAGAATAATTACTCTAAGAATATGTATTAGAACAACACCTGATATATATATAGAGAGAGAATTAAAAGTAGGAATACAGTTAGTCTTTTGTTGCATAGATAGATAAATAGATTGAAAATAAGAAAGGACCTTTGGATCTTTGTGCAAATTGTATGCATATTATGTTTACGAACAATATGGAATAAAAGAGTAGATAACTTGGCATCTCTAATTTTGAGTTGTTATCCTAGTCTCCCTTCCAACGATGCAGAGCAAGGGCCCACTCCCACTAACAGAAAGAGGCTAGTATTTCATTTTTGTTTGGTTATTTCCAGCTTGGTAGATTAATTGTTATTTCAATCTTAGAAAAGATCTTTGTTGTGGTATGATTTACTTTTTTGTTTTGCAAATGATGATTGAATTCTAGATTAGATCTTGGTTATAAGTTATTCCTTCCTGCTATAGATTTATTTCCAGAAATTGTGTGTGGATTAGTTATTAGACTTATTTTCCAGCAATTAGATTTATTCTTCAATAGTAAGTAAATGCATGAGCTTGATTGGGAAGTTAGTTTAATTCTAGAAAGTAGTCTAGGACTGTTAGTTATCAGTTTTGCTGCAAAATGTCATGGATACACTACACTAGATTGACAAATAATTATATCTAAATGCAAGGTACAATGACCTTTGTCATTTTTGGTGCCGTTGCTAGGGAAGTAGTGTTAGTAGGTACTTAAATTGACAATCCTGGTTAGGTTTAGAATAAATCTTGCATGGTTATGCCTAGAGATTCCTTAGGAAGATTCATTAAAATTTAGTAACTCCTCACACAACCCATAGGTGAGAGTAGTAGAGTGCAAGAGGACCCTATTGAACATAAAAATAAATTATTAACCATTTTGGAAGCATCACAACAACTGGAAGTTTCTGCACTTCCCCAACATCACATAATCCTAGATTTTCTTCAATGGTTGTAGGATAAAACCCAAGATGATTCCTTAGAAGGTTTTCTTCCTAGACCTCCAGCAATCGAGAATAATGACAAGAATGAGCAAATAGATCCTATGGCAGAAAGGGCTCCTAGCCAAATGTTTTCTTACCCTATAGTTATTTATCCTGAGGACAATGCCCCCATGAAAAACATCTCCCCATCTGTCCTTCCTACATTCAAGGGAATCCCTTTAGATAACCCATACCAATTCCTCTTTGAATTCAAGGTATTGTGCTAGACTTATGATTATGGCTCTGATAAATAGAAGCTAAAGTTGTTTCATTCCACTCTCAAAGACTCTACCATGAGATGGTTCATGGGGTTAACCCCTGACTCCATACATTCTTGGGGGCAGATGCAAACATAAATTCTTAACAAGTATCAGGACTACTGTCAAGTTAGTGATAGGAAAGAGGAACTTTTCAAAACTAAACAAAAAGAGGATGAGAGCCTGAAAGATTACCTGGATAGATTCAATTTTTCTTTACAAAGATATGGGAATCCCATGGAGCATAACTTGGTCAAAGCCTTATTCCTCAGGGGATTAGAAAAAGAATCAAGGAAGTCTTGGATCTAATGGGAAAAGGAAACATTAACCGATTGAACATGCCAGACATAGAAGAGATCTATAGGAATTACTCTAGAATGCAGGATGGCATTAGGGCGCCTAGATTTACTAAAGAGAAGGATGATATAGGCCAATTGATGGAGGAACTTTCTAACCTCAAAACAAACATCCTCAATCAATTGAACACCATCTTGGATGGAATTCAAGCAAATAACAAAACTACAAAACCAATGTCCATATACAGTCCTAGGTGTAGGAACAAACATTTTCTATGAGAATGTCCCTTAGACAAGACAGAGGTCTACCAAATTTGTGACAAAAGCCAACCTACTGACTAGTGTGATTAGCTTCCTGCTCTGAAATGGTTGACAAAGAAAAATGCCCAGATGGATGAAGAATTAAACTACATTGGCCAGAAACATGTCAATCCCTCATATCAACAACATGAAAATCAATAGTCTTACAGAGGTTCTTCAAATTGGGGGGTAGCCAATGGAATCCACAGTGGAATGTACCCTAAAAACCTCCCCAATTTGATCCACCAGATTGGCAGACAATGGCAAATCTAGTAGTGGCCTCAACAACAATTGGGAAATCAACAATGGCAAAGTCAACCCTGGTCTAATTAACAATGGGGAAATTAGGCCTGGCCAAATCAACAAGGATCGCCACAATTTCAACCCCATTATGGACCTCAATGGAATTCCCAGAAAAACTTTAGTCAACCTTTTCAGAATCAACAAAGACAATTCCCTAACCAAAAATAGGCCCTTCTGATAGGTCCATCAAATACATCATCTCAACTGCAAAATGAACCTGTCATTCATCCACCTCTCCTCCTATGGTGAATCCTAAACATGATAAACAAGGGGCAACAATTTACTTGATTGATCAGGAAAACACAGTTGGAGTAAATGTAATATACCTGAATAAACTTTGGTTGTGCTCAAGGAAAGCTTTTCTGAGACCATCTCCCTTGTGATTGTTGAAGTCACTGATGAACCAGGACAACAACCTCAACATGAGATTATTACCACTAGGATGTCAGAAAGACAATTTGTAGAACACTCTGAAGTTCCTCTAGAGATGCGCTTTGAAGCTCCTTTGGAGGTATACTCCAGAGCCACTCTAGAGACTACAAGTAAGGCACCCTTCCATAAATGGTTAAAGCACATTGCCCCTAAAAAAACAAAAAAACACCATCCAACCAAATACAAACCAATGAAGAATCAGAGTTACTTCAAAACATCAAGCAATTGAATATTGAGATACCACTACTCCAAGTCATCAGAGTTGTTCCTGAGCTTAATCAATTTATGAAACAACATTGTGTCAGGACTCAGGGATGAAGGAAAACCTTTCTTAAAACCATTCCGGTGGAGGGGAAGGTAGTTGACCTGGTAGTGGGGGAAATGCTCCTCCCTAAATATAGTGACCCTAGTAATCCAATTATCATGGTATGCATTGTAGGAATTAAGATATTAAATATGTTTGTTAATTTAGGGGTGGCAATCAATGTGATGATAGTCCAAACCTTTGATAAGCTGGCCCTCACAGGCATGCAACCCACTTCCATAATTATGTAGTTGGCTGACTAGTCTATGGCAATTCCCAAAGGAGTGCTTACTGATGTTCAAGTGATGATAGAATCATGGGAATTCTCTATGGATTTTCTGATCTTGGAACCAAGGAACCACAAAAATGCTTATCCCTTAATTTTAGGAAGACCTTGCCTGGCCGCTACAACAACGTCAATTGAATACATAATATGTGACATGGTCATATCCAATGGAATGGGAATGAAGAAGAACTCCCTATACCCTAGCCAAACCATCTATCAAGTACTTAGGAAAAGTTTAGGTAGACTAACCAACTACTAGAGAAAATAGTGCTTCCTTGGCCATGGTGACTATTATAGAGCACTTAGGGGAATTGGAAGAGGAAATATATTATGACACCCCTGAAGCCATAACTCACATTCTCATCAAAGTGGACATAATGGACTTCGCTTAGGATTTAAGGTGAGAAATTTTAATTGCAGCCCATTATACCCTCACCAATGTTATACCCTGTGGAGAAACTTTCTATAGAGACCTTGCCACCTTCCATCTGCTGCTTCCACATTCTTCCCCCCTTAACACCATAAGTCTAGAATGTAGAGTAGGAAGATCCATGGAACAAACCACAAAGAAAATCATGATCTTACCTAGAAAAACACTTAACATCAACACTCAGTTGACAACAAAGTAGGATGAAGCACTTCTTGATCTTCTAGTATCCCATTCATAAGATTTTTCTTGGGAATATAAAGACATGAGGGGCATACCTCTTGCAATTTGTACTTAACACATTTATGTACAAAAAATGTTAAGCCTATTAGACAACCTCAGAGAAGATTAAACCATGCATTCAAAGAAATTGTGAAAACTGAGATAGAAAAACTATTGCAGGCCATATTCATCTATCCTATCTTAGACAACCAGTGGGTGTCCCCTTTGGTCATAGTGCCCAAAAATAATGGAAAGTGGAGAGTATGTATTGATTATAGGGAATTAAACAAGGCTACAAAGGACTATTTCCCTTTCCATTCATTGACCAAGTATTAAACAACCTAGCAAGGAGAAAATACTTTTCATTCTTGGATGGTTTTAGTGGGTACAATCAAATCTCAGTGGCACCTGAGGACCAAGATAAGACCACCTTTACTTTCTCTTGGGGGACCTTTGCATACAGGGTGCTTCCATTTGGATTGTACAATGCACTAGCCACCTTCCAAAGGGATGTGTTGGCCATTTTTGCAAATTTAGTAAATGAATGTATGGAGGTCTACATGGATGATTTCACTATTTATGGGAACAATTTGAGGATACGCTGCAAAATTTAGAGAAAGTTTTGAAATGCTATGAGAAACACCTCTCATATTTAAGTCATGAGAAGTGTTTCATGATGGTAGAACAAGGTATTGTGCTTGTTGATCACATATCTGCTAAGGAGATCAAGCTAGACAACAAAAAAGTGGAGGTAATTAGACAATTACCTACTTCTAAAAATTAGACTGATGTTAAGAGTTTCTTGGGACATGTTGGTTACTATAGGAGGTTCATTGAGAATTTTAGTAAAATAACCACTCCTATGTTCTCCATTTTGACAAAAGATATTGAGTTCCTTTGGATAGAAGAATGCCAAACTGCCTTTGAAACTATCAAGGAAAAATTGACTGACAACCCTATTCTAAGAGCACCCAACTGTAATCTCCCTTTCCACATTCAAACAGATGCATCTAATGAGTGAATAGGGGAAGTTCTTGGACAAAAAGAAGGGGGAGGAATGTATGCCATCTATTACATAAGTAAGAATCTTACCCTTGGTGAAAAAAATTATACCACCACAAAAAAGGAATTCCTAGCTATGATATATGCTATTAACAAATTTAAGTACTATATCACAGGTTACAAAATTTTTGTACATACTGATCATTAAACAATCAAGTACTTAATGAACAAACCAGTTGTCAATGCAAGGATTACTAGATGGTTACTGTTGTTACAAGAATTTGACATTACCATTATTGACAATCCAGGAAAATTTAATTTGGTTGTTGACTTTTTGTTTATACTGCATACAAGAGGAGAAGATGCACCTGTGGAGGATGGTTTTCCAGATGAGAATTTATTTGTTGTGTCAACAAGCACCCCTTGGTTTTCTGATACAACCAATCTCCTTGCTACAAGCCTGCTCACCCCATAATTTTCTTCAAAACAAACTGGTGAAAGAAAGTTTATCTTATAAATGGTTAAATGGTCTATTGTTAAAATGTGGCCCTAACTTTGTGTTATGCATGTGCTTAAGGGATGATGAAATTTTTGATGTCTTGAGAGCATGCCATGATCAACCAACAAGAGGATATTATTTTGCACAAAGGACCATCCATAAATTTTTGGGGGTGGGATATTACTGGCCATCTTTGCATAAGGATGTAAAAAGGTATGTAAGACAATGTGATCAATGTCAGAGGATGGGACAACCCACATTCACAAATGAGATGGCACTGCACCCCCAGGTGGTTTTAGAGCCATCTAAATAGTGGGGTCAAGATTTTATTGGACCCTTTTCTCCAGCATCAGTTGGAAAGGAATACATCTTAGTATGCACCGGGACTATGTGACAAAATGGGCAGAAGTTCAAGCTCTGCATGTTGCTAGGGAAGCCAAAGTTGTTGATTTCTTGTATAATAGGATCTTCTTGAGGTTTAGAGCCCTAAGAACTATAATCTCAGACTAAGGACCCCAATTCACCTCTTAAAGGATCCAAGCATTCATGGAGCTCTATTAGATCAAACACCAGAAATCATCACCTTATCATCCTCAAGCTAATGGACATGTGGAAGTCACGAGTAGAGAATTGGAGAACATATTAATGAGGACAGTAGTAATGAACATGAAAGATTGTGCAAGTAGACTACATGAAGCAATATGGGCTTACAATACAACATGGAAATCAACAACAAACTTTTCTCCTTATGAACTTGTCTATGGGAAGAAACCTATCCTATCAATAGAGTTTGAACTCCAAACACTCAGGAAATCACTTGATATTGGGTTACCATTGTCCATTGCACAACAGGATCAGATCTTACAACTCAATGAGTTGGATGAGATTAGGATGGAGGCCATACAACATATAGAGATCATTCAACATTAGAGAAAACAATGGCATGATCAACATATCAAAAGGAGGATGTTTTAATGTGGAGATTGGGTTCTCTTGTATGACTCCAAGTTTAAGGAATTCAAGGGAAAACTACAAACTCATTGGATGGGGCCTTATGAGATTAAGGAAGTCTATGACAATGGAACAATCTAGTTGGGACCTATTGATAGAGGAGAGACTACATTTATAGTGAATGGTCATAGGATTCGCCTCTATCATTGACCATCCACTAAGGAAGAATTTGTCAAAGATTTATGTTATGTGGAAGAGGTCACACTCTCTTGAATGGTTGATAGATAACTAAAAAAAGGAAAAAAAGGAGGGGTTGAAAATTAGTAATATGGTAGCCCTTCTCAAATAATAATAATAAATAATAAAAAGAACTGAAAACCATCAATTACAGTTCTTTTCTTTCATTCAGACACACCTTTGATACTTTCAACAATACCTCTGGACCCTTCTAGGAGCACCTCTGACACTTCCCAAGCATCTCCAAACCTTCCTAGTAGCACCTTCATTGCTGATGAGACACCACCTCTGGAGCTTGCCTTCGATGCTCATCTCTGCACTAGAGAAATTGCAGGTCCTTGTCGGTAGCACTCATAGGCATGACGTCAACATACAACACTGGGAGAAGACAGTTGCCTGCCAATGAAGAATTCTTTTCTTTCCACTCCTGCTAATGCATGTTCCATCATGATGTCATCAATGAGTAAAGAAGTAGATGCTGTGGAAGTCATAAAATATCACATCACATGTTTCGATAATAATGGTAGACCAGATCACACCTTGCTGATGATATGGCACATATTTCTAACCTAAAGCCAAATAATTATTGCAACAACCACATGTAACACTTGTATTTAACTTGTTAAACAAGGTATTTATTATATTTATTTTGGTATGGTCAATCATCAACTGCCACCTTCCCTTTTCTCCAAATATGCTTGAACACCCGTCATCCACGTGCCACCATCACTGTACCCCCAGAGTGACATAACCACCTCAAGTGGAAGTAGTTTACCTTAATTTCCCCTCATGCAACCATCATTTCTTACAGATAACTTCGTAGTTGAAGTTCAAAAGAGAAAAAACAAAAGACAACGTCATAAATCATTCAAACGATATTATGCATTGTAGGGTTACAGTGTAATGGAGAAATTTAGACTCAGGGTTTGAGGCACAATGAGAGACAGAAGGATCAGCTAGACAATGTTGGAAAAACTAAAAGATTGAACTACAACTATGGGAGTAAAGAAGAAATCTGAACCCATGACAGTGGGGGAATTGGTGAAAGATCAAGCAAATGCAAACATTCTTAGAAATGCAGGGTGGTTCCAATTCCTAGAAAAATTTGAAGGATATAGAGAAGACGTGGTCAAAGAATTTATCTTACACCTCAAGGAGTGCTAGAGTAAGGTCTGGGGTCTCACCATCCCCATCTCCACAACCATCATCATCAAGATTTTATGCTTTCCAGAAGAGGGTGAGATTTCTGTATTCTGAGCTCATAAAATATTTTTCAGTAGAAAATGAACCTGTAATTCATACACATATAAATAAAGGAGAAGTAAAAATAATTGTTAGGACTAGCCTTCCTTCCCCATGGAGATCTCTAGCCACTTTCCCTAAATGAAGTATTTCACTTGTGATGACTAATTTGCCATAGTGTTAGGAGCTATCATGAAAATGCTTAATTTTGTAAGGTATGGGCAAGGACACCCTGAATATCAAATCAGCATACCAAATTTCCTCTACTCTGTCGTTATCTCAATGATTGATAACTATCAGCAGGGGAAGGGTCAGTTAAAACACCATGGGCTTGTTTTCCTTATCATGAAACATCATTTCATAACACATAAGCGAGGGGAAAATCGGTGGAATGCCTTCTTAGAAGGAAAACACAAGAACAAGAAGAAGGAAAAGAAGGACTCTACGGAGGGTTCATCTCTCACCAAGGAGGAAAGAAAAGGAAAAAAGTTGCAACAACATCCTCCTCACTTGTGAACAAGAATAGGAAGGTAAATATAATTAAGACTATCCCCTCTCCACCTACAGTAGCACATCGGAGGCACCCATTCTTGAGCCCCATGAAAAATTTCCTCATGTTCAAACGAAATCCAAGGACCTCCGAAGTAAAAAAAAAAAGTACTCTAAAGAAGTAAGCACAGGAGGGAGAAGACTTGGATAGAGAAAGATGTAAAATTGATTGTTGGGGTCTTCACAGAACTTTGAACATCAACATCAATTGATGGTGAGACAAAGTCATAAGCAAATGAGGATGAACCTGCACATGACTAGACCTTTGAGAAAGAAGTGGACCCTCTTGCCTTTGAAGGAAGAATGGATATAGAAATTGAAGAAGGTGTTGGTTCTATGGAAGCACCAGAGTCAGAGGCAAAGTCTCAGGTAGCACCGGAAACAATGGTTGAAGAAGAACCATAGATTAACAAAGGAAAGAAAGTGGCAGAGGAAACATAACATGATAATGGGAGCCAGTCCCAACCATCTAACTATGAAGATATTGATGTCTCTTTGGCAGCTGCTAATGGAAGAAATTGAGAATTTGAAAAGACTGCTCTGGAATAAGAATCTAATCATCATAGACCTAAAAAAGGTCATGCAAGAAAAAGAGACAACAAAGGATTAGGAAATTTCTCACCTTCAAAGGAGCATCCAAGGAAAAGACATGATCATTAGGGGCTAGGAAGTAGAACTGAGGGAAAAAGAGGAAGTGGTGTTGGCCAGGGAGGTAGAAGTAACAAAGAAAGACAAACAACTCAAAATGTCACTAAAGTAACAAACAACTGTCTCACCTTGATGTCAACAATGAAAAAAGGGATGGACATGTAAGATTATAAACTAACATGGCAAACAATAAAATTGCTAACCAGCAAGAGCTCATTCAAGAGCTCACAGTCCTCGCACCCATAGTCCACTAGGGTACCCAAACTAACATCTCTCTGAGGGAGGTTGAATTCAATGTCCCTAGGGTTGTAATGAATTGGGAAAGAAGGTGCAAGTATTTGGCCAACAATACTATGATGATTTAGCAACAAAGGGTAGTATCTACCCTAAATGAAAAGATAAAGACACTAGAAGACATAATTATCACAATGACCACCCTCTTCTTTAATATATTATTGTTACTAAATTTTTGTTCACACTAAATTTAGTTAGACCTAAGTGCAGTTGTTCAGAAGGAATAAAAGAAAACTTTGAAGTTATTACATTTAATGAATAGTTGATGTCTTGACAAAGTAGAGATAGATATTTAGTTATCAAGATAACCCATCAGTCCAATCAGGACTAATGAATCATCATAACAAGTGAATTAGGATGTCAGCGAATCAATCATTTAAGAAATACAGTTGATCTAACATAGTGTTATCTTTCAGGAGTTATAAGATAGATTGATTATTCAGTTGATCATATTTGAAAGAAAGAAAGAAAGAAATTTATTTAAACTGTCATTTCATGTCATATTTGGAACATACATTCAGCATCTTTTACTCTATCCTATGCATTGATTGAAAATGAAATATACATACATCAAGTGCATAAGATAGATTAATTGATCATGTTTAAAAGAAGTGTTCAAATGTGTCCCACACAAGCTGTGGCAGTAACTAAATTGAGCAATGCAGACATATGCAAGCTATACATCTGATGATAAAAAAAAAAGGAATAACACATGATAAAACTAAATATCCATCATTGCCTGAGCAAGGAGGTTGTTGAGCTAGTGGACAGTTGATCTTTAGTCCTCATCTTTAGCTCCAATTGTATCAGTTGTACCCACAAAAAATTGGGGAAAATCATGTAAGAGCTCCAGATATTTAATGTTATCATATGCTTTATCATGTAGACATATCAACTTGTCATATCATGCATTTCATATGAAAGATCAAATTAGACATGTGCCATAAATCAAAATATCATGAAGAGGATCAATCAATACCATCGGGTATATTTTTTGTGCTAACTTGTTTGTTCATTGTGCAGGTATAGGAAAAGTAATGTTGCTGATTTGAAGACATTTAAAGCATGTGGAGAAAATGTGGCTCCCACAAGGGTTGAGCCCAGCATGCTCAAAAGTGTAACCATTACATGTTATGCTATATCCAATAGCTCGTCAATGATCAATTTCCAAAATGACATGCAAGAAACACAAGGTACTGTTCCACTTTCTTTATGATTAATGAAGTGTGATTTTTCATAACAGTCCTATGCCATCAATAGATACACAAGGTACAATCATAAAGGATGACAATGAATAGGTATACCACAGAGTGAAGTAATCAAGTCTAAAAGACCAAGATACATCCTATGAAGCTGCCACCATGAAGTACAAGAGGAATAATGACCAAAGGTATCTCAAAGTTTAGGAGCTAGGGTAGGCTGTGAAGCAACAAATACAATAACAAGTGCCATGACAAAGATCAAGACTAGTGGGACAGCCTACCAAGCTGGAACAACCTTGTAACATATTAAGGATAGTCATAGTGCAATGAACAACAAAATGCATGGTTAAGAATGGATAGATACAAATAGGGTAGTCACACATGAGGCAACAGTCATAATCTATCCAGGTAAAAGGGCATCAATTAGCACTAAACATCATTCACTTCAACAATTGGAGGCCTAGTCTAGGCCAATAAAAATAGGACAAATATTTACCACTTTTGTTGTGAATAAGGTATAACGCTGCATATGAAGTGTATTTCAACTTTTGAGGTGGATGATATCAAAACTAAATGATGCTTTAAATTCTAGAAGTATTCTTCATGATGACTATGCAAGATGTAATCAAAATGCCATGAATGATTGATTGACTAAAGAAATATAGTATAGACAAATGCAATTACAATGCCATATGTCAAAGAAGCATCATGGATGTTGATAGTCATGAATGAATGAGATACATCATGTTAGAGAGACAAATGAATGCTACAGGTTTAGATTATCAGGTACAGGTGTAATCATACATGACCAAATGATAAAGCATCTTGCTTGGGTTGTGCCAGAGAAGAATAAATGTCAAATCAAATTCTATGCTCAGGAAAGAAGAGAATATACAACTACGAAACTTTTTGAATAAAGGAAAGAATGCATAGTATGTTATAGAAAAAGCATTTGTTATTGCTCAGAAATGTCCAGATATAGTTGAAGAAGCTTGTAGAATCAGAGGAACAATTTTCCAGAGAACAAAAAAGTAATTTCTATGTTTTAAAATTTGAAACCCTAGTTTCAGTTTTTTGAAAAACAATGTCTTATTTCATGTACAGAAGGGATGATAAATGATGTTATTGTGAATGAAGCTTCTTAGGTAGAAGCATAGTGATATTCTAGAAACCCCAATGCCATTTTGTGTTTACAGGAAGGAGAGAGAAATACATTATTTTTTTGGCAAAGCCATGACATAGAAGAGTATTTTTGTGTAGTCAAGATAAAAACCCTTGTTTCATTTATTTCACACAGTGAAGGAAAGAAGGTGATACAATGTGTCTCTGCCAAGGCCGTGCCAAAAAATGGCCTTTATGTGCATTTTTGTAAAAAACCCTTGTCACAGTTTAAAAAAAAAAACCCTCTTTCTTTCTACAAATACAATCAAATAAAAGTGATATGAAGTATCTACAGGCATAGCCATAAAGGAAAATAAGTTCCTATGCATGGTTAAAATGAAACCCTCATTTCATTGTTAAAAAACCCTCAAGTTTTTCATCAGAAGTCAAAGAAACAGATGCAAAACCACATACACTGTAGCTGCCATGACAAAAAGAAAGGTATGCAAAGATACCCAGATAAACAAGTTTGAAACCCTATTTTCCTTTTTGCATATACAAAGATAGTCAATTATCTACATCAAAGAAGAGGAAAATCTTACCTTTGAAAAGTTCCAGAAGAGAAGAAATACATGGCCGCGACCTCCTTATAAGATTTTCTTTTTACTAGATTTTGTCACATTTGCAAAATGAACACACAGAAGGAAGACAAAGCATGGTGTCAAATAATATAGCAGGAGAGATATGCAAGTATGGTTGCGGCCATTGTTGTATGAAGCTACAGAAAATGATAAAGAAATGCCAGTCATATTTCAAATATTTTTCTTACCATTTTCTACCATTTCATTTCACTCAAGAAATGCAAAAGAATCGAGCATAGAGACCTTAGAGAATCCAATGAGAGATCGAGGAAGTGAGAAACCCTAAGTGTTGTCAAAGTGTTGCAGAGTGATGGTCTGGTGAAGGAAGCAAATGAAAAATGACTTAGTGATTAGGGTTTCTCACCTTTTGTTTGAAGCTTCCTTTCTTTTCTTTATGATTTTTGACTTTGTAAACTTAAATCATTACATTATCTAAAATGCCGCTGGGGTCAAGATGTAAGGTGTTAGGTTCCTAGTAATCATTGTTAAGGATGGCTGACAAATATGTATTACTTGCATATTGTTCCAAGTCAAAAGGTGGCCGATGATTAAAAGGTATGTGTTATACCTTGTAAACATTCAAACAATACTTATTACCTTGTGGTCGACTACTACATAATCAAATGATGCTCGTATCACATGGTCGAAGATTCCTTTTCCAAGCAAGTGTATGCCTAAACAAAATTTCCTTGTAATAATTGATTCATGCAAAGTGACCGAATATGGTCAAAATGAGATGTTCTTTATGCCTTATAGATGCAGTCAAAGACAAGAAGATATGTAAAGACAAAATAGATTGCAAGGTGGCAGGGTTTGAGGTTTGTATTTTTTTCATTACATGATAATGATTCTTGGAGGGTATATTTTGCATGATGATGCATATGGTGAGGTGGTAAGGTGACTTAGGGTTTTTTAATTTTGCATGAGGGAGATATATGGCAGTAAGGCCAAATTTTTGCATTGTAAATGGTAATAAGGTAGAGGGGTATTTATTTTCTCCTTGTTGCATGTGGGGTGATAAGGGTATATTTTTTGCCTTAATGCATATGCCATGCAAACTAAGAGTTTTCTCACAAGGGGCTATAAGGGATTTTATTTTCTCCTAAGTCCTAATTTTGGCTCAAATCATGCAAATTAGGCAAATGTAATTGGAGAGATAAGGAGTTTTATTTTTCTTTTCATCATGCATGATTTTACAAATAAACCAATGTAAATAATTAGTAAAGTAATATTCTTCAAATTACTTTATTATTTTTCACAAATTGTAAAATCAGAAATAGTACAAGTTGTAACTAACAATAGAGTAATTATCCTCTAATTACTTTATTATTTACTCACATCAATTTTGCAAAAAACAAAATCATGCAAATTGATGAGTTTAGTTAACTGAGGCTATTTGGAGCCTTTTTGCATGTTTTGAGGAGCGATTTGAGGGGTTTTTGTCAACTTCTTGGTCAAATACATGGAGAGGGTCATCTTGGAGATATTTTTGCTCATTTTGTGGCAATTTGAGCCCTTATTTTTAGGGATTTCTTGGTTTTCTTGTGGATCACCTTTGGAGGACTTATTTTTAGAGGTAGTTAGCTACAGTTTCATTTTTGCATGCCTCTTGGAAAGAGCAAACTATATATTGTAAAGCAAAACTTGGTTTTTGCTAGTTCTTGCATTCTTTTCTCTTTTACACATTGAAAGACAAAAGGTTTTGTAACTCATTTTTTGAGCTCTTGCCTTTTTTCTTTTTTACGCTTTGAGAGAGAAGGAGGTTTTGTAGCTCATTATTTGACAGTTTTATGGAGATCACAGCACGTTATAGGTTTCATTTTGTCTCTCTTGCAATATTTTCCTTTATTTTTCATTGAAATCAAGTGTTTGACTTTCCATAGATGCTACTTGTATGGATGATTTGATGAAATTTTAATGTGTTTTAATATCAAAACCTTTAAAATTATTGTCTCTCTTACTTGCAGTGTTAAGCATAGTGATATTATAGGTCTTAGGTTGTGTTACTGAAAATAGTTCTTTTATGTTGTGAAAAGTCATTTTCCTTCATAAAGAGTTTATTTTCTAGCCTTCCTCAAAAATACTTTTTGTTATATTTATGCCAAGATTGGATTGTGTGGGTCAGATTTCTGAATTCTATTGTGAACCAGATTAGAATTTTTCCATCCTTATTAGGCACATCACCAAATTTTACAGTTTTATTTCTATTATAGTTTATTTCTTACCCTTTTCCAAAACAAAAATCATAGATTCAAATTGAACATTTTAAGGGAACCAACCCATAAATATGGAGGTTCAAACTAATTATAGGTCACCCACAGCCTGAGTTTGTCCCCATGTTTCAAAGGATTGCAAAGTGTCACAGCTTTGCATAAGGGTGCAATCCTCATCGACAATAATTATCATGTAGACCTCCAAGTGGGAATTATACTATGTTCTTGAGGGAGAGAGATTTCTCCAAAAGAAATTCTCATTTCTTATCTTAGGCGTGTCCAAAACCATTGAAAATGGTCATGACTTCATGAAGGTATATGTTCTTAGTTATGATGAGGACAAGAACTTCCTTTGTGAGCTATTCTTACATAATTTCTTCTTGGAGGACTATACCTCATTCTTCATTAATTTGCTTGTAGGCGAGTGCTAATTAAGGGCATTCATGTCCCTAATGAAGAACCATGAGATTTGGCAACAAAGAATGGATGCACATGCATCCAATATGGAGAATGCAAGATTATACATCTAGCTTGAAAGTCCAAATCCAATGGCCTTCAAGAACAAATTCAGACCATTTGTCTACTCTACTAATCTCCTACCTCTGTATCAAAGAAATTTGGAGGAATGTTTTGTGGAATTCAGTATAT
The DNA here is from genome assembly GCA_027924645.1 of Cunninghamia lanceolata. Lineage (NCBI taxonomy): Eukaryota > Viridiplantae > Streptophyta > Pinopsida > Cupressales > Cupressaceae > Cunninghamia > Cunninghamia lanceolata. The sequence continues at coordinate 58,234 of BSBN01001906.1, read as the reverse complement.
CTATGGTCTTCTTAGCCCCTTTGGGACTCACAACAGCAAAAAGAAGATGGGCCACCTTGACTGCAGAGCAAAAAATGAGAGACCCAGTGTCCCCTTCAAACCTTAAATGGTTTATAAGAAAACCTAAGGTAGTAGCTAGTTTAACTGAGAAATATAAACATGAATGGATTGGTATGCATTTTAGGCCACCTCTCATCATCGAACCTCTGCCTATGTGGGATGCACAATTGGAGGACACTAAGTTTTAGGAATGGTTGCATAGGACTTATCAATACTAAGGGAACACTAATACAAATAGAACATACTAGAAAACATCTTTTCCCATCTACAACATGGTGGAGAGGTTGTATCAGCTCAATAGATCAATACTTCAGCATGATGCAAGAGGACCTGCAATCCCTAGAGTTGGAGGGATGATAAGTGATAATTAGCACTCCTTATATATGTTGATTTATCTCCCTTTCATATCATAGAGCCATCATAACCTTGATTTTACCATAGAAATTAATAGAAATCTTGCTTAATCTTGTTAGAGATAGGTGTGATATTGTGGTGGTTGCATGGTTAGATAGTTTTAGGATTGTACATGGTTACTAACAAAATCTTGCAGAAACATACCCATTTTGCATGCAGGTATCTTTCCTCTGAAGATAGCTTCAAAGTTCCTCCTAAAAACTTTGGAGCTCTGCATAAGACATCAGAAGTTGAAGGAAAAATTGCAATTTGACACGTGGATCATGAATGTGTTGAAATGCACAGGACAACTGAGAGGGTGGTGAATCAGTTGTCACAAAAATTTAACCACTTATGAATATCAACACATCAATATTTTAATCACTATTATTAAGATTAACCATGAAAGCATGAAACAAGAAGCTCAACACAATAACACATGAGACATCACAATTTTTACGTGGAAAACCCTAAAAGGGAAAAACCATGGTGGGTGTTAGCCCATGGAAATAAATAAGTTATAGCAATACTAAAAATCAGAGGCTCACTGCCCAAAATGCTCATTGCAAATGTTAGGGTTCACTGCCAAGATCGACTCACTGCCAAGGGGTGGCTCAGTGCTAAGGATTGGTGAATTGATTTGATAGCATTTACTCCATGTCTGGGTTTAATTCCATTGAAGCACAATATAACTCCTCTACTCTGTTCTTCGTACACCTTCGCACTTATCTTTTCATTTTCACTCTAGGACATGTTTTTCACAACTACATTACATGCTTTTATACAATTCATCAACCTTAGAATGTACATCAAGGTTGACTTTACATTCATCAACCATTGGAACAATCTCCAAGGTCAGCATTACAAACATACATAGAAATAGGTTTGGACCTAAACAAAATTTGCTAAGGTAAAGATGTATGTGGATCATGTTATGCCTTAGCTGGGACTCAAATGCAATCTTCCATATCACAACACGCTTCCACAATCTTCAATGTATCTTTGCAAGAAATGAAAACAAACCAATTCAACCAATATTGGTGTTAACATTAAGTCTTCTAAGAATAGTCTTCGTCCACAATCCAAATTTCTTTTTGCAAACCAATCCATAGGTAGGAACACAATTAGGAGACATCCACAAGCACCTTGTAATCTCCAGGAATAATCACACAAGCTCTAACGACTCTGTCAAGAAGATTCTTCAAATCAGAGCACATAAACACCACTGTCAGCTACTATCATAGAAAAAAGATAGCTTGCGGACCACCAAATCATGAACCATTAGAGTTGAAGGTATTTATCATCATTTCAGACTTAACTATTGAATTGGAGATCATAATGCTTCAATGCAGAGGAATGCGGAGCAAAATACATTCTCCTTGTCACCAATGAATGTACAGAAAAATTAGTTTTTACTCTAGTGAACATTACTCACTCAAATCTTCATACCGGAGGCTCAAACTGTTGTTATATGGAGTCTAATCAGACTCAGAGGTTAAATTTTCCCCACTTTTTTATCGATGCAGTTTCCCCCCAAATTATTTAACAGGGGTTTGGGGGCAGTGCCCCTAAGATGGGGTCAAGAGGCAGCGCCCCTGGCGCATTCCCTATCACGATACAGGGTGGGGTCGAGGGGTAGTGCCCCCGAAACCTCAAACATTTTTTATTATTTTATAAAGGCATCAGGAGTTATTTTTCTATTAGATGACATAAAAAACCCTATTTTGTAACCGACATAAGTCTTGATAAAAATGGCTAAGGGTTAGGGTTTCTATTGATATTGTATTATAGCATTTGTAGTGGTATTGAGTTGCAAGGATTATTGGTTGTAATCGGTTTGATTTCCTGGATAATAATATTAGACTCTTTGTTGGTGGATGTAGCCTGAGTTTGGGTGACCCATGTTAAAAATTATCTCTCGCTGTTATTATTTTTGTGTATTTTTCATTCCTTTGTTTAATCTTTATTTGCATTTAATTGATATCTTCTGCATGCAATTCCTAACACAAACTTGGAACATAGCATCTTCAGACATGCCTCTAAACAACTTCCAATCCACAGACAAATATGTTCATTCTACAAAAAATGTGGAGCAATCTACTCGACTATTTTGTTGTAAATAAAGATACTCTTCTATATACTATTTCCAACAGAGGAGCAAATTTTCTCAAAAGCACTTGGAAACTCAATATCAGGATCACTTAGTCATTATCTCCAACACTTATATAAGCCAATGCAAACCATCTAACTTATTACAAACAAGCATCAAAATAAGAGCACAGTTGACACCAATGACAACATAGATATGTTGACATCAATGACAACACTTGTTAGGCACATACTTGCAACAATCTCCCCCTTTGTCATTGATGGCAACATATGATGTGAAAAATTGTAATGACTATCAAGATAAGATACTCCCCCTTTCTTTTTACACACCTGCACTCTTTCTCCCTCTAAGTTTTTCACATGATTTCTCCCCCCCTTTGACATCAATGGCAAAGGGCACATACTTGCACTCTGATCAAATTACTCTTTCATGAATACTGTAACACTTACTACTCTTTGTAAGGAACACATATCGGGGACACTTGCTACTCCCCCTGAGAGGTAGCTCTCAAAACATCAATCTAGATCAAAGAATGAGGCTTTGGACACCACTAGATTGATGCATTCTTATGCATCTTAGTTTAGAGTAGGAGGGGTAATAACCCCTAACATTTCTCTGAGATACTCAAAGGTATCCTTAGGTAGAGGTTTAGTGAAAATATCTACAATATGATCCTTTGTGGACACATATTTCATCTTTACTTCATTTTCTGTCACCTTCTCTCTCAAAAAGTGATACCTTATTGATATATGTTTTGTTCTTGAGTGCATCACTAGATTCTTTGAAATGTTTATGGCACTTGTATTGTCACAAAAGATTTCAATTGGATCTTCATACACAACTCTTATATCCTTCAAATTCTGCTTCATCCACAACACTTGAGTGCAACAACATGCTGCTACAATATACTCTACTTCTACAGTAGACAAGGAGATCAAATCTTGTTTCTTACTCAGCCATGAAACCAATCTATTACCAAAGAAGAAAGTACCTCCAATTGTACTCTTTCTATCATCAACATCTTCGGCCCAATCTGCGTATGTATAAGCACTGAGAGTGAAATATTATCCTTTGGATACCATAAACCATGATCTGATGTGCATTTCAAATGCCTCAAGATTCTCTTGACTGCCATCACATGAGATTCTCTAGGATATTCTTGAAATCTTTCTACAAGACATACTGCATGCATTATATCAGGTTTGCTCTAAGTTAGATAAAGTAATCCTCCAATCATAGATCTATACCTTTTCTGATCAGTCTTAGGTGATTCATTAGTTTTGATTAATTTGCAGCCAGTCACCATGGGAGTACATACTGGTTTAGAGTCCATCCCAAATTTCTTCAACAACTCTTTCACATACTTAGACTGAGAAATGAAGATTCCTTTATTTGATTGAGTAATTTGTAGACCTAGAAAAAAATTCATTTCACCAAACATGGACAACTCAAATTCATTTTGCATTTCTCCTACAAACTTCATGCACATACCTTATTTCCTCCAAAGATAATGTCATCAAGAAAGACTTCAATAATCAGGATTTGATTATCATTAATTTTGAAGTAGAGATTGCTGTTAGCAGTACCTTTATTGAAACCTAATTGCAATAGATACTTGTCTAACCTTGCATACAATGCTCTAGGGGTTTGCTTTAGTCCATACAATACCTTTTTCAATTTGCACACCATATCACCTTGGTTTTGTTGATGGTGTTTTTAGCACACAATAATGCAGGTATGATTGCTGGTATCACACCTCTCTTGAAAAAGGTATCCTATCTAAGATAGGACTGCCCCAAGGATAATACACCTAGGTCTTAGCTTGCATGGAATAACTTCAGTGGAATGTATTAGCTGTGCCAACAAGGGGTCTTACATGAAATGTAGGGTTTATGAAAAATGGTAGCAATGTATGTGCAAAAACCCTATGATATATTCAGTAGATTTATAATGTAGGTGCTACTTATAACCTAAATCTACCAAACTTTATGGAAAGAAAATACAAAAGGAAAGGGAGAGAGAAAGGGATAAGAGATCCTATAGACAATTACAGAAATGATCAATAACCAGATAGACAGATTCCCAACAATAAACAAACCTCTGCTTAACCAGGCAACCCACAATGCCATAGAGAATGTGTAATTTTCTAAGGAGATGTAATGATTTTCAAATTGTAGAGGGTTCATCAAACACCCAATCCTTAGCCTAGCTCAATGAAATCATACAATCAAACTTGTCTCATAAACTATGCCTAGACTAACCATGCACTATAACATACAATCAACAAGCCATCAATGGTATGGACAAGAAATCCACCAAATATCTGAATAATTAATCACAAGTGCAACTGAATATCAATTAATTTCATATTGACATGAACCATGAAGGCCAAAATAAGACAACACATAATCACAAATTCCCAGCAACCTGTAAAACTTACTTTGTATTGACTGTATTTTGGCAGTCTCAGTAATTCATTATCAAATCTTTTACAAATGAGAGAAAAGGATGGCTCTTTTATAGACAAGGCACCATACCGAGTTTTTCAATGGACGGTGGAGATTAAATCAACACCAATGGTCTAGATCACATGGCATTTAATGAAGTACAATAGCTTGTTAGATTTTTAGATTTACATGTTCTTTAGGAAAAAGATAAAATATAGCTTGCAAATACATTGAATCTGGACAAAATAGATACCCATTTGGTTGTACATGATGAAAAGTCAATTTTCAAGGCCTAATAAAGCCAAAATAAAGTCACATGACACTCAAAAACTTGAGCTGATGTGGATTCACAAGATTCCAAGTGCTGACTGGATCAAAAAGAGTATTTTGGTGAAGGTATATGCAACTAGATGCTTGTTGGGCTGATTCTTGATGACTGGGCTACTGGGACAGCTGTATGCATGTCTTGGTGATCCGGTCCAAGGTCATTTGAGGGGTATTTTTGGGAAAATATTGAAAATATAATTTTTGGTAATTTCTACAACATAGTAAATTGCATTTTCGGAGGCCTTCAAAGTGGAATGGGGGCTCAAAACTTTGGCGTTAAGCCTTAGCAACCGAGTAGCTCAAACTAGATAATTAATTTATCTTTCCAACGAGTCCAAGAAGTTTAAATTCTGATGAAATAGCTAGGAGTTATAAGCCCCAGACTGGATCACTTGGACATTGGACTGAATCTGTAGGAACAACAATGAAGTAGACTCGATCTTTTATGTCTTTAGCTATTGTAGCTCATCTCCATCATCTTGGACATCATATTGACTTCCTTTTGCCTGTGCAACAACAATTTGGTTGATAGAATGACGATTCAACAGTGCTAGGTCAACACTGCACCTCTTGTATGTTCGCCTTCCAAGATGGCTCCAATTGGCTCCTTTATCCTCTTAGATCTGCAATCAACAAGGCAAAGCATCAATTTCATCTTAACAGTTATTTTCTATCATTTTGAATCAGAATATGTCCATTTGCAGTCATGGATCAGTAAAAAATAGCTCACTATCAATGTTGCTTCCTTATAGACAACTTCATAAATCCAGTGATTTTTGCATGATTTTCTAAGTTTTTCATCATTTTTGAGTACCCATTTGGCCAATATGATGATTAGGGAAGTTTTTGGGTCATTAGAATCCATTTGTAGACTTTTATTTCATGTTTTTCTAGCCTTTTTTGTAAAAAGCGAGATTTTTGGGGGTCGCGGACTTTTCATGTGTAGTAGCATTAATTATCATAAAATGTGCCAAAAATCCACACAAACTTGGTAAAATGTTCATCATGATGTGAGAAATAGATATTCAATTCAAATCCATCAAGAAAATCTAATTTGCTCCTTGAAAAACTCAATTTTCAAGCCAAAATACCAAAAAACGCTGATTTTGGGGGTCACTGACCTAGCAGGGATTTCACCTCCAACTGACCTAGTGGGGATTTCATCTCCAATTGACCTAGCGGGGATTTCACTTCCAACTGACCTAGCGGGGATTTCACTTCCAATTGACCTAGTGGGGATTTCACCTCCAACTGACCTAGCGGGGATTTAAGTATAAGTTTACTTTCAGGATGTTTGAGATAGGTTCCAGATCCATAGGATTTCATATGCAGATTCTAGAATTTTGAGGTTCCACCAAATTTCAGACTTAGCCATTTTTTAGGATTTTTAAGGTTTTAGACTTAGCCAAATCAGGGCTTCAGGAACATGTATCAAGGTGAAAGCATATGGACCCCTTAGTGAAATCTAAAGGAATTTGACACGATTTTGTAATTCTAAGACCTGGAAACTAGGAATTTCAACATGACACATCCTGCAGAAGCAATTTCAAGTTCAATATCCAGTGACATAGGATTTTAGAGCAAAGTGCAGTAACACCCAATTTTAGCGCAAAAGGTAACAAATGGCTATCTTTCAAGCACAAGACCACTCAAGATACTCCCAAGTCAGTCATGAAAGACATCAAATGACTCCAAACATGCAAAATATAGAAATTTGGAACAAATCATGCACTCTAAGTGCAAATTCACCTTCTCATCATCATAAGTAACAAAGGTTGAGACTCCAAGCCAAAGCAAAAGAGGGGGTCTCCATTTGGCAAAATGGGGCATGTGTGCAAGGGACAACAAATGGCGACTCTACTAGGGAAATGCTCTAGAGCATTTCTAAGATAAACGACAGTTTTAAACCTAGAATTTATGTGTTTCCGACATGTTAAATAAGAAAACATGATATCCTATAATAGAAGCAAAGCTTAATAACTAGTGCAACCATCCATATCCTAAAAACCTGAGTGTGTGTAATTGTGTTAATTCCCATCCCTAAGCAACCAAGCTCATTTCAAATGCTTTACATTAAGTTACGTGATTAGTACACACCTCATGAACTACCTGGACATTGCCTCGCTACAAGCAAGCATTTATAGCCTCGACGGGTTTGTCTCAGAATTCCACTCAAGCAAAGCCCCATTGCCGGTCAGGCAACCATAGCCCTAGTAGAGTTTACTTGATTGTCCATCTAACTGAGTTATAATGTGTGATTATGATTTTGTATTTCTTTTTTCATTCTTTTGATATTTCATTAAGCTTAGATTTGGTAGAGAACAATGTAGTATCGTTGCCCTTGTAACACATGCTTTTGATTGCACTAGTTACGTTGATAACTCAGCTAGCTGGGTGTGGACTCCAGATGATGGCAAAGGTGGACCTTGGATTTTTCACTTAGTGTAAGATCACCGAGACTCACTTAGATACCTCAGGATTATTTAAGAGTGTAAGAGATATATGGCTAGAAAATACTTTAAGTGAACTAACTAATGACTCATTTCCCATGAATAGACATCATACCATCCAACCATAACCATGGAACCCACAAGAAGACCTGAGTAGAAAAAGCAAGCGCAGAAGCGAAAAGCAAAGAAAACTACTCTAACTAAAGAAAAATAAGAAGAAAACAACAACTAACAACTAACAATTACCAATAGCTAACAACTAAGGAAAAGCAACAACAGAAAGTAGAGATTAAACTAGAGCAACAAGAAACTAAGTAAAACCTAACTAGAAATAAGCAAGACTATGTACAAAAACTTTGGGCAGCAAGTATTTACACTTCCCCATGATTTATTTGTTAGGACATGCAGGAGTAACAAGGTGTAGGTCAGTGTCCTATGTCTGGAAAATCCATCTTTGTAATTTGAAAAGTGAGGTAGAGGCATGCTAGGCTCATGTTCAAGGTGCCAATCACATAAGATCAACAATTGGGGTAATTCATTAGGGCCATGATCAATCCATATGCAAGTTGTCTTACCTAAATCACCATAATCAAATTGATAATTGGAACTAAGTGGAGAAAGGGAAGATACAACCTGATTTGTAGTTCCATTAGTTAGAGATGTAAGTTGATCACCTTGCTGCATTGTACCACTGACTTGTGCACCTTCAGGAGGTCTGAGTTCATGCTGGGTCATATCATGTGCATCAAATACCTCTGGATCACTAAATACTGTAGCAATCTCCCAAGCAAACAAGAAGTCTAGACACCCTTTTTTGGAATGTGGATCATCTGGATGAATTCTGCATGAATCAGTCAAGGCAAAGTCTGTTGTGTGCGTTGAATTCCCATGCAGTAGCATATCCTTGCTCATTCTTGATATCAACTCAATAATGTGATCAAGTGATTGACATGAAAAAACTTCCAGGCCATCATTTTGCATGACTGTTTAATTTTTATTCTTAGAATGTAGACTTTTGCCCTCATTTCTTATCATTTGATCAACATCAACCATGTGGAGACCTTCTTCAATGCAAGTATAAACAGGATCAACTTGATGAATATGTGTTATACTTGAATCTACTTCATCAAAATCAGTCATATGCTCTGAAACAACTTCCTCTATGCCAATCAACAATCTTCCTATTTGAAATAAGGTCTGGCATTGGGTTGGCAATTCACTGTCTGCAAAAGCAACAAGGTCTCTTTCTTCTTGCATAGCTGGATTTATGATGTCAATGTTGTCTTGGAGTGGTGCATTTTCCTACTTTTCTTCATTTGACTCAACTTGAGACCCTTCTGCAACAATTATATCAACTTGATATGGCTGATCAGAATGATTTACTGGGTTGATACAGTCAAGAACTTGATCATTTTTCATTAGAAAATTTGATTGGAGCTCTTCCTGCCTTGCTGTCCATGATTTTTCTTGATTTGGGGGACTAATTTTTTCTTGTTCCTACATATATTTGACCTGATCTAACTGCTGTTCATATTTAGAATTATCAACCAATTGTAATGAACTGTTGTTCTGTATCTCTGTGGCAGCAAATTTAGACTCAGAACTTGATATTTTTGAAGCATTTGATTGCTGATTTGCTTCCCCAACATGGTTGTTCATTAAATCTAATTCATCATTCCTCTTATCTACATCCCTAGTAGCAAAAACCTGATCTTGCACATTGTTCTATTCACTATCCTGTAACTAAAAACTAGGCTTTAACCATGCTGGAAGGTCTAGTGAATGAAAACTAGGTTTTAACCAATCAGGGATTGCATAGTTCTTAGTTGGGTGACCCTTTTGACTGTGATCAACTATGAATGGGGGATTTATAGCCTTTGTCGCCTTAGTTTTTTGGATGTTCTCAATTGAGACATGGTCACATGCATATGCATCCATCCGTGTTGCAACTCCTTGTGAGGTCTTACTCTAAATATGAATATGTCTGTCATGCCTATATCCCACTTTAGGTTTGTAAATCTCAAAGATCAGGAGCAATCCTTTTAAGTGTAGATCCAACATTTGGAGAAAAGTTAAACAATCAATCTTGTCATGCAACTCTCCATGATCTATAGTGTAGACCTGAGGTAAACTAAAATCAAGCAAAGTTAATGGAGGATACTTCACTCTAATCTGCCTATCTAACACTTCTTTGAAAAGTAGGATGTTCACTTGGAAGTTCTCTTCATGATATGACTACTATGACAATGTTCTAAAGAACGAAGTAGTCTCATGACTGAAATCCTTCTGTGTATCCATTGGAGATGAATCTTCTAAATTTTAAGTCATTTCAGCATGTGTGATGAACCAACAAAACTGAAAGCCTGCATAAAATCTTGGTTCATGCCCTCCTTCTAGTGCCAATTCTATTGATGGTGTTTTTAGCACACAACAACACAGGTATGATTGCTGGTATAACACCTCTCTTGAAAAAGGTATCCTATCCAAGATAGGACTGCCTTAAGGATAATACACCTAGGTCTTAGCTTGCATAGAATAACTTCAGTGGAATGTACTAGCTGTGTCAACAAGGGGTCTTACATGAAATGCATGGTTTATGAAAAATGGCAGCAATGTATATGTAGAAACCCTATGATATCTTCAACAGATTTATAATGTAGGTGCTACTTATAACCTAAATCTACCAAACTTTATGTAAAGAAAATGCAAAAGGAAAGGGAGAGAGAAAGGGATAAGAGATCCTATAGACAATTGCAGAAATGATCAATAACCAGATAGACAGATTCCCACAATAAATAAATCTTTGCTTAACTAGGCAACCCACAATGCCATAGAGAATGTGCAATCTTCTAAGGAGATGTAATGATTTTCAAATTGTAGAAGGTTCATCAAACACCCAATCCTTGGCGTAACTCAATAAAATCATACAATCGAACTTGTCTCATAAACTATGCCTAGACTAACCATGCACAATGACATACAATCAGCAAGCCATTAATGGTATGGACAAGAAATCCACCAAATATCTAAATAATTAATCACAAGTGCAACATAATATCAACTAATTTTAGATTGACATGAACCATGAAGACCAAATAAGACAACACATAATCACAAATTCCTAACAACTTGCAAAACTTGCTTTGTATTGACTATATTTTGGCAGAGTCTTAGCAATTCATTATCAAATCTCTTACAAATGAGAGAAAAGGATGGCCCTTTTATAGACAAGGCACCATACCGAGTTTTTCAATGGATGGTGGAGATTAAATCAACACTAATGGTTCATATTACATGGCATTTAATGAAGTACATCAGTTTGTTACATTTTTGGATTTGCATTTGTCCTTTAGGAAAAATACCAAATTTAGCTTGCAAATACATTGAATCTGGACAAAATAGATACCCATTTGGTTGTACATGATGAAAAGTCAATTTTCAAGGCCTAATAAAGCTAAAATAAAGTCACATGACACTTGAAAACTTGAGCTGATGTGGATTCACGAGATTCCAAGTGCTGACTGGATCAAAAGGAGTATTTTGGTGAAGGTATATGCAATTAGATGCTTGCTGGATTGATTCTTGATGATTGGACTACTGGGACAGCTGTATGCATGTCTTGGTGATCCGGTCCAGGGTCATTTGAGTGGTATTTTTGGGAAAATATTGAAAATATAGTTTTTGGTACTTTCTACATCATAGTAAATTGCATTTTCAGAGTCCTTCGAAGCGGAATGGGGGATCAAAACTTTGGTGTTAAGTCTTAACAACGGAGTAGCTCAAACTAGATAATTAGTTTATCTTTCCAATGAGTCCAAGCAGTTTAAATTCTAATGAAATAGCTAGGAGTTATGAGCCCCAGACTGGATCACTTGGACATTGGACTGGATCTGTAGGAACAACAATGAAGTAGACTTGATATTTTATGTCTTTAGCTCCTGTAACTCATCTCTATCATCTTGGACATCATACTAACTTCCTTTTGCATGTGCAACAACAATTTGGTAGATGGAATGTTGATTCTGCAGTTCTGGGTTAACACTACACCTCTTGTGTGTTCACCTTCCAAGATGGCTCCAATTGGCTCCTTTATCCTCTTAGACCTACAATCAATGAGGCAAAGCATCAATTTCATCTTAACAAGTTATTTTCCATCATTTTGAATCAGAATATGTCCATTTGCCGTCATGGATTAGTCAAAAACAACTCATTGTCAATGTTGCTTCCTTATTGACAACTTCATATATCCAATGATTTTTGCATGATTTTATGAGTTTTTCATCATTTTTGAGTACCCATTTGGCCAATATGATGATTAGGGAAGTTTTTGGGGTTATTAAAATCTATTTGCAGACTTTTATTTCATGTTTTTCTAGCCTTTTCTGTAAAAAATGGGATTTTTGGGGGTCACAGACTTTTCATGTTTAGTAAACATGTCAAAAATCCACACAAACTTGGTAAAATGTTCATCATGATGTGATTAATAGATATATAATTCAAATCCATCAAGAAAATCCAATTTGCTCCTTGAAAAACTCAATTTTCAGGCCAAAATACAAAAAAATGTTAATTTTTGGGGTCACTGATCTAGCGGGGATTTCACCTCCAACTGGCCTAGCGGGGATTTTGGTTCAGACTGACTAATTGACTAGGTCAGTCAGTGCACTTTTTAGTGCAGGTCCGTGGTGAGTGGTTTTAGCGCAAAATGGGTTCGGCGCTGATTTTGACTTGTAGTGACTTGCGTGAGTTGTGAATAAAGTCAGTCGGACTTGTTTTTAGCCAAAAAGTTGGTAGGATACATTTTTAGTGCTTTTCTTCCAAATTTCTTCAGCGAGATTTTGTTGCCTGAGCGATAGTTTGAAGGGAAGTCGGTTGGGGAGGTTTTTAGCGCAAAGTGTAGTTGGGGTCATTTTTAGCGCTAGATTTTGAATTGACCAGGGTGAAAGTATATTTAAAAATATATTTAAGTATAAGTTTACTTTCATGATGTTTGAGATAGGTTCCATATCCATAGGATTTCATATGCAAATTCTAGAATTTTGAGGTTCCACCAGATTTTAGACTTAGCCATTTTTTAAGATTTTCAAGGTTTCAGACAGCCAAATCAGGGCTTCAGGAACATGTATCAGGGTGAAAGCATATGGACCCCTTAGTGAAATCTAGTGGAATTTGACACGATTTTGCAATTCTAAGACTTGGAAACTAGGAATTTCAATATGGCACATCCTGCAGAAGCAATTTTAAGGGCAATATCCAGTGACATAGGATTTTAGAGCAAAGTGTAGTAACACCCAATTTTAGTGCAAAAGACAACAAATGGCTATCTTTCAAGCACAAGACCACTCAAGATACTCCCAAGTCAGTCATGAAAGACATCAAATGACTCCAAACATGCAAAATACTTAAATCTGGAACAAATCATGCACTCTAAGCACAAATTCACCTTCTCATCATCATAAGTAACAAAGGTTGAGACTCTAAGCCAAAGCAAAACAGGGGGTCTCCATTTGGAAAAATGGGGCGTGTGTGCAAGGCACAATAGGTTTGATAACTAAAATCCTTCTAGTTGCTCAATGTAAACTTCCTCTTCTAATTTGCCATTCAAGAATGCAGACTTGACATCCATCTGATACACTTTGAAATCTTGGTGAGCTGTAAATGCCAGAAATATTCTAATTGCTTCAATCCTAGCCACTGGAGCAAAAGTTTCTTCAAAATCTATTCCTTCAATTTGAGAATATCCTTTACACACAAGCCTTGATTTGTTTCTTACAACTTCTCCATTTTCATTCAGCTTGTTCCTGAAAACCCATTTAGTTCCAATGAAATTCTTATCAGCAAGTCTAGGAACTAATTCCCAAGTTTGATTCTTCTCTATCTGCATTAGTTCTTCTTCCATGACTTTTACCCAATTTTCATCATTACAAGTTTCATTCACAGTTTTTGGTTCAACCTTTGAAAGCAAACAATAATTCACTTGTTCTTCTGCAGCTCTTTTCCTTGTCAGCACACCTTTGTTTTTGTCACCTATAATCTGATCTTTAGAATGATTAATCCTTACATACCTAGGAGTCTTAACAACACTTTTCAGAGCCTCTTCTTCATCCTGAATGTCTTCTTGTCCAGCTTTTTCTTCATTTACTATAGTCACAGGTTCATTTGATTCATAGAAACTCAGATATGATATTCTTTCCTTACCTTCATCCACCTTCACATTAACACTCTTAACAATCTTTTTCAGTCTCTTATTATAACACCGATAGGCCTTACTCTTGGTAGAGTAACCAAGAAAAATTCCTTCATCACATCTAGCATCAAACTTGTCTTATTCTGCATCTCTTCTGATAAAACATTTGCTACCAAAAACTTTGAAATAATTCACTTTAGGAACTCTTCCATACCATAATTCAAAAGGAGTTTTAGAATTGCTACCTTTGACTTGAACTCTGTTTAGGATGTACACATCAATATGTATGACTTCTCTCCAATATACTTCTAGTAGGTTAGCTTCTTTTAGCATAGTCCTAGCAGCCTCTTGAACTATCTCGTTCTTTCTTTCAACAACTCCATTTTGCCAAGGAGTCCTAGGTGCAGACAACTGTCTCTTTATCCCTTGTTCTTCACAGAAAATATTGAATTCATTTGATGTGAACTCGCCACCTCTATTAGACCTTAAGCATTTGATTCTCAATTTTAAGTCATTCTCAACCATTGCCTTGAAAGCTTTAAACTTGTCTAGTGCTTCTAATTTCTCTTTTATAAAAGTAACCTATGTCATTCAAGAATACTCATTAATAAGAAACATAAAGTACCTGTCTCCTTGTAGACTTCTTGTTCTTTCATAGGGTTTCTCTAAGGTCGGCATTACAAACATACATAGAAATAGGTTTGAACCTAAACAAAATTTGCTAAGGTAAAGATGTATGTGGATTATGTTATGCCTTAGCTGGGACTCAAATGCAATCTTCCACTTCATGACATGCTTCCACAATCTTCAATGTATCTTTGCAAGTAATAAAAACAACCAAGTCGGCCAAGACTGGTGTTAAAATTAAGTCTTCTAAGAACAACCTTCATCCACAATACAAGTTTCTTTTTGTGGACCAATCCAAAGGTAGGAACATGATCATGAGACATCCACAAGCACATTGTAATTACCAGGAACAACCACACAATCTCTAACCAGTCTGTCAAGAAGATTCTTCAAACTGAAGCACATAAACACCACTGTCAGCTACTGTCATAGAGAAAAGATAGCTTGCAGACCACCAAATCATGAAGCATTGGAGTTGAAGGTACTTATCATCATTTTAGACTTAACTAATGAACCACAAATCATAATACTTCAATGCGGAGGAATGCGAAGCAAAATACATTCTCCTTATCACCAATGAATGTATAGAACAAGCAATTTTTACTCTGGTGAACATTACTCACTCAAATCTTCATACTGGAGGCTCAAATTTGGAACATAGCATCTCCAGGCATGCCTCTAAATAACTTCCAATCTGCATACAAAGATGTTCATTCTATAGGAAATGCAGAGCAATCTACTAGACTATTTTGTTGTAAACAAAGATACTCTTCTATACACTATTTCCACTGGAGGAGCAAATTTTCTCAAAAGCACTTGGAAAATCAATATCAGGATCACTTACTCATTATCTCCAACACTTATATAAACCAATGTAGAGCATCTAACTTATTACAAAAAAATATCAAAACAAGAGCACAGTTGACACTAATGACAACACAGATATGTTGACATCAATGACAACACCAGTTAGGCACATACTTGCAACCGAATGACCAAAGATTTTGGGGAAAAGGGAACCACACTTATGATAACAAGGTTTAGCTAGTGAGTAGGAGTTCCAGTTACAGCTGTCCAGTGTAGAGGCCACCAATTTTGATTATTTTAGTTTATTTCTTTCTTTTATTGGCCCTTGTGGCCTGTTTGCAACTTTAGTTAAACTCTTGTGACACCTGTAGTATCACCATAATATGTCTTAGTATTTGATTGCATGAATTATGTAATAATACGTGTATATCTAATTTGAATTGCAGTAGAGAATAATTACTCTAAGAATATGTATCAGAACAACACCTGATATATATAAATAATTAGAAGTAGGAATGCAATTAGTCTTTTGTTGCATAGATAGATAAATAGATTGAAAATAAGAAAGGACCTTCAGATCTTTGTGCTAATTGCATGCATAGTATGTTTATCTGAAATTAAAGAGCAGATAACTTGACATCTCTAATTCTGAATCGTTAGCCTAGTCTCCCTTTCAACGGTGTGGAGCAAGGGCTCACTCCCACTAATGGAAAGAGGCTAGTATTTCATTTTTGTTGGGTTATTTCCAGCTTGGTAGATTAGTTGTTGTTTCAATCTTAGAAGAGATCTTTGTTATGGTATGATTTACTTTTCTGTTTTGCAAATGATGATTGAATTCTAGATTAGATCTTGGTTATCAGTTATTCCTTCCTAGTTTAGATTTCTTTCTAGCAATTGTGTGTGGATTAGTTATTAGACTTATTTTCTAGCAAATAGATTTATTCTTCAATAGTAAGTAAATGTATGAGCTTGATTGGGAAGTTAGTTTAAATCTAGAAAGTAGTCTAGGACTGTTAGTTATTAGTTCTGCTACAAAGTATCATGGATACACTACCCTAGATTAACAAATAATTATATCTAATTGTAAGGTACAACAACCCTTGTCACCTTATTCATAAGACCCTATATCATGATTAAAAAAATCTTGGAGATTTTATTGTGAATCTCCATTGAAATAATCATCTTCACATATAAATTAAAAATTTGACAATCTAATTTTTCTTTTCTTTTAAACAAGTGGATGAATAAAAACCTATTTTCTAAAAAAAAAATTGATTTTGAGTTTCATCTTTAGTAAGTTATCGTGTGATATTTTTTATGATTTATTCTTCCTTTCTAGGAAACCTTAGTTGAAAAGAATTAAAAAGAAGTGAAGGATGTCATCAACAATCACAAATGGGAGATCACACTTTAAATAGAGGATATGACCAAATTTAATAATTTATTCCATTTGATGGGTCCTACAAATGAATTTAGTTTATAGGAAAATGAGAGAGAATGCACTAGAGAGCAAGCCGTAGGAAGCAAGGAAGAGAAATAAAAGGGAGGGGGAAGCTATTAGAATTCTATGTGTTCCACCAAATTTCTTTTTGGAAATAAAAAATTGGAATATTTGTCTTGCTACCAAAAGTTACAAAATTAAAATGTCTTCATTTGATGAGGTATAATCCATATAAAGTTGGGTAGCATCTATGTAACATTCACCATACATTATGGGTGCATTATGAATGTATAGATAGACATATATTTATGCCAAAGGCGTTCCTTTTTTGAAATGAACAACCTGTTTTGGGTGATCGACGGTCAAGGATGACCTACAAACATGCAAGATGATTGAAAGAGTTGTGGTAGCTAGATCTCCTCAAAAACACACAGTGCGATTTATTTTGTAGGGTCTTTTTTCATTCATTGATTTTCTTTGGGAGGGCTCTGCAATGGGCATTGTCGCTTTTTTTGCCCCATCGCATTTTCTACCGAACAATCCGACGTGATGGAGGTTAGGGTTTAATGAGAAAAGGAAGAAACGTGAGGCAAAGTGGTGGAGACATTGTTTTAATGAATGTTAGAATTTTTTAAAAAATCTTTTAACCCTTGATCTTTGTTCACTCATTTACGAGCGTCCACTAAACTTCACTATGGATTAAGGATATAATTATTGTAAGGGAGATCCACACTTGAATGCTCAATAAATTTTTGTTTCCAAGAAATTTGAATTATTATTTAATTATTTCAAATTTGTAGAATCGTATATTTTAAAAAATCAAAAGTATACTTCTTATCATATTACATACTAATATAATATTAATAATATATAATATATAATACTAATATAATATTAAAAATACATAATATATAATATAGTTAGCCATGGTAGTATTGTTGACTATACACCAAGTAGAGTTCCATTGACTCACAATATGTTGGAAGTATTTCTCCAATTCTATGTTATCATAAAACTTTATCTTTCCAAGTCCACGCGTGCAGAAAAGGAATATTGGCTTTGATGAGAAAGGTTGGGGGAGTTGCTTAAATTTCTTTATTTATTTATTTGGATTGTTGTTTTCATTATAAAAATAATAATAATAATAATTAAATTAAATTAAAAAATGTAAAAACATTAATTTAAAAGAAAACAAAAAACTTAAATAACATATATGGTTTATTATAGTTTAAATAATAATATATAATAAATTAATATATGAGTTTATTATGGTAAAATCTACTTGGAATAATATATAATTGTAGAGGATAAAAGTGTATACTTTTTATTTTTACAATATTTGTATAGATGTTGTAAATGTATGGTCTTAGCACTCAACTTGTTTCTTTTCCTATCATTACTCTTATATATTTAATAGATTAGGACAAAATTCATTTCTTATGGTCTATATCTTGTTAAACTAGGTTGAGCATAAATTGATATATATGTATTTGAGTGTAGAAGAAACTAATGTATTATAGAGAAAGGTGATGGATTCTAAAGAGATTGGTGTAGGAGATGGATCCATAGACATAGTTAGCATGCAAAATCTACCTTGTATGCCTTGATAATAACTAATCTCAGGAAATGCACGTTTTTGGTAAGTATGGATATTTATATTTTTAATTATCATATACATTATTAAAATAATTATTAAATTTATACATAATATATAACAACAAATATCATTATAAAATAGATTTTATATAAAAATAAATTTATAATTTAATAATAAATATATATACATTTAGAATACATAATATATTTAATATAAATATATGATATTTTAATATAATAATATACATTATATATATAGAGGGAGAGGCCATCCTAACAATGTAAGAGGATTGAATTTACCTTAGTCTTTGAAGTTTGCAAAACACATCAAATCGTAATTGGTTGTGTTTGTGTCACAACAATAATTATATTCCATGAGATATACTTACACACACACACACACACACACACACACACACACACACACACACACACACACACACACACACATATATATATATATATATATATATGGTTCATAGCCATAATTCATAATTCATATCATCCACACAAGTATATTTCTATAAAATTCTAATCAACCTAGGACCTCTGCAACTTAGCCTATAATCCATATCACTCTATCCCTAGGCTATCTCTCTTGGCTTGTGTTCTATCCCTCTTTAACCAAAAGACAACTCACTTTGCTACCAAGCCATCTCGTTCAAATACCATGTTGTCTCTCTCAGCTTGTATGGTATCTCTCTCTACTCTAGCCACAACCTGCTCTGCCTCCATGACACCACACTCTAACAATGCTACTCCCAAATATATAAAAATAACAATAAATATAACTATAATAGAAATTTTATATATAAGATAAATATATAATTAAATAACAAATATATAAAAATATTCAATATTCAATATGATTTAAAGTATAATATTACTTTACAAATATATTAGTAATCTAAATTATATAGTATATAATAGTCATGTAGATTGTTGCTCACAGATCCCAAAATCAAAGAAAGGATCCATGTGGATTATCAAGGAGAATTTAGAGGTCAAATAAGTTTAACATCGAATGGAACTAGAGGAATCCATCTATGGAAACATGGATTACTCAAATGCAAGGCCTGCCAATCTATCTTTTAAAGAAAAAGGGAGTGTGCACAAGACACGCAACATGTGCAAACATATATATTTTAAAACAGTTCTCACAATTTTTATTTTTTCATCAAGCTATCAAGTATAGCTCATATACTAGGTATTCTACTCACCCAAGTCATTTTTCTCTTTGAGTTTCACATTTTAAGGCTCAATGTGTTACTATTACAAAATCATAATCAATAATGAATTTGGATCCTCCTCTTTTGTCATTTATCTTCATAATCGCAATAAAATCTTCTCTACCATCCACATTAACAATGGTTCCTCTCATTTTAAATTTGTAATCTCATGTTCAAACTATCTATTGAGTGGAATAAAGTGTTCCATTGTGTGATAGACTTGGGGTTATGGTCAAGCATTCTAATGGAAAACCAACCTCATGAAATTATACTTTTACAAAAATAGAGAGAGATATTAAAAGAGAGTGACTCTTAATCAATCATTTCATACCACCATTCCAAATATGACATGTGTCCATTGGGAACTACAACCAGGGAAACACATCATTTGCATAAGGACCTGATAATTCATCGTTAAGACCTCTCTAGTGCACCCATTGCACACTAAAGTGTATCTATCTCTAATAGTAGCAACATCCCATCTCCAAGCTTCATTGATTCATACATGGCATGACCAATGCAATTGGACACAATGTCTCTTATTGAAGTGGCTCAAAAATAGACATTTATAGCATCTCGAAAGTCTAACAAATGGAAAGAATGATTCATACTGGATATTGTTCAAGTCTCTCCCTATTTCACCACCATCCCAGTAGCAGATGATCAATGTTTTCAAGCATTCTGTTGGAGTAAACTACTGCTATAACAACAATTCAAAAACATTCACAATGATATTGATTCATTAGAGCAATATATTACAACCCATTGGGAAAGAGTTTCAAATAACTACCATCCATGGAATTTGCACCATACATCTCCAAATCTATTGATAGAATGATGGTGAAACTCCCTTTGACTAGGAACATGCAATACTGCAAGAAGAAAGTCCTGATGAATGGCAAGTCTTGTAAAGTTTGTACCTAGGCTTGCCATTTCAATTAGATGGGCTCAACATGCTTGGGAAACAAGAAGATGACTAGTATAGGGAACTATCACTTGTAAATAATTAATTGAAACAAATAAACAAATTTACTTGTATACCTACTTTTACCCACTACTATTCAAAAACTACTTTACTTGCATGCATGTCAACATATTTAATTTACTCCATTTCTTTTCTAATGCACAACAACAACACATACCACTACATTATTTCAATGTTCAAATGATGTATGGACAACAACCATTCACCAACAATAAAACAATCTCTTCTCAAGAAACCACTAATTACTTTTACCTACATGCTATCTCGACGTACCCATTGCACACTAAGGTGCAATTGCTAGTTTATACTGGATAATGATAGATGATTTTTGACATCTCCTCCTTCCTTAATTTAATCATAGGGTAAGAAGGAATTGACTATTTATTATTCATGTAACTTTAATATACTATGAATATTTCAAACATGTCACTCAATTATATTATTATATAAATAAGAAAAAATTACTATATAAATTTCAATAATAATATAGTAATTATATTACAATATAATTATATAGTTGGTATATTAATTATATAATAATTTTATGTAGTGATATAGTTATTATTATATACTAATTTTATTAGTATTTATTATACTTTTTAAGTATATATATTTTATTGGTTAATTAATGTTTTTGTAGCGGTCCTCATCTAAGGAGAAATTAATATTAGACATAATATAGTAAATTTTGAGCCTATCTCAAATCTTAATACATGAGACAAAATCCAGAATCAACCACCAAATTTTGAAAAGACATAGACTCCACATAAACTATCACCCTTCACATAATCCAAAAAGTTAAAACAAACCTAATTGCTAGTCTTTAGTCCACCACCTCATTGCCCTTCCTTTGAGCTATGTCCCTAATCTTTGCTAGATTAGGCTAGACGTCCTCCTATGAACCTCGAACCCACTCATTCTTCCTTGAGGTAGAAGACTCCAAGCCACTAATCCCTAACTTAACACCTTGCTCAAGATATGGTCACTTGTGAGACTAGATGACATAATTGCCTACAATGGAAGGAACCATGAGAATTCCAATCACCCCCTTATTTCCATTCTTGTCAACAACCTGAAGGAGTATCAATACACATTGCTATGTCTTTACAAAAGGAAAGACTACAATCACTTGATTAGAGACATTCTGCAAATTGTTTTAAACATCCTCCAAGACCTTATGCTCAACTCCACTTGGATTATCCACTGCAAGGAAACCTATTCATCCTTAGATTTATCTTTCATTATTGACACTCTAGGTAGTAGAAAAAGCTTTAGAAGCAATTCTCCTATAAACCTATCTTCCATCTGTAGCGTTGTAAATCGTGTACTCTCACAATTTCATACTATTTTTGGAGTCCACTTTAGTGTCCACACCCCTAGCATATTTTTAGGATCATTTTCTAACCTTAACCTTACTCCCAAAACCATAAAAATGCATTAATCCTGGCAGTGCCCCAAGTTATATGGACTTCCCAAGAACTGAAGTTGCTTGGATGTCTATGTGGCACGTTGACGTCCTGAAAGCATCTTTTTGTTCATCAACCATTTTTAGAAGTTGCATTTTAACTTGTGTGGTACTCTGAGCTTTTCTTGATGCTTATCCGTGCCTAAATGAATCCTTTCCCAAATTTTTACATGTTGCCTTTTCTATAAAACCCCCTTCATTTACCATTTGAAAATATCAAATCCATATGTTAGTGAAGCTCTATTGAAATCAACACTCACCATTATCATACTATTTCTCTTGCTTACTCCATTACTCTATTGTGCTCATATTTAGAATAATCATTGCATTTCATTTCTTTGAGTAGATTAATAATATTTCATTTATATATCTCGTCAGTCTTTCTTGTCACTGCTCATAACCATTTTGTATACACTTAGAATTAGAGAACACACTTTATTAATAAATCAATTAATATCTATGGCTATCATTGAGGTGGAAAGACTAAAAATGGGGCTTGACTTAGGCAAGCTCCTATACAACCCAACCCTCTCTTTCATAGTTGCGATTGCAGGTTGTACAAGGAAGGATTTCGAGCACACAAGTGTAACTCTCACAACTCGTGCAAATCCATATAGGTTCAAGATTCTAATTTTTCGTGCCATACAAACTACAGTGTAGTGCATAGACATCCCCATGACACGTTGTTGTCCTAGACAATGAAGATGTCCACCTGGTGCCAGGTTCTTTGTGATTTTGCATTTCTATTTTTGTATTCCTTTCTGTAGGTTATTTCATCAGTTGCTATATTTTTCTAGTTTTCCTCCATCGTTGTTAGTTTTAGTTAGCTATAGTTAGTTATTTTTCATTCTAGTAGCAACAAAGAGATTTAGCTTAGACCTTCTCGCTCTTCTAGATTAGATAGTAGCAAGATATATGTCTTCATTGGCTAGTATCCAAATGTTTAGATAGAAGGTTGTTCTGATTATAAGTAGTTTAGTTAGAACCAATTTTCTTGTTAAACATTTTGGTGAACCCGATGCATCTTAAACACTTATAAATTGCAAAAACAAAACATTTTCATTTCTCTTTAGCACAAATTTCTTTTTTCATTTCTATGAACAATTCTCTTTCTTCTGATCTTCGAATCTTCAAGTACTCATGTGTTGTAGAGCTCTTACTAGTTTATGAGCTTCATGAGTCAGTGCTCTAACTCTGACTTTATCATCCACATAAGTTTAAGGTTATTAATGTCTTCTTGTGCTATTGGTAGCTCTAGCTCCACTCAGCCAGAAAATGATATCTTTAACTTCTCGATGGGTAATTCATGAGTGCAATCACCTATCTTTTCTTTTTCCAGTACAACTGCAATCCCTATCCTATGGTCTTTTGGAGAGACTTTTGACCTAGATACATCTATGGCTCGCATGCCCCAAGCCCAAATCCAAATGTTGGACAATCATTTGGCTGATTATCAGGATTATCTGGGTACAGAACACCTAACCGGTGAGGCTATCCCTCTCGTTGAGGCCCTCCAAAAATTGTTGGCTAGTGATCCACATGGTGTGGGTCTTCTATGTGGTGTAGCTCACATTGTGAACAACAATGTCCTGACATTAGCTAGCTGCGCAGAAGTAATCAATGAGTCACATTCTAGTACATCAAAAGCTTAGTTATTGGTGCCTATACTGACTCCTACTACATCTACATTCACTTCTTCTCACATTTCTACAAGTGTTGCACACTCATTGAATGTCAACATGAATTCCATTGGAATGGGTGGGAACCCCATAAATCAATACGAGTTGATTCCCTCTACATCTTCTTTATCATTTACTTTTCTTGGTGCCAACTTTAGAGTCTCCCAACAACCTAGTAACTCTATTCCATCTGCCACACAAGCACAGTCTACTCATACCACTAATCCTATCATTACCCAACTTCTCTAGAATGTAAACTCCCTTCAACAACAATTAGCCAATATGTCCACATCCACATCCCAACCAACAATCCCCTCGTATTACATCAGAAGTCCTCTATCTTTAGCCATTCTTGCTTCCCCTCTTCCCCAAAACTTTGAGGCTCCGCATTTCAAAAAAATATTATGGTAAAGGAGATCCAAAGAATCATGTCTCAGCATTCTCTGCATTATGCAATGATTTTATCTTTCAAGAATTTCTTCTCACAAAGATTTTCCCATGGTCTCTCAAAGATGTACTATGTTGGATTAGTTTTTCTCTCTTTCTGATCATTCTATTAATTCTTTTCAACAACTTGTAAATTAGTTTCTCCAACACTTCTAAGCAAACATCAGACCATAGGTCATGTTTACTAACCTCGTCCACTGTAGGAAGGGAGCACAAGATAAATTTAGTAATTTCATCAATCGTTATTAGACAGATTCCTTATGCACTTCCAGATTTTGATGTGTAGCAGGTTTTCATTGGAAACCTGTGACCTCAAATTCAAGATAAGATTCTGCTGATGTGTTACCCTTTGTTTATGCATCTGTGCACAACACTCCATAAATACCAACAATTGGTCAACCAGTATGAGGGATCTTCCTCATAGGTTCCTGTTGGGAAGTTTGATGCCTCATCATCATTTCAAAGATACAAGAAAAATAAAAATTTCATCAAAATTATTTCTTCACACAATATTCAACAAGTAGTAGCCACTACATTGATCCAAAGTGCTATGTTCCTCTCTTCACAAACCCATGACTTGAAAATTCACTCCCTTATCCGAATCTCTCTATACCATAATGCAACAACTTAATAACAACCTTATCCAGTTTGCGCCAATCCATCCTATCGATACAACCAAAACCCTATCGCCTTCTTATGACATGAAGGCCTTCTGCCAGTTCCACAGAGTGCTTGGCCATGACATAGAGAGATATATGCATCTTAAACATCACACTCAAGACCACATCGACTAGAATGTCATCTAAGTCTCTGGTGTGAATGATAGAGGTAACAAATCTATTGCATTGCTTAACCAAAACCTGCAAGTTTACACAAACTCATTGCCATGTCACTCTACAAACCTGGTCAAACTTCCAACTACCATGAATGTTGATGAGCCTTCAATCTCTTTAGCTAAGATGATTGCAATGGTGGAAAATCACCCTCACCCTAGTTGAGCGTGCTCTGTTCCCAAGCTAGTCATCTCTTTTACACCCATAGATGTGCCCATGCATGTTTTATGAATGACCTCTTTATATCACCACCCTAGTCAATGTAAAGCCCACCAAGGGTGTATTAATTGACCTTGTGTACATGGTGAATGTAATTATGGAGGAATTTCTATACTTGCACAAGCTCTATCAGGACAAGTATGAGAAATTGAAAGTCTAGATATGATTACATGATGGGTCTTCTCTCCAAACCATGGGTTTGCTTACCTTTTCTGTCCAGGTTGGAATAAAAACCTTAGATGTTCCTTTTTCCATCATCCCTACCTCAGATCAATTTCATGTGAAGTTGGGCCATTTGTGGCTCTCTTCCATGAGATAAGTCCCCTCTATGATCCGCAAGTGCCTGAAATTCCTTCACAACGGTCAGGTTCACACTATATATCATAGTGGGTTCAATCCTCTCGTGTTATAAGGTAATTTCTCCTTGGATTACTTTTAGCCGATCTTGACTGAGCCATTGCAACCACATAATTATTTATTATTTCTTTCATATCAAAAATTCAAAGAAAATCACATAACACAGTTGTTTGTTGGTTCCTCCTCCTCAACCCCACTAGCTGCTACTCTTGCAATCCCTCAATGCTTGGTGGTTATCTATGCAACTCCTCCTGCCCCATAGGTATAGAAGGGAAGACAACTTGAATCGAGCAACCTTCCCCATCCTCGAGCGCTTGGGATATACGCGGAAGTCCCACCTCTAGTGTCTTACCCAAGAACTAGAGGTACGCGATCCATACAACCCAGACATCCCCAGCCTTCAACAACTTCTCTTGTTTCTCTTGCCTCTTTAGGGACTCGAGGAAAGTAACCCATGTTGCGGGATCCTTCCCCTTCTATCTCCCAATCTTTAGTGGTGGCCTCTATTCCTCTAGCCCCTCCAGTGGCTCGAGGAATGCAACTCACATTAAGAGACCCTCCCTTGACAGTACCCCAACCTTTGGTGGCTCCTTCAGTTCCTTCTCCTACTCCTAGAGTGATGGAAGAAAATGAGCCCGTGTTGGGAGACTCCTTGGTTCTTCCTACTGACTCTTTGACTCGCACTTGACATAATCAACTTGCATGAGATTGCAAGCATCACTGATGTGCTGCATCTTGTGAGCATGCAACAGGAGATTAACCCCTTCCCACACATCCTTCTCCTATGCAGCTGACCCTAGATTTGGCTCCACCTTCTTAGATTTTTGCTCCTTCTTCGTGTGATTCCTTTCCACCACCCACACCCGTCTCTCCACCAATTGAGCATGATGAACGCAACCCTAATCAAGTTAAAGTAATCCTTTCTCCCTCTCTGGAGAGTCCCATCCTTCCATCTATCCCTGACATGCCACCCTTTGATGAACCCTTTAATATGCCCAATGCCATTGTTATCTCTAGTGCCACTTTATTAAAATTAGTTCCATTCTAGCGTACCTGACACAAGGTATTCCTTGATATCCTATGTCCCACCACCATCGATATAGACATTCCATGTCTATTGCCAAAATGAAAGTGCGAACACTATCCCACTCCACCATGTTGCAAGCCAAAGGGTATGCCTCCTTCACCTCCTCTGAGTCCTTCTACATCATCTATTATGATTGTGGGGACCTCTTCTCCACCAGCGGTCACCAATTCTTGTGTTCCTACTATTAGCATTGATCAACCCTGTATTGTTGTTTATTTTGATAGCGATTCAAATCACTCTTCCCCCAAGGAATATGTATTTGCATCTTTGGAAGAATTATACAATCTTTGGCTTCGATCTTCAAAAGATCAATGGACCTTGCCTTTGGTGAGGTGCATGAGGATCCTCCATTAGTTGTTGATCCTTCATATTTTAGACTAGGCACAGTACCAAGTACTACCCTCGAAGTGGTCCCTCTAGTAGCTTGCCCACCAACCCTATATGATGAACAATATTGGGAGGCAAACAACCTGCTATAGCCTGACCCTCAAGAGCAGTACCTTCATTCCATTTGTTATTATTCGTAGTGTGCTTGTGCTCTCCCTGGAAGACCCTTGATTCCCTTGTAGACATATGGATACATGGGGAATGAAAGTATTGTGGCATTCCTCTATATGTTTCTATATTCTTCTATGTGTTGTACTTGAATTTTCCACACTTTGGGGATGATGCAAAGTGTCAGATGATTTAGCATCCTCCCATGTTGACCCAAAAATTTTACTTTGTCTTCATGTGACCTTCCTTTGTATTCATAGTTCTACGTGTCTAGTTGGATAATGATACACTAGTAAAGAAACAACAATATATGATTGAAAAAACTACTAAAAATAGCTTATAAATGACCAAACATGGTCACGTGACCATTAGTAGTTTATTGCCAGTCATTTATAATGCAACCAAATTGATGACTAAACCATTTTTAGTCATTTATTGGTTGTTTTGATTGATCGATTTGGTAGTATATTTAGTCGTTGATTTAGTCATTGATTGTTGTAATCTAGTCACTTATTTAGTCATTTTTTTACTGATATATTTAGTCATTGATTATTGTTAACTGGTCACTTATTTAGTCATTTTTATTCACTAATTTATGTCCATTGGCAGTGTATTTAGTCATTAATTTTAATCATCATTTTGATCAATTTGGTAGTATATTTAGTCATTTTTATTCACCGATTTAACACTAGTCATATATTTAGTCATATTTACTCACTATTCATTGATTTATATCAATTGGTAGTATATTTAGTCATATTTATTCATTGTTCACTGATTTATGTCAATTAGTAGTATATTTAGTCATATTTATTCACTGTTAATGATTTCTGTCAATTGATAGTATATTTAGTCAATTTAATTATTAATTGACATCAATTAGTAGTATATTTAGTCATTTTAATTGACTGATAGTTGAGGATTTAAACATAAAACACAGAAATACACATCAATCATCAATTAATTGCACACAATATAAAGATAGCCATTGAGAAGGCAAAATCACTGAACTTTATTAAAAGAAAGGTGTTCTTACAACTTGCACAAGTCTGAAATATCTATCTTGCTTGAAAAATGCTTAGAAATAGAATATTACAATGTTTATTTTTAGTCACAAGACTAAAAATCTGAGTTACAATGCACAGAAATGACAAGAAAGAAACTTCTCCAAGTTTACAATGCTTTGCCAAAAAGTGAACTATCAGTAACTGATTCTCAACCAACCTAACTACTGCCATAGGTCATCTAATCTGCCCCATCAGTCTAGCACTTGTCCTTCTTGACTGCAACCAAAGGAAATACACTGTCATATGTAGTCAGGTCTGTGATAGGATATTCATAATGTAAAACATGGACTATATTAGGCTTCCTTAATGAAACATCACTATATTCTTGTGTCTTGTACTATCATCAGCACTACTTATGGGACATGTTTTTATTGAGTTTGAAGATATTAGGTCCTCTTAGGGCATGGAATCAGATTTTTCCTTCATTAATGCATCTTTAAAAGCCTCTTTTTGAGTCTAAACTATTCACTTACCCTGCCTCTATTACATTGGACACTTGGTAGGTAGTCATATTTAGTGTCCTTGGTCTTCACTCATTGTGGTGACTAAACTATGCATACTTGCTTTCTAGATGATTGCCCTGTAACTTTCATATACTTGCCTTTTAATGCTAACATTGCAGTCCTTTGTTCATTTGCTCATGCCACTGAAACCATGTTTACTATGCCTATATCCTTGGGAACCATTCACCATTTCCACTCACAATGAACATCTTAGCTCTATGCACTCATTATCTCTCTATTATAGAACATGCACCCATAAGTATACAGAATTTAGACTTTCATTTGTAGACTGTCATAGGTTTATGAAACAGTCATATTCCTGCAACTATACTGCCATGTAGAATATATGCCTTGTAATAATAGAATTATTAGTGGTTGTCCTTTTTACTATTTAAGACTTCTATAAATTTGTCTACTGGTTGCTTTCAAAGTCTTGATGAAATTCTAATATCATCACCTTATGATTGTAATCTTCCCCATTGATCTTTGTGCATTGCTAACTGCCCTTCCTTTCTCAAAAACTAACACACCACCCTTGATCACAGTAGCTTAAGACTCATCTCACTCTATCTATGGCATGAACTATGTACTTTATCTCTTGCTCACTGTCATTTATGCTCCTTGAGTCTTCATGACTGTCTTCACAACATCTCATTTATGAAGCTCTCTCATTTATGCTCCTTGAGTCTTCATGACTAAGTCTTGATTGTGTCCCATATATGAAGCTCTCTCCTTCAATGCAGCCAACAATAACCCTAGAATCTTTTCATAAAGGCATATAAGGTAGTGATGCTAAATGTTTAGGAAGGAAAGGTAACATAAAATCAAGTCCAAAAAACCCATAAGACTTAAATATGTGTCTTTGCTTTAAAAAATGTGTTACAAAGTGTGTTTCTCAGTGTTGTGACTGAGAAAACTGAGTTACAATGTCTCTTTTTGCTTATACAATTCCAAAATAGACAAAAAACACTAAGATCCCTGAACAACACATTCAAACTATTGCATAAAGTAGTGGGCCAAGTTGTCTAATAGCTAGTACATGATATACATCAACTATGTCATTTTTTTCAAATATTTTAGTGGCCACCGTGTGAAGGTCCCTTCTTTCTCTTTTAGACAGACAACTCCATCTGTTTTATCTTCATAAGCAAGGGGTATGTTACTTGTGACCTTTAAAATATTTACATTTACATCTCCCGTTCCTTTCGATTTGACTCCATGTACAATAGATAGTGGGTGAATCCGCTCAATGCCCACAATAGCACCATCAAACGGATCTAACACCCCAACTTTATCCCCTTCTTGGAGTTTATAAATATTAAATGTCTGCAAAAAAAACACATTATATTGAGATATAAAGCACACATTATATTATTTTTAACAGTTGTATGAAATGTCTTATGTCTCGGAACAAATCAGTTTTTGTATGTGCTTTTTTGATTCTGTTGAAAAACAAAGAAGCAACTTTTTACTCTAAAAAAAAAAACTAACCCATTGCGCGGTACAAACAAATGGAGGGCAAGACTACAATAGTGCTAGATTGTACAAGTACTCTAGAAAGAGACATGGATTGGCAATGAAGTCCCTTCAACTGAGGACCATGACATCCCTGAACACAATGCACTAATGCATAGTCAATATCTATGTATGCACTCTATTACAAGTAATCTCTAAGCTTCCATATGTAAGTTATATGTTCTTCCTTATTTCCATAATCTATGTATACTAGCTAATTACACTTCACTACTATTCTAACCAGCTTTTATCAAATAGGTAATGATTACCCTTATTTACATAATAAAACAACCATTACTTACTTGAATAGTACTTACTTGCATGTGGTTTCATAGCACTCACCTCGAGTTTAGCACAACTACTACTATGAATATCATGTGCATCCTCATCGAGTTCATCATCATAATTGTCACTATCAACATTGACATGAAGTTGTACAGTTTTACAGAGAGCTCTATTGAAATGGCATTTTTTTTTCATTATGCTTTCATATAATTGCTCTGCATATGGTTTAATCATCATGCAAAAATTAATATAAGTCAAGTAAAGAATGCAAAATCTATAAATTTTTGTCCAAAAGAACATTTTAAGCATGAAAAATTAATGACAAAACATTGGGACAGATTAATTTACAACTTAAGAATGCAAAAGCTATAATTTTTTGTCCAAAATAACATTTTAAGCATGAAGAATGATAAAACATTGGGACAAATAACTGACAACTATTATATTACCTCAACTTTAGCATAACTATGACAATTGTGCTGCACATTCTTGTCCGGTTCATCATGATCACTATCAATATTGACAGCTCTGTTGACATCATGAAGGCGTTTTGCTTTCCCGCTGCTTTGATAAAATTGTTCTGCGTGTGGTTTAACCATCATGCAAAAAAATATACAATGCATTGAATAGTCAAGTAAAGAATGCAAGCTATAAATTTGTCCAAAAGAATATTTTCTAGATCACTCTAACAATAAAGAAACTGGGTTGGATTCTCCTATGCTCAAATTTTACTAATCTACATATTAAGAGACATTTGTATATAGAATTGCCAAACAAGAAGAAATGAGATCAATAGAGCCTCTTACCTCATCTAAATCCATGGATTTATGCTTATTCCATGTAGAAACAATAGGGCTAATAGAGGCAACCAACTGCAAAACTTGCTGACTGAGACCATATATGCAATTTAGTACATGTTGGTACCCTTCATTTGAGTTGACATGATCTGGAGATGCTGATCCAACTGGGCATGTAATAGATGGCTATGAAATCTCTGTTGATGAACTAGATTTCCACTTCATCCTACTCTTAGATTTACTAGGATCTAGTGCTACCATATAATTGACAATATCTTCTGCACTTGCTTCTCTATTACAATTTTCCATCTAAAATACAATGTCAATTTCAACATATAGTCAGTTCAATAAAAAATTGAAATAAATAACACAATGTAAATTGAACCAAAAAGTCATACACTTACTCCAAATTTGTCCATTTTGGCCTGTAACTTGCCTCAACCAAATGTATATCCAACCCTCACATTATCTCTTTCTCTCTTGCCTTTGTTACTCTTTGCCAAATATTCCTCAAAATGCATACTTTCTTTCAATGCCTCCCATTGTTTGGGAGATAAAGTGGAGTCTAACCTCTCTTTTCCCTCCATGATTGTTTTTCTGCAATTGTATCTAAAATTGTTCATTAAAATTCTCATCTTTTGCTTGTAATATTTTCTAGAGATTTTTCCTCCAGTAGTCTCAAAAGCATTTGCCATTTTTTGTATAATATTTTCCATAGATCGTGAATCTTGCTCTACAAAACTTGATTTGTAAATATCCAAATGGGTCCTACATCTTACACCCAACTTGGAGGCCCACTTTGTAGCATTTGGCCCAATGGGCTCACCATCTTTCGATACCACAAGAAAGAATGGCTTCTTGCCTTCTAATTTTCTTTCTTTTGCATTCCTCTCTATAGATATGTACAAATCTTGACTCAATCTTTGTCTTTTGACAAAAGCATCCACATCTTCTATTAATACACTACTCGTATTTTTGGTTGATCCACTAGTTCCATCAAAAGTTCTAGATGCAACAGGTGCACTATGAGGCACAACAGATGCAAGCGGTCTCTCTTAATGACTTTCATTAACTGGAACATCATGCTCCTTGGCCACATCAGGTGTGGCATCAGTAGGTAGATCATGAGTACCAGTCTCCGCAGATTTCACTTCAAACACATCCTTTAATCTTGAATAAATCATCTGCAGACCTGCTATTCCTTTAATAATCTCTCTTAGACTTTGTTGTAAGAGATCATCACAACGTTGCACATCACTATGTGTTATATTAGGCTGCACATGATCACCATGTGCTATATCAGGTTGCACATGATCACCATGTGCTATATTAGGTTGCACATCACCATGTGCTATATCAGGCTGCACATCAACATATGCTATATTAGGTTGCACATGATTATCATTGCAACTATTGTTTTCACCAACTACATTTGTTAAATCACAAAAGCGGCGGCTTCTACAAGATGACGACACTGTATCTTTTCTTTCCTTTTATTTTTTCTTTGCATTTTCTTTGCACTCTTTTTGTTGCCTATAAAACAAAAAATAATATCATATTATCTCTCATATACATAAAGCTCTTGCCTATAAAATTTCATTAAACACTACTAAACAAATAATATACTACTTAGTGGATTTACAACTTGCCTGTTTGATAAACCAAGACTCAATAAATATTCATTATTCTTGGCCACTTTTTCTTTACGAAGGCGTTCATAATTTGTCAATGAAGTTTTAGCATTATGATCATTATCATCTAATTTGTGCCTTATAGCCCTTCTCTTCATTTCTTGAAGTCTAAATAAACAATAATGTATAAATCAACAACTTGAATCAGTAAAACTTTATTGAGTTCATAAGTTGATAACCGTTGACTTTCCAATATGCTGATAACTGCAAATGAAAACTTAAAATAGAATTCAATTTACAGATTAAAAAGAATTTGTAGTAAAAAACCAAGATGTTTACAATTATAGGTATTAGACAAATTTTCCTTATGGATATATTCACAAGAAAAGAACTCATAAAAACATAACACAAGCAGGATGAAGGAAAAACATAGTCTAGTTCATCATGAGGTGTGTTAGAACCATTCAAAATTTCACATAGTCCCACTCTGTTTCATACATTTTCCTTTCATAAATCCATAATTAGGGATTCATATTCCTTTTCAAATTGTTCCAGGAGTCATTTATGAGCATCTCATATCAGGTCTATGTGAAAGAAATTTATATTTTTGACCATTGATGTGTTTTTGTCTCTTACCGCAGCCTCGTAGTACATGGAAACAACCTTGGCAGGTGTGCGGGAATTAGAGGATGTGAATACATAGTTACCACTTCCCCGCAGCATGCAGAAAATTCAATTGCGGTGTTGCGGTATAAACTCAAGCGGCACATAATATGTTACCGCGCCCCCGTGGTAGGTAAGGAGATGACCGGCGGCAATGCGGTAGGAAGGAGTCGAGATAAAGTGTTCACTCAGCCCCCGCGACAGTTTCAAGTCAGGCTTGTGGTGTTGCGGTATAAGGAGTTAAAGTGACTAGTAATGTACATACTGCAGCCCTATGATGGTGATAACTTCGACTAGCTGTAATGCGGTAAACAACAAATGGGAGACCAAAGGTTCTTGTGGCCCTGCGATGGTTAGGCCAAAGCTTGGCGGTGGTGTGGTAAAAGACATAAGGGATAACATGTATCCCACCATCCCATGGTGGTGTGCAACAAGGCTCGTGGGGTGGCGGTAAGTGGTGAAGATGAACGTAATTGTCCAAGAGGTCCCGCAATCCTACGATTGGCCTAAGTTGGTCTTGCAGTGATGTGGTAAGGAATTAAATGTCAAAATGACTTTAGTGCTGCCCCGCAATGGTTGTCATTGATGCCTACGGGATTTTGATTTTCAAGGAAAGGACTGCAAATCTTGAAATACTCGCCCAGCCATTGGATTGGATCAAATCAATGGTCTATGTTTGAAAAAAATTAAATGCTGAGATTTGTTGATTTCCTGGCATGAACCAAAGTTAATGGCAAAATGACCTGCTTCATGGCACGATAAAACTTGGGATTTATTTGTATTTCTTCATTCCAGTGAATTCAATGTTGATTGCAGAAGGCAAATTCAAGCTTTGTGTGCTCTCCTCAAGCATTTTCTGAATGGGTAAGTTTGCC
This sequence comes from Cunninghamia lanceolata, assembly GCA_027924645.1. Classification (NCBI taxonomy): domain Eukaryota; kingdom Viridiplantae; phylum Streptophyta; class Pinopsida; order Cupressales; family Cupressaceae; genus Cunninghamia; species Cunninghamia lanceolata. The sequence goes on along the minus strand of BSBN01001906.1, from coordinate 23,657 downwards.
CCACCACTCTTTGCATAAAAGTTGGTGTTTGATTTGTGCACTATTTTCAACTAGTCTAGTAAAGCAAGTAAAATATCAAAACCCTAGTTCGTAGAGGCACTAAAATATGGCACCTAAAAAATCTGAGTCTATGAGTAAGAGCACTGACCCCCATGCTCCCAAGAAATGATCACTTCAACAATCATTGTTGGACATCCTTCCAAATTCAATTGACAAGGGGTCTAAGAAATTGTTCAAGGATGTTGCGGAAGGATGTCAGGATGCTGCAATCCCTATCTTTGGATGGAACCTTTTTTGGTATTTTTGTGAAAAGAAAGATGGACATGGACCAGTTGGAAACCCATGGAATTTGGATTTGGCAAAGCTTGTGGTGCCAAATGTATTTGTTGATGTGGATTTGATTAGAACATTGGCACAACACTATCACTTAGCCACCAAAATAGTCAGACTACCAAATGGGTCAACATTAGTGGTTGTGGACAGGAATACAATCATAGATTGCTTCATGTTGAGCAAGCAAGCCTCACACAAGTAGATCTGCAGAAGAGTGAGTAGGAGTACAATAGTTTGAGAAAAACACACAGAAGGGTTGAGTTGCCCATGTACATGAGGAAAGGGGCAAATAACAAAAGAATTGAAATCCCATCCACTGCAATTGAACATTTCTCCGTTGAAGATTTTGTTGTCTATTTCAAAAGAACATATTTTGCTTTGTGTCATGTCTTGGGTATTGATGCCCAAGGTAGAATGCCTGTCAGCCTAATGATGATGGCCATGATAATTCAAAATCCAGAAGTTAATGTTGAATATGATTTTGCATCATTCATTGAAAAGAACCTGCATGATGGATTTTTGCAAATAAGAGAAAATAAAAAGCCCATGGATTTCAAATACTAATCTTTGTTATGTCATTTGATTTTGTATCAAAATAGAAGTGGCCTAATAGAATGGATCTGAGCATGATTGATGAAAAGGGACAAAGATTGCCAACACAGTTCTAGTGTTACTAATGGGATAGCCATTGCAAGAATTGTGGCTATGTTGTGTTTCATGATGAATTCTCATTTTGAATAATGAATTCTCTTGGTATCTTTTCTTCCAAATTGACAAAAGAGATCATGGAAATGTTGAGGCCTCTTTCCCATAGGCCATAACAGGGTCATAAGCATGACTATGTTGATTGGTTTTTCTTGCCATATCATACTATAATAAGGGTATATGGGTGTACTCATCCACCCCATGTGTTGCCCAAATTTGTGCCAAACAGAATTGCATTCCTTGACTTCATGTGACAAATGATGAGGATGGAGAAGGATGTAATGAATAAATAGAAGAAAGGCACATTTCTTCTTGATTCCACAGTGTTTGGTGATTGGTCCATTGGTTTTAATACTTTAGAGGATTTGCAAGCCTATTTGAAGGCTAAATATTCTTTGAAATTAGGTGTAGAGAGGGTTTGTGATCAGGAGGGTCACATGAACTTTGTCAAACAAAACATCCTCATAAGAATGGGAATATCTCATCTAATCAATTTTGATGAGGATGTGATCAGAAATCTTGTCACCTTTCAAGAAGTGTATAATAGGAAAAGAAAATGCGATATTTTGAAAAGGATTAAGGATGATAGGAGAAAAAAAATCCTAATTTTTCTAGATTCTTTGTTGAAAAGAGGGACCCTATGAGAAGAATAGATATGATAATTGACAATTTTGAAAGAATATATAGCAAGTCTGAGAAGCATCTTTCAAAGGCTACCAAGCTCAGTGTCAAAAGACCACTAGGAGTTGTGATTCAAGAGCCTGCACCAAATGCAATGTCAGTACAAGATCCAACTCATGTCCCTAATTCACCACCTGTCAAAAGGCAAAGGATTGAGGATGTTTCTCCACTGGTTCCATATGAATTGACCAAAGCAGGGGGTGGCACTGATGAAGTGGCTAGTATCCTGTGAAATATGGGCAATGAAGGAGAAACAGATCAGCCACTTGTTGGCCAAGAAACAAAAGCACACAAACCAGAGGTCAGAATGGGAGAACATGCACAAGGGGAGCTTGAATTAGAAGAAGATAAAAGAATTGTGACTTCTATGAGATTTATGGAGGATGATGATTTCATTAATTCTCTTGAATTCAAAGATTTTTGGATTAAGATGAAGATGAAAGAATTTCAAGAACAAGTGGAAATGAATAAAATCGGTGTTGATGAATCTTAGCATGAGAAAATTGTTTCACAAACTTTCAAGAATTTGAAAATAGATGAAATAAGTGTCAACCCTGATGAGACTAGACAAATGGTATTAAGGAGCAACATGCTGATCATTCCCAAGCTTGAGTTGAAGGAAATGTTTTTGTTAGACCAAGTCAAGAATCAAGATGACCCCATGCTAGTTTCTAAATTTGACTATGAGGATGGTGTCAGTGGTTGGGGTTTCAATCCCAAAACTGAGACTTTGGAAATATGGGCAACACAAAAGAACACAAGCAAACCAATATTACTTGATGTGGTCCAAGAAATAAGGGGAACAACTGTGGTCAAGACATTCTAGGACACATCAGTAACTGAAGCAGCTGCCCTCACTATGCATTCTGCAATGTTTACACAAGCTACTATTAAAAAGCTAGAGCAAAGATTGTTTGATTATGAGAGAACTTAGATGGAGATGAATGATGAGGTAAATAGATTATATCTTGAAAATGTAAATATGAAAGAACAACTGAAGGGCGAGAGTTCTCAGATTCAAGCCATTGTGCCATTTCAAACACATGTGCCACAAGATACCGGTGATACCACTTGACTGTCGAACAATTCAATGTTTTGAAATTGAAGTTGGAAAAAGAAATTGAGGAATTGAAAAGCCAAAACGAGAAAACAAAGAATGAGGCAAAATTGAAAATTCTTGAAGTGTTTGAGAAAATTTTGGAATATAGAGTGAAAATGGTTGTTGACAAGTTGAAAGATGTGCATGAATGTTATTCTTCCTTGTATCATGCCATGGAATAGTTGAAAGTAATTTTTTTTTGTTTTAGATCCCTTGTATCAAAGATAGCAGTCAACACATCATACATTGATCACTCTGTGTAAAATTCTATAATGGAATCTAGATGCTCCTGCAGCTCTAAAGCCAACAAAGAAAATGATCAAGTTGATATTGGATGAGTATCAGTATGTGAATGGTGAGAATAAAAAAATGCAGGCAAAGATTGATTCTTTTACCACTTTCAAATACCATTTCATTCCATCAATCCTAACAGAGGATGAAAAGATCAAGGATTTTGAAGCGTGGAAGGATGAATTTGGTCATAGAGTTTCTAAGGTCATGGAATTTTTTAAAAAGGATGAAGATATCAATATTCTCAACTTCAACATCATTCTGGACAGAGTAATTGCTTTGGATGTTGGATATACAAAGTTTATAATTGATGTCAAAGCATTGATAGACAAAAGGTGGAAGGATCACCAAGACCAACTTGCTCCAAATTCAAGATTATAAGTGGCCTAGTGATTATGTTGTGTTTCAATGGCAGCAGGAGTATCTTGAAGCTGATGAATAGACATGCTATACGTGCAGGGGAGCAATGAGCATCATGGCCTCATGACTACAAAGTATACCAACGGGAGCAAGAGTATTTGGATCCTCTAGAAGAATCGGGCCTTGAAGATGTTACAGTGGAAGAACTGAGCCTTCAAACACTCTATCATGGAGAGGGGGACTTTTCCAAATCAGGATGATCATGGGTCTCCTATGTTGATTAACGGACTCCAAGTGTATTGCAAGTATTGCAGGCTTCCAATCAATATTGCCTACTTTCTCTGTTTTCTGTTAATTATGTTTTAAGCAAAATTAATGTTTAGTTTATACGAAGAGGCATGAATTTTGAAAAGATGCCATATTTTGTAATGGTTTGAAGCTTGTTTCTTCTCTTATAAAAGAGAAACCAAGACATAATTTTTATATCATCATCATAGGCATTTATAGAAACATATATGAGGAGACTTCTGTTATATTGTAATATCTATTTGAAGTAATCAATGGAGAAGAAGATTTAATTTGGTGCTCGAATTCTGGTTAAGATATCTAAGAGATCATTTCTTTGTTTGTAATGAGGAGGCTTAGTTCACCTAATGTTAAGATATCTATATGTATTATTAAATCACATATGTTCCTTGCTGTTTCCTTCACACAAGCATATTCAATGCATGTGGAGGCTAAAATCTGTATTACAAACTAAAGCTATCATCTAGGACATACAAGAAAAGTCTAGCATCTAGAAAACATATAGGACATACAAGAAATTATATTCTAACTAATCAAAATTAATTTCAACCAAAGTAAGAAAACTAAGAAGAATGATTGAACCTAACTTTAAATGCACTTCAAATCAGCAATGAACATCTCAGGTTTTGTATACAATATACTAGGAGAATAATGATGATTACATTCAGAAATGTATTAGTAAAACAATAGTGAATAAGCATACCTATACTCTTATTACATTCAATAATAAATTAAACCATACATATAACCAAAGTTTAGGTGACAAGCTAACCTCTTAAGGTGACATGCTTTTTAAGGTGACAAAACATCATCATAATCATTTGCATTGCTAGCAAGATCAGAATCCTAATCACTTGTGACTACATCTGATTGATTTTCTTCCTCATCCTCATATGTGACATGCTGCTCATTCTCTCTCATAATCTCTTCATTGGTAATCATAATCTCTTCTTCAAACACTCCATCGTCTTTATCCACTTCTTCGAATGTTTCTTGTAAATTAACATATTGCCCATCAGGCATTGTATTGACAACTTCCATGAATTTTTGTTTGGAACAAGACTCTGTTTGAAAGACATATGACCATCCTGGGCTTCTTACATCATCAATTAGAAATGATTGGTTAATTTGAAGAGGGGAAACATATGGCTCATCCATCTCTAATAAAAAAATGCCTTGTATTTGTACGTACAAATCCATACTCATCAAATTGTACTATGGATGGTCAGATCCACTTACATTTTAATAATATAGGACTATTTTTACCAAAATCCACTTGAATAATTTCTTGGATGAATCCAACATAAAATTTCTTCTCAGTTTCATGAAGAAATTTAGCACTAACAACACAATCACAATTTTTCTTTCCTTTGTCTTTTTCTTCCATTCTTAAATGACTACCATAGGCCCACATTCCACTACAACACATAGCACATATATGTGGAGATTGTGAAAGCTCACTTTCCTCCATTGTTACATCTTGACCTTCTTCTTTTGCATCACTGACTGCATTAGCAATCCATGAACTTCAAATTTCGGAAAAGAATCACCTCCAATCAAATCATGACGTCTGTGCTTTTGAGGTCGATGTTGCATCCAAGTTTGATTCTCTTCTTCATATTTTCTACATAGAATATTAACATACAAATAGTAAGATTAATAATATAAATGTGTAAATGCAATTGAGTAAATAAATTATTGTGTAATTTTTTTTACCTATGCCACTTATTGAACGAAGTTGTGTTTTGAAGAATATAGGCACGTATCATACTTATTTCTTGATGTGATAGATTGAAGTGACATCTATTGCCTTCTGATACTTCACCTGCAACTCTTTCATCTTCATCATCATCCCATACACATCGATTGACATTTTTAAAATCCTTCATATATTCTGTACAAAATCTCATGGCCTCTTGCATTGAATATCCCTCAGACATGTTGCCTTCTAGTTTTGCCCTAGTACGAACATTTTTTTTTCAAAACCTTCATATATCATTCTATAGGATACATCCATCTTGTTCTTACTGGGTCATAATGCTCTAGTTCATATTCTAGATGTATCAAAAGATGCATATAAATGTTAAAGATTATTGGTGGAAATTCCCATTCCAATAGACAAAGGACTTCAACAACCTCCTCCCTCAAACTATCAAAGTTCGAAGGATCTAATACATGCAAACTCATTCTCTTTAATATTAGGCCCAACCTTATAACTTCCAATCTTGGCCCTTTGACAAACTTGATATATTTACCACAATAGGTAAAATATTCTCGATTATGACATGATAATCATGGGTCTTAAGGCCTCTTAAGCCATTAATATCAGTTTGGCTTCTAATACTACTACTTACATATCTAGTGGGAAAGTGAGTCTGAGACAACAACTGTAAGAATTGTGCACGTTGTTCCTTTGTCTAGACATAAGGAGCACTAGGTTTTCTATATTTTTCATCAGCACATTTTTCAACCCAAAGATTTCGACGAATGTTTCTAAGTTGTCGAAAGTCTTCACGTGATGAAACAATATAAAAAGCATTAAAAAGAGTTTCTATAATAGCATAGGCTATATTTTTTGCCTAGTATGCATAAAGTCAACAGTATGCCTAATGGCTATATCCTTAAAGTATGGCAACTTATAGAATATGCATAACCATTTTACACTATTTTCACTACATGGATCATATCTACTACCAGAAATCCCATCATTTTCAAAAAATGGCATTCTTTTTTGTCCATTCTCAACATTGTAATCACTTGTTATTAGCAATGGTGCTTCATGATTCTCTTCTTGACCATTGAGACATGTTTTGTGTCGATGGTATGGATGATCCATTTTAAGGTAAGCACGACATCCACAATAAATACACTTACAAAAACTTCTTGAGTGCCTCACAAAATCCTTAATGTTGCAAGCAGGACATCCATGGTATCCATGAACACTGAGACCAAACAATGTACCATATGCAGGAAGATAATGAATCGTAAACAATAAGGAAGCTCTTAAAGTGAATTTGATTGAATGATCATCCCTTAAAGATTGAATTACTCAATTCCTTTCCATAATTCCATTAGCTCATCATATAATGGCTCTAGATAAGCATTGATTGTATCTGAAGTCACACTTTTCTTTCCTGGTATAATCAATGATAGAATTAAGAAAAATGGTTTAGTTGCTAACCATGGAGGCAAGTTATAATTTATTAAAAACACTGGCCAAGTTGACCATTTAGTACTTTGATCTGAGAATGGGTTCACCCCATCTAGAGCCAAACCCAACCTTATATTACGAGGATCTTGAGAAAAATCAGGCCATCTGTTATCAAATTCCATCCACGTCTTATAATCAGGCACATGTCATTGTTTTCCATCGGTGCTCTTTGGGCATGCCATTGCATAAGTTCATTAATGTCTCTACACCTATACATTCAGAGTAATCATGGGATTATTAGAAAGTGGCGAAGAACCTTTCTAGGAACCACAACTAATTTCAACCCTTGTCTATACCTCGCTTCATGACATTTCAGACATTCACTCTCACTTGAAAGATTATTGTGAAATAATACACAATTATTCACACATGTGTGGATGTTTTCATACCCTAAGCCTAGCTTAGTGTTTTGCCTTTTACATTGACTTTATTTTGTTGGCAATGTGGAGTCAGGTGGTAACAACAAACTTAATAATGCCAATATCTAATCTACACTCTCATTTGTCCAACCATGCACCACTTGCAAGTTAAGAATTTGAAGGATTGTTGTCAAACGACTTAACTTGTAATTAGCATACATAGGCTTTAAAGTATCCTCCATCAGCTTGGCCCAATCATTGTCTAGGTTCTTACCTTCGTCTAACATTCTATCAACTTTAAACCCTTCGTTTAACATTACTGCCTCTTCATCTATGTTTGGTGCCCCTTCATCTATGTTTGTTGTCTCTTCATCTATGTTTGGTGCCACTTCATCTATGTTTGTTGCCTCTTCATCTCCCACACCCTGCAATTCTATCATATCTTTATAATAATTGTAATCCCAAGGGATTATACCACTATGCCCATATCTTATCATATGTCTATCTAAATCAGGTTTCTTTTTCTCACCTTTCCACCAAGAAAATCTTTACATGGACATGGATATTTGTCCATGTCCCTCTCATCGGCTACTCTCTCATTAAATGCATGGTATTGATCCATAGTAAACCTTTGACATTGATCCATCTGTAATGTTCTACACATAGAAACATAAATCTTTTAGGGAAAATTTTGGCAAACCAAAAGTTCAAGTTTTTTTTGAAAAAATCGGATTTAAAAAAAAATGTAAAAAATTGTAGAATAAGAGACAAAAATTGATTTTTTTAATTAAAGGCATTCCATAGTAATAGAGTTATAGAGAGCAAATAAAATAGAGAGTTTAACTAATGAATTGTAAAAAATAGATTTTTGTAGTTTATATTCAAATTGTTGATTACATTGCATTGCACATCTTTCAAACTCAAAGCATTACTTCACATTGCATAACTAATAACTAGATGTTGATAGATGACAAAATTTTAATTACAATACCCCACATTCCTGCAAGAGGACAACTCACGACTGGCACATGTGAAGAAGATATGATTGACTGTGTGTGTAGATTTGCTGTGAGACAGTCCTAAAACCCTAGTTTCTTTGTTGCTTTGAATAATCTATGCACTATATGTCAATGGAGGGGTGAAGAATCATAGTAGCATGTTGTTAGGGCCTACACAAGCTTGAGAATTCATATGACAAGTGTTCTTACCTTCATTTGGAGTCATCACCTTGAATGCACCTAGTGGTAGCAAGACCTAAATTGTATAAATCATTATGTTAATCACATGGTTAGGTCATGTACGTTTGGAAACCCCTAGAAGATGTTGTAATAGATCTGAATAAACCAAGTTGCCCATATTCCATGTTGTCTTCAATAATTGAGTGTCACTAGGGTGTTGTTTCCATGTTTTAGACTTAGGAGCAAATTGTCAAGAATGAACAAGGGTGCAGATTTGCATCAAGTGTATTAAAACTTTGTTTGGGATGTGTCAAGGTTATTGTGTGTGAGTCCTTCCTTTGCATCATGTTTTGCCTCTACATAAATCTCTGTGGCCAGTTTTGTGCATTTTTTACTTGTAGGATTCTCATAGTTAGTGAAAAAGGTAGTGTTCATGAAGGAATGGAAAAGATGCACAGAGCCTTTGAATTATACCTGTACTGTGCAATGGCATTGAATCATTTAGAAAACCATTTTTTATTCACAGGGAAACATTCTCTTGTGGAACAGTTAACTGAGATAGCTCTTGTTTCAACTGACCACCCTCTCATGAAATATCATTCATATTATAATCTTGCACAATCTTATCATAGTAAAGGTGATTATGACACCATTGGCCGCTACTACATGGCATCAGTCAAGGAAAGCCAGAGGCCACAAGATTTTGTGGACATGTTCAATTGAAGCTGGGAGATCTTAAGAGTTCTCTCTCAAATTTTGAAAAGGTTTTGGAGGTCCACTCTGAGAACTGTGAGAGCTTAAAAGTTGTAGGCCATATATATGCTCAGCAAGGGTAGGCAGAGAAGGCTTTGGAAATTTTAAGAAAGGGAACTCACATAGATCCATGTGATGCCCATGCATTTATCAAGATGAGTGAGTTAATAATTTCATCAGACCCCAGTGCAGCCTTAGATTCTCTTAAGACAACAAAGTCTCTTCTGAAGAAGAGCAGAGAAGTTGTACCCATTTAATTGTTAAACAATATTGGGGTTCTTCATTTTGAGCGTGATGAACTAGAGTTGGCTCAACAAACTTTTATGGAGGCATTAGGAAATGACATTTGGGTTGAATTCATAAATAAAAGCCCCAATGCTAATTCTGTAGTTTTTCCTGTGCTATTTAAGGATATGGAATACTTCCATTAACTAGAAGAAGGTGGTGTTTCACTTGAGCTACCATGGGATAGAGTCACAACACTATTTAATCTTGCTAGGTTGTTTGAATAGCTACATGATACTGAAAAATAAAATCTTTTATACATGCTAATATTGTTCAAGTTCCCTGATTATGTGGATGCATATCTACATCTTGCATCCATGGCTCAGGCTTGGAATCAGATCCAACTAAGTCTAGAATTGATTAGGGATGCACTTAAGGTGGATAAAAACTCATCACATGCTTTATCTATGCTTGGCAAAATGGAGTTGAAAATAGATGACTGGCTTAAAGAAAAAGAAACAATTAAACCTGCACAAAGTGAATCAGATACAAATAATTCTTATGTTGACATTTCACTTGGAAATTGGAATTATTTTACAGCTTTTCGCAATGAGAGGAGGGATCCAAAGGTGGAGGCCCAACATCTTGAGAAGGCTAGAGAACTTTATTGTAAAGGGTTCGCACAGAGACCAGGAAATGCTTATGCTACAAATGGGGCAGCCATTGTGCCAGTTGAAAGGGGTCAATTTGATATTGCAAAGGAAATTTTTACACAGGTACAAGAAGCTGCAATAGGAAACATCTTTGTTCAGATGCTTGATGTGTGGGTAAATCTAGTACATGTTTACTTTGCACAAGGACAGTTTGTGCTTGCAGTGAAAATGTATCAAAATTATTTGAGGAAATTCTATTTTGGCACTGACACCCAAATTTTATTATATTTAGCTCGAACACATTATGAAGCAGAACAGTAGCAAGATTGTAAAAGAACATTATTAAGAGTAGTAGATTGTAACTACTGTAAGTTGCTAATCACAAAGCTATAGATTTTGTGTTTATAAATGTAATGAAGCTTTCAAATTACCTCTGAATTCGCTGTAGAGGGTGTCCCCAAATCTAACTTCATTGCAGAGGGCCTCCTCAACTTCAAATTCGTTGCAACAAACTCCAAATTCCTTGCCTGCCTTTTCAGAAGTCTCTAGGTCCTCTCCTCTTTATCGCCCATGCAAGTAGATGCTATAACTCAAAATGCCTTAGTGCGAAGTAGCTTTGGGAAAGTACTTTGATCTCTACATTCCTGACCTTTTGTTTTTTAGCGATTCCACCACAAGTAGCTCTGAACAATCAGAGATATTCCAAGATGAGTGCATGAAGAGCATGTTAGAGTGCTTGCAAGTGAAGAGTGTGATGGTGATGGGCCATAACTATGGTGGGTTTGTGGGCTTCTGGATGGCGCATGTCTGTCGCCTCGTAATTGTGAGCTCTCGTGTTTGAAACGATGATCTGCTCAATGAGATTGGCACCACCGATATAAGGAATGTTCTTCTTCCAACTAACGAAGGAGGAATTCTATAATGAACATGAATAATGAATCGTGCCAATACATCCCGCCAATAATTTTCCCATTCTTTTAAATTTTGTCTAATTTGTATTTGTGTGACTAACTATTTAGTCATTTTTATTTCTATGACTAAATAATTTTTTAGTCAATGACCAAATTAGTCATTTATTTACTCATTTATAGCTAAGATGCAAAAAATTAGTAGAATTTAGTCATTTTTAGTTGTTGTGACTAAAAGTTTTAGTCACTTAGTCATTTATTTGCCAAAATTCTACTAGTGATAATTCCATATTGTACTTCCCTAATTATTCCCCTTCTATAATTTATACTGATTTCAAAGCACGTAGATCCCTTTGTGCTTTATTGCAATGTTGCTTGTCTATTATGTAACACCTTGTTGTGTTACTCAACGTCATGCCAATGATACACAAGCCATTGTGTATCATGCCTGCAACATCACATTGGTTGTCCTTCTTGGGGGCAGCTCTTTCACGATGTAACTCTTTGGAGCATATCCTCTAGGCATATGCTTCCTAAATAATATCATGCCTTTCCCCCTCTTTTTGTTGGCAAGAGACACTATATGAATTCATGATTGTTGTCATTGATGGCAACAAAGTTCATCCCACACATCCGCAGGACATGGTGTGTCTCTACCGGAAGTCAGAGTGAAGAATGTTGTGGTCTGGTAAACAAGAACAGAGCATGTCGCAAGGTCCGATAGACAGGTCCAGATCTCTCAGAGGAAGTATCTTGGTGAAGTACGGATTTGGGTAAGTCAAGAGGACTACCTTAAGTGATAGGTTCCAAGGATTTAGCCTTCGGTGATAGATGAGGTAAAAGATATGAATACTTGAGTACCAGGTTCCTGAGTGATAGTGTGAACAGAGGAAGAACTGACTGACAGAACATCAGACTATTTTTCAGATGTGTTTCTGATGATGGAAAAGATTCTTAAGGCATAAGTTATGTTTGGCCGACATGATTGATGACTTCTACAAGTATATGTTTGATCCGCATTACTTGGTGTGCAAGGATTCAGCCGACAGATTAGAATTAGTGAAAAGATTGACTATTCTAGGTGCTGACTAGAAAGGTGATGAAATTACTTGTGCGGATATATATACACAATGGATTTAGTTGTGAGAGGTGTTGTTGATATTAGTGATGTGCGAATAAAAGCAAAAGAGCAGAGTAGAAACAGTAAGAAAGGTCTGGTATGTGAAAGAAAGCAGCTTAAGAGAAGAGGAAAGATGAAGTGCAGTAGATCAGTATATTGAGCCTAACCAAAACTAAACTTCAGCATTTGTAGATGCTCCCAATCAGTTCAAGTATTGTATAACACTCTTTTTGTAGATAGTGAGTCTCTTGTAGGTAGTGTGCCTCTTGTGAGCAGTGTGCTCAGGCAGTGAGCCCTAATTGGCAAGTGCCATTTTGTTTTTCTATTCTTCTAACAGAGAATACAATCTTGGGTTAATCACCCTGTGGTTTTCTCCCTTAATAGGGTTTCCACATCAAAAATATTGTGTCATGTGTACTTCCATTTCCATGGTTATGTTTGCTTGTTTGAATTAATGCTGCATTGATTAATAAGAAAGTTCAGAAAGAAGAATTAATTAGGATAATTGATTCACCCCCCCTCTCAGTTATCAACAATTGGTATCAGAGCTAAGTTCCTCCTAATAGAGTCTAACAGCTCGAGGAAGATCTGGGAATCCAAATGGATGCATATGGTTTAAGGGAACAACTCAAGACTGCCCTTGAAGATCTTGAACAGTCAAACTCTGAAGTCAATGAATTAAAGGAAAGACTCAAACAGGCTGATGATTTCATGAGAGAACTAAAAGACAAATTAAGTCTCTCTATGAAAAAGAGAAAGGAGCTGCTTCAGCAATTGGCAAGACAAGGTGAAGCAAATGATGCAAATGAAGAGCTGACTAAGAAAACCAAGCTATCTTGAAAGTTATCAAAAGAAATCATTATGGTAAGACATGAAATGGAATCAGGAGTTATGAAGTTTACCCAAGAAATTGAAGAGAAAAGAAAAACTGAAGATAATCTAAGACAATCTCTCAAGGAGAAATCAGAAGATTGCCACCAGATGGATAGAATTATCAGACATCTTGAATCTGATCTTGAAGATGCTAAAGATAATGAAGAAAAACTTGAGGATCAAATTGTCTCTCTCAAAAGGGATCTTCAAACAACAAATGAATATAAAGAGAAATTCAAGATAAGTTCTGCTCAACTTGAAGTTCTTCTTGGAAGTCAAAAAGGGGTAGATGATAAGTGTGGTTTGGGATATGAGAAAGGAGAAAGCTCCAGATCCAGTCAGAAGAATTTTGGATCAGAAAATCTAAGAAACAGGCCTAGAAGACCTCTGGTAAGACAATCCAATGCTCAAAGATATCCATCCTTCATGGATACTGCCACAGCTGTAATCACTTTGGTCATAAAGCCAATCAGTGCAAAAAAAGAATGAATCAGACTAATTCATCCTTCTCTAGACAGTGTTTTAACTGCAAAAGGTATGGTCACAAATCTCATGAATGCAGAAATATGCAAATGAACAAATCATTCAATGGTAGATGCTTTGCATGCAATAGAATAGGTCATATGGCTAATCAATGCAGATCAAGAGGATATCAATCAAATATGCAAAGAAATGTTTTTTTCCAGATTTGCAATAGATCCGGTCATATTGCAAAATTCTGTAGAAGCAAGAATCAGGACAAAAGAGGTCCGGTATATCATAATCAGAATCAAGATAAGGGCAAACAAAAGATGAATGCGGATGAAATTAAAAGTGAGATGAATAAGATTTGGATGAAGAAAAGTACAGAGAATGTAGAGGTGGGATCCGCACCAGACTCTGGTGCTAATATTCCTTCCAGGAATTAAAAAGTGAGCTCTGGCTCAGGGGAAACACAAAGAAAACCTTGTTCCCCCAGTTAGTCAATTGGTGCCGGAACTGGCACAAGAAGAGTTGTGGATTGAAGGGTTCACAAGGGAAACATCCAAACAAACTATGGTTAAGATTTGGAAGATCCGCATGATGTATTAAGATCAGGACTGATCTGGTTCTTCAAGTCATCCGAATAAGGCAAACCGGAATAATGTAGGTCGAGCATTTATTGCAACCTGATATTAGGGTTTGCGGAGCAATATAAGGGTTTTCTCATTAACATCTTATTCATTTTGCATTCAAGAAGAAACAAAAAGTGGAGCTCTGCAACAAAATTTCTCAAGTTCATTGAAGATCATTTGCAGAAGTTCTTACTTCCAGAAATCAATCTGACCAACTCCGTGAAACCAAAAGGCGCAAAAGGTATTTTCCGTTTTTAATATCTCACTGCAAATCTTTTGATGATGGATACTCCGAATATAGTAAAGATTTCTGATAGATCTCGTCCCACATTTAAGAAACATCCATACAAATCCTTGGAGGTAGATCCCCTAGGAGCCTTCTCTAGTGTTCTGCATGGTGTTTTGCACACAGAAGATATTAGGGTTTACATACACGCGAACATTGAAGAATTTGGGGAATCAAAGTTGGTAGATATCTATCAAAAATAGTTGATAGATGATTCTTTTGAGATTAAACCTCAGTTTAAAGCCATCAGGGATAAGCATTTTGCATAGTGCATTCATTTCCCCTATTTTGAAGAAGATGAATGGGTCCGATATGTATTGAGTAGAATACATGACAATTTCCTATGGTTGAATAAACCATTCAAGATCACTAAAGAAGCAATTAGGGCAGTAACCGGTCTGCATTCATCTGGTGGAATACCTATTCTCAAGTCTGTCAAGAATTAGACAGTAAGTGATGCAACCGGATCAAAATTTGACAAGAGAGCTATGACAATTGAAGACATCACTGAACCGGATGTCAAATTTGCATCCATGATAATTGGTTACAAGATTTATCACTCCAGTAGGGAAAATTCAGTACCGGGAACTGCAATTTACATAGCCTATCAAATGCTGAAAGAAAATGCTGACTATGATTTGTGTGAGCTTCTTCTAAGCCAACTATTAGAAAATTTGCAAAAGATTAAGAAGGATAAGAAGAACTCCTTCAAGTATGGTGGCTTGATACTTTGCCTATTCTTTTATTACATGAATGAGCTTCCTGGATCAAATGGATGGGTATGGCAGAATGACAGACCAGTTGCCATCCAAATCAGAGACTATTTGCATGGGCTTGGGGATGCTAAAGCAAGAAATACAGCCCTGTGGGGATATTTCAAGAACTTTCAGAGCATGATGCAAGCAAGAGAGAGAATTCCCCAGTCTCTTGTTGAGAAATACAAAGACACAGTATGCTTTATGGTAGAGACAGATTAGTGCCTAATGGAGGTAGTAGAACCAAGGACAGTCTGGATCATGCCCATGGGGTATGAAGTTGGAACAGATTGTGGAGCTGCATGTTTAACACATGCTAAGTCAGCCAAAGGATCCAAAGGCAGAGAGGTTTGGAACCTTTGAAGAACTGAGTATAAAAGTTCATGTGGAACTCAGACAACCTGAAATGAAGAGGAAAGTAAGAAAAGAAGTTGAAGAATTTGCAAAAGGCCTAGGAATCTCAAAGGAGGCACTTGATGCCAATAGGGAAAAGAGGCAAAAGGCCGAGGAAGAGAAGAAAGAGTTAGAAAAGAAAAACAAGGAAAGTGCTCTGGTAGAAACCTCAACCCGAACTAGATCATCAAAAAGATCTGCACCTGTCCCTGCTAAAATCTCAAAACTGGAAGTCCAGGCATCCAGAAAAGGAGAAAAGAGAATAAAGAAAAAGGCAACAAGGTCATATGTAAGCCTAAAGGATGATGAGGAAACCGAATCAGATGAGGAGATAAGGAAACTAAAGAAGAAGAAGAAATCATCCGGTAAACACTCTACCAGTCAAGGAGAAGAAAGGAAGGAAGAGGAATTTGTTGAAAAACCCACTCTCTCCTTAGATGATGTAGTAAAAGCAGTCACTGTGGATGGGAACCTGCAACCCTTAACAGAATTCTATGATGATTACAATGAAGTAGATAAAAAGATTCTGGAGGAAGCCACAGTTAAGTTCTTGAACATTTACAATAAAACTTTTATTGAAATTATCTCTCTAATTCCTAAGAGCCTAGAAAAGGAGTTAGAAATGAGAAAGACCAATGCCATGGCAAAAGACCTTGAGATCTGGGAACAAATAGCTATTCAGCTATATCCTTCAATCGATCCCAAGACAATGAAAATGGTATTCAAGGATTGCAAGGATGAGTTCAAGAGAAAAGCAAGGATGAATCAGCTCATGCTTGGTGAGACTGACAAGGTAGCCAAGGACACTGAAGAGATTCTCTGGAAAACCTTCAAAGGATTTAATCTTCCTATTATAGAGGACTTGGGTACTGACCCCTCGACCACAAATGTTGCAGAAGAAACTACTGAGAAAATGATAGAAGAGGTGGGCCCTGAATAGACTAACATTTCTTCTTCGGTTTCCCCTACAGTCTTCAGATCTAAAGGAGAAGAAAGATTACAGGAGAAAGAAGCAGAGGTGAAGGAAAAAGAAGATGATAGTGCTAAGGTTGCAGAAGAAGAGAAGACTTCAACAGAGAAGACCACAATTGCTAGTGGTGAGAATGTAGAACGAGAGAAAGCTCCAAGGGACAACGCCAAGATTGCAGAAGAAAAGAAACATCTGTCTCCAGCAAGAGACACTACACAAACTGTCCAAGAATTCCTGAACAAAGAAACAATGGAGATTGATGAACCAGAGCTTCTACAAGGTCCATTCAATTTTGATTCTCTTTCTCTGATACAGACAATGAAGATAGCTTCATTTGCTAATGCTAAGGCTAAAGAAAAACTCCTAAAGTCTCATATGGAAGACTGTGAGTTGATAGAAGCTGCTTCCAGAGTGCTAGAAAAGATTATGCCATCGTTTCAGAAGGATACCATAGCCTCCTCATCCGGTAATCTCAAAACTCTAGTTAGCAGTGTTAATACACATTTTGATTCTCTAGAGAAATCAGCTAAAGAAAAGGTTCGGAAGGAGTTTTTGGATAAGAGATTATCAGAAGTACAAGGTTTGATCATTAATGATAGGAGAAATATGAATACCGGGATAAAGAGCTTAGAAAATGTTCTTAAGGATGGTGGTGAAATATACAAATTTTGTATTTCCTGGTCCAAAGCAACAGTGGAGATTGAGAAGAAAATAAAAGAGCAAGAGGATAAACTACTAAGTTTGTCTCAAAGTTTTGATCCTCTCTCTTCCTCCATAGTAAATAAAGAATGTTAGACTATTGCAATCACAAATGCAATAAAGAATTTTGAGAAGGAAAGGAAGAACATAATTAACCGGATGGGTGAACTCAGAAGAATCATTATCCCTAAGTTAGAGGCCATGCATGAGGCCATAAATGATGCTCAGATTGCAGCTTGGACCAATGATCCGACAGATCTTAAGAAGGCAGAAGCTTTTGCATTCCTGTTTAGTGGTCACATCTCAATTTTGGACAGGATGAAGCAGAGTTGGGCGACAGAAGTTGTACAGTTGAAGAATACTTTTTTAGACATACTACAGTATATGTAAGTATTCCATATGTATATACTTATGCGGCTAAGTATAGTAAATTTTTTGAAAATTTTGGTATGCGGACCCTACCCTTTGCCATTGATGTCAAAGGGGGAGTAAGGAGCAGTGAAAAATGAGGAATCCAACTAAGGGGGAGCTCTGGAAAAATATATATAAAAACAGAGCATCAGTCAAGGGAGAGCATAGTGTAAACACTTAGTCATTTTCACTAAGTGTTGCCATCAATGCCAAAGGGGGAGATTGTTGGCAAGAGACACTATATGAATTCATGATTGTTGTCATTGATGGCAACAAAGTTCATCCCACACATCCGCAGGACATGGTGTCTCTATCGGAAGTCAGAGTGAAGAATGTTGTGGTCCGGTAAACAAGAACAGAGCATGTGGCAAGGTCCGACAGATAGGTCCGGATCTCTCAGAGGAAGTATCTTGGTGAAGTGCGGATTTGGGTAAGTCAAGAGGACTACCTTGAGTGATAGGTTCCGAGGATTTAGCCTTCGGTGATAGATGAGGTAAAAGATATGAATACTTGAGTACCGGGTTCCTGAGTGACAGTGTGAACAGAGGAAGAACTGACTGACAGAACATCAGACTATTTTCCAGATGTGTGTTCTGATGATGGAAAAGATTCTTAAGGCATAAGTTATGTTTGGTCGACATGATTGATGACTTCTACAAGTATATATTTGATCCGCATTACTTGGTGTGCAAGGATTCAGCTGACAGATCAGAATTAGTGAAAAGATTGACTATTCCG
This sequence comes from Cunninghamia lanceolata, assembly GCA_027924645.1. Classification (NCBI taxonomy): domain Eukaryota; kingdom Viridiplantae; phylum Streptophyta; class Pinopsida; order Cupressales; family Cupressaceae; genus Cunninghamia; species Cunninghamia lanceolata. The sequence goes on along the minus strand of BSBN01001906.1, from coordinate 5,256 downwards.
GGTGCCGACTAGAAAGGTGATGAAATTACTTGTGCGGATATATATACACAATGGATTTAGTTGTGAGAGGTGTTGTTGATGTTAGTGATGTGCGAATAAAAGTAGAAGAGCAGAGTAGAAGTAGTAAGAAAGGTCCGGTATGTGAAAGAAAGCAGCTTAAGAGAAGAGGAAAGATGAAGTGCAGCAAATCAGTATATTGAGCCTAACCGGAACTGAACTCCAGCATTTGTAGATGCTCCTAATCAGTTCAAGTATTGTATAACACTCTTTTTGTAGATAGTGTGCCTCTTGTGAGCAGTGTGCTCGGGCAGTGAGCCCTAATTAGCAAGTGTCATTTTGTTTTTCTATTCATCTAACAGAGAATACAATCTTGGGTTAATCACCCCATGCTTTTCTCCCTTAACAGGGTTTCCACGTCAAAAATATTGTGTCATGTGTACTTCCATTTCCATGGTTATGTTTGCTTGTTTGAATTAATGCTGTATTGATTAATAAGAAAGTTTAAAAAGAAGAATTAATTAAGATAACTGATTCACCCCCCCTCTCAATTATTAACACTTTTTACCCTAAAATCAATTGCTCCTCTATGGAAAATGCAATTATTTAAAGGTGGGGGCATAGATTTTCTATCTTTCACACTTGTTGACACACCACATCAATGGTATGCTCCCTACAACATTTTTGTAGCATTTGTGGTCCATACCACCTTTATTAGAATTACCTAGCCATGTTAGCCATGCAACCTCTGATACTATTTGACATGTAGTTCACCTAGGAAGACAATGCTAGTCCATGTTGTTTCATTCATTACCCTATCAGCACTTCTTATAAGCCACCTACCAACAAGATCTGCTAGCTCTAGTGACTTATAGAAGTTTTTCAGCATGGTTCCTAGCTCTCGTAGTGTGCTGGCCCTACAACCATACCTGGCATCTTCCTAGTGAATCGACGTTATAAATGCCTTCTGTTACTTTTTTGTATGTTTGTATGTGTTTGCTAAATCATTAGATTAATGTGTATTAGACTATATTATTTGCTAACCACAAGGGTTTTAGAAAATCATATTTGGTCTAATCCTCATTGTCATTAGATTTATATATATACATGGGTCTTTGACTTTTGTTTCATGTGCAGATTTTTGGCCTAACATTGTGATTTTTTACAGAATCCTAAGTTGGGGCTTCATATCTCTCACTTAGTGACATTTTGCATCCTTTACAGTATCCTTGTGTAAAAAGTTTACTTTCATGTTATATCCTTTATTACTTTAGCTTGCATATGTACGTAGTGCCATATGCCTGTTAAAGTGGGGGCTAAATGTAGCCTCATAAATTATGTACTCTCATAATTTCACGCTATGTTTGGAGTCCACTTTAGTGCCTGCTCCCCTAGTGTATTTTTAGGATCATTTGCCCACCTTAACCTTACTCCCAAAACCATAAAAGTGCATTAATCTTGGCAGTTCCCCAAGTTATCTGGACTTTCCAAGAACTAAAGTTGCTTGGATGTCAATGCTTAGCGTGTACATTTACTCAATGTGCTGACATCCAAAAGTGTTTGTTCATCAACGATTTTTAGAGGTTGTGCTTTTAACTTGCGTGGAACTCCGATCTTTTCTTAATGCTTATCCGTGCCCAAATGACTCCTTTCCCAGATTTTTACCTCTTGCTTTTTCTATGAAACCACTTGATTTGCCATTTGAAAATATCCAATCCATATGTTAGTGAAGCTCTGTCGAAATCAACACTCACCATTATCATACTCTTGCTCTTGCTTACTCCATTTCTCTATTGTGCTCATATTTATTATAATCATTGCATTTCATTTCTTTGAGTAGATTAATAATATTTCATTTATAGATCTCATCAATCTTCTTGTCACTACTCATAACAATTATATATACACTTAGAATTAGATCACACACTTTATTATCAATCAATCAATATCTCTAGCTATCGTTGAGGTGGAAACACTGAAAACAGGGCTTGACTTAGGCAAGCTCCTATACAACCCAACCCTCTCTTTCTTCGTTGTGATTGCAAGTTGCATGAGGAAGGATCTCGAGCACATGAGCGTAACTCTCACAATTTGCACGAGTTAGCACAGGTCTGAGATTCTAATTTTTTGTGTCGTACGGACTACAATGCAGCACACAGACATCCCCGTGGTGTTGTTGTCTTGGATAGTGAGACGTCCACCTGGTGCTAGGTTCTCTGTGATTTTACATTTCCATTTTTTGTATTCCTTTATGTAGGTTATTTCATTAGTTTTTGTATTTTTTCAGTTTTCCTCCATCGTTGTTAGTTTTAGTTAATTATTTTTCATTCTAGTAGCAACAAAGGGATTTAGCCCTGACCTTCTCACTCTTCTAGATCAGATAGTAGCAAGATATACATCTTCGATGGCTAGTATCCTAATGTTTAGATAGAAGGTTGTTCTTTTTTGTTTAAAAAACCTAGATTGTGGCCTAGGAACCATAGAAAAACCATAGACAAGCTCTGCATAATAGTAACTGCATCTATTACTTTCATATCCAATAACATAGAAATTAAACTAGACTAGGCCTATTCCAACACTAAACAAAAACTATCATCGCTAGTATCAAAGAAACACAACCAACCACCAAAACAAAGTCTTAACATAGACTGAGGGAAGAGGGCAGAGGGCAAATTACACAGACCGTCTTCTAGAAACATATACATACATATACATATTTACAAACAACCCCCGATAGAAGGTTGTCCTGATTATAAGTAAGTTATTTAGACTTATTTCTTCCTATCAAACACCACCCGCCCTTCTAGTTTATTTCTGAAGTTTATAGTGATGGTGGGAGTGTGAGTGAGTTGTGCCTATATTAGCCAATCCATCTAGCCCTAGTATATTCTTAATAAATTTGAGAGATGGTAAATCTGAGATGGTGAAGGTCTATTTCGAGCCTCCTATCTAGACCAATGCCCGTAGAGGTAATGGATTCCAAACACCACATAATAAACGTCTAATGGAATGACATCATAATCACTTCAACTTTGAAGTCTATGATGAGTCCAAAATTGATAACACATTAGGTATTGATTTATATTTCCACTCCTTGTTTCACCCATCCCAATGAATAGGATTCAAGTGTTTCCTAGTTTGCAATCCAAGATCATTGACTAAAGATTGAGAAATCAAATATGTTTAGAGAATAAATGTCAAAAAGTGCATCTACCTTTCTTCCTTTGAGTTGTAGCTTAATATGGTAGAGGTTAGTTATCTTGTTATCATATTAAGCTTCACTACTACCCACACATGCACCTTTTCTCATGGTGGTGCAATGCCAAGCATTCATCTAGATTGACACTCTATCTCTTTCACCCTTTCATTGTACAAGAAGCATTCTTATTCATTTTACACTTCTTAAAAGGGTGCGACTCCAAATGAATCTTCCAACAAGACTCTTCATTATGTCCTGTATCACAATATTTACAAAAATGCTTCTCTTATCTTTGTCGGTTGGTCTTCATAGTGGTATTAGCATCCTTTTTCCTTTCCACTTACCTTTTCCCTTGTTTGAGTCCCCATCAGTCAAGCATAATAGTGGTGTCCCAACTTGTGAGATGGGGCACAAAAATGATTGAATACCTTTTAATTAAGGTCCTTCATTTGAAGGTAAAATGCTTGCAACGTGTAAATAGAGTTTAAATAAAGGGGGTTTGATAGAAGGCTTTTTTTCCCCCATTTAAATGTTGCACATTCAAAACCCCTATAGGAAGGGACCTTCAAATGAAGGACCTTTGATCCTTTGATTGGAGGTCCTTATGCTACCCTCCTCCTTCTACTCACCTAGTTTGAGACTAAATTTTTACTTTGAAGCAACATCTGGACCATCAAAAAAAGTCACCATGACATGAGATTTTGTATTTATATTATTATTATATTTATTTTATATTTTTAGTGAACATAGGTTTTTTACAAAACATAAAGGTCTTTGTTTGATGCATGTGGAAAATTAAAATGTAGAAAAAAAATATAAAAAACACATGTGTGGCCTCTATATCAATATCCTAGTTTCAACAAAAAATAATAATTTTCATATATACAAAAAAAATTGCATTATGGCATAATATTACTCTAAATTATAATTAATTTGAATCAAAAAAAATAAATAAATAAAGATGCAACAAAAAACTACAAAAATATGTATGCCCTAGATATTAGTGTTAATGATATGTATTTAATAAATTATTAATTTATCTCATTTCTTAAAAAAAGGATGCATGGTGGCATAATATCACTCATTAAAAATATTATAAATTATAAAAACAAGTTATTAATTTCTTTTTTAAAAAATGAGACAAATTGTTTTTTTAAATTAAAAATATATATTTAGAATCTACACATGAAATTCTCAAAAATCACTAGTTTACATCATCTTCAAATTCTTAATGGCTTATGTGCTATAAGTGACGGAAAGTGAAATTCTGGTTCAAAATGATGATTTGAGTGTCCCACTTAGGAAAAAAAGTGAGACACACCTATTGTGGGATCAACCAACTTGTTGTTTCTCTTTTTCACTTATTTAGAGGAGCTCTTCTTCTCCATTTCTGCATAGTGCGTTGTGTACATGCCTCATAAATGGCTTGAGGTTTTTCCATCAAAAATAACCCTTCTGAAGTGACCAAACAATCCTCCTATATACTTCAGTAGCACATCTCTATCCATTACATCCCTTTCAAGTTATACTACTTCTTACAAACTCACTAGTGTACTCTTGGATGCTTTGGTCATGTCTTTGATGGAAAAAGTGCCATTGGATGGACCTCTCCTCTTTGTAGCACATGGGATTGAATTATTTCTTCAACAATTCTTTGATTCCTCCCATTTGAGATTGGTGGAACTCTTTGTAGTTGTAAAGAGGCAACATGAGTTGTGCATTAAGTGAGTGTATAAATGGAGATATTCAAACAAGAAAAATAAGTTTGTTGTTGTAAGTTCAACTTATACAAATTGTAGTAGACCTGCATTTAAGAAGTTCATTGTCTAACTTCTCTACATTAACCTCACCATCAAATGGTTATATATCTATCTTTGCCTTTGCCTTATCTAGGAGGGTATTACTATTTGAGGATGACTTTTCATGCTTAAATTTTTCTTCATGAGCTTGTCATCTTGTTCTTGTTTTCTAAATTCTATACCCAACTTTGAGTTACAGCTTGTAGAACACTCTTGAAAGCATGTCAATCTTTCCATAGACTTGGGAGAAACACCCTCTTC